>CM034001.1:23616414-23803442 GCA_019603395.1 Cyrtorhinus lividipennis | reverse complement strand
GGGATGGGGGGATGGGGTCAACATGTGTATTTCAAAAATGACTTTTCGAGATTTTCGGCGATCTAGGCATTCCCCAGAAGAGGTTATGGGTCAAAATGGGTACCTATCTACCCATTTCGAATGTGTGCTTTCGAGATTTCCCGTACCTAGGCGTGTAGGGTATCATTTTCCACTAAATTTTGGGCGCTGAATCGTTTGGAATGAGTCTTCATACTCCTGGTCCGAGTAGAATTAGTAGCGTTTTTCAAAAAAAGTTTAACACACTTTCTTACCTGATCCCCAATTACGACATGAAGGCTTCAACACAATGGAGCAAAATGCTAGGATTCACGCTCTTGGAAATATACGTTTTTGGAGTGAGAGAGAATCTGTAGAAAATGCTTGTACAGGTCGCAATGTCTTGTGTTACATTCGTGAATTACAAACGGAAGTTCATCACAGTTCCGTAGATAATATTGCCGGAAATCTCTAAAAAATATTATTTATTTGATAACACTTGGGTTTTTTGTTTCCTCACATCAAAGTATTGAGGTGATTAAAAACTGACAGATTTTCGAATGAAATGATTTGAATACGTTTGCATTTTGGACGTCTGGGTAGGTCTACAGGAGTCACTGAATGCCCTCAGTTCAAATAGGGGTGAGTTCCACCTGTAAATGTTCGGCAAAGATGTTCTGACTGTCGGGGGCAGTCGGTACATTGTCTCGCCAAAAAATCGGCGCATTTGGATTAGACTGGTTATAATTTCAAATGCCGTCCTTCATATGCCTTCGTATTTCGAATCCGCTGGGATAATTTTTATACGTCGGATCGAAAACTCCGAAAACACGCTTGAAGCAGACGCCAACCCTTCCCGTCAAGTTGACGTTGGCGTGAATAGGGGACGGGTGGAAGTTGGTTAGGTTGAATATGCGGGGGGGGGGGGGGAAGAGAGCCAGCGGCAGTGGGAGGGGGTGAACGAACCCGTCGAAAGCTCCTAGTTACATTGGCACCACTGCCGGGCCGGTGGATCGAGTTGCGGTGGCAGCCCTGCGCAGGCGAACGGGGAGGGGGGGATTCAGATGGGGAGCCGGGCCACTGCCTTCCCCCGCCGTCCTTGGGCCAACCCACGGACCCCTGACGTCCAGAGTCCCTGGCCCAGTGATGCGAGGATTCACGCGCTTACGGCAACTGCCGATTTCATTGAAATGGATCGATTCCCTGTTGGCTTATTGGCTCAATTGCCCAACAGTGAGAACACGTTCTGCCTTTCCACAACCAAAGTCCATTTCTTTGATGAACCCTCCCAATAATTTTGTCGATTCCTTGTAAAATGTTTGTCTCAATATCGCCATTAGCCTTTTAGCACCAACCTGTTCGCCCATATTGCTGCCCATACGTCTAATGTAGGCAGATTGAAAGACCCACCTACATTTCAATTTGGAATCAGTGATGGTCATTAAGGCGGAGATGAGCGAATTCATATTAATACGCACCGACTAAAATTAACATTTATTTGTTAAGTTATTGAACATTTACTGTATTTTCTATTTCTTATTGAAATTCAAGTCATCCAAACGCAACACCTACTTAAACGATATTTTAAATTTATTTGTATTAAAAGGATGCTAAGGAATTCACCCATCAATATGATCTCAAAATGGGAAAAAAGGGTGTGGCGTGTCAGGACCCATTCCAATCAATTCAGGGTCCAAAATTTAATGGAAAATGATACCCCACACGCCTAGGTACCCGAAATCTTGAAAACACACATTCAAAATGTGTAGATAGATTGCCCATTTTGACCCATAACATCTTACAGTGGGCACCAATCGTTCCGGGACCCGTCTCATTGGATTCGGCGTCCAAAATTTAGTCGAAAATGATAGTACCCCGCACGCCTAGATTGCGGAATATCTCGAAAATCCATTTTTCGATGTACACATTTTGACCCCTGCCCCCCCTAAATTTGCTCAGATCGGGCTGGAAAGTTTCGAGAACCAGCTAGAGCCGGAAACTGGCCTCTGACTAGATATTTAGATAATTTTCTACTACCAAAATGGACGGCGGACGGACATTTGCTTATTTTGATCTAGACATCCTTGCTTTGCTCAGAAGAATTTTTTGGGCCGAATCGGAGAGATTGACTTCTTGGAATAACCAACCAAAAATCAAATTTAAAAAGTTAAAAAAACTTCATAAGCATTTTTCTAATACTATGAATTTCGGAAAAATTACTTGATAACATGTATTTTGTCGTTGAATTTGATACCTAACATGAAAATGAAATTTTAAAATTTGCCGGCTCATCTTATTTATAATTGATCTTTGTCACAAAATACCGAGAAACAGCTTCTAACATAGGTAACTGTTATTCAGAAACTCCAACTGATAAAAACGATTTCTATACTGATAAATACATCAAAATAGAATTCTTAGTAAAAACGCCAAAGTAAAATTTTAGGGAATAGAAAGCCTTCGTTCTTGGGCACTTAAAATCAAAATTAATCAAAGTCCAGTTCCCACGTTGATTTATTGTGTAACTAAATACCTCGAATGACTACGAGAGGAATTGACCTGAGGCTGAAACAATTCGTTGAGTGGTGGTAACGAACGACATCCGCGTACGCGAGGGCTAAACGTCAGATGATAACCAACTATACCGAGTTGACGCAGCAAGTTCCATCAGTTCATCACCTGTGGTGGCGACAAAACAAACTTTTTTTTTTTTTTTTTTTTAGATCTTAGGTACGCTTTATTGGATTTTGACAGGTCTCTCCTTAATACTCGGGGAGCTATATGATTCAACACAAAAAATGTCTTGTACATAATGTTCCATGACGCATTTTTTACTCAAAACTTAGGGCTCTTATTCATCATAAATGTTTCTATTTTTGTGGTTCTGCTGACCCTGATGAAGGAATTAAATATCCTGAAATCTCGGTCCAAGCGAATTTATTTTGCTATTTTACAAATTAATTAGCATCAGAATGACCTGAATTTAAATTCTTTTTTAATGGACAACAATAAATCCATTGATATTCGCAAGAAATATAAAATTTTTGGAACACATTTCTCACGATAATGACTAAATTCGTTGAAGTGCGGCAACATTTTTTATCCTTTCAGCCACCCATTTGAAATTTGGATGCCAAAGGTTTGGAAGATGAGGTCTATTCGTTAGTTTGAATTTTTAGAAAACCAACGTGCTCATTCTAACGAGACCAAAGCTTTCGATTTCATTTATTGAATTCGGAGGAATATTCATTCCAGTAGGAGTTCGAAATCGCTTATTGCAAAGCACCCCTCTCCCATCCCAACCATTGCCTGTTTTTCATAGTTATTATAGTATATGATCCCACAAAAACATCCCTGAGTGCAATAATCCGTTTATAATATATCAATAATAAGAATAATGTTATTTTAAGCTGATTTATGAATCCTAATGATACCCGGCCATTGAGGAGAGACGCGTATGAACTTGATTTGGAACAAGACGTCATTTTGGTTGGTTATTCCCTGAATAACCAATGCTTTATGCAGAAAGTGAATCTCTCCGATTCGGCCCAAAAAAATTTTCTGGACGTTACAAGGTGTCTAACTCAAAAAAAGTCAAATGTCCGTCCGCCGTCTACGCCGACTTTGGTAGTAGAAAATTTTCTAAAAAATCTGAAATGTTGGTCAGAGACCCGTTTCCGGCTCTAGTTGGTCCTCGAAACGTTTCAACCCGATCGAACCATACTTGGGTGAGGTTGGGGTCAAAATGTGTGTGTGTGTGTTTCGAAAAATTGATTTTTCAGATTTTATGCAAGCTAGGTTGGTGGGGTATCATTTTCCACTAAATTTTGGACGCTGAATCCAATGAAAAGGGTCCCAGAACGATTGTCACCCACTGGAAGGGGTTATGGGTCATAATGAGTAACTATTACCCATTTGAATATGTGTTTTCGAGATTACCTAGGCGAGTGAGGGTATCATTTTCCTCTAAATTTTGGACCCTGAATCGATTGGAATGGGTTCGGGACCCGCCACACCCACTGTTCCCCCAACTTTCCCCATGAAGAAATGAGTCCCCATGCGCCTGGTCCGACGAATAACCAACCCGTGTGTAAGAATTTGCAGCGTTTTTTAGAAATAATTGCACAAATGAATAATCGATTGAGTGAGCATCTGATTTCAAGGTACCTACGAGCCTCAAGGAGGGTCAAGGGAGAGTCTCAGGCATACAGTGAAGGTAAAGGCACCTAGCGTCACGGTGAGGTCGGGTCGGCGTTGCTGTGGCCTGGTGGCTGGGCGGGTTGAGGAGGCCACGGTCGGGAGGCAGGTTGTAGTTTGAGACCTTCCCCCCATCTCCCCTTCACCAGCTCCGCCACTCGTCCGCACAGTCACAAGGGGGTTGGGATGGAGCCGACGAAGGGGTGAGGGGGTTTCGGTGCGACGGAACCCGAGGTCTTTTGGTTCGTCAGTTTAGTTGTTCTCGGTTCGTCGAGGGTTGCTCGGCGTCGATGCGGTACGTGTTTGTGCGGGTTACGTGTAAAGGTGAGGTTCAGACTAAAACAACAGTCGGTAGTCATGTCGTGGTGATTAGTCAACGATGGACGTCGAGGACACGCAATCAATGATAACGGAGCTGCCCGTGCCCCGGCATCTGGTGATCCGGGTTCTCCATCAGCCCCATTTGAACCTGCCGCAGTCGCCCCCTCCGACGACCCACGTCTCCTATCTGTACCCTGAGATCCTGGCGTTGATCTTCAGTTACCTCGAAGTGCGGGATAAAGGCCGAGCGGCTCAAGTGTGCACGTCCTGGAGGGACGCGTCGTATCACATGTCCGTTTGGCGAGGGGTAGAAGCCAAACTGCATCTGCGACGAGCCAACCCGTCTCTGTTCGCGAGCCTCGTCAAAAGAGGGATCCGCAAAGTGCAAGTGCTGTCGCTGAGGCGGGGACTTCGGGATGTCGTTCAAGACATCCCCAATCTTGAGTCGCTCAACTTGAGCGGGTGCTTCCACGTGACTGACTTTGCTTTGGCCAACGCCTTCTTCACCGACAAGCCCATCTTGACTCGGTTAGACCTGTCGTTGTGCAAGCAAGTGACGGACAACAGCCTCGGTCGGATCGCCCAGTACCTGAAGAACCTCGAGGTCCTGGAGCTCGGCGGCTGCTGCAACATCACCAACACGGGCCTCTTGCTGGTCGCCTGGGGCCTCAGGAACTTGAAGAGACTGAACCTCCGATCCTGCTGGCACGTATCAGACCTAGGGATCAGCCACCTGGCCGGACTGAACAGAGAAACGGCTGACGGGAACCTCGCCCTCGAGTACCTCGGCCTTCAAGACTGCCAACGGCTCTCCGACGAGGCCCTCAAACATGTTTCCATAGGTTTAAGTAGTTTGAAAAGCATCAATTTGAGCTTCTGCATAAATATTACGGACTTTGGGCTCAAGTATCTCGCGAAAATGCCCTGCCTCAAAGAACTGAACTTGAGGTCGTGCGATAACATATCTGACGTCGGCATGGCCTACCTGGCCGAGGGCGGCTCCGGCATATCGTCTCTCGACGTCTCCTTCTGTGATAAAATCGGGGATCAAGCTCTCGTCTACGTCTCGCAGGGTCTCTTCAACCTCAAAGCCCTCTCCATGTCCGCCTGCCAGATCTCCGATGAGGGCGTGTGCAAATTGGCGACGTCCCTCCACGACCTAGAGACACTCAACATTGGACAGTGCTTCCGAATAACGGACCGAGGTCTCTTCACTATCGCCGAATACTTGACACACCTTAGGTGTATAGACTTGTACGGGTGTACTCACATCACGACGGCGGGACTTGAAGAAATCATGAAACTCCCTCAACTCAGCACGCTCAACCTCGGATTATGGCACATCAGATGACCCCAACATTAGCATGTGATAACTCACCCCCTCCCCATTCGGTTTCATTAGACCCCTTCAATTTCATTTTTGAGCATTTCAACTCAATTTGGAAATTCGATCAACGCTCAAGTTATGTGTTCTCATTTGTTATGTACCTACCTACGTAGTAAAGTGCTTGCTCGCCTTCTTAATACATTTCGTTTATTTATTTTATTTTATTTTATTTTTTTATTTTTATTTGGCTAGTGAGTATTTTACGTAGGTAATAAATTTGTCAGAACAAAAAGAACAAACAAACAAAAAAAAGACTACTAGGTTTAGTTTGAATTTGAAATTTTGCCTTTTTTGGCTTCTCTCAAATTTAAACACAAAGAATTCCAAAGTTGTTCGTGTAAAAATGTCGTCACTAAACGTGATATTCTACCTCGGGTGCCTGTTAAAATATAAAATTTTAATTTCCCCTTTCAAAAGGCGGGGGTGAAATGGACGAAAAAAGGTGTTTTTTTTTTTCGCGGCGTCGTCGGAAAAAATTGTGTTGTGTGCATGTGCGCCAGTGTTGACGGTTACACTGGTTTCAGTTTAAGTATTTTTATATTTATGATTTTTGCGGTCGAAACCAACTTCCTCATATCAACGGAGGTGAGCATTTCACACGGTTTTACCCAATTTCGACAAAAATAGAAGATAATGCGCTTCCTTTTTATCCCCCGTTTTGTTTTATGAGTTATTTTTTACTTAATTTTACGAGTCCCTTTTTTTTTTTTTTAAATGTTATGACTAAGGTTATCTTCTAGACTGTATATTTTCTAGACTTATTTTGAAATCTGAGATGCTCAATCCGTCGTGTAATTTTTTGCCGTTTTGAATAATTTTTGTTTTCTGGTTAAGTTTGAGTGAAGTCCTGAATATGGTCGTTTTGAGGTGTGTTACAAACCTCGATTGAGCGCAGTAATCCTCTAATGAGCTAATCAATGCATGACACTACCCTCATATAACTCGGTTGTGCGACTACCTTGGACTTTTTTTTTATATACAAAATTCATTTTATTATTCACGACACAGATATATGAGCCTGAATATTGAACGTTTCAGAACAGAAATCATCAAAAAGTAATTACATTTTTATTTTTTTTATTTTTCTCGACAAGGTGAACTAAGTTCTCATTCAACCTTGAAGAGATGCACGAATCTGTCTTATTTCCTTTTTATTATCGCGACAAGGTGAGAGAAAGAGGGTCATCTCGAGGTCTCACCGAAGTCAATTGTTTCAAAATCCGTTTACAATTTGAGCTCAATTCATGAGGATATCACGAATTGAATACCATTTTCAGACTTCGTAATTTCTCGTCACGTACTTCACCCAAATAAAGTCACACAACCGGCCTGTAAATTCTTCAGTTCAGTGAATTAATCTGCTGTGGAATTTTATTTTCAAGTCTTGAAGAAAAAATTTATCTAATTCGTTCTTCAAAATTCTCCGCGTTTCTAAAATGCTATTCGTCCCTTGAAAAAAAAAAAGATATCTAGCAATGCCTTTAATGTGGACGATATTTTTCCCTCATATTTTTGAAAAAGGATCTCAACTTCGAACAATGAAAACACGATCGTCAGGAATTGTTAATTATAATTATTTTCGCCTTTTCATCCGTGACTTGGTATTTGCATTTTGTACGCTGTGTCGCTGCCGGAGGAAGTTGAGGAATCCAGGAAATTTGCAGTAATTATTGAAATTATCAAGTTATTGTTGAATTACGAGGGCTATTATTTCGTTGAACATGGTCGATCATTGAAAACAGGTTCACATTTGAAGTTTGAGGCGTTTGTGGGATGGCACTTTTCCGTTTTGTGATAACTAATCCGTAAATATTGTTAATTAGAGGCGTTAATTCCTAAAAGGATACCGATGAAAACATTTGATTATTGAAACAAAATATTTCTATATTTTAGAGCTGCTACTAAATATCATTGAATCCAAACTCATTAAAATACTTAATTTCATACTAAATTGTGGGGAAAAACGAAATATAAATATTTTGTTTATTATAAAAATAAATCCCAAGGGGCCATTATTCGACTACTTCACCCACCTTTTATATAATTCAAATTATAACACCGGGAGTGAATGATAATAAAATCGTGTCATTTCTGGCACCGGTCGCCCTGTGATCATCGTTCTTTGTAAATTTTAAAAAGCCGTTTTTATTTTTATTGAAATGTGTACGACTTTAATCCGCACAATTTCAAGTCGTACGCTCGGATCGGACAACGGCCATGAGACACAATTCGTGAGTTCAATGTGATCGCCATTTCATTTTGCGAGCCCTTCGACTCCTGGCAGAGATTTCTGAATTTCGGCAGTACTTATCTTAAGGGCAATTATTCCTACTTCTAGTGTGAGAGTTGGTAAAACGTCCTGCGTGAGCTTGCATGGTGATTCTTCCACCGTATTGGCGATAGTTTCAAGACGCATGTTTGCTAAGTTAGAACGAAATCTTCCACTGCGACCACTTTCAGCATGCCACTAATATTTTCGTACGTTCGGTTCATCCCTCAATTCATCAAATCAATTCATCAGAATGATTCATTCATTCAATCAGATTCATCAAATTCCCTAGTTTTTCGAGATTGTTATGTTGGACCCCTTAAATATGAAACGAATCATGACACTAAATTGTTGACTCTTCGTTTCCTTCAGTTCCTGAGTTCCTTCGAATTTCCTGATTTCTCCACGAGTTGTTGTTCGAGTTCTAGGATTCTTGAGTAGAGCAATTCTTCATCCAGAACTTCCGATATGCGGTCCTTGTATGCTTCAAAAAGCGTACACGCTTTGTTTAACCCAATCGCAGCGATTGATTGGCCTTGGGCTGCTCTACAATGGATTCGCAAGGAACGTGTTCTACTTTGACTAGGTCCTTTGAGGTTAGGTTGAGCCATCACCGTCCTCGCTTCCTTTTTTCATTATTCAGTATTTGGTACTCGTCATTAATTCCTCATACAGGTGCTGGCCGTGACCGTGCAACTGCTGGCTTTTTGAGTTTGCTACCGTAACAAGCTGAGCAGGTAGTTTTTCCTCCTTGGGAGAGGTGATTAACTCGGTTATCCATCCAATTTCCGTATACGATTTCATAATCATACTGAGATACTTCGATTGTTCAATCGGCTCGTATTTCTGTGATTGAACAGCCACATTAATGGGCGATGATGTGAGGAAATGTTCACATAGTGCTCATGATTGTATGGGCGGAAATGGCGCAAAACGTAAACAACTACGTAGCACTCGTTCTGTTGAAATCCATCGAGTCCGTCAATGTTTGTGACGCGTGTGCTTTTGGCAAATCATTTCAAATCGGACCTTGGAACAGGATCGGTTGTACGGCCTAACGTGAGGCATCCGTTGATAGGTTAATGTCGCGGCTTAATGGATGCGCATGTATGCATCCATCGGGACTCAAGCCCTTGGAAAAGCAGGGCATCTAGGGATACCGGCAACATGCTTACTTATCAGGTTAGACTCACCAGGGTCAGTTCGGCGCTGAAGTTCATGCCTGAGGTCGTTCAGCTCTCTGAACTGAGCAATCTGAACAAGTACAATTTGTGGAGAGCAACTGAGAACCCACTGACTAGGGCCGCATACGGACGAAAAGTAGACTTAACTGGGGAACTTATCGATAGCGATGGACAGAGTCGTCATAATCAAGCTCAACTGGGCAATCATGATGCCCACCGATAAAAAGAACGGCCCTACGTCAGAAAAAGCATTAATGGAGTCTGGCTCATTACTTTTGTTCGGGAGGTATGCTAGTACGATGACGCATTATTTGTCCTGGTTCTGTTCTGGGGCAGGACGCGTGCTTCGTCTACTGCCTTGGTTTTATGGATTTGTATAATAAAACTGCAGTCTTATGGGAGTTTTCTCGATGTAGTTGTTCAAAACGAGGTTAATTTTCTGACGTTTGATTCTTGGGGGAACCCAAATCTGGGGATTCGTTTTGGGTTCATGCAATCTGCGAAAGATTACAATTTCTGACATCAACTTGACGTCGTATCTAGCTTTTCTCCGGGTTTCAGATTAATACTTAGGACGATTGCACATTGAGTAACCTCAGATGTATTACAAATTTACAACGTACAACCAGTGAGCTGGTGCGACTGATCTCCAGGACTAATACTGGTCTTGACTCGAAGCAACTCTCTTAGATCCAAGGGTCAGATTGCTACATATCTTGCCCAGGGCGAGTCGATTGTTTGCCTAAAAAACAACCGATTAGGAAATGAGAAAACAATCCTAAGCGTACAAGGGGCGCGTTGGAAAATCTGCCCAGAAACACAAGCTCTGAGGGAGAGAGTTTGTGATGATACATGCAAACCGGCAACGAAAAATGTGTTGGAGTGAGCCAATCAACCCTTATTTACTTGAGAAAGAAAAATAACAGCTATTTACTAATTTTGTCTCCTTTGATTACGAGGGCAGGCGCTGTGGCTGCTTTAATTTCAAAAATTGATTCATATTTGGTGCTTGGAATCCAAGCCACCTGAATTGTCGATTTCTTACGAGCGTTTTGTTCCGTGATAACATGGAAGTTTTCAAATAAATTCACTGGATCGTTGTAACAAACGCTGAAAAACTGTCGTTCCTGCTTGATTGATAGCGACTTTCAGAACACGATAGGAGACTGCCGCCGATATATCGGTATTTTCCCCTCGATTATGCGTCAGTAGTCTGTTATCAATACTTGAGTCGAAATTTTTGAATTTCATGCATTTCAGAATCTTACAATTTCCTGTTGGCACTTCGTATTTACAATATTGCCACCTTACTAAATCCACTCTGGGACTTTTTATTTCACCCACCTCTTCGAACAAACCTAAACAATACCCTTCGATAGATGAGATTGATGGATGGATTAATATAAACAAATCTTTTGATCATCGATTTTTCTATTCATTTTAGGTTTCTTTGAACACTATTCGTGTTTTGGGCGCGATACTATCGTTTTTACGGATAGGTACCTAGGTAGTCGCATTTTTCTATTACATCGGTAAATACATGTGTTAGTTATTATTAAATATCGATACATTGGCTATCGATGGATATCTGTAGTCTAGGAGCTTCAAAATATTCTTAGCAGGCCGCATGGCTCTTCACACGGCGCTGTATTGATTTCTCGGAGCCTGCTTCTTCTCTCAGCTCAGTGGCATGTCCCTCCTCAAAATTCCTCAAGGATTTTCGAAAGGTTTTTTTTCCAATGCCCATCGAATTGTAACGATCATCACGTGGCTCGCCACCTTCTGTTTGTTTTGCGTGGCGTCGTTTTTTTTTTTTTTTTTTTTTTTTTTTTTTTTTTTTTTTTTTTTTTTTTTTTTCGCCCTTGACGCATTTAATTCCTCCGGCGAGAAGCGACACAGTATAAATCATAGCCTCGACGTTGTCTATCTTGATACTCTTCTTTACCTGTTTGAAAATTAGTTACCTAGCAACGATCGTCGTGACTCATATGGTCATCCCCTCCCATAATGTTGATCTTACAGTGCACCCCTTCCACCCCTCCTACTCAGAGTTTGTTTTCGATCGGCAAAAACGCACAAGACCAAATTCTTATCGGCTTATTCGTGGAACCAAAACCGATACCTACCCATGAATAAACACACTGTTTAATTATACTGTCTAATATGATTTAAGTGTAAATTGTGTTTTCTCATAAAAATGTTGGATGATGCAACTCTGGGCAGCCCTTAACTCTCGATATTTTTTTATAGCTCATCAAGCGTTTTTAAAACAATTATTGTACTCCTCATTTTTGGCAAAAATGACAAGTTTTAATTCAGTTTATCATTTAAAGTCTATAGTAAATATTGATAAATACTATTTGTTCTTCATCTTAAATGGCAATCAATAAGAAAAAGGGAATTATAGTATCCACTCTTAGTGATTCGAAAATAGATCCGAACAGTATACCTAATGATTCATTGAATGTGAAATAGAAAAACCAATTTAGTTCAAGATTGTGTATAGCATATGGAGAGATGTTATCTTAGGTATTTTATAACCATAAAAACTTTTCGCTTCAACATCAGACGGAGATTCTCCCATTCCTGGTGTACAAAGAGTGGTCATAACTGTGGAAGATTTATTGTTTTTCGAAAATTTATCGCGAATCGGTTTTTTGAGACATAAAAACCGATTTTAAACCGGTATTTGTAAAGTGGCTGAACTCCTGTTGTATAGGTCTAAGTTACCTGAAACGACAATAAATGAATTGAATTGGAATTGATTGTTCAAAAAATCGATAGGGTCATTTTTTTACAGAAAGAAAACTAATAACAAATTTTCAAAGAAGTGGTTTTGGGATTACCCGGAGTTGTGAGGGCCAAGATTTTTATAAGAACCCACGAATTACTCTTGTTAGGTCCCAAATTGACCACATAAAGTCAGTAAAATTAAATAATTTCGCATGCTCAGATGTACTATCTTATTGTTAATAATCGTGCCACATTAAAAATAACAGTTTTATAACAAATACATGGATAATAGGTGACCATTCTCAGTTCAAATTACCAACATGGTCGGTTTTGTTCGTTTTTGCCCATCCAGATTTCTCGCAATTACATGTATGATATACGTCGTTCTGTACCTTGTGTCAAGTGAGGTTATCTATTATTTATATGGTCTCCCATTGACAGTTGTATCGTTGTTGAATGATCGAAATAACCTACTTTCTCCAAGTTTTGTTGAAATATTTTTTTTTTCTGTTTAACTCACTGAATAAGTTGTTTTTGTTTTATTTTTATTTTCTTATTGCTGCGGCGTTGATGTTTTTTTTCTTTGTGGTGTACAGATTATATTTTTACCAACTCGCAATGTAGGAAGTATTTTTAGTGTTATTTTTAATATGCGACCGTCGTTGGTTTGAGTACCTACGGGTGGCTCTCAAATACATCGCTACTAAATTTTCATATTTTGTTGTCGTCTTTTCGGCCCGAACTCCTTTAGTATTCATTACGAATCAATTGTTTAAAGAGACCTGTGACCAAGATGTGACATGCACACTAGCGGGAAATCAAAATTTCCATACTTGAACTTCCATTTACTCCCGATTTGGCCTGCTAGAAATTTCAATTTTAATTAATTATCTGTAAATAATTTGCCCATCTTCATCTTAAGGTGTTGGTCACAAACTTAGATGACACCCTCAGTAAACATTTACCTTTTGAAATTCCGATCATGTTTGAGGATTTTGGAATACTCGTTTAAAATTCGTATTTAATCTTGAAGCGCACAAGCTCGCAGAGGTCCCTTCCTCCGGCTCTGAGCCAATTCAATCATTCCAAGGGAGAATGGAGGTTCAATGTGGATACGAGATGAGACGAGCATTGTGACGGTAGGGGTGGTGCGAGGGTGCGAGTCGATTCCCACGTTTTCACGTGACCGGGAGGGGAATGGACGTGGACGGCCCAGAAAAAGGAATGCAGGTAACACTAACCCAAACCTCCCCTGTGGATTCTACCCCAAGAAATGTGACCGCCTGGTGCATCTTGTGAGTCGAAAAACTGAAGGAAAATGTATTAAACATACCTCGGTTCTATCACTATACCTAAGAGCCGACCATATTCATGCACCTTTTTCCAAATTATTACCACACATTGGAAGCAGCTTTTCAGCTCAGTTTAAATTTACCTGCCGCCCACAATATTGCACCAAATCAGTTTCAATATGAATATTAAACGCACGTATACCCCAAATAAATTTAAAAACCAGAATTATTGAGAAACGCGCCAAAAAGTGCAGGTTTTGTTTGTTTTTCTAGTTAAGCGAAGTAGCGGAAATTTCCGGTGGTAAATTTCAACTGAAATTCCAACGTATGATCTCACAGGTTCAATATTGCAGGGAATGCTGACAAAGATGTTTCCCATTTGGTGTAAATGCAAACGATTTGTGGAACTATTGAAATGAAGCGCATGGAGCGCTACCATTCTCATCTTTCTCTTTCTTTTTTTTCGAAACGCTGAAGATGAAATTAATCTAATAGGTGTCAGAAAGTACTTGTCCGTCAAATGGATTTCATATAACTTACTGGGGGCAGTGAAAATCTCAGGAAAACATTAAAATTAAATGAGCTGTCTAGAGGTGTCGGCGAATTTCCGATTTCATGGAGAAATTCTTGTTTGGTAGCGAAAAACACGAGGTTTTCCTCTCTTCTCACATCCTTAGGGGGTCCCTTGATTTCTAATGTGCTTTAGGCACATAGGAAATAGGTTTCTATACACAAAATCCATTCCCATTTCATTTTTTATGGATTAAGGCGCTGTCGACATGGCGTCTAACTTCATCCACACCGTTTGGGGGAAGGGTGATCTAATAAATTTTATTAGATGGGGGATGTTGAGTTTCGGTCATGAAAAAAATGTTTCATGATCGAACCTCAACATCCCCCAACAATTAACTCATCTACAGTCAACATATCACCACTCCTAACTAAGTTACGGGGGTGGGAGGGGAGCTTGGATCCTGAGATTGCACATTTACGAGTTGCAAATCGGCTTATATCCCCGTAGACTCGTATTCAATGCGACATTTCATAGCTTATCTTCAGAAAAAGGACTTTTTTAAGGGATTTCAATTCCTTTAAGTCTCAGATTAGTAGTTTGATACCATATTGAGTTAACCCCTAGCAGTTTTAGCCCAACCTGCATCATACCCTCGATAATTCCGAGAAACGAATTGCCAATAATTGACATTTTCTCCAGAAAGTCGAAATATTTTGGCGAATAGCCATTTCTTGAGGATGTGATGGGACTATGGGAGACAGTTATATGGCGAATCGGTTATCGGCTCTCGTTGTCTTTTAAAAACTAAATGTTTGGCCAAAGTAGGATTTTTTAGTGAAATCTCTACGATACAATATTGTGACAAATCATCAAATTGTACTTTCCCAATATTTTAGTGTTTTGAAATAGCGAAAGAACAATTGCTTCTTCCGTGCTTCATTTGGTACTAAAGCGAAGATAAATAATAAAGCACTACACCATCATTTCTATACTACAAACTTCGGCTTTTGGAAAAAAATGTCCACGTTTGGTTGGTTATTCCTTGAATCCGAATCAACATGTTTTCATGCAAATGGTCAACCATTCCTATTCGGCTCAAAAAATTTTTGTGGACGTTTCAAGGTGTCTAGATCAAAAAAGGTCAATGTCCGTCCGCCGTACGCCGTCCATTGTCCGTCCGCCGTACACCGTCCATTGTCCGTCCGCCGTACACCGTCCATTGTCCGTGCCGTTTTCGGTTGTAGAAAATTTTCTTAAAATCTGAAATTTGGGTCAGGGGTCTGTTCCCGGTCTAGGACGGTCCTCGAAACCTTTCAGCCCGATCGGACCAAATTTGGGCGGGGTAGGGGTCAAAATGTGTGTGTTTTTTTTTTTTTTTAAAATGGATTTTCGAGATTTTGGGCGATCTAGGCGAGTTGGGTATCATTTTCCACTAAATTTCGGACGCTGAACCCAATGAAATGGGTCCGGGACCCGTCACACCCACTGTTTCCCCCTTTTTCCCCATGTTGAAGAAATGAATCTCTATGCGCCTGGTCCGAGGTTCAAATTAGTCTCCATGCGGCTGGTCCGAGGCTCAAATTGGTCTCCATGCGCCTGGTTCGAGGAATAACCAACCCGTGTGTAAGAATTTGCGGATTTTTTAGAAGCGTATGACTGGGAAATTATCAAGCCTAGAAGATTGTGATGGGACCAACATTTTAATAAATTTGATGTAGTTTCAAAAGTAGAATAATCAGGTTTAGGCGTTATGAGTTAATTTGAAGAAAAAAAGTTGAGGTTTTTCAATCCTCTAGGGGTCGCAGTCTTCATTCGAGGCTCTTAGTTTCACACGCATTAGTGTTGTGATAACTGGGATAAAAAACATAAAACGTAGAATTTGTCCCCATAGGCTCCCCAGGCTCACTTGAAGATGTCTCAAAACATAAGCTGCATCTCTGCAAGAACACATCGTTCGACTGTGGTCAATCTTGCAAGTGTTAACCAGTCCAATCGTCCAGTGGAACAGGCATGGAAAATAAAGGTAAGTACGGGTGTCAGATCTTCCCTGTCTCGCCCCAGATGGACACGAACTCCCGACATCGCCAGCGCTCTCAACCCTCAATCCTCATTGTGCCTCTGAGACGACCCTCTTCATAAAAATACTCAAATGCTTTCTGAAAAATGTCTCGACATTGAAAAGAAACTCCTATGAGGGAATTCGGGAGGTTGAAAGGATAGAAAGAAGCGCAGCCTACCTGAGAGCCCCTTCGTATTTCTTCTGCCTGGCGCAAGGTGTTTCCAAGGCTTCGTGTCACCTCTCTACAGGTAAAACTTGTTTCCAAGGCTCCCTTGCTCGGCCCGACAATTTTGGAGAATTTGCAGAATAAAAGAAATGTTTTAATGTATCAATTGTTTCTTTCTTGTCTATTTCTTATTATAAAATTTTAATATTAACGAATTTTTGGTTTATTATTCTCATTGGAACAATATTCTACACCCATTTAATCGGATTGACAAAAAAGGTAGAAAGAACCCTCCCCAACCTTTTTGCAGTTGTAAATGTGTTGGTTGAATAATCCGAACCTGTGAAATTCTGTAACTCTATTTCGATCCTCGCTGTGGACATCTCATTTTCAGCCCTAATCACACCAAACGACGGAGACAGGTAATCGGTAAAAATTGGTCTTTTGAAAAACGGTCTATGGCGCACCATGAGGATTCTGAATAAATTAAGATGGGTTCTAAAGTGATAACCACAAGCAGAGACAGGTTGAGGGTGAAAATGTTCGCAGGAGCGAGAAATGGAAGTCGTTTCGGTATCCCTATAAAATATAACGATCTAACGATGATGTAATGAATAGAGTGGATATTGAATCTAAGCTGCATACAATAGGTGGTAGTGCCGGATGATTCAACCAGAGACCCTTCATCTGAAAGTGATCATCGTCATTTCTAATCCAAGTCCCTTCAATAGTCACGTCTTTTTCCGATTTCAGAAAACAGGTTACCTGCGACGCAACAGCTTCACTAAGCGAAGTTCGGCGAGCCACCGTCGCCGATCAATAAGAACATAACTGGTGGATATTTTTGATTTTTGCAGATCCCAAACCTCACATTGACCATTTCGATGTCTGATGGTTGTGCATCAAACTCTCAGGTTTAGCCATCGAAGCAACGATGGGGATCGTATACACCATTCAGAAGATATTTCTGTACATTCACCACTCGAGACAAATTATTCTAAACGCCAGTAGAAGATCCCGCTCTAATATTTCCAGTAGTCTACTCAAATTTAATCTGGTAAATGAGACTCGAACTAACGCAAGTAAAAATTATATTTATTATTATTAGTGTGTACAATTAAAACAATGGTGGTGGGTTGGCAACACCTACATTTTGGTCCATTTTACTTTGAAGCAGGGAAGTTGGTAACTAAGGGAACGCTTCCAGTAGGGATGGGTATCAAACTGAAAGACATCGATTATTGACATGATTATTTGTTACAATGATTATTCAATATGTCAATTAATTGGTACTAGAGACATCGATTATTTTATTAATCAATTGATTTTATTAATCGATTGTCAGTGATTTTGGTATTTAAGGTTCCACCCACTTTGTTTAAATCTATATTTTTGAGGGATGGTCAGACAGAATGTGTAAAGAACCAAGGAAAAGGTAAAAATAATAACGTATAATACACAGAGAAACTACGTCATAATTTCGTAAATTGATCTTGAAAGCCTAAAAAGTGTTAGAAAACAAAAACCATTCACTCACAAGTCCATAGATTCTGTAATATACCAATCGTAAAAACCTCACTAATCGATTAATTGTTATAAAATAATCGATGTGGCAATTAATTGAAACTATTTAACATTAATTACAAAATAATCGATATTCCGATTGATTGATACCCGTCCCTAATTTTTAGTGGAAACTGGTTCGGTAGCAACGGCACCTTGTCAAACCTAGAATGAATCTGGAGGGTGCCTGCAGCTTTCCGGATGGAACGCTCATTCCGAAGAATACGGAATTTCCACGTTAGCGGAATCAACGCTCATGGGGAATGTTTTTCTTGCAGAAAGTCAACCTCCCGATTTGCCCCGACATTTTTTTCTGGGCGTCTAGATCAAAATAAGCAAATGTCCGTCCGCCGTCCACGCCATTTTTGGTAGTAGGAAAATTTCTAAAAATCCAACATTTTGGTCAGTGGGCCGTTTCCGACTCTAGTTGGTCCTCCTGAGCGAGTGGGGTATCATTTTTCACTAAATTTTGGACGCTGAACCCAATGAGACGGGTTCCAGAACCATTGGTGCCCACGGGAAGAGGTTATGGGTCAAATTGGGTATCTATCTACCTATTTTGAAAGTAGGGTTTCAAGATTTTTGGTACCTAGGCGTATGGGGTTTCATTTTTCACTAAATTGAATCGATTGGAATGAGTCTCCGTGCTCCTGGTCCGAGGAATAACCAACCACTGAGAAAGAATTCGCAGCGTTTTTTTTTTTCATATAAATAGACGTTTGGGATTGAGCCCTCAACACTTTTCCGCCGTCTTAAGTAGAAAAGACTGTTGTTTTCAATTTCTGCACGGGGAATAATAAAACTCAGGTTATTGGGCCGAAGATAGAGGAGCTAATCAATGTCTTGCATGTGTTATAGACTAATCCGACCCTCAGATTAGCCCATTGAAGTATTTTAATTTCAAATGGTGCCACATGTAAACCTTGTAAGTGTCAGCTGAATTACATACCTTCTAGACCAACACAGAATCAATTTACTGAGGAAACTGTGGATTACCCTTTAGAATCCACAATAAGGTCAAGCAATCATCGCGTTCATATTAAATTCTTTATTACAAAAGTAAAAAATACCTGTTACAATAATTTGCAAGGCGTTGTGAAAGAATTAGTGTTTAGGTACTTAATGCAAAAGCAACTTACCAATGACTAGAATGTATTCGCAATACCTATACAAGGTGTAGGAACTTCGGTATGCTTTTATTCAGAACAATCTTGAATTTTATTGCAACAAATACATTTATAGCTCTAGTCCTTGCCTAAAATTGAAACCAGGATCATATGGAAATTACAGTCTTCCTTTAGCTAGTGAAAAAAAAAAAAAAAATGAAATGCAATAAGAAAGAAACTGAATAAAACTGCCGAGCAATAAATTATTCCTCTCTCTTTCAAAAAATAAAAATAAAAAATAAAATAAAATCTATACACATATACATTTTTTTAATGTTTAATTTTTATTCTGGCCAGGATTACAGAGTAGTCACAAATGTAGAATTTAGATCTTCCTAGGGCCTGTAATGCGTTTGCAGGTATTTGTAAATTGCAAACCTTACCAAAAAGAAAAAAACAAATCTGGAATAACATGCAATAGAACTTTATTGGAATGAAACTTTGACGGAAAATACAATTATTCTAATTCCTAGTTACTTCACAAGAATTTTCATCCTCTTAATCAAACTAAGGGACTGATTACAACTTATAATACGAATGACTCACCATAACATTATGACACTACCTTAGACAGTACAAAATGTTTAGGAAAACCTTCGAAAAATTCAAGTTTTTTCAACAACACTCAATTGTAAGTGCAATTTCTGTTGAATGAGCATTCTAGGGTAATTATCACAACAAAACGTATCATCTGACAATGACACTAGTGGTTCCAAGAGAAATTTCTGAGTCACCAAACAGTTGAAAGAACTGAGATGACGCAGAGGACATACTCATGATCGGTCTGTCAAAGAGTTGAACAGCTGAACCATTCGATTTTTCTTTCCTCGTTCACTTGAGACATATCCTTCCAGTCTCTGCGAAATTTAAAACACTGAGTAAATATAACATCAGAAATAGTCAAAACAGTAGTCGTAAAAAATAAGTAATTAACTAAAAAAAAAAATAATAATAATAAAATAGCTGTTATCATTGGGCAGTGGGTGCGAAGTAAATCCCTAAATGAATAATGAATTACATGAAGAATATATAAAAAAGAATATAGTATAGTATAGTATTTTCAAGAAAAGGACCAAGGCAGTAATACATATATGTTCTTCGAAAATCAGATGAAAGACTCAACAATTGAGATCAGCTTTTACAATATGACATTATTAGAGATAAGAGAGTAGCAGCTCGTCTAAGTGAGAGTTGACGATTTCCAAATATATGAACTCAGACGAACACTATGCCAAGAACCAGGGACTGCATGTTTCAAGACTTCAGAAGTAATTTGATGACCAAAAGTAGACCAAATGGTTGGGGAGCTCGGTGTCTAGTGGAATAGACGAAGGACTGGTGTGGTACTCCGAGTGGCCAGGGTTCGAATCCTGGCTAGAGCAACATAATTGTTTGTCTTGACCCTCATATTCGTCCTCTTCACTTAAGGGGGTGAGGCAATAAGTAGCCACGAGCGAAATCGTCAGATCAATTTACGATCCTCTTTGGAGGACGGCTGACGACGTCCGCGACACCTGACCAAGGTAGTCGGACGAAAATCCAAGGTGAAAGTCCTTGTTTACTTTACTTTACTATGCCAAGAACCAGGGACTGCATGTTTCAAGACTTCAGAAGTAATTTGATGACCAAAAGTAGACCAAATGGTGAGCCAAAGCCACCATATTAAAAAAATATATATTCAAAATAAAACTTACGGAGAAACTGAGTTCGTTTTCTACAATGGCCTTATTGGTGGGGTTGTTGTATGAGCACGCTAGAAGCGTAGGGAATAGACTATCAGCGTAGTGAGCATCACAGAAATAGATGAAAGGCAACGTCACCAATTGTTGAAGCACAGTGGGTTGGTGGCCCGACTGAAGAAGAGTCTGAAAAAAGTAGGAAAACATTTCCTTGAAGGGACTCAGAATATTGGAAAGAGTTCCGATACTAAGTATATTAATTATGAGCAGTCTACAATTCAATGCAGAAGTTGACGTTATTGAAGATATTCATTCCTAAGTTACTCACCTGGTTTTTCACGTTTTTCATGGCAAAATAGCCAACCAACAAGATAATTGCACGAAGTAATTCTTCCAGCGGTTTGTTTTTACAATAGTTTATCAGATTGCTAGCGATTGCTCTGACCTGAAGAGCCATCCCGTCAGCGCCAAGTGTGTCCTATGAAATGAAAGAACGAAAATAATTGTGCATGCGTGGGTGTACTTGGAAAGAATGAAGAACACTTTCTTTGATAGCATGATTGAACAACTAGTGTAGCAATTTAAAATGTATTAAGGTAGTTGTAACCCCACTATCTTAATAGAACTATATCTAGGTCCGCAAGGTAGGGAAAATACTAGTCCTGTAGGAACAATGTTCATCTCCTCAAGCGTTATACATGTACGGAAAGCAAAAATAGAAATTGCGCTTTTAACCAAATACTAGAACATGTAGGTTGAAAAGCTCTTATTTCGCCATCCAGTTTGCAACAGATGAGTTGGACGAAAAACTAAATAAAATTGGATTGTTTCATCCCATGAAATATTTGGGAAGAATGTAGAACAATGAAGCGTGCTGTTTTGAGTGTTATACCTCAAAAGTTCAACCAGCGGGGAATTAAAATGAGCTCACCTGAAACAGCAACACATCTAGTTCCGCGAATTTCAGCAACAGATCAATGATTGGCGAAAAATATAGCGGCTGGACCTCAGAACCAGTCATTTTCTGTAAACCCTCATACAGGAGGGGAATCGTTCCCAAACAATCAGTCACCACAAGGGTATTCATCAATTCGGCGTTCTTGAACCTAAAACGAATTATTAAGCAGTTTATTTTTATTTATTAAAACAGTTCTGAAGAACTCTGAAGAGAAAATGTATTGAGTCAGTAGTGTGCTCCAGAATCAGTATTGATTTTGGAGCACATATCCTACTGTGTATCATGGGCTCTGTAAATGACGACATTATTCCCGCGGATGGGGGAAGAAACCCCGATGGAAATTCGCAGCAGCTCTCCTATCAATGGGAAATCCTAGCTACGGGTGCAATCATAACCTTATCTTCCGTTCCATAGTAGAGAGATAATATTATCATGCAGCGAGCAACTATGGTGGTTTTTTTTTTTTTTTTTTTTTTTTTTGTAAGAAGTGGTTACTTTTTCCATTAATACATTTTTGTTTTGACTCATCTAGAGAGTCTACCTCCCCTTCCAAACCTTTTAGGGTTTGTATTTATTTATTTTTATTTTTTCATGGTAATAGATAGACAGATATTTATTATGATAGGAACGTTGGAAAGAGACATGGATTCTACAACAGGCTCTGGTATAATAAGGAATAAATACAGTATACAAGAACAAGGCCAAGTCATTCATTAAACGAGGAAGGCAAATAACTAAAACAAATCAATCTTACCTTGGGCTTATCATTGTCGTGAACAATTTGACGCAGTTAGGAATGATTTTCATATGTGGACGGTTATCATCAATGACACTATCTTGGAAAAGGCTGATTATCCTCTCCACCATTCCTGAATTTAAGATGTAACTGAAACAAAATTGGGTTAGGAAACTGCAATAATGATATTCCTATCAGATAATGGGGTGGTATCATACAATCAACAGCAATCAGCAGCTTTGCTTTTGTTTCAAGCCGACAGGAATTATCAACATTTCAGTAAGCTCATTCATTTGGCCCGATAATGTCAGATGATTTTGATTGAGTACCAACGCAATGCATTTAAACTCTTGGTTTCCAACATAGGTATCCAATACCTTCATCAGGACGTTGTAATTGATAAATTGTAAATGATGACCACCAAGGTTATCCACGCAAAGAAGACCAAGGAACAATCACATCCAAGGAGACAAAAACAAAAACATGGCCTAACATCCCCAATAACAATTAATTTGTCCTATTCACTTAATGTGGCTGTCCCCATTCCCTATATTTCTACACTAGATAGGTAGGTAGGTACTAATTTCCGTATAGATAACGTTATTAAATTATAAAGTATATGCACTTGCATATGTAGGTATAGTCATTCCTCGTTCAACATCATCAATATTCCAATTCCCCCATTCTACATTATCATTTCAAATGATATAATGTCTGAGAAAATGAAATATCAATTGTAAACTCATCGTAAATTTTATACTTTCGCATTTTCTTGTTTTAGCTATAATTATTTTTACTCGTTATTAGCGCCATTTTCATCATTTTTATATTTTCTTATTGGATTCAACGCATAGAAATGTATTATTCTACACTATAAAAGATGGACTGGGAATCAAGCGCACTTAACAGTTCCAATCTGTTTAAATTTTCTCAGAGAAGAGCAAAAAAGTTGTATTTATTCATTTAAAGAGAAAATGTATTTACTGTGTTCGTAAAGACAGCCTTTGTCAAGCCTGTTAACAATGTTGGAAATTTTGAAAGTAAAATATGTGCAGGACACTCACTCAAACGCAATCTAATCTAGAATCCTTTTGGACTACTGTATTGCTGATACAACTGTTAAGCACCTCCTTAGAATACATGGTACTAAGTAGGTTTTGAGTTTATCAAACTTCATCATTTGGAAGAGATAGAATTCATCAACTATAAACAGGTCTTTTTTAGGAGCCTTTAAGTTGGAACATTGAACCACAGCGCAGAACTAAAGGCATCAGAGATTTTTAACATGTACCTTTTTTTCTGCTCTACCTTCAGACCTCGCCGTTTTTTAGTGGAAAGTAGGGAAAGTTGATTCATCCCCAGAGATATGGCAATTTTCTAACAAAGATTAGCTGGTTAAAATGGATGACAACTCTGGGAAATTGGCCAATGAAGTAACATACCTGATCACATCTGCCATTTGGCAGTTGATACCTGGGAACACTTTTTCAGTCTCATCAATTAGGGATACGCCCTGAAGGGCGTCAGCGAGGAGATTAATCAAATTTTCTGCAATCAAATTCACGAATAACGTAATAAAAAAAAGATTTTGCAAGAAGGACCAGTTGAATTGAAATTTCGAGTATTTGAAATGGACAAGGCCACTAACCTGAGAAGCTACTCCAATCGGGGGTTGTTATATCGAGCCCCTGAAAATATTCAAAATGTGAAAGAGATGGAAATGTACTGAATATAATCCGACAAGAGGAATATTTACCATCAGTGAGAATCGCAAGAGGTCGACCAGAAACATGATGTCATTGCTCATTACAAAATACTTCAAATGGTCGCTGTTGTAGAGGAAATTCTTGAATAGTCCAAGGAGCAAGTTAAGTATACTGAAAAATGAAAGGACAAAATTATGCCTAGAAACCGCAGGTATTCCAAAAAGCTCAAAAGTAAGTTCTTTTTCACTTACAAAATCTGCTCTGACACCAGAGTACTGGGGTGCTTGTTCAGCAGCTCTTTCCCAATGTCAATTAAGCAAACGAAACCACGACTTTTTGTGAAGTCTTTGTAAATTGAGTTCTGAAATGAATGATCATACAATTTTCTCAATATGAAAATTGTCCTTATGGTAGAATCTATGTCAGAGTAGTGAACAGCGTGTTATTTTCGCGATTTCTTATCGTACTGTACAAGAGTTGGGCTTTGGTGAGACAAACTAGGCGGAAAACCACATAATCATAATGGAAAGCGCTTAGAAAGTGTATTGATACAGGAAAATGCAATCTTTTTCTACTGCGTCTTTTCGGTCATTGAGAATATGATAGGATAGATCCTGCAACGCGGTTTGAAAAATACAACATGAAGAAACCAGTGTGAGGCTAGGCATTTAGCCCTAGGCTTTTCAGCCCGATCAAACCAAATTAATGAGGGGGGGGGGGGATGATAGAGGTCAAAATGTGTATTTCGAAAAATGGATTTTTGAGATTTTCAGCGATCTAGGCGTGTGGGGTATTATCTTCAACTAAATTTTGGACGCTGAATCCAATGAGACTGGAACGATTCGCGGCCACTGGAAGAGGTTATGGATCGAAATGGGTATCCATCAACCTACTTCGTACGCGGATTGACGATATTTCGGGTACCTAGGCGTGTGGGTTATCATTTTCCACTAAATTTTGGACGCTGAATCGATTTGAATGAGTCTGCATGCTCCTGGTCTGAGGCATAACCTATAAAAAAACTAGCAGCGTTTTTCACAACAAAACGCGATCCAACGAACCAAGGTCTGCATAATTAGACCCACCTCATCACCGCCAGGGGACGTCATTCTCAGTACCAAACAGGATTTTTACATAAACTAATTCAACACATCAGATCAATTGTTTACATCAATAAGAGAGAACTGAACCAACCACCTACATTCCCGTTTACAATAACATCGGTCAGATCACAGACAGACTTCAGTAGATCAGTCAGTTTTCCAGAGACACGTTTCTTCTGCAATTCCCTCAATGGAGCGCTGAACGGGAACACAAGCTCGGTCTCATCGGTGAGTGGGGCGTACTCTCTCAGAAATTCCGTAGCTCTTCAACAATAAGAAAAAAAATGATCTTCACATTCCTGGTATCATTGGTCCACCTGAACTCAAATGTGAATTCCAGTCCCTAAAGCTTGATGACACTGGGGGAAACGTCTCCTGCGGACCTGGGTTCCTTAGTGTGTACACATTCTGGGTGGAGCATATCATTCATTGTAATAAAATTACCTATTTGGAAACACGGATGTTTAATTCGTACCATACATTTTTATATACAATTTTATTTCATTATTCAAGCACAATTTTTTTAAATGTTTGATAATAGAGCCTCTTGGTTGGTTATTCCTCGAGTAATACCATTTCAAGGTTTTTAGATCAATAATTATGCAGATATCTGTACTTTTGGTAGTAAACAAATTTCTAAAAATCTGAAATTTGGGTCAGAGACCCATTTCCGGCTCTAGTTGGTCGTCAAAACTTGTCAGCCCAAAAGGACCAACTTGAAGAGGGAGGGGTCTATCTACCTATTTTGAAAGGATTTCAAGATTTTGGGTTTTCATGATTTCGGGTACCTAGGCGTGTGGGGTATCATTTTCCACTAAACTTTGGACGCTGAATTGATTGGAATGAGTCTCCATGCTTTTTTCCAAGGAATAACCAATCCCAGTGAAAAAAATTTGCAGCGATTTTAATTATGATACCATTCTGTCCCACGGTTTGGTCACTTTTTCCAAGAGCTGAATCATGAGCTTGTCCTTACCTCTCATATGCTGCACAGACACCTTTCAAGTACTAGCTTCTCACAAAAGGTTTCAATGTAACCAACTGAATAATACAAGACACATCCAGAAGAATACCACCATGCTGAACACTTGTGTTGAAAATTAATTTATTCTAACCTTGCTATCATTCGAGATCGGAGTTTACGACACCGCTTCCTTTTCTGTGCCTTCAATTTCTCTTTGGATCTATCTACAGATTGTTCAGTCTCTGGATTGCCCAACTCATCCTGGAATTAGAGAATATATGTAAAATGTAGCTAATAGCAGTATTGTAACTAATATATCGGTATAACGAATCTCAAATTCCACTCTTTGAGACAGGTTGGTCAAGTCATTAATAGTAGAGAGGAACTATGCCTATTTAACACATAAATTCTACAAAGTGTCATTAATATAAGATTGAGTTAGAAATAAAGACTTACTGCATCGTCAGAATTACGGTGTAGACCAACTTCAAGAGCTCGTTGGCGAATGGATTCAATATTTTCCTCATGTCTCCTAGCACTGTCCTCTTGTTTTTGCTGAATTCTTTTCTGCAACTCCTCAGCAGTGGCTTTCTTAGCGGCATTCAAAGCTGAAAGCCTTTCCTCTCTTTCCCTGGAAATTAACAGACAATGTGGGAATCAGCTAGCAGAAAAAAACTGACATTCAACCTTAAATGTTCAATAGTTGAATTCTTTCATAGTGTTGCGAGCTCGCACCGGCGCCGGCCAAATGGGCTGCCGGCGTCGCAAGGTCAACGACCTGTGGAAGGCTAAGGGACCGTTCTCGAACATTCGAGAACCTCCCCGTTCGTCCCAGAACGTTCTCGGCGAGGCAGCAGGTATAAAACAGACCCACGAGCGCCGCCCAGTTCAGTTCAGTTTGGAGTCTGAGTATAGACGCTTCGTGTCATAAATTGTGCCGTGTTATAAATAGTGCGACAACCGTGTATTGTGCTTTGTCATTGTGTAAATGCGCGAATGTGAACAGTGTATTCAAGTGAACAATTGTTTAATAAATTATTTACTAAGAACATAAATCGTTACAATTGGTGTCAGAAGTGGGATTACAAATTAGTGTTATAGTGTTGGACAATAGTTAGTGTTAAAGTGTTACAGTGTTTTACAGTAGTTATAAAGTGTTATAGTGACTGTAGTGTGTTACTGCGCGTTTGAACTCTTAAAAACGAACAAAATGAAGTTGACCGATTTGAAAGTTAAACAGCTGAAGGAAGAGCTGGAAGAGCGCGGCTTACCTACCGGTGGAACGAAAGCAGATCTACGCCTACGACTTAAGGAGAACTTGGTTGAAGGAAGTCATGACCCAGACAACTTTGACTTTGTGGATGATATCACCAGAATTGAAGAGAATTCTAGACAACTGTTTGAAGAAAACTCACGGAAAATGGAAGAGAATTCTAGACAACTGTTTGAAGAAAACTCACGGAAAATGGAAGAGATTCTAAAAGAATGGAAGAGAATGCTAGAAGAATGGAAGAAAATTCTAGACAACTGTTGAAGAAAACTCACGGAAAATGGAAGAGAATTCTAAAAGAATCGAAGAGAATTCTAGACAACTGTTTGAAGAAAACTCACGGAAAATGGAAGAGAATTCTAAAAGAATTGAAGAGAATTTGGTGAGTCATATGGATTAAATAGTGAGTGATGTTGCCAACATAAAAACTGATGTAGTCAGACTGGAGGACAATTTGAATTCATTGTCCAACACAGTTGACGATAAGATCTCTGCAGTTGATGATAAGATCTCTACAGTTGATGATAGGGTCTCTGCATTTGATGATAAGATCTCTCAGGTTAGAGGCGAAATTGAAAACAAAATTCGAGCACTAGAGAGAAGCAATCAAGGAAAGTTGAGACACATGGATATACCAGCAGAAGCCAGCTTCAACAGTGGCAATGAAGAGCAGTTTATGGGAACCCGAGGAAATAAAATTAAGCCACCTACATTTGACGGAAAGGTGCCATGGTCAACATACAAGAGACAGTTTGAAGCTGCAGCTGTTGCAAATGGATGGCTCGAACATGACAAAGCAACAGCTCTAATAGTTGCATTGCGTGGAGAAGCCTTGAACATTCTCCAGACAATACCGGCTGGCCATCAGAACAATTACGAATTGCTGACTGCCAGGCTGGATATGAGATACGGAGATGCTCATCTACAACAAGTCTACCGTGTGCAGATAAAGGACAGGAATCAGAGGGCCACCGAGACGCTACAGGAATTTGAAGCGGACATTGCAAGACTGGTGAGACTGGCTTACCCTACAGCGCCTGATGACTTTTTGGAGCAGCTCGCTGTCCAGACTTTCGTAGATGGAATCAGGGACAGTGAAACTCAGCAAGCATTGCGACTCGCACGCCCAAAGATCCTTGTGCGATGCCCTGGCGCATGCTTTGGAATTTGAGGCTGCGAAGCAAGCCTCTCACCGGAGCGGAGCACGTCTGAGACAGGTAGTGGAAGAAGAAGAGGACATCGTTGAGAGGGTACTAAGGCGTTTGAAGCAAGAGCCCGATTGGGAGGACCTCAAACGACAACTCAGATGCTGGCAATTGGGGGAGTCCTCTCACAGTTACAAGACGGGCAAGAAGAGGAGACCTATTCTGGACAACTGCGGCCACAGCTCAAGACCGGACCAGGCAAGAAGAACACCTACGGAGGACCAGAATTATCCTGGGTGAGTGGCAGCCAGAGCACTTGCAGGAGCGGCAAGCAGAAGACCAGGAGCTAAAGGATCTTCTGGATTGGAAGAGAACCAACAGGAGACCCAGTTGGCCAGAAATTAGACATCGTAGTCCAACTATAAAAACCTATTGGGCGCAGTGGAACTCTATCATTCTGGAAGGAGGAATCCTGAAACGTCGCCTGGAGAGCAATGATGGTACTGAGACAAGGACGCAGATCATTGTTCCACAAAAGTTGGTTCCCTTGGTTTTGGAGCATTTCCATGATCGAACATCAGGAGGACATTTTGGCATCACAAAAACGCTACAGAAGGTTAGAGAGCGTTTTTACTGGGTAGATAGCAAACAATCTGTCAAAGATTGGTGTAAGAAGTGTTTGCTATGCAATGCCGGGCAGGGACCAACTGTGAAACCGAGGGCAAAGATGCTGCAGTACAATGTGGGAAGCCCGATGGACCGAATAGCCAGTGACCGGATGAAGACTCGATACGACATAAAGGCAACTGAGGTGGGTTTCCAAGCAGGCGATCTTGTCTGGTTCTACAATCCGCGTCGGAAGCGAGGACTATCACCGAAACTCCAGAAGAATTGGGAAGGACCCTACGAAGTCATGAAAAGAATCAACGATGTCATCTACAGGATTCGAAGAACTCCAAGAGGGAAACCGCGAGTGGTACATCATAATCGGCTGGCAGCATTCGTGGACAGTTCGACGCAGGAAGACCTATCGAGGACAGTGACTACACCATCATGTATAGAAGACCCGGCAACCCTGGAGTTCAACATGTTCATGAAGAACTATGGAGGGACTAGCAAAGCGAGATTTGGAGTCACCAACGAAGTGCGCGAGAACCTTTTTGACGTTGGAAAAGATTATGCGCTAGCACACTGTGTAGCTGCCGACCTCAAAATGTCGAGAGGAATTGCCGAAATATTCAAGAAGAAATATGGTAATGTCGACCAGTTGCAGCGGCAAAATCCACGCATTGGAAAAACGTTGTCACTGAGGATAGCCAACCAGCTAATAGTCTATCTAGTGACAAAACAGTCTTCCCACCAGAAGCCAACCTACAGGACTCTTTGGGATGCGCTACTTGCCCTGAAGAAGCTGCTCATTAAGCAGGGAATGAAGAAGTTGGCAATACCCAAGATTGGTTGTGGCTTGGACCAATTGGATTGGAGGATAGTCCGTAACATGTTGGAGTTCATTTTTCAAGGGACCCAGATTGAAGTGCGGGTGTGTACCTGGAATCCTCATGGAAGAACTGATGTGAAGACTGTGGACTGCTATTTCTACCGCCAAGGCAGCTGCAAGAATGGTGGTAAATGCCGCTATCGACATGGGCCCAATGATGAACAGATGCCCAAGATTGTTCTGGGACAGAACAATTCTAAGGAGGGGGCAGTGTTGCGAGCTCGCACCGGCGCCGGCCAAATGGGCTGCCGGCGTCGCAAGGTCAACGACCTGTGGAAGGCTAAGGGACCGTTCTCGAACATTTGAGAAACCTCCCCGTTCGTCCCAGAACGTTCTCGGCGAGGCAGCAGGTATAAAACAGACCCACGAGCGCCGCCCAGTTCAGTTCAGTTCGGAGTCTGAGTATAGACGCTTCGTGTCATAAATTGTGCCGTGTTATAAATAGTGCGACAACCGCGTAACCGTGTATTGTGCTTTGTCATTGTGTAAATGCGCAAATGTGAACAGTGTATTCAAGTGAACAATTGTTTAATAAATTATTTACTCAGAACATAAATCGTTACAATATTTTAGAGGTATGGCATTTTCAAATCCAAAAAGATCTAAGAGGTTGTCTCCTTCTCCCTAAATAAGCAATCAGCCAAAACCAATTGATGACTGGTAGCACCTTTTTTCAGTAATTGTAAACATAAAAAAACCAACCTGGCTTTTTCTCGAGCTGTAACTAGCCTTTGGGTTTCCCTCTCCTGCTGCTTCCTATCAATGGTTTCTTCCTTCTTCCTTCTTGCCTCGGCAATCTTTAATAATTTTTGCTGCAAATAAAGAATATTCATCCATAATGATCATTAAGCTAATTAATCATAAGCTCTTCAGGCAAAAAAAAAAAAAAAAAAAAAAAAAAAAAAAAAAAAAAAAAAAAAAAAAAAAAAAAAAAAAAAATATTAATTTTGCAAATCATGGTGCGTTTGATTATTCACAACATACGTATCTACAGGTACATTACCAACTTGGCCACCACACGCATAATTACTATTGAAAATGTATTGTTTAGAACGTGCAATCAATTAACATGTTAATTAGCAATGTGAGATCTCATGTTAATTTTCCTTGGTTCTAGATGGACAGAAAAGCACTCATGAGAGATGTACAGGTGAGGGTGCAATAGGAAAACTTGCAAGTTTTTAAAGTCAGTATAATGGTACTTCACAAATCGATTCAACACATTTCTCACACATAGTACACAATAGCACCCTTTTTTTTTTTTTTTAAAAAAAGCTTCACTGAGATAGCGCTCCCAGAACACTTCCATCCAATGCGGCGAGTTCTAAGAAATGTTTCTGCCCAGTTCCAGAACTGTTTGAATAATTTAGGGCTGGGCCAAAAGAGAATGTATGCTGGACACCCACACAATCGCAATTTAATGAAGAAGCCTTTCAGAAGGCTGTATAGCTGATACAACTGTTAAATACCTCCTTAGAATATACTGTACTAAGTAAGTTTGGAGTTCATCAAACTTAATCATCTTCATAATTCGGAGGGGATAGGATTCATCAACCATAAACAGGGTATTCCGAGCTTTTTAATTAATAGAGGCTGGAACAATGAGCCACAGTGCAGAACTGAAGGCAAAACTGTATATTCTTTTCCGCTCTACCTTCTGACCTCGTAGTTTTTACTGGGAAGTAGGCTCATCCCCATAGATGGGAAAATGGCGGCAACATCCTCACATTGTGAGCCAGACATAATGGATGACTATACTTGGGCGATGTATGTGAGGGGAACATGCAGGTTTGTAATGACAGTATAACAGTACTTCACAAACTGATTCAACCCATTTCTCACACTGGATACACAATAGCTTTTTTTTATAATGCTTCACAGCTCCAGTGTTCTTTGCAAGAAGACATTAGTTTCAGTGAGAACAATCCCAGAACTCAGTTGGCGCATACTTCCTGTGCAGGGAGTTCTGAGAAATGTTTCTGCCCAGTCCCAGAACTGTTGGAAGAATTCTAGGCAGGGTCAAAAAGAGAATGTACATGACATGAACCTTTCTACATAGTCGTTCCTCATGTTCACTCTATGGTAATGAATACTCACTAATGGTGGAATGAAGAATATCCAGAATGTATTATTTTCCTCTATTACCAACTCTACCAATCTATTTTCAACTCATTGAATTGATGTTCCATTTGTTTGGTCAAGGGAATCAGCCTGTGAACCCAAAATTTCCACAACTCCTCATGATTCAAGTTTATTCTCATAACTCAGTTTTCATTACAGATTTATCAAAAGGTGTTTAAAAGAGTAATGACAAATGGTGGCTTTCTTAAACAAAACACTGATCTAGCCCAGTTCACAGTTTTTCATCACTCTTCAAGCATCATTGATGAGAATACTGGCAATGGATATGAATGTACATGAAAATGTACATTATGTATGAAATGAATGATGTATTTTGGTTGTTTCAGGGTTGAGCGTCTCATCATGTAAACAATGCTTGATTCATACAATGTTATGAAAAAAATAAATGATGAAAATGGAGAGCCAGATAAGCGGAGCGCTCCTGCAACAGAATGTCGTCATTTCCTGCCATTCCACTCTAAAATGTGTTCCCTCAAAGCTCAAATGCCGTTCTTGGTACTTGAGCCGTTGCTTGGTACTTGAGCCGTTGCTTGGATCATAAAACATCAAGTATGTACACTTGTCCAGGTTTTAGATTAAACGATTCTTAATCGTTTCTCATTGTTTGACAAAAACAATGCCATTACTGTTGCGACATTTTCTGGAGTCCTGGAATCTCGTTGCTCTCCTCGCTTTATTTTGGTCACTTTGGAAGATTCATTAAATGCGTATAACCCCCCCCCCCTCTCCCAATGAACAAATGGCTCAGCGTTGTGAACATTGAATCATGTTTGGCACTATAGATGGCAACCACAGAAACGCCTTTTGTAAACTGGGATTCAAGAGAAAAAGCATGCTGCTCCTTTGCCCAACTCAAAAATACAAGCTTTCTTATAGCCAATCAGCAAGTTCCCCCACAACACCTTCTGGAGATTAATGTGGGTAAGTATTGACAACAGAAAAAAAAGCATGTGAGAGGGGGGAGGGTACCATTATACTTGGATATAGCAGGAGGAAATACAGAATAGAAACAATTTAAGAGTGACGGCCACATGAGTGAAGGAGGTGATGAAGGGGTGATGAAAAAATAACGAAGACCAGGTGATTTAAAAAAATTCATTCAAATGGAAAGTTAGTAGCATCGTGCCCGCTTCTTGTATCTACTGGCATGCTCTCCACTATTAGAAAACCCACTGGAAGCGAGTCTTACCTGCCGTTCCACTTCCAAGACTCGCCTCCTTTCCTCAACAGCCGCTTCTTTGGCTGCCTTCTCCTCGACTTTCCGTTGCCTCTCGTCAATGATATACTGCAGCCTCTCTTCATGCTCCTGTCTTAAAGCCAATGAGTCATGACGCCGGTTCTGGGCTTCAAGCTCATTAATGAATGCAATCTCTTTGAGTTTTTCTTCTTCGTCGTGGGCTTTCCGACGAATGCTGCTTAAATAATTCTTCCTGTTCTCCTCAGCTTTCCTCAATTTCTCGTCTATTTGGTGTTTTCGCTTCTGGGCTAATTTGTCTTGAGCGATTTGCACGTCTCTCACCTGAGCAAATCAGGGTGGATGGAGAAACGAAAAGCAAAGCAATAAAAAAGCCTCAGCTTGGTTTACCTAACAATGCGCGAACTTCTATTCAAAAACGCTGCAAATTGTTTCACAGGGGTTGGTTATTTCTCGGACCAGGTGCTTGGTGACTCATTCCAATCAATTCAGCGTCCACACTTTAGTCAAAAATGATATCCCACACGCCTAAATCGCCGAAAATCTCGGAAATCCATCTTTCGGCATACACATTTTGACCCCCCTCTCCAAATTTGATTCGATCGGGTTGAAAACTTTAGGGGACCAACTACTTTGAGGGTTTGGGGCATGATCAATATGAGCCCGGGAAAGAGGAAAAATCGATCTTTTGAAGAGATCCCATCAGACTTGAAAGTAGAGCTGGATTTGAGGACAGAGCTGCATGGAATGGAACCAGAATGATTGTGCTTCTCTCTTCCCCCCACTTAGATTTTGTTTTGAACAATCTTGGCATTCTGAGTCATCATTGAATGAATGAGTTCATTTAGACATGGTTACTTCCTGTCATCTATATACGAACTCACATATTGAGGAAGTCGTTGCATAATACCTTTTACAGGTTCAAGTCCCTTCATATTACTCTTGAAAAATTATGGGCTTGCTTTTGATCAGTGTGTTTGAAAAGAGCCACCAACTGCAGGATAGTGTAGCTATTTTTTCAACTCAGCGTCCAACTGAAGAGCATGGGGAAGGTGCTACTGCTAGGTACTGCAACCACTAGGGTCCATTATGCCCGCGCTTACAGAAGGGACGTTGATGGGCTCTGAAAGCCCTTGCCGACGACCTCCCCCTAGGGATGGGATATCGGACCTTCAAGATCGATTTTGAAATCGATATTGATATCGACGGTTAAAAATCGGTCACCTACAATCGATAATCGGGTTTTAAAGCCGATAATCGATCCCCTACAAAAGATAAACGTAGGGAATCGACAAAATCAAGGGGGAAAACCACATCATCTAAGATGTACATATTTATTCAGTAATATATATAGTACATATAAGTATTACGTTTATTAAGTATTAAACATATTTATTCTTTATTCATCCCTAGTAAACAACCTCCTTGGTAGGAATGGGTATCGAATACTCGATGTTTTCCTAAAAACATCGACATCGACCTTTTTTCCATTTACCTGCAAGTTATCATTATTGAGGCTTCTCATCTGAATTTTATTAGGTAGGTACCTAGGTATCTGAACCCCACTCAGATTCCAAGGAGTAGACAACCAAAAAAGTTGCCTATGTACTGGCACTTACTCAAGTGCTTACTATCACCTCGTAAAATCGTAACAATTTTTGTTAAAAACTTCGATGTTTTTCATACGATTTTTTTTTTACACATCTATGTTTGAAGTTGAAAAAACATCGATGTTTTTCAATCCGATTCCCATCCCTACTCCTTGGTTTGGTTGTTGCGGTAAGCCATTCTGCGCAGTTGCAGTGGGTGGTGGTGTTGTCGACAACATTTACGTCCAGGCTCCTTGCCTTCTTGGAATTTCAGACCGACCTAACGTTATAATTTTTTAGTACTTTTATCAACCCAAATAAGGGGTTGACTCCAAAATGAGGCATGTTGTATGACGTCAGCTGACATTGATTGTTAACTAGATTTTCTTGCCAGATAGAAAAAAAACCTGATGGTAGACTGGAAAAATCGATAATCGACAAAAATCGGGGTTTGAATATCGGTTGCAAAAAAAAAATCGACAATCGGAAAAAAAACGATTTTCATCAAAAATCGATTATTGATTCCCATCCCTACTTCCCCCTTAGGTGTGACGTTGTGCACCCATCCGTCAACCCCTCGACCGAAGGTGAGAGTAGGTCAATTATTGCAAGCTGCTACTAAAGGCATGCATGTGTGTTTAGCCCCTGGACAACCGTATTCGGACACTCACTACTGGTACTCAGATGCCCTCACGACGTCAAGTTCACGCTTTTCTGATGGGAGAAAAGCATGAAGGCTCATCTATTTAATAAGCTGATACATCCATACTGTCAGCACAACAACAGGGGTATGTTCACAGTTTCACTCTAGATGAAGTTGACAGAGGAGAACATTCCAGCAACGTACTTACTATTTATCAGTAAAGAACAAGGATATTTTTGTAAAAGAAATATATTTGCTGGGAGATAACACCCCGAAATAACAGCCCCTAGAGATTCTTTTCCCAAGAGTTGTCTCACACTGAAACCCCCTGGCAGAGGGAACATTTTCTAGGATTTGTACAATCCATCAAACGGAGGATGACCTGGAATCCCTGGCATTCCTAATGAACCGACAAAAGAGAATTGAACTGAACATCTTACTTTCTGGACAAATCCTCTGACTTTTTCCGTTTTACTCTGGAGTAGCTGCAACCTCTTTTCATGAGCCTGCTGCTGCTTGTTTTCAGTTTCTTTGATCTTCTTGAGTTTGAAAGTGATTTTTCGCCTGAACTCTCGGGCTTCATCAGGGTTACGGCGGATGAATTCTTCAAATAGCTCCACAGACACTGACGGGTACATCAGAACTGAAATCCCGATTGTGTAAGTGAATGAGGGCTAAACAAAGGTTAATGTTATAGAGCAAGAAAATGTTCTAAGACAAACCTGGATCCTTGGGGTTATTTTCAGCAACCATTGACTCAAATTTGTCAATTTCGTCCATCTGTGTGGACCAAGTAGACGCCTGAAAAAAAAGAAGAAAAAAAAAAAAAAACAAATGAATGCGCATCTACGTATTACTCAGCACAGGGTCAGTCACAAACAAATCCCGAGGAGGTTTTATGGGGGACAGTTGTTTTTCCAGCGGAGGATGGCTAGTTACTAATTTATCTGAATTCTATTAATTCATCCATTTACCTGGAAATTAAAGGATGAACTTCAGAACTTCTTTTTTTTTTTTAGCCAACTTACTGAAAATTAATAATCTATCCTCCTAAAATGTTTTTTCAAACAGGCTCGAATACTATGTAGGACGAAAAAGGGTGGCTGGTACCCAAACCATTCAGACAATCCTAAAATAGTTGTAGGATCGTAGTTCCTTATATCATAGAGTGAAGATGGAAATATGGACTAAGGGTTACGTTGGAGCCAACTAAATATTTTTTGTCAACTTTTGCTTCTATCGTTTTGCTGTGGTGAGAAAATTAATCCTAATAGGGACTTACAATTCAAATACTGCATGAAGGCCTCGTGCATCTCCTGAGCGTCACCCACTACAGGAATCATATCGCCACTCTGGCTGTCATCCTCTATCGACACGTCCAGGTTGTTGGCGTCGGTGGTACTATTGTCGTCTGGAAGACTGCAGTCGGATACGGCTTTTGCGAGAGGTGGGCTGAGGTTTGACTGTGTGGTTTCCTCGGAGGGGAGCTGTGAGAACGGAGCCATGCAATGGGAATCGCTCATAGGGACAGGATCTTCAGTCACTTTGGCCGAGTCACTTGTTTCGGAGGCATCTGTTCCTCTTTGAGCAGGAGGGGTAGGCGAGGAGCATCCCTAGAAATTATAGGGCAACGTACATCATTTTGCCTCACCCTTGGAAAACTTCAGAGAATTTTGGTGCGCACGCTCAGCGCTAATTCAATTCTCATGGGGGATTCCAGAAAATTGTTCAATAGCTGCTCCAGATTCTGGGAGAGAAGGATGGACAGACTGAAAACAATTGGATCAGAAACTACTTGAATGCTAATGCCCACGGATCCCATAAGTGCCCTCTCTTTTCTCTAGGTCACTCTTAATAGCCAAGTAAATATAGCATACTATTGCAAGTATAGTGATTTGGAGATCACCTGAATGACCCACCTCATGAATACGATCATTTGAATCAGCGTCCACATCTTGCATGTCGTGAGTTAGCTCATTGTTGACCTTCCTTTGTTTCGGAATCATATGAGCGGGAGAAATGACGTTATTGTAATGTAAATCGAGTGCTTGTGGTTGTATTGCTCCTTGCACATTGTTGTTACTGCGATCTTTGAAGCGGCCCTGATTGAAATGGGAAGCGCTTACAACATTGAGAGGCCTGTGAAATCAAAATTTTCAAGGTATCATTAGAGTCCACTGTAAAGGAATAATTTGTAGGGGTCGACAATTGAAAGCTTTGGGCATTTCTTTAAAACAAGAGAAATTTAGGGTTTCTTTACATTGCAAATTTTGAAAATAGTGCAATGGAGAATAAGTGTGTGAATGCCCTTTAACAGGTGGCTTCGCACCTTTACATTAGTGAGTTAACAGTCAGCAAAAAGTGGAAGTCAGTTAAACCCATGAGTAACATGATCATTAAACAAAATTGTACTCACTTTTTTCTCCGAGTTGGAACAGAAGTTCTAGGTTTTAAATATCCTGGTTGACGATCCTTGCAGGGGTGAACTGTATCTTTGTGTCTGTAGCGTGATTTAACTGTCTTCCACCCATCACCTGTAATGAAGAATAAGCTCATTGTACGGTATGATCTGGACGAAGTTGCCCATTGTCTAAGATTTTTTCATTAAGGTAGGATAGGACCTTCTACTCACCTTCTTCAAAGGAACCAGAAGGGGCTTCCAATACTTCTGCACGCAGTGCAGGGTAGTGAGCACATAGATCAATCTAGAACCCCAGAAAACTCATCAGGGCACATTTGAGTTAGGTCTATTCAAAAAGGAGTACTAAGTGAAGGATACTAATGAAACACCCCCCCCCCCCCCATCCGTTTTGAAACAGTAAAAAAGCAGAGTATATCGAGACTGTATCCACAAAGGTACACTACAAAGATAGGAGCCATTTTTTAGTGATAGAATACCAGAAAAAACGTTATACTTTCTTATAAAAAATTGATATCATAAGGTAATAATACTGAATGAAAGGAAGAACTCACTTGGTTTTTACAACAACACTTAGTTTTGTGGTACATCTCAGTCTTGAGTTCCAGCTTCCCACCATCTGTTGTCCCAGAAGGCACGCCCAATAAGTTGTTGCTTTGAGTATTGGAGGGTCCGTGAGAATGGTCAAATTTTTTAGCCAAATCCGAAATGGTCAATTTTGGCTTCTTTTGAAAGTTGACACGGGGCAGCCGACTTCGGGGTCTTCGGATGTTGGCGCTAAGCTCAGGGAAATCTCCAAGTCTGTTATCTCGAAGGGTGTCTTGTGGAATATTATCAGGACTGGTAATTGGTGCATCTACATTTGATTCTGATTTGATAATGTCATTATTCTGACGAGGCGCATTTGACGCAGTGAGACAACTGTCGGAGATGTCATTAGTGGGGATCACAATGTTTGGGGCGTCAGTTCCCTGGACTGAACCCTGATCCCTGGTTTCTTCAGCAGAATCTGTACCAGCAGGACCGTCGTATTTCCCGGTTATTATGTCAGTCGGTGGCCGAAAGACTTTGGATTTCCTATGACCATGGGTTGTTGCCTTTGCCTCGGACGCCATTCAGGAAGAAGAGGAGGAGGAGGCCTCTCAGTGGCCAATGTTCCGTAATGTTGAGAAGGCGTCCAGCCTGGAGAGTAATGAGAGTATGACGGATACAAAACCCCACTTCTTTGGACGCTTGGAACGAGAACCACTGGATAGTTAGCAACGTGATAATGGGGGACGGAATACTGAGATTGGAAAACAGTGGGCGGGTGCCATGTGTTTGGGTTGAACTGTGGCTGCTCGTTTAGTAGGTACTGTGCGTCATAATTGGAATCAAAATCCTCCTGCGACTGAACCCTTTGGGTTTCTTCAGGTTGGTGAGGAATGAAACTCGGAGCTTCGACATTGTATGGGTCGGCTGATTTCTGAGGGACCAAGGAATTCTCCACACTATCAGGCTCATGTTCGCCGCTTTCGTTCTGAAATTATTTTGAAAAATCATGATTTTGGGTGTCGCAGGAACAAACCAATGAATTATCCAGGGGGAAAGTATATGTAAATAAAAGGTAGGTAAAGGGAACAATCACTCACCTCAGGAACTGTAGGAGAATCTTCATTGTCGGTATTCAAGGATTGAATAAGAGCAGAGAGCTCTTCGTCGTAATCTTTGTAGACTCTTTGAAGTTTCTGAAGTAAAAGTGTATATATTACTTATTTTATTTTATTACAAAACGTACATAGAAGTGTTACTTTACAAAGTAAGTAAAAAACATATTGAACGATAGAGGAAAACTAAATGGTATTCAATGATTAGCCTAAGATGGTACTTAACAGTAGTAGTGTATGACTAAAAAAACAGAAGAATGAAAACTATTTAGAATACCACAAACCAGCTAAAACCGCTAGAAAGTAAAATCACTAGTATGTTTGAAAATGCTTGGTTTTATCTGTAGAGCACAACAAAACTGTGTCCAAATGTCGTCCAAAACAGTCTACAACGGGATAAACGATAAGGGAAAAACTGGCTGGAACGTATAGAAGCCAACGAAATCTGCCCATCCACATTGGTCCCATCCCTAAATCCCGAAAGCCCACTGTGACTCAAAAGAGTCGATTCACGGTCTTGGGTGATTCTCGGCATCCAGGCTGAGTCTACATCGACTATGAATTGGGGTGTGTTGCAAATACATCCGTGCGGTAGTTTTTTTTTTAATACGTGTGCAGCGGTGTTTTATCCTGATAAGAATAATAAAAGTGGCATCAACTAGGAGTTAAGAGGTAATTTATGAATACGACTCTGCTAAAGTGGCAGGGAAAGAGCAGTGCTCTCGTTCAGGTTTGCCTAAATGAAGGGCCTTCAATCCTGTTATTGTGATAACTTTCCTAACGGCTTGGAACAAGGGGGGAGGTAATAGGAGCACTAACCAGAAATCCAACATGATTTAGCTCTATCATATCGCTACAGCAAAACAATTTACTCATGAAACATTTTTATAGCATCGGGACTGTCACCTTCTGAAATGCAAACTCATTGGAAACAATAACATTGATTCAAAATGACTTACTTTAGCTGACGTAGCATCGCGGGACTGTTTACACATCCGGATAATCTCAACAGAGTCTCGTTTTATGGACTCAATTAAATATGCACAGCACTGAGGATTGCCTGAAGCGATGAAAGAAGATTATAACAAAGGGTGAACTACAACATAGATGGCTCAATTTAAATTAAATATACAAGATTGACGTACCTTTTGCATCATGTTGACACGGTTCAGTAGGTGGATCACTACAACAGGATGACCGTTCCATTTCAAATTGTAGCATCAAATGCTGTCTCTTGAAGGTTTGGTCGGAAATGACCAGCCTCCTGTAATGACAATTAAATCCAAACTGTTTACTTATTCTCACTAGGAACAACATAACTCCCGAGAGGAAGAGCGCTTCACAATAAGTTAATCATAAGGTCTTTAACACCAATTTTCAGAAGAAATCTCGTCTTAGATTCAAACTAATACTTATGTTGATTGTACTCTATGCCTGTCAATCACGCAAGGGTATGTAGTTTCGTGCATCGTGTTTTCACGTAGTAAAGATTACATTTCATTACCCGTGTAGCAATTTTCGCTGCAGCAGGCATGTTCGGCTCTGCCCGCCCACACTACTCCGGGAATTCCTCAAAATAACTTTCCTGAGAAGATGAATCCTATCCGAACAAGATCCCAGCAGTTCAGTTGAAACATTAGGATCACGGTCGGTACATGATTAACAGTATCGTAGGTAACGGATGATATACTAAGGGAACAGAAATTGGGTTTGGAGATTCACAACTTTCGGCATAAGAAACGTTTGATGCGAAATAAAAACAAGAAATTATACTGCAACGAAAATGAAAAAACATAAAAACGAACGGAATTCCTCCCACGGTACACCCGCGCAAATTGACATTTCGATGCTACATGATTAGATAACAATTATCTTATTCTTCTTCTTGTTTAGATTTCTATATTTTGTGTCTTCTTAAACAAGAGATGGACGAACTCCTGATGGCCGTTCATCAATTTATTGTAGTACTTCTGTTTATTGTTCATTTTCAGGGAGTTTCCCAAAATGTGTATACCCTCGTATTACCCAACTTCTCCCATACATTTTTGCTAGGGTAACAATATCGATAAGTGAGGCCTGGTGGGTGGAGTTTCCGCCCAAATCTAGTTCTACTTTCCCCTGCATGTCCCTTTTCTGGCTCTAGTCCTTGTTGAGGAACAGGCTGAACGCTGAAGCTCTCCCGCCTCGGGGCAAACTGTGGGTGTATTAGGGGGAGCAGGAGGGGCAGCGGGGGCCATGGGGGGAATCGGAAGGGGACCCTTGCCAAAAGCTGTACCATTCCATACACCTTTCCATACATTCCATACACTTCAAAATCATTGACTGAAAATCAATCGTAATGATGATGGTGGTAACGTAATCCGAGCATGGTCTAAAAAAGTCTCCAATGCCTAACATTATCAGTCATTTGAGCAGTTACGTATGAACACAATGTTGTTGATCACCGCGGAAAAAGTGTCTAAACAACAGGAAATAATGATCTTGAAGAACAAACACCTTCTCGACCGGAGGAACGCGTCTAGATTGAAACGACAGCACACACATTCAGTCGATGTTGTGGTTTTTGAAGAAAGTTAGAAGTGGAAACAATGACTGTGTACCTGCATACCTAACCTACAACCTCCCGAAATGGATCGTTGTCTCTAAATAATTATTCATTAATCAAAATCATACTTCATTATACTCATGAACGTTACATGGTCGCTGCAGTAGACAGAGAATAAGGAAAATAAGCGTGGATTTTCTGGACTTACCGCTAAGAACAACCACACAACACTATTTGTGTAAAAAACAGAGGGAAAATGGATGCCACTGACGCCAGTAGACTCCGTTGCCCACCGTTGTCGCCTGACGGAGTGGTGGGGGTAGTGATGATCGATACCGGGGGAGGATCGATATGAGTATTGGTATCGAAAGAATGGTATCGATACTAAGCAAGTATCGGTATTGAATCAAAACTCGGCGCTCCGCGTCTCGCTAGGGGGCTTGCCCCGGTAACCACTACATACTTCAGACGAAATGATTGAAACACAGAATGTGTTTTATTGATGCGAATTTCGCTACTTTCCTCCCTCTAAATCAGAATTTTATATAATCGACACGTCACATGCTTAAGTAAATCACCTTATCAATGAACGCACAATTAACAACAAAGTGAACACGGAACAAAATAACACATTTAGCACTGTCTTATTACTGGTATGATAGCAAGGCATTCTTCTTCTTCACAAGACTACCCCCTAGCCAAAGCAGGGAAAAAGGATCTCTCTCCAAAGCTTCTGGCCCTTCGAGTATATAATATACCTTCGAGTCCATGGTATATACTCGAAGTTCTCGCCAAAACAAGTGTAGCAACCTTTAGGAGAGGGCCTTCTTGATCTTATTTGTAATTTTTTAACGAGATTTTTTTTCCGATACCAGTATTGGTATCGAAAGCAAAGTATCGATACCAAAATGATTGGTATTGGAAGAAAAGTATCGGTTCCGTATCGATATCGATCGGTATCGGTCATCCCTAGGTTGGGGTAGCACAAAAAGTTGTCCCCTTTAAATCGAGGAATACATTAAAAATCGACCACTTTATTGACTATTTCTACCAGAAACGTTCTCAATATTATTGACTACATTATCCCATTGTAATTCAGGCTGTATATTGGAAGAGCACACACGGAAGGGAACAGGGCTTTTTCTTCCATGCAGAAGAGGTTATGGGCCAAAATGGCTACCCATTTCAAATGTGTGTTTTCGAAATTTCTGGTACCTAGGCCTGTTAACATTTTTTCCTCTAAGCCTTTGGAATAACCAACCCCTGTGAAGGAATTTGAAGTGTTTTCTTTTTTTTTTTTTTTAAAATCTATCGGCAGATAAATGGACATTATTGGAAAATTTCGTATAAAAATCATTTTTTATATGATTTTTGATTAATTTCTATTCAGGCTTTGGTTAGTTATTCCCATAATAATCAAACCTCTCCGATTGATCACAAAATTCGACCCTTCACTTAGATTTGCGGTAGGGGTAAGCATCTATTTTTTTGAAACTCGATTTTCGTTTTGTTGGAAACTAAATTGTGGACTCAGAATGCATTGAGATGGGTCTCGGACCGATTTGCGTTCACTGGAGGTGGGTATGGGTCAAACCGGGTACCTACCTATTTCGGAGGTGGGTTTTCGAGGATTTCAGGTATCATTTTCAACTAAATTTCGGACGCTGAATCCAATGAGATGGGTCTTAACTGATTGGCGCATCAGAGGCTGGTATTGGTCCAAATGGTTACCTATCTACCTGTTGCTAGCTGGCACCTGCGCCCGTCAAATGGGCTGCCGGCGTCGCAGGATCAACGACCTGTGGAGGGCTAAGGGAGTCATTTCGAGGAATTGTGCATCATATCGAATTGGCTGGAACCTTCCCGTTCACTCGAGACACCACGTCGAGTTCCCAGAATCAGGGAAGGTTTGAGAACGTTCTCGGCCAGGCAGCAAGTATAAAATGGACCCAGGAACGCCGCGCAGTTCAGTTCAATTTGGAGTCCAAATATAGATGCTTTGGGTTATAAATTGTGCCCTGTGATAAATAATGCAACAACCGCTTTACAACCGCGAATTGTGCTTTGCGACTGTGTAAGTGCGCAAATATGAACAGTGTATGTACTCAAGTGAACAATTGTTAATAAATTATTTACGAAGAATATAAATCGTTACATACCTACTTTGATAGTGAATTTTCGATAGTGAATGGGTGTGTGACCCATTTTTCAAAGCACATTTTGACACCCCCTCCAAATTTGGTTTGTATGGGCTGAAAAGATTCGAAAACCAATTAGACCCAAAAACCGCTCCCTGACCGAAATTTCAGATTGTTAGAAAATGTTTTACGGTGGACGGACATTATTTGCTCATTTTGATCTAGACACCCTGAAACGTCCAGAAAAAATTGTTGGTCCGAATCGGAGATTGACATTTGCTTGAAAACCAGTTGATTATTCATGGAACAACCAACCAAAATGTAAAATTTTCGTCCGTCGTGCGTCATTTTCAATTGTAGAAAATTTTCTAAAATTCTGAAATATTGGTCAGTTGGTGGGAAAAGACGAGGGGAGGGTAACATTTTTTTTCGAAAAATGTATTTTCGAGATTTTTGGCGATCTAGACGCGTGGGGTGCCATTTTCTACTAATAGTTTGGATGCTGAATCCATTGGAATGAGTCCAGGACACTCCAAACTCACTTTTCCCCATACCCTTCAAACATTGTGGAATAATTTGCATTGTTTTTGGATCAAATTTGGTTCGTTTGGGCTGAAATTAATCAACCATAAAAGCCAGTTGATTAGTCAAGGAATAACCAACCAAAATGTAAAATGATCGTCAGCCGTGCGCCGTTTTTAATAGAAATTTTTCAAAAATTCTGAAAAATTGGTCAGTTGATGGAGAAAGAGAGGTAAAAATTTGTTTTTTGAAAAATAGATTTTCGAGACTTTTCAGCGATCTGGGTGTGTGGGGTATCATTTTCCACTAAATTTTGGATTTTGAATCCATTGGTGTGAGTCTAGAAGACTCAAAACTCACTTTTCTCCCCCTAAACTCTCGCTCCAAGAAATGATCAACCATTGCGGAATAATTTTCAGCTTCTCTCGTTCGTGCATTATTCTGCGTTTTGCCCCTGAAAAATGATGTTCCATCAGCGCTCGCTCACATTTCACGTCGGCTCGTCAAAATGCGTTCAAGTGTAAATAGTGCAAGCTGAAAATGACAGACTTGGGGTTGTTATTTCACCCATCGGTGACCCCGTGATGCTCGAATTAACTGTAAAGCCAACGTCGAATTGAAGTAGCCGAGGGTGGTTGATATTTTTCTACCGGTTTGAAACAAAGTGGTCGGTCGGTTGACTCGAATCGTTCATTGATGATTAAAAGCGACATGGATAATGGAAAGCATATCTCAGTGGCGTAGCATAAAGGGAAAGTCCCGACAGATAAACACCATAAAGAGTTTGTTCTCTTCCTCGTGCAGTTGAACAGAGATAACCCTATAACCCTTTCCTTTCCCATTATATCATCAGCGCTTCCTGCTCCCGGAACCTCGATGCTATTAACCCATTATCTACTTGGCGCTGGGGGCTAACTCGCTCATGGGAATCGGCCGATCCGTGCCGTGCCAGTCACATTCCATGATTCATCTCGTATCAATACCAGTCAATATGAGGGTCATTTTACTGAAAGTCACGTTCAGCTCAAAACCAATTTTCGATAATTTGCTTCGAATATTCCGCTCAGACGATCCCTGCTCAAACACTCGCCTATATCGCCCAAAATCTCGAAAATCCATTTTTCAAAAAACACATTTTGACCCTTACCCCGCCCAAATTTGATCCGTTCGGGCTGAAAAGTTTTGAGGACCGTCCTAGGCCGTGGACAAACCCCTGACCCAAATTTCAGATTTTTAGAAAAAAAAAATTTCTTTAGAATATTTGGCGCGGACAATGGACGGCGGACGGACATAGTTTTTTTTTATGTAGACACCATGTAGTTTCCATTTTGCATGGAAACAGGTTATTCAAAGAATAATCAACCAAAACTTGGGTTCTGGTCGGTTATTCCCAAAATAGGGTGTCAACACAAATTATGGGACGAACTAGCTTTGTAACCAAAAGTGCCCCTTAGACCTTTTTTTATTCAACTGAAAATCCTACTTTTTTCACATTTAAGATTTCATTCCAGTTTTCAACCCTGTCTCAGTTAATGGCTCATACTGATTTTATAAAAATGAGCTGCATAAAAACCAATTTCTCTTCGTTTATTGGTTAGGGTTTTGGTTGGTTATTCCTTGAATAATCATATTTATGTTTTCATGCAAAAAGTCAATCCTCCGATTCGCCCCAAAAATTGTTTCTGGACATTTCAAGGTGTCTTGATCAATATTAGCAAAGTCCATGCCGACTTTGGTAGTAGAAATTTTTGTAAAAATCTGAAATTTCATTTAGGGGTGTTCATGGTTCTAGTGGGGTTCTTGGGTGGGGTAGAGGTCAAAATGTGTATTTCGAAAAATGGATTTTTGAGATTTTTTACAATCTATGTGTGTGGGGTATCATTGTCCACTAAATTCTGGACGCTGAAACCAATTAAAAGGGTCCCAGAACGATTGGTGCCCCTGGATGAGGCTATGGGTCAAAATGGGTGCCTATCTACCCATTTCGAATGTGTCGATTTTCGGTATCTGTGGTAACTAGGCGTGTGGGGCATCATTTTCCACTAAACTTTTGGACCCTGAATCGATTGGAATGGGTCCGGGACCCTCCACACCTACTGTTTCCCCCATTTTCCCGATTTGAAGGAATGAAGACCCATGAGCCTGGTCCGAGGTTTAAATTAGTCTTCATGCGCCTGGTTTGAGGAATAACCAACCTGTTTGTTTCAAAATGGTCGTTTTCTTGTTTCATCACCCATCAGGGCACCATCAGGGGTCTTTCCGATTCCCTAAAGGATGATATTTTAGATAATTTATAGTTTGTCACTGGTACATTTTACGGAGGCATTTTAGGGCTTAGACACATACCCCTGACAAATGTACCTACCACGAACTATAAATTATCTAAAATATGTAACAGATGACGTGCATATCATCCTTTAAGGAACTGGAGATCTAGTTGCCGGAACGACCCCTGATGATGCCAGGCTGGGACCTAACGAAACGACGAAATAAAGATGGGTGATGAAACAAGAATACGACCATTTTGAAAAACCCTAAACAACAAATAAGACGAGATGGAAGGTCCACCCAACATAACTAAATACTCATTTCTCCTTGATCAGGGACGCATGGGAGTATCACCATTCAATTCAGCATCAAAAACTGCGATCAAATAAACAAATTATTGCGATATCGAACTCATTTACATGAAGAAAGTCGGATTTCATCGGGAAACGACGTTTTTCACCTTAAACCCCACATTTTTTTCGCTTTGGAACGCCATTTTCTCCCGAAACTTTCATCTAAACAATTTTTTGTTGTAATATTATTGGAAAGCTGAGATTCTGGATAAGTTTTTCCCGAGGGGCCCGCGCAGAACAACATCCGTTCTAATACGGAAAAAAGCGACAGAAAAACGTTGGATTTTTAAAAAAATCTTCACATTTTGAACTTTGGCCATTTCTTTCATCATTCAGGACATAAGGGTTGGTTATTCCTCGGACCAGGGGCTTGGAGACTCACTTCTTCATCATGGAAAAAAAGGGGAAACCGTGGGTGTGGCGGATCCGGACCCATTCCAATCGATTCAGCGTCCACAATTTAGTGGAAAATGATACCCCACACGCCTAGGTATGTACCAGAAATCCCGAAAACACATATTTAAAATGGGTAGATAGATGCCTATTTTGATCCATAACTTCTTCCGGTGGGTGCCAATCGTTCCGGTTACGCGTCTCATTGGATTCAGCGTCTAAAGTTTCGTCGAAAATCATATCTCACACGCCTAATTCGCCAAAAATGTGTAACCACCATAGAACATATAAATAGAACACGTATTCATGGAAAGCGTCTGGGGGTGAGTTTTCCTCGTTTTTGCCCAAGTGCCAAATTTTTTTTTTCAGCGTGCTCTAGCGGCGGTGCTTAGACTTAAAAATTTGTGATCAGTGCATTTTGAAGGAAATTTTGTATACATTAATTTTGTACATAATGAGAAAATCAGTAGGTCGCATATTTTCCAACTTGTGAGCGATTTTGCGAAAAAATTTAGATTTGGATTCAGAACACCGAAAAATATAAGAACCTGTCGAAAAACCTTCTGCCCTATTTTTTATTTATTTATTTATTTATTTATTTATTTATTTATTTTTTGTTGTGAAATCTACCATTTGACTGGGCTACAGAGACTCTAAGAATTTAGATATTAGCGAGGGCTGTTCTGAGGAGAAACACGGGCGAAGGGTGGCAAGGCGTGGCCCCGCTAAAAATCCAATAGGAGGGGCCGGGGGACGTATCTGCGCTGCCTCAGGACCAGCCACCCCTCCGGCCCCGGTCACCCCCCTGGTCCTGAGCAGCCTCCGCCCCCGGTCCCCCGCCTTCTCCTGAGAAGCCTCCGCCCTCCCGCCGCGACCTCCTCCCGAGCGGCGGGTGTCCTCCCAGTGACATCGACCACAAGTTTTATCTACCACCGAAATCGTGTCCTCGACTGGGGACCTATTCCCGTCCCCGCCGTCGTGACGTCACCTGGAACCCTCCTTCTAACCACAATACCTCAAATGTGAGCACAAGGGCCAAAAAGAGGGCACATAACCTGTCATAATGAAACCTTAAATAATCAACTCTGACAATACAACGAGATAAATCTACGTATGTACTTACATTGGAGTTTCAATAGACCAATGTCTCAGCTATGAACAACATACATACAATCTAGAATTGATAGAACACAATATCATCATATCAACTTCAAAACTATATTTCCGACTTGCCGTGGAGTAAATTTTATGCGCGTAAAGACGAAAAAAGTAGTATTATCGTGTGGGGTATCATTTTTGACCAAATTTTGGTCGCTGAATCGATCGGAATGATCCTCCATGCTCCTGGTCCGAGGAATAACAAGCCCCTGCTGAAGAATTTGCAGCGTTTTAAGCCACAGCACCATCCTACCCCCACTCTTCCAGCAAGCCCCCACTACTCACTTGTCATCTCAAAACTATGGATACTTCCTTGTGTGCCCCTGGTCCGAGGAATGACAAGCCCCTGCTGAAGAATTTGCAGCGTTTTAAGCTACAGCACCATCCTACCCCCGCTCTTCCAGCAAGCCCCCACTACTCACTTGCCATCTCAAAACTATGGATACTTCCTTGTTTGCCCCTGGTCCGAGGAATGACAAGCCCCTGCTGAAGAATTTGCAGCGTTTTAAGCTACAGCACCATCCTACCCCCACTCTTCCAGCAAGCCCCCACTACTCACTTGCCATCTCAAAACTATGGATACTTCCTTGTTTGCCCCTGGTCCGAAGAATGACAAGCCCCTGCTGAAGAATTTGCAGCCTTTTAAGCTACAGCACCATCCTACCCCCACTCTTCCAGCAAGCCCCCACTACTCACTTGCCATCTTAAAACTAGGGATACTTCCCTGTTCCAACCATCTTCACGCTCCTCTTCTTTTCTTTTTCGTTCTTGGTATTAGTGGTAGCCAGCCTACCAAGTTTGCTGTGTTCTGGTGAGTACAGCACCCAAGTTGTGGACTAGAAAAACTATTTGCCTGCGGCCCTTACACCCAAGTTTCCCATGACCAGAATTTCTGGACTTTATCTACCTGAATATGGCGGCATCTCTGCACCTCTGTCCTAACAATGTCCTTTGATGAATTTGAAGTTCTAGATGTTTCACGTTTAGTAGATGAAACTACTCTGAGTTACACCCAGAAAAAATCTCATCTGCTGTTGATAATAAACCGTTGTGGAGTCGTTTGCAAAGTTTCATTTTTACCATCTCAATGGAATTGTTCTTCTTTTTACACCGATCTCATCACGTCCCAGAGGATTCAACAGCACTAAACAGGGATTCAAAGACTGAAAAGTGAGCGAGCAACCTTCACACAACGACCGCGACCATTAGGGCGAAACTCTTGTTTGAATGCCAATGAAGACGAACATGCTCGTAGGGTGGTAGCAGGGGTGGGAAGGGAGGGGAAGACCGCGTTTTGAATTCGGATTTATCTTGAATTTGTCAAAAGAGTGGCGAGGGAGAGTGTGAAAAAATTGTGGTTGAGGAGAGAGCCTTTGCTTGGTCGACATTGGGTCGGAGACGAGAAATAAAACTTGATCGTATTTTGAATGTGGAGGGTGGTGATGGCCTGGGATTTCCCATCCCTTAGATCGACGCAATGAATGACAATGACACCGCTTAGGGTCCGTCATATTGTGCGGAAGATTGACGACTTGGTCGGCGGTCTATCAGCTCATATTTATAGAAGAAAATGACATCACGAGATGTGCACCACCCTTGTCGGTGGATTTTCTATGAAGGCTTATTAGTGATACCGCAAAGATGCAAAGCACGGGGTAAGAAATTGAAATATTTCCAAATTTGAGTCCGGGAATTTTTCGAAATGAATTACGATTTATTTACACAAAGTGGCCCTGCACGAATTGTTTTCCACAAAAAAATGACCTCTTCATTAAATTACTCCTCATTTAATCAACAAGACGTATTTTTGGCGTCATTCGGCAATAGATCTTCTTTGAAAATGATTCGTGTTGATTATAGAGACTTGCAGGTTTCGTTTTCCCCCTCAATAACTTACATGATACCTGCCTATCATCAGCTGTACCTTACAGGTTTACCTTGCAAACTGGAACCTTGATTGTTCATGTTATGTTGGCAACACTTGTCATGGAGGCCATGGACGTGACGTCAGAAGGGGGCTCTTATCAGTCAGCTGATGATAAGCAGAACATAAAATTTCTCCCTACTATAAATTACAAGTATGTCGCTAGCAAATTGTACAGTACAGGTGTCGAGAACTGATCAATTTCAAGTAGGGCAAAGTATTAGCAGAAAAACGTGCAAAACATGCCGCAAATTCTTCCACAGGGGTTGGTTATTCCTTGGATCAGGAGCATGAAGACCCATTCCAATCGATTCAGCGTCCAAAATTTAGTGGAAAATGATTCCCCACACGCTAAGGTACCAAAAATTTCGAAAAATTAACTTCTGAAATAAGTAGATAGATACCCATTTTGACTCATAACCTCTTCCAGTGGCCACCAATCGTTCCGGTACCCGTTCCATTGAATTCAGCGTCCAAAATTTAGTCGAAAATGATACTCCACACGCCAGATCGCCGAAAACCTGAAAATCTTTTTTTCCAAAATACACATTTTCACCCCTATTCACCCCAAATTTGGACCGATCGAGCTGAACCACAAAAGCCGGAAACGGGTTGCTGACCAAAATGTCAGATTTTTGGACAATTTTCTACTACTAAAAACGGCGAGGACGAACATTTTACGTTTCATTTTGGTACCTACCCCGATTCTTAGACGCCATAACTCCTTTAATTCACTATATAATCTCAAATCTCAGTACACCGTTGGGAAGAGTTTCAAATTTCCCTTCTGACATGCCCGAATAATTGAGCACTGGTATTCACTAGTTCAGCCAAAAGTGAAGAATTGTATGAAAAGGCAAACCTTGTCATCCTTCGCCTGAGTAATGGAAACATTGTCGCCATAAAAATGCGTGCATTCATTCGTGTAAAAACGTCACCAAAATACCAGCTTTCCAACGGTATATTTAAATGTATTTTTGTAAGGGTGAAAATTCCTTTGCAAATTCCAAAAAATAGGTGGAAAAAATTCAAAATATTTACCAAAATCATGATTTTCTTATGAAAATACTGAATTTCAATGCAACAAGAACATTTTCCTCAGAAAAAAACCGAAATATTTTCATAAATGTTTTATATAAACTTTGTATTTGGCGGAATATGGTCCAGAAACGTTGTATTTCACCACTGGGAGCGCTAACTCCGCTGCGTACCATCTGTAGGAACCTTAGTAAAACCAATTCAACTCCTTAAAATACCTAAAAACACCTCCTTTGTACCAATCGTATCTTTCTTTATTGTTAAACCAATATATAACATAGTACACATGACCCGCGCTATATTCCTTCATTTACTCCCCGTGTAAGCCCGATAAAGTGGTGTGTTTTAATCCGAAGAAATACACGGTACTTATCAAGCATGGTTAAAATATTTTTGTTACAATAATAATAATAATAATAATTTTTTTTAAATAATTGTTACTATTTATTCCCAGTGGTTGCGTTTAAAATAACTCACGTAGATTAGTACTTGGTTCCAGTTTTCAGGAAAGTACAGGTTAAGTGAACCCTTTGTAGTGTGTTTGATTGATTAATTAATGGAATTCCTTTTCGGTTTTGCTAAAAATAGATTTGGCTGAAAAAACAAAGTCAGTAATGAACCTGAAAACGCCTAGAAAATACTATTTTAACCGTGAGGAAATCGGATTAAGTTATTAAATTAAATTATTTCAAATTTGGGCGGGCAGGATTTTACTGAGAAATCTCCCCGTTGTTGACTCACTCCGTACAACTACCGAGCGGATAATCAACCGCATAGTTCAATCTTCCACCAGGGTGCGCTTTCGTTCTTCACCCCCTGAAGCCTTTACTGCCGGGGTTAACCCAATTAAATTGCGAGACAACTCATGTATATGCATTGTATTATTTGCCGTATAATAAAGTTTACTTGCCCTCCCCCTTCGCGTTTATCGTACACATGTTTAAATCCGCGTCCGGCGTTTTCCTGACGAGGGGTTTTCGAAAGTGTAAACGTGACTATGCAAGAAAGGGCGGCTTTTCTGCGAGTTTCCCCAGCGGCGTTGTATTGTCGGGAAATCTTGTAACCCTATTACCAACCAAACTCGAGCTCTGCATGAATACAAAGTAAACTTTGGTGGTGGAGGGTGTGAGGTGGTTCAATTCCGCAGGGTTGAGACGAGTGGAGAGCGCGAATTCGAATTATCAGGTGCTGTGCTGGTTGGGCTTACGTCATTTGGCTTCTTATGGCTTAGTGGTGGCTTTATTCCCTGCGAGCTGCTCACTGTGGCATTCCCAGTTGTGCGTTTATGGGTTCTGAATCGTGGACGTAGCGTTTCCAGAAGAGCCAAAGGATGCCCATCACGAGTAAAGACCCAGAACTGGCCTGTGGCGCTGATAGCGGGTGCTGGTGTCACTACTTCTCAGTGTTGCCAACTGAGGAACCCCATCTGATCTGTGGTCTTGGATATATGGGGCTGCTTCAGCCGAGTTTTAAATATTGTGGTGTGATGCACACTGATGGGGTGGCTTTATTCCTTGAAAGCTGCTAGCTGAGGCATTGCCAGTATTGGCTGATTGGACAAAGCTCATTGAAGAGTGTCTACAGGTCTACATAACGTGATATCATGCTGAGAACCACACTGGTATCAAGCTCAAACATCAGTTCTACGTTTATGGGATCAGAAACGTGGATGTAGTGTTTTCAAAAGAGCCAAAAGATGCCCTTCACGAGTAGAGATCCAGAACTAACCTGTGGCGCCAATAGCGGGAGTAGGTGTCAGTATTTCTCAGTGTTGCCAACTGAGGAACTCCATCTGATCAGTGGTCATGGATATAAGAGGCTGCTTCAGCCATGTTTTGAATATTGTGGTGTGATGCACACTGGTATCACGCTCAAACATCAGTTCTACATTTATGGGATCAGAAACGTGGATGTAGTGCTATTTGTACTGCTCCAAAAGATGCCCTTCACGAGTTCAGCCATTCAGAACAGGAAGAAAAATTGGAAATAGTGACTAGTTCAACCATTATTGGTAGTTCCAAACTGGTAGTGGTACAAGAGATAAGTGAACAGAGGCTAGAATGCAGGGCTCCGATGACTGGAGAGCGCGAATTCGAATTATCAGGTGATGTGCTGGTTGGGCTTACCTCATTTGGCTACTTACGGCTTAGGGATGGCTTTATTTCCTGCGAGCTGCTCACTGTGGCATTGCCAGTATTGGCTGATCGGATGAAGATCATTGAAGAGCATCTACAGGTGGAAACACAGATCACGTGATATCATGCTGAGAACCACACTGGTATCAAGCTCAAACATCAGTTGTGCGTTTATGGGTTCTGAAACGTGGACGTAGCGTTTCCAGAAGAGCCAAAGGACTCCCATCACGAGTAAAGACCCAGAACTGGCCTGTGGCGCCGATTGCGGGTGCTGGTGTCACTACCTCTCAGTGTTGCCAACTGAGGAACCCCATCTGATCTGTGGTCTTGGATATATGGGGCTGCTTCAGCCAAGTTTTGAATATTTTGGTGTAATGCTTACTGACTTTATTCCTTGATAGCTGCTAGAGGCATCGCCAGTATTGGCTGATCGGACGAAGCTCATTGAAGAGTGTCTACAGGCGAATACACACTCACGTGATATCATGCTGAGAACCTCTCTTGTATCATTTGTCAGAAACGTGGACGTAGTATTTTTCATGCTGTTCTAGAAGAGCCAAAAGATGCCTTTCACGAGTAGAGATTCAAAACAGGCCTGTGGCGCTGATAGCGGGTGTTGGTGTCACTACTTCTCAGTTTTGCCAACTGAGGAACCCCATCTGATCTGTGGTCTTGGATATATGAGGATGCTTAAGCCAATTTTTGAAATATTGTGGTGTGATGCACCAAATGCAAACGTGGACATAGTGCTTTTCATACTGTTCCAGAAGATCCAAAAGATGCTCTTTACAGTAGAGATTCAGAACAGATGAACAAGAGATCAGAGACTTGAAAAAGGGAGTTTCATACCTATTATGTGTATGTTGTATGTACATAACTAAGCTTTTGGAGTGCTTTTCCAATTCCTCCCAGGCTGTTTGTCTGACGGAAGCCTGATGATTCCTGACCCATTCCAATCGATTCAGTGTCCAAAATTTAGTGGAAAATGATACCCCACAGGCCTAGCTTCCAATAAGTATCGTAAATCGGGTTACAAATAACCTATTTTCACCGAATCCCCTCCCCGAATTCTGGCCAATCGTGCTCAAAAGTCATGAGGACCTCCTATACCCTGAAAGGTCCTTGACCAGAATTTTACATTTTTAGAAAAACGGCGTGTACGGTGACGGTGTATGGTGTTCGGAATTTGGAATAAATTAGAATACAGTTTGGAATAATTTGGTTATTTTGGTTTTTTGATCTAGACAAACTTTGAGGCAAATTGGAGATAATTCAAAGAATAACGAACCACAAAAGCGTTCATTGCTCGCAGACTCAGAAGGTAAAATGAGCAGCATTCGCTTCAGAATTCCCAAATAATTCATAATTACGATGAAATGATCTATTCGAATGACCTAAAATTAGATAAAACATGATTCTGGCTGATGCCTATCATCAAAAATGAAATCGATAATTCGATTTCTCAAGTCATAATTGTTAGTTTGGGTTTCAAGGTGTCTAGATCAAAATAATCGCCGCCTTGGTAGTAGAAAAATTTATAAAAATCTGAAATTTTGGTCAGGGGTCCGTTCATGGCTCTTGTTGGTTCTCGAAACTTTTCAGCCAGATTGGACAAAATTTGGATGGGGTAGGGGTCAAAATGTGTATTCAAATATTCGATTATCGAGCACATGGGATATCATTTTCCACCAAATTGTGGACGCTGAATCCAATTAAATGAATCCCGGAACTATTAACGCCCTCTGGATGAGGTTATTGGTCAAAATTGATACCTATCTACCCAATTCGAATGTCAGTTTTCGAGATCTTAGGTACCTAGGCATGTGGGGTATCATTTTCCTCTAAATTTTCCCCTGAATCGATTGGAATAGGTCCGGGACCCGCCACACCCTCTGTTTCCCCCATTTTCCCCTCATGTCACCATGCGCCTGGTCCGAGGAGTAACCTACCCGTGTGTAAGAATTTGCAACGTTTTTGGCCCCAAATCGTGACCGGTTTGTGCCCGTCATCGAAATACGTTGTACACCCCTTCAGAAATGCTATGCCGACCGTAAATCGAAAACCGCGTTTTCTGAGTTTGTTCTGCCCTTGTTCTAGGGGTGCGATATTCTCAGGTTAGTACAAAGAGTTTCAGGCTAATTTTGCTTAATACGACTCGGGTGTGATGGTATGAAGATTTCCATGTTTTTGTATTCTACTGGCGAGCGTTATAAATTCGAATTACAAACTGTTTGGAGGAAAAGCGCCGAGGATTAGGCCATAATGATAAGGAAGTCGGAGAAAGTTCATTTTCATCGTCGAGGAGTTTTCACGGCCCCCTCGACACATCAGCGTAGTACGTGCAATAAGATGATAGGCCTCGATAAAGATGGCGTTGGTGTTGGTGTTGGTGACGGAGCCTACGCGAAGGTGGATCCCCCGGGGAGACGAGCGCGACTGGGTCGTAAGTCGTAATCCTCCCGGATCTCCCGGCGATACTCTTCCGTTCCCATTGTTCCCCGGAGAATCTTCGCCACTTTAATTGCTCCCCACTAAGGGGCCTTATCTTTCCCCGGGTAAGGGACTTCCCTTCGTCCACCCCCCCGGCTCCGCCGTAATAACATGTAAATCTCCCTTTAACTCTCTCCTTAGCAAAAGATACCTCCGCCGTGAAGTGAAGCTCCAACTAATCGTTCGCTCCCGAGATTTGTCATCCGTGAAAATCCCCCGGGATCAGCCCGACTGCCTCGTCGGCTCCGCAAAGTGGGATAATCCTCGAGCATTACCTGTCCTAGGTAACAAATTGCTTTTCAAGAATTACCATTCGTTTACTAATCGATTAAGACGTCATCGCTCAACGTCTTGTCTCCCCCCCCCCCCTATCAGTAAAGTAATATAAGTAATAAGTATAATTTAACATGAAAATTGAATAAATAGGAATTAAATTGCGAAACATTCGCCAAACTAAAAAAAAAGAGCTCTGAAATATATAAAATTTTAAAGTGTATTAATTCAAATGCATTGAGGACTAGTAAAAATGTTACTTTTATAAGGAACAACATGATCACAGTGGTTCGTGATGGAAGGGGGGGGGGGGGGGGGTGGCAAAGTTGCGAGAACCGACTAAAGCCGGAGAGCCCTGACCAGAATATCAATTTTTTAAACAATTTTCTACTACCACAATCGGTGAGGACGACGGACTCGGTTTTGGTTTATTTTATTGTCTTGATGGCAGTGATCAACCTCTCCGATTGGGCCAAAAACTGGACAGTGTGCTTTTAGATGACAAATCGAAACATGGAGAAAATGGGGAAAACAGTGACTGAGGGGTGTCCCTAACTCATTCCAATCGATTCAGCGTCCATAATTTGGTGGAAAATGATACCTCACACGCCTAGGTATCCGAAAAATTGAAAACCCACTTACAAAATGGGTAGGTAGGTACCCAATTTTTATGGTTTTTGCGAGTAGGTTGTAGATGTAGGGGTGTGCAGGTACATTAAAGTTCAACATTCTTGGATTCGTAAATTCAGCTGAATTCAGCTTACCCGCGTTAAGCTAACTCTGGTCATGTTATTACGTGTTTAGTTGTTGGTAAGTTGTGTGTTCGCATCCGGATGGGATTAGCTTATCAATTGCACACCTAAATTAGATCAGTCGCGTCGCCGGACGCAACCTGTCAATATCGTACGCTCGAGCCAGAAAGTGCCTTCGGAACTGCCCCTGAGGCGAGCCCTTTAATCAATTAACCCTCAGTTTGTGTTACAGCCCGCAGGAGGGCGGGAGCTCGGGAGCGGCGGCGGCGAGAGGCGGCAGAACGGCGACGCGTCCAACCCCGGCGTCGGAGCCAACGGACACTTCCCCTCGACGCCGACGTCAACCGAGTCGACGATACTGTTCGACGTCAAATGAGCCGCCGGGTTTGAACCGTCGTCGACGACTTTCAAGCGGTTTCGAACGTTGTAAGAAGGCGCGGCCGTCGGCGGAGACTTCTCCACGCGCCTGCGCAGTTGTCTTCAATGAGAGTTACCATCGACTGGAAAATGGTTCGTTTGACTTGTAAACGCTATACACTCGTAATTGCATCCTCTCAAGTCGTTAACTGAACACTAATGTAACGTAGTCACCTTTACGTGGCGCCATTTTGAAAAATAATCATCCCAGGGACGGAATATCGATAACAAAATATCGATATCAGTATCAACTGGCCACAAATATCAATATTAATACCATGTTGGCCCTAAAATTTCAATATTTCGTAGAAATCAATACTGATGGCGATTTTTTCTCAGGGCAAGCAATCATAAGGACCCTACCAATTGACTCAAATTCACAACTATAAATTAAATAAAATTGCTGATACTCTTGTAAAATGATAGTAATATGAATATAATTTATTCTTCATTATGAATAAACTGATTACTCTGATATACTTCAACTTGACGGCCGCATCTCCCTTAATTTATAAAATAATCTCAAAACTGAGTACATTTTTCTCTTCTTATAAGCCACTCAACGTTTCCAATTATTGAGTACTGGTATTCACTAATTCCGCCTTAAAATAGGAAATAAATTTATGAAAACACTTGACAACTTTCCCAGGAAAAACATTCCCAAAATACCAGCTTTCGAACAGTATATTCAAAAGTATTTTTGTGACATAATTTAAGGGTGAAAATGACTTTTTGATTGGACAAATTTGGACAATTTAACCAAAATCGTGATTTTCTCATGGAAGTACTCAAAAGGTAAGTGCCGATTATTGAATAATTTATTGGAGAATAACTGAGGGACTCATCACAAGGGAAATTTGACGCTGATTTCAACGGTATATTCAAATTGAGATTATCTTGAAAATTAAAGGTGTAACGGCCGTTATAGTGACGTCAGTTTGAAAACACGAAGAAAATCTTGAATCGTGAATAACTCAGAGAGAAAATGTGTAAGAATTGGACGCTTTTTGTTGCAAATTATTTGCAAAATCGACCACTTGAAGGCTATAATACTGTGTGTAGCCGTTTGATTGCTGTTTCAATTCCTAATTGAATGTAAACTAAGTGATGGACTTCACTACTGAACAGCATTTATTACAATAAATACATCCCCTTCATTTCAAAGTGAAATTGTGTGTGTTTGAGGCGAAAATTGCGAATGAACTTCATTCAAGGTGAGTGGGCAACCCTTGGGTCATGATCTAAAAAATGAACTAGCATTTGATTCCCCTTTTAGCAACATAGTTATACTCGTATTTATACAAAATGTTAATATCGTTCAAAAATTCCAATATTTATAGATAATATCAAAAAAACAACAATTTAATTACAGAAATATCGAATATTGGTCCAAAAATATTGATATTTTGTACTATTGATACCGATATTCCATCCCTAATTCATCCCTCCGTGTGTAGTTCATTAAAAAAATGTACTTTTGAATTGAACTGACACCGACTTGTCTCATGCATTAAGGTAAAATTGTAAAAGTGTATACGATCCAATTCGTCGCATAGAAAACTCACCAAAATCACGGATATTATTCACAATACTTCACAAGTTGTGACTCTTAAACGTTTAAAATCATTTTCCGGTTCTATCGAGTTGGTCGTGTAATGTAATATCGTACATAGGTACAGTAAGAATCTAGTTGTCTAGTTTTATGGTCGTATCTCGTGCCAAATATGAATGAAACGGGCCATTTTAGACGGTTTTTTCGGATCGTTAGTCGTCAAAATGACATCCACATTGGGAAATTAATATTATGGCTCGTCTATTGAATTAAGTTTTATCAGTTATCACGATTAGTGACGTATCATCACCGACGTACGATATTGGAAAAATGTCAGCCGATACTGTAAACCACATGAAAATGGTATGTGTTTGACTGACGCTCAAGTTAATTGAAATTAATGGATATTACAGGATGTCCAACTATTACCCCCCCCCCTTCCCCTCCTGAAATTGTCCAAATGGGAGACGAAAAAAAATTTTTTTGCAAGGATACTATGCGCAAGTGATACTACTTCATATTTTAAATGGGAACCCCAATTTTTTTTTTTATTTTTTTTTTTTGGCAAATTTGAATTTTACCCAGAATTTTATGGAAATTTGATCCCTCAACCCGTTTGTTTTATTGCGCGCAACCAGTTTAGCGGAAACGCAAAGTTGCGCAACCCCGAAATTCTCAAATAGGGGATGATTGTGAACCCCCATGTGTGGCACATGAATTTTTATTGTTTTTTAACGCTGATTGACGTGATGCTATCCGTTTCTCGATTGGATTTAATTTTAGCGGAATAATGACCGAAATTTTTTCATTTCGCGTGAAAAGATATCATATTTTTTAGCGCTTGTGTTTGCACGTATAATTTTCTACGTTTATGGTTTTTTATTATTACCTTTTTTATTTTTTAATGAATTCTTTATTGGCTAAATTTGGCTAGAAACATCAAATGATCTTTGGTTGTGTGTACATCAGGCACACTTACCTCAAATGGTTGTTGAAAGAACGAACAAGATAAGAATTTTTCAGATTATTTTAAGATCACTGCAACGGTAGCTGATTTGGGCCGACTTTCAACTCTCAGATTTAAATTATTTTTCACTTGATCACTGAAGAATGTTTCAATCTCCTTTTTTCACATTTTTTTAACCAGACATCAAAAATTATTCCTTGTAAACGCCTAAAAACAGGCGCCTATTGATGAAAAAACGGACGTGAAATGAGCAGATTTCGGTCAGTATTTTGCAAAAATTGGGTCAAACGAAGAATTGGATAGTACTACGTGAATCAGCGTTAAAAAACAATAAAAATTCATGTGCCACACTTGGGGGTTCCCATCATCCCCTATTTGACAATGGGGGGTTGCACCACTTTTCGTGCTCGCTGCACCAGCTGTGCGCAATAAAACAAATGGGTTGAAAGAAAAAATTTTCATGAAATGCTGAGTAGAATCCAAATTTGCAATAAAAAAAATCAAAAGGGGTCACTTGCGCACGGTTGTTCACCTGCGCGGGGTGCGCTAATATAATTATTTAAAATCCCTCTAAAAAAAAAAAAAAAAAAAAAAAAAAAAAAAAAAAAAAAAAAAATATTAATGAAAATAAGTTTGCAAAAAAAAAAAATGTTTAGTCAAATTTGGACGATTTTGGAGGGGGAGGCACCTCGTGAGACACCCCCTATGGGCGTCACTTATTTTGTATCCGTCAAGTTTCCTTATCTATCCTTATTGATAGATCAATGTAACTTTTGAAGGTCCTTTTTTCAAAGAAAATCTCTCGCAAGGACAAGTAACGTAATACAGTGACGCGTAGAAACGGATCCATATGTCCCCATTCGCCCTTTTCTCTTACAATTTCCTTTTTATCGACTAATAAGAAAAACTACAGACCCTACGAATCCATCTACACCCTTTGAACGTATCTACACGAACCATGAGTTACCCTAGAAATTATTGATTTCTCATTTAATTTAGAAACTCGTTTAGTTGTGGACTTTTATCGGGATGTACTGATTTCATTATGAATCTTACTTTACTCTAAAGGTAAGAATAAATTCGTTTTAGTATATTAAATTTGAAGGTTAACTCCCTTCAGAAGTTAAAAAGTACAAAATTTCGTTTTATAAAATACAATGGCTGTGTTCATTATTTTCCTATTATTTGGGTTGTCACGTTTCGTTTGACCCTTATCAATTTGTTGTGATATAGACAAAAATTAGGTATTTCACTTCAAGGTATTATATTTCTAGTCAAATCAGACTAATTACATCATCTTTCAATAAACAACCGAGATTATTCTCATGTTAAAAAGACAAAATTCATCGATCATTATTAATTTATTTATCTCGAAACATTTTTTGTAAAATATTAGATAAGATCATCAGTAATCAGTAATAAATCAATAATAAATTAAATGTACAGTAATATGAAATAGATCTTTTACCATTCATGCGTGATGTTAGTATTTATTTAAAAAGTACGATGTAAATAAGAATTTTATATTGTTATTAAGTATATCAGTTACGTCAGGATTGTTTTTAATTGAATAGAATAACATTGATTTTGAATCGATCTCAATTTTGTAAATATTAACGAATCGTAGGAGTATCTTGAATGTTATAGGTGCAATATAATCAACACCCATTTAGTCGGATTATCACCGCGAAGGTGATAAGAAATTGTATACCCTGAGTTAGAATAGGATGGTATGTTCATGTGTCTACCTGAATCTCGTATCGTATGAATAAAAACGATGACAAATCCCGTCCAAATGTGTTCTCTTTTCAGAAAACAATCGCCCGTTTTGTCGTGAGATGACATTTTATTGCAATATTCTCTTCATTGAAGGGCATTAAAAGCTAATATTTTTTGTATTCGTACGGTGTGACGTCATAAATAAACGCTGCAAATTCACTAGGTACCAGAAATCTCGAAAACACACATTCGAAATGGGTAGATAGGTTCCCATTTGGACACAACATAACCTCATCCAGAGGGCAGCAATAGTTCCGGGACCCATTTTATTGGATTCAGCGTCCAAAATTTAGAGGTAAATGATACCCCACACGCCTAAATTGCCAAAATCTCGAATGTCAATCATTTGATAAACACATTTTGACCCCTACCCCGCCCAAATTTGGTCCGATCGGGCTGAAAAATGTTGAGGACCAAGTAGAGCCGGAAACGGGTCCCTGACCAAAATTTCAGATTTTTAGGAAATTTTCTACTACCAAAGTCGGCGTACGGCGGACGGATATTTGAGTTTTTTGATCTAGACATTTTGAAACGCCCAGAAAAATTTCGGGCCGAATCGGAGAGATTAACTTTTGCATGAAAACAGGTAGATTATTCAAGGAATAACCAACCAAAAGTAAGACAAATAATATTTTTCGAGTTTTGGGGGCATTTTCAAGAAGTAAGAGGCCCAACACTCCTTCAAGGTCACATTCAGCAGCACTATTGTAGTTCTCAGAGAAGTATTACCCTTCAAAAACAATGTAAACACGTAGAAGGAAATAGCCAACAATGGAGAATCAATCTATCTCTGAAGTTGATCAGTAATAGGGGTGGTTACTACTTGGACGGGTGACCGCTGTTGAGTGGCCGTATGCCGTGCTCCCATTCAAGGGGGTTATGAAATGAGAAGCAATGATTCAAATGGTATGAACGAGTTTTGATCCCAAACTAAGGAGAACTGACCACGTCCACGACATCGTGCACAGTTGTAGGACCTACTGATAATCACTATGCCCATTAGTTAGAAATCGCATTTTAGCATTACACCAATGAAGAAATTTCATCCTAGATGCACATGTAAAGTAAGCACAAGCGTAGATTTATTTTTCCAAGAATTCACCTCTCAAGACAGCTTCTCAAATTTGTGCTTATTATTATTGACAAAACACCCTTTTCTTCAACCTTGTTGTTATAAACCATGTGCACCTGGAATGAAATTTCTATATTCAAGACACATCATTAAGACACATTCCAATCGATTCTGGCTGAAGAGTTTCAAGTAGGGACGTTCCGATACCGCTATCGATACGATAGTATCAAGTCAGTATCGAAACAACTGGTATTAATATCGATACAGTATCGATAGGAACGTATCGATATGGGTAGTATTGAATGAGTACCCACACTGTATTGTATACAGTATTGAGTATACACCGTGGTGGATTTGGAAGCAAGAAATTCCAGGCAAAATTAGACGTTTGTAATCATACAAAAGGTTTATTACAAAAATTGTTACATAAAGAATGATAAATTGAAATACTAACACAAATGTAAAACAAGCTGCTAGCTAACAAAGTTTTTTTCTATTCTATTCAACTTCATAACGGAACCACTCTTTGTCACCAACGCTGCCCAGGAAGAAATACAAAAGTAACTTAATAACATTTAACAAATAACGAGATAAGATAACCGAACAATCAGTGTTGCCAGATGGCTTTGGCTGGTTTTCCCACTGAGGCCCTAAAAAATCCCACTCAAGGCTTTCACTCTTTTCTCCTCTTTTTTTTTTTTTATTTTTTAAACGCTTCAATGTTCTTCTCATCCGTGTCTTTATCGACCTGACTGGTTCGATATCGATACTGCAGATTTTCTTTCGATACTAGTATAATATCGGATGATTCGATACCAATACGATACCAGTAGTATCTAAACAAAAGTATCGATACCTACACATATTGGTAGTATCAGAACGTCCCTAGTTTCAAGGACCAACTAGAGCTGGAAACGGTTCCAAATCGGGGAGATTGACATTCTGCTAGGAAAACGTAGGTTGATTATTCAAGGAATAACCAGAATAGAATAGAATAGTACAGAAGAATAGAACAGAATAGAACACGACCGTGAATAATTTTCAGCGTTTTGGAATTATTGTGGAATAGTAGTAAAACATTTTCTTCTTCTTTATTGTTGATTTCAATCGTTTCTAATATTAATATGACATTTTCACTCCCCTTCTTATCCTTTCATATCAATATCTGTATCGTAAATACCCCCCATAGCGAAATCAAGTGCAAAATAACGAGAAAGCCGGCAAAAAGGATGCCAACGGCACGCAGTGTTCCCAAGCGGTCACCCATCCAAGTACTAACCACGCCCGATGCTGCTTAACTTCGGTGATCGGACGAGAACCGGTGTATTCAGCATGGTATGGCCGTTGGCGGGAATTCCGAGGACTCTTAACACTCTCTCGACTTGTCTTTTTGTGTTGCAGGCAAATGAATATTCTCAAATTTAGCTCGTGTTCTTTACCAGAAGGCATAAATGTTGCTGCAACGGCAAGCAGCGGTCGGACTCGCCACCATGCTTTTAGGCAAAAACGCTGCAAATTGTTTCACAGGATTTGTTTCCTGTTTGCATGGAGAATCATTTGATTCAGCGTCCATAACCTCATCCAGAAGGCGCCGATCGTTCCAGCTCCCGACTCTTCGGATTCAGCGTCCAATATTTAGTGGAAAATGATACCCAACACGCCTAGACCGCCTATAATCTCGAAAATTCAATTTTTGAAAAACACATGTTATCAGTGATTAGCTAAGGGGAAACAGTAATGCGCTCCGATGGTGGGAAATGGAACTAATGCTCCCTGTGTGGTCTAGCTGGTCATTGGAGGACCAAAGCACACAAATAAGTTGTGTGGTTTTCGGTCTGAAAAAGTAAGTTCGCCACTTTCAATCTCACTCTTGTTGTTACGGGCTGGAGGGGGTCCTTGATAGATTCAGATTTATCTTCCAGAAGCGTTGGTACAATATGAGATTCCAAACACCTACCCACGAACGTTAAAAATAGCAAGGTTTCAGCGAAGTTCTTGCCTCTTCAAATATAGTATATATAAATAGGGCTTATTGGACTGGTAGTTAGGGACAACCACTTCTGAAGTAATGTAAGTATGGTATCCAGCTACATCGACTTTGGTGATAACAGGTCCTCAATGCCTCAGCAGCAAATAACGATGTAGGTTAAAGACCCGAGAATTTCTGTGAAGTTTCCAGTATTGTGAGGTTCATAGACTTGTAATAAAACATGATCAACTTCTTCGTTCTGAGGTTATAAATGTATATAGCACTTTTGAGGTTTTCCAGTAAATTAGTGGAAAGGTTACAAATATGTGGCAGAAGCGACAGCAACCTAGCACAGTAAGAAAAGCACCATTTTACATTATACGAAGCAGTTAATGTATGTGTAAGCAATCAATTTAAAAAAATCAATTTCAGCAACCAAGAATCCTTAAAAACGTGTTTTTTAATTACTAAGAATTCTAATTATCAGGATTTGGCGCGGTAAATTAGGTTATGCTGGGATAACCAAAGCGACGCGTAAACTTCCTCTCACAGAGAAGGTATAGGCGAGAGGATGAGGCCTGATTGACTGCAAATTGTATACCGTTCTAGAGAAGTTTGAAAAAACTAAAACTTCTACCCATCCCCCTTTCTGAATCACTAAATATGTGCAGAAAAGCTCCGTGAAATACTGACGATCTCGATATCCTTAAAAGCAATGGGTACTTGAATGTTTACTGGAATTCATCTTTTTGTTCTTCGCTCTCTTAAATTTCAAGAAAGAGAGTAACGCTGTGGGAAATTGTCCAAATGGATACTAAAGGGAGTAATGAAAAGGCCCGTAAAGGGACTGATATCATAATAATAAAAAAAAACTGTCATCTCACTCTGACGGTGATCCGCTGGGGAAGGTACGTTAAATGATTGAAAAGGTCCCTGAAGACAGTATAATTATGAAGGAGCTGTGGAAGGGAGGCAGTCGGAGTAGGAAAAGGAGAATGGGAAAATTCGGTAAAAAACACACTCGTGAAAAAAAAAGAAAAAAAAATACAGAAAAAAAGTCAGGACAGGAAGCTAAAAGCAAAGTCACGTCGTTCGGGGAAGTCTAAATAGGTCGTGATTAATACGAAGAGATAGCGGGAGAGAAGGAGATCAGAGGTGCCTTCACCGAGCCAAAAGATGAATGAGATCCACAGCCTCCCCATCTAGTCACCGGCACTTCCCTTCAAGTTGACAATTATGCCCCGGTAGGATAGGGGTGAAAAGTCCCATCAGACGAGGGGAGGAAGCGGGCAAAAAGGTGAGCAAGATGGGTTTGGGGAGTTATTAATCAAATTTAGGCTCCGAAGAGAAAAGCGAGAAAAAAACGAAAAAATACCACACGGTGGTTGGTTTGTCTCTTCGAGGGACGAATAAAGGGAAGTAGAAAGGGAGGAGAGGGTCAGCAACGGAGTGCTTTTCTACCAGTTTCCCTCGAGACTGAGAAAAAGCCAAAAATGGGATGGATGGCTCGGGAAGCCTTAACGCAGATTAATGGACACCCCAGCTGAGCTTTCAAGATGACTTGAAAGCTCCGTAATATAAATTAACAATATTCGCGCCAAAATAGTTTAAATTTTCTTTCTATTGGTAAGTTGGTGGATGCCAAAATTCTTGAACAGATTAACAGTTGATCAAGACTCAGTTGTTAAAATTGCTCTTATTGGAGCGATTGTTTAAGATCAACCCTAGCGATTAGCTGAATTGAGAGGTGAATGAGGGAGATGAGGGGGGGGGGGGGGGGCTCGTTAAAAAATATTTTATGGAGGGATGCCGCCAGCTGGAATGGTTGAATTGAAATTAACACTGTTCAGTGCTGATGACGCATATGACGTCAAGGAGGGTCTTCCCACCAGGCGGATGATGTAGCGTATACGTCAAGGTTCTCATTCTGCAATTAGCGTTCTACTCTCGTCCTATCTTGATGAAAGGGCTCGTATGCTGATGACGGCAAGGTGTATACTGTCCGGCAACTCTTTGTCAAACAGCTGGTTATGTTCCTCCACAGAAACCCCAACGTTATTAATGTTCCGTATAGTCACTCTTACACCACTCGTTTCCAACTCCTTCAAAATGTAGTCAATACCAGACTAAATTTGGCATTCACAGCTAGCAGTCCTTATTGTTTGATACCCCTAGCGTTCAATTCTCTGCCCGCCACCTTAAAAAAATCTGCAAATTCTTACACACGGGTTGGTTATTCCTCAAATGGGGGAAACAGTGGGTGTGACGGGTCCCAGACCCATTCCAATCGATTCAGGGTCCAACATTTAGTGGAATATGATACCCCACACGCCCAGGCACCAGAAATCCTGACACATACAAAATGGGTGGATACATACCCATTTTGACCAATAACTTCTTCCGGTGGGTGCCAATCGTTCTGGGACACACATCATTGAATTCAGCGTCCAAAATTTAGTGGAAAATGATACCCCACACGCCTTGGTAGCAGAAATCCCGAAAACACATAATCAAATTGGGTAATAAATACCCAATTTGACCCATTACTTCTTCCAGTAGGTACCAATTGTTCTGGGAACCCGTTTCATTGGATTCAGCTTCCAAAATTTAGTGGAAAATGACACCCTACTCGCCTAGATCAGCCCAAAATCTCGAAAATCCATTTTTCAAAAAACACGTTTTGACCCCCCCCCCCCCCAATTTGGTCCGATCGGGCTGAAAAGTTTCGAGGACCCGTCTCGGCCGGGAACAGACCCCTGACCCAAATTTCAGATTTTTAGAAAATTTTCTACTACCAAAAACGGCGTGGACAATGGACGGCGGACGGCGGACGGACTTTGACCTTTTTTGATCAGGACATCATGAAACGTTCAGGAAAAAATTTTGAGCCGAATCGGAGAGGTTGACCATTATCATGAAAACATAGGTTGATTATTCAAGGAATAACCAACCAAAACGCTGCAAATTCTTTTACACGGGCTGGTTATTCCTCGTACCAGGCGCATGGAGACTCATTTTTTCAACATGGGGGATATGAGGGTAACAGTGGGTCCTAAAAACGAAAAATGATACCCAACACGCCCAGGTTCCAGAAAACACACAATCGAAATGGGTAGATAGGCACCCATTTGGACCCATAACCTCATCCGGAGGTCAGCAATCGTTCTGGGGCCCATTTCATTAGATTCAGCGTCCAAAATTTAGTAGAAAATTATACCTCACACGCCTAAATCGCCAAAAATCTCCAAAATCCATTTTTTTAAAAACACATTTTGACCCCTACTCCGCCCAAATTTGGTTCGGTCGGGCTAAAAAGTTTTAAGGACTAACTAGTGCCGGGAAAAGGCCCCTGACACAAATTTCAGATTTTTCGAAAATTTTCTACTACCAAAAACGGCGCGGACGGCGAACGGCGGACGGACATTTCACTTTTTTGATCTAGAAAAAAATTGACGTCACTGTGACGTGGACGCTCCCGGAGGAGTCTAATCAACTCACACAAACCCAAAGCATTTAAATTAATTTTATTTAAGCCCCGGTTTTACTTTTAGAATAATCTTACGGGACAATGTTAAAATGTAAATTTGGGCGGGTGTTTTAGTTAAAGTCGTTCCAGTTCGAAAAGATGTTCCGCTCAGAGTGTTAACTGGAACTAGGCCATCATACTGAAGGAGAACGGGACATCTTGATGGGACATGTAAGTAAGGGATGGTTCAGGGGACATCGTCTCAGTACATAATCAACCTATTATCCTGTTTCTCAGTTTCGGTTTCGAGGGGCAGGGAGATGAACCTGTAATCGAGGACTGCGTTAACGATGATGAAGCGCCCTCTTGGACGGTAATGAAGACGGATTCCGAACATCCTCTCGCTAGGGGACCGCTACGTCAAGATGCTAACACGGCCAGTCCGAGAGTGTGCACAACTCCAATGGAGGAGGAGAACATCCAACATTACACCGCCGAAGATGTCATCAAACCCATACATTACGAGGTAATTACGATGGTGATCTGTTCAAGAAGGTGAATGCTCCTAAATAGCCCTAGATAGCGCTGGCTTCGGGTTATTACTATCCGAAGAAACCTTCGTCCTTGATGAATTTCAATTTATGAAAATGATTTAATAATTTAACCACCCCTGGAATGATTTATATGAGTAGTCCATTGAATACAGGGGAGTTTTAATTTTCTACTTCTTAGCCTTGAATGGCCTTTCAGATTAAGGTTGAAGGTGAAAAACGTGGATTTTTGCGGGGCCCCGCACAGACGATATTTGATTTGGAAGAGCCCGTTTTAAATGCAAGCTGCTACCTGTAGTTTTATAAACTTTTTTTTTCGTATTTATTTACAGAGGATATATATAATCCATCGATGTGCCCCCATGGAGTCATAATTTATTGCAGGAAAATGTCATTCCTCCGCAAACTACTCCTTGCGTGAGATTCTATGATTACGGTGGAAAACTCTGCGAATTATTCCACCATGGTTGATTATATTCTTTGATGTAAGATTATGGGGAAACTGAGTGTGGAGTGACCCGGACTCATTCCAATCGTTTTAGCGACTGAAATTTAGTATAAAATGATATCTCACACGCCTAGGTACCCGAAAATCTCGAAAACCCACTTTCGAAATAGGTGAGTAGGTACCCATTTCCCATAACCCATACCCATAACCACCTCTGGTAGACAACAACCGGTCCGGGATACATTTCAATGGTTCCAACGTCTAATATTTAGTGGGAAAGGATACCTAAATGCCTAGTTCTTACAAAGTCCCGGAAATCGAGTTCCAAAAAAGAAAAAAGAAACATCTAAACCACACGTCCCCAAATTTGGACCAATCGGGCTGTAAAGTTTCGAGGCCCATCTACAGCAAGAAAGGGGTTTGATCGAAATTTCGGACTTTTAAAAATTCGTTCACTACTTATTGATAAAGGGGCAGACAGCGGATGGCGTATGACGAACGGCCATTTGGGGACATTTTGATCTAGACATCATAAGACATATAGGTGCTGTCAAATTTAGGGGCCAATCAGAAAGGTTGACCTATGACATGAAATCATCAATTTATTAAGATTACATTCTAGTGCTTGAAAACGATTGTAAAAACGCTGCAAATTCTTACACACGGGTTGGTTATTCCTCGAATGGGGGAAACAGTGGGTGTGGCGGGTCTCAGACCCATTCCAATCGATTCAGCTTCCAAAATTTAGTGGAAAATGATACCCCACACGCCTAGGTAGCAGAAATCCCGAAAACACATATTCAAGATGGGTGTATCTATGGGGCACTACGACACTAATTTACTAATATAATATTGAGAAAACGTAGGTAATTTAGAAGGCTATAATAATTGTATTAAATTGAATTGAATGGTACGAATAAAAAGCTCGGACAGTAAAAAGAATTGTAGGCAACTGCTCAAAATTGGTTGCTAAGTTTAACAGCTGGTTATAAACAACAGGATATGACGATGTGTTTTGTTTGTCTATTCGGCTGAAGTCACCCACATGGGTAATAAATTCCCAATTTGACCCATTACTTCTTCCAGGGGGTGCCAATTGTTCTGGGACCCATTTTATTGGATTCAGCGTCCGAAATTTAGTGGAAAATGACACCCCACTCGCCTAAATCACCCAAAATCTCGAATATCCATTTTTCAAAAAACACATTTTGACCCCTACCCCCTCCAAATTTGGTCCGATCGGGCTGAAAAGTTTCGAGGACCCATCTCGGCTGGGAACAGACCCCTGACCCAAATTTCAGATTTTTAGAACATTTTCTACTACCAAAAACGGCGTGGACAATGGACGGCGGACGGCGTACGGCGTACGGCGGACGGCGTACGGCGGACGGCGGACGGCGTACGGCGGACGGCGGACGGCGGACGGACATTGACCTTTTTTGATCAGGACATCATGAAACGTCCAGAAAAAAATTTTGAGCCGAATCGGAGAGGTTGACCATTATCATGAAAACATAGGTTGATTATTCAAGGAATAACCAACCAAAAAGAAAAAAAAGAAACATTTAAACCACACGTCCCCAAATTTGGACCAAACGGGCTGTAAAGTTTCGAGGCCCATCTACAGCAAGAAAGGGGTTTGATCGAAATTTCGGACTTTCAAAAATTTGTTCACAATTTATTGATAAAGGGGCAAACAGTGGATGGCGTATGACGAACGGACATTTGGGGACATTTTGATCTAGACATCATAAAACGTATAGGTGCTGTCAAATTTTTCAAATTTTGGGGCCAATCAGAAAGGTTGACCTATGGCCTGAAATCATCAACTTGTTAAGATTACATTCTAGTGCTTGAAAACGATTGTAAAAACTGAATTTTCGAGGTTATGACCTCGCCAGTGTTGCCGCATTGGCTCTCACAAGCGACCTTAAGATCTGAGAAGTTTAGATTGGTTGCAAAAATTGAGAGGGGTTTCTTAGCTTGGCTACGAATGGGTAATGTACAAAAAATTCTTCAATGGACACCATTGATTCAGAGAAGGAGAAAACTAATTGACTCGTGTGTTGTCACATACAATGTGCATTCTCTAGCCCTGTAAAGGGGCATTTTGTGGACAGATAATGCCCATTTCTGCGCATTGGCACAAATTATCATTTAGTCTTCAAGCTAATGCACCATAACCTACAAATTTGTTTGCCATGAATGCCGGATTTTTAAGGGTTTTGGTTGGTTATTCAAGTTTTACTGCCGATAAATAGATTCTTGAGGTTGGCAACCCTGATTGAACCAAACTGGATGTTATCGTCAAAGACGCCTGTAGAACTAACATCTGCGCAAGTAGGCGTAAATGCGTAATACAGTCAATTAGGAAAGTGGCCCGATGGGATTGCGTGGGCCAATTAGGTTACTGTGCAAGGGTGTTCCACCCTTTCAAACAATACCGATTCCGGCCCTTCAAAGTCGTGAACCACCACATCAAGCACACGTGGGAGGCAAACCTAATACTTGATGCTGAATAAAAACATTTTTCCGATGAAGTGAAGCTGACTTTGGGCGTTTTCTTTCTTCAATATTTTCAGTATCACTATGTCATCTCAAACGCCTGTAGAATAACATAAAATTAAATAGATTAAAATTCGTCCTTGGTGACGTCTGAGCAATAATATTACCTTTTCTTATCTCTCAGATAGGATCCTCATGAGCGCATTTTTCACTCAAACTGAGTTGAAAGAAGAAAAAAATCTGGAGAGACGGCGCAGGCACATTTTTCAAAACTTCCATCGTCGTTTAAATAAAACCACTTCAAAATTAGAGAAACCGTAAGGGCCCTACGTTAGCAAATGGAAAGGGAACCAAGGGGATGAGAAACTGCTCTTTTCAGTCGCAAGAAGGTAATTAAAATGATAAACAGTCTTACTTTTACCTTAAACACAAGAGTTTTTCGAGTAGTCGAAGTGAAACGCAAGATTTTCATCTCTCGTTAGTAGCGGTGCTCCCTTTCTGAAGCAATTCATAAAGATTTAAATACTCCACTCCGTTCTGAGAGGGTGGTTGAGCAAAAGTCTTGGGAGGGTTCGTTCGAAGGCCCTAATACCGCTTCCTCATGCTCTTCATACGCCTTTATGACTCGTCTATTCATTGCAGCTCCTCGAATGACTGTCGTAATTAATTAGTGATATAAATGAAATCTCAAAAACCTCGTTGAGAATTTCTTCTTCTAGCTCGCATTTCTAAACTTTGTCATTTTCTTTGTCGTGAATAGGTTGTTCCACTCAACAGAAGTGTGGTTCCAATTCCTTCAGCTTAAGAAAGTTTGCTGAATACTCAAAGCGTAGGCTGCGCAACTCCAATTAAGCTAATTACATGCTGAATAATTAGCACTCGTTGAAGAATAAGACGTTTGTCTAGGAAATTATGAAATCGAGGGTCGTCTTCATCTGTTTGCAACATGTGGCAAAAATGTAATTTTGAGACCTGAAACGGCATGTATAGGCGAATCGGCACAAAATCGTTATTATAATTTGTCGTTAGTAAGTGAGAAATAGTTATAATAAATATATAAATTCACGGTTCGCGACGTAACAATTCCATAAAAATTTCCAATCATATCATTTATTCCGTAAGTTTGGTTATGATTGGTTATTCCTTGAATAATCAACCAGTTTTTATGCAGAATGTCAATCTCTCCGATTTGGTGTCTAGATCAAAATGATGTCCACCGTCCACGTCGTCCACCTTTGGTATTAGAAAATATTTTAAAAAGCTATCATTTTGGTCAGGGACCCTTTCCCAGCGTGTGAGGTATCATTTGTCTACTAAATTTTGGACGCTGAGCCCAATGAAATGGGTCTTCAATGCGCCTGGTCCGACGAATAGCCAACCCCTGTGATTTTTGCCTAAAAGCATGGTGGAGAGCCCTACCGCTGCCTTGCCGTTGCAGTAACGTTTATGCTATCTGGTAAAGAACACAAGCAACATGTAAGAATATTCGTTTGTCTGCAACACAAAAAGACGAGTCGAGACAGTGTTAAGAGTCCTCGGAATTCCGCCAACGGCCATACCATGCTGAATACACCGGTTCTCGTCCGATCACCGAAGTTAAGCAGCATCGGGCGTGGTTAGTACTTGGATGGGTGACCGCTTGGGAACACCGCGTGCCGTTGGCATCTTTTTTGCCGGCGCTCTTTATTTTGCACTTGATTTCGCTACGGGGGTATTTACGATACAGACATTGATATGAAAGGAAAAGAAGGAGAAGTGAAAATGTCTTATTAATATTAGAAATGATTGAGATCAACAATAAAGAAGAAAAAAAGTGTTCTACTATTCCACAATAATTCCAAAATGCTGAAAATTATTCACAGTCGTTTTGGTTGGAATATTCAACCTGTTTTATTCAGAATGTCAATCTCTCCGAAATGTGTTTTTCGAGAAATGGATTTTCGAGATTTCTGGCGATCTAGGCGTGTGATGTATAATTTTCCACTGAATCGATCGGAATGGGCCTGGGACACACCTCACCCATGGTCTCCCCCATTTTTCCCATGTTCCTTATTCACGACGATTTAGGCACCTGGGATATCGTTTTCCACTAATTTCTGGGCACTGAATCGAATTTAATGGGTCTCCATGCTCCTGGTCCAGCCAACTTTTCAGGAAGCAAAAAAAAACTGGATTGAACAACAGGAGCTATCTACAAGTGGAAATCACAACAACTCAAGCTATCTGCACTTCAAATGTAATTCACCCAAGAGCTAATGTTTTTGCTCTACCTGAATGGAATAAACGCTCAACTATCATTTATTGAACTCCAATAATCCCAAATTGAATGGAAAACAACGCATAAATTATTTTAGTTGAACTAACTTACCAACAGAGAGCTCGAAGCTGGATCAGGACATACAAGTAGATAGCCACTGTTTGTGTAGAGGAATAAGATGGCCACAGTTGTAATTTTCGTGATTGAGACGACAGTGTTGCCACTATCCAAGAAGCGACCTTACCAATCGATTCAGCTCGAAAACTTACTCAAAGAACCATCAAAACCCAAAAATCACGAAATGTCAGATAGCCACTGTTGCAGTGGTGGCAAAAGTCAATTTTCATTTTCTACTAAGTGGTGGATGCTGAATTGATTTAAATAAGTCCAAGAAGTTGACTGTTTTGTGGTTTTGTGTTCCCCCATTTTCTCCATGCTGTTATTCTGAGCAATAACCCACCCCTGTGAAGGAAATTGTAGCGTTTTCCCATTTGATTTTCAAAACTCATTCTTTTTCGAAATTGAGGTGGCAGTGGTTTTAAGCCCGTCCGAAGGTTATGGTGGTTGCAGAACTGTTTCTTTAGACCCCATTACCTGCTCATAATCTGAGGCACTTGGTTTCAAAATTTGTTCTTTCCGATTTTGGGTATTGGGTAGTTAAATGTTATTTTTCCACTATGAACATAGTACCTATGCACCTCATTTGAGGCTGACTGTGGACGAGTAACATTCAAGCAGTAAAAAGGGATACATTTTTGGCTTGTTGGGATTCTCATGTGATCCATGTGAAAAAACCTATACAACTTTTCTAGACATTATTTCATTACAAATCGTATTCGGATCGTTTTCTGGTTCATCATTCCCTTCTACGAGAGTCACTGGATGCCAGGTGATGAGTGCCAAAGGTAGTTCTTCATTGCAAGGATGGTTGCAAAACTGGTTTGTTCTGATTGCAATGGCTGCAAAACTCGTTCATTCCGATTTTGGGTATAGGGTTAAGGTAAATGTTCTTTTTCTACTATGTGCCTAGTATCTATGCATCTCGTTTGAGGCTGACTGTGAACGAGTATAACATTTAAGCTGTAAAAAGGAGGACATTTTTTGCTTGTTGGGGTGACTTAAGTGATAGGTAGGTACTCAAGTAATAATGTAATACCTTTTTCGAAAACTTATTTAACTTTTCTTGACATTCTGATAATTAAATTATCAGAGACAAAGTCATCATTTCTTTAAAAATTAAATTCAGAACATTTTCTGGTTCATTTTTTCCTTCTACGAGGGACACTTGATGTCAGATAATGAGTGCCGAAACTAGTAAACTAGTTCTGTTGAAGGATAGTTGCAAAACTGATTTGTTCTGGTTTGCAATGGCTGCAAAACTCGTTCTTTTTAAACTAATGTGTCTTCCAGCACTTTTCTACGAGGTGATATATTTTATTTCTCAAGTTGTACGCCTTCAGTGAGGCCAATCACATAAATAAGAAAGGAAGCAATCGAAAATGTCGTTCTGATGTGACGGTACCACGCCTTTTTTGCAAAATCGCTTGTTTTGGAATGAGCGACTTTTGAAAATCACCGCCTCATTTCTTGAGTGAAAGGCTTCAAACGACGTTTTTTCCAGAAATCCAAATGTTTTCTGAACTGATTATTTTAGAGGCTAACTCGTTTCCTATGGAGAGAATGTGGAGCTGCAGAATATGCCCACGAAAATCGATTGATACGAGTTGGGAGCGAGGAACAGTACTACCACCCCTTATATTGAAATGCGATGAGCGTTTTATGCTGAAGGCTCGCACGTTTGGGAGAAGTGAACTACGTTTCCATATTACTCAACTCCTGGCCGCACTTGGGGCCTTTTGTTGCCAGTCTGATTGATCACTCTGAGAAAATCCTCCGACTCTGTGATTTCCAGCACGGTCATCCATCCATCAAGAGTCGAACAATTCTACCGCATTCGGTGCCTCTTGTCATTAAAACCGTCTGATTTCAACCAAAAACGTCAGATTGAGGTCCAACTTTCCTCTCAGAGGTGAGCGCACTCATATTCGTAAAAAGGAATACAAATAAAATTCAAAAATCTTAATATGTGCTCGTATTCTGGTCCATTACAACACCACACAATTAAATAAGAATACCAGTAAAGCTAAATTATCATTCCTATGACAGAATTCCCTATACTTATTGGTGATTCTGTTTAAAATTTAGTTTATTTTTTATAAAACTCCAAAGCCAGACTTAAATCCCTCTATTTTTTTCCAACTTACTCCAAATTTACTTCATGTAAAAACGACATTTTTTCTCTTTTTTTTTTTTTTGCAAAATATTGTACTTTAGTCCAGTCAAAATGTAAAGAAGGGGTTAAGTGATGATTTCAGATTTTAATGATTTTTGTAGGTATAGTTCATATTACAATAGTATGTAGTAATAGAAGTGGTAGAAAAACAAGAAGGGATGCATAAAAAAATATACAAATTTTTTTCAAATTATGAAACAATATTTTTATATCATTTCTCTACTTAAGAAAACTTATTTTCCCTCTAGGTAATATAATAATTGTCATTAATACTACAAGTGATGATAAATATTGAAACAATTACTTTTATAATTTCAATAATACGTAATCGTAAACCAAAAGCAGCAGAAAGTAGTAGTTTATACACCGCCAAAATGAGATGGTAACCGAAGCTAAACATTACAGCATGGAAAGGAGGGAGAGATAATGATTCTATTATGAAATGAAATATATACCCGCGTTCTCTTTCGGGTTCTTTGGTTTCCACCCCGTTAAATGGAAACAATGTTCCTTTGAAATTCAAGAACAGAGAAAGAATTACGACTGGGCGAGTCAAGGAGAAAAAGGGGTTGTTTTCGAGAAATATCCAATTTTAAAGCAGCAACTCATTCCCGCGTCTCGCTAGTGCTTTTCTTATCTTGCTGAGGGTTTGGGAACGGGGTGGAAAAAGGGGTTGATATTGTGGAAGGAAGGGGTTGAGTTCTTATATAATTTACAACTCTTATCTGTCCTTTTGGGAGGGGGTGGGAACAGCGAGAGGGGATCCGTACAAGTCCTTTTTCGGCGAGCTCGTTCACCCCTAAAGCCAGTAATTAAGAAGCCGTAAGGACTGGGGGTTGAACCATACGATTGCTAGCTGAGAAAAAAGTGGAAACATGAGATGATTCACTTCAAAAAGACCTGTATCTGCAATTAATCAGCCGTACAATCAGGTGCCAGTTTGTCTTTCTGACACCTGAGGTGATCCTGGTCATCCTTTATGTAAGCCGAAATGTTCGGTACGGATCGTGAAAACCGGCTCAATTCTTTGTATTTATTTATTTTTATTTTATTAATTTTTGTAAATATATTTTTCTTGATTCATCATTGGAATAGGTTACACTTGTATCTGTACCGACTAAAAAAAGAAAGAAAAATTCTCATTTTTATTACTTTTAAATGTGGAATGCCGTTGTCTGCAGTCCAGGTTGAGAAGAGCTAAGAAAAATTTAAAATTTTGCAAGAAAACCTCGATTGGATTTGATCCTTACTCATTTCCAACCCAATCGCTGTAAACAGAGGCCAAGTCCGCTCGAAAATGAGCATTTTGGAAATGGGTTTTCGAGCTTTTTGGGCTCCAGGACGTATGGAAGGTACCATTTTCTGCTGAATTTTGGACGTACGTCTCCATGGGTCTGAAATTGGACAATTTTTGTTTTCCATAGCTATGATAGGGGAAAAAGGTGTCAGATAAATCAAAAATAGTGTGAATGATGGATTTTTCAAAAAAGCTGGAGAACTACAACAGCAGTTTTTGCCTTCCTGGGCGCTGCACTCTAGCTATTGTTGTAACAAAACCAGAAAAAAAATAATCCAGGATCCACTAGATAGCTCATTGTTAACAAGAAGTTCTGCCATCTCAATTTTTCGCATACTCGTACTCAATTATACATGCACTGCTACGGAAAACCATGGAAAAACTGCAAAGAAGAGAGGTCACTCCAGATAAAATACAGACCAAAGCGCAGGGGCGGGTATTTTGGAAACCAATGATAGTGATAACTCGGAAATCAAGGTAGATCTCACTTGGGCTGTCTCAACATATGCCGTAAAGACAACGCTGAACGCTGAAATCATGGAATTTTCTTTAAATGTTTAAAAATTCAAGTATTTTGATTTCAATCAAATGTGATGTAGTTTCATACTCTTCAAAATAAGTATATCAAAATATATAGTGAGACCGTGGGTTGGAACTGAAGAACTTTTAACAGTTAATTGAACTTTTATTAACTGATCGAACAGATGTAAATGGATACAGATTTTTATGAACAGCGATACGAATATACGATATGAACACGTTGGAGAACAGAACAGAAGTAACAGTAAGTGGTGAAATTGAGAGGTTTCCTTGATGGCGCACGGTTACCCCCTTAGTTCACAGAACGAGCGAGCGCTGATGTCGTGACCTACCCTGGTCGATCCAAAGGGCGGGTAATTTGAACTGGCTGCTCCTTGGCATCTTCTGATCTTATAGGGAGGCCTGGGGCCAAACAATCCCTTTTCATATGCTTTTTTCTGGTCTCGGTATAACTGTCGCACCTTTGGACCACCTGAACAGGTCAACAAAGTTGTTCAAAAGTAATCACATAATAGAATACATAAAACACAGAACCTTTTTTATCTCCTAGCTTATTGTGAAGAAGTTGAATGCAGTTCCTCCACACTAGCAAGATTCGCCTGGAAATATTGGATCACCAGCAGCGTTTTTTCATGCTAACTTGTAGATCATATTCACAGATTTGAGATCCGTTATTATCGTATATGTCAAGCTCTGCTAAAAGAAAAATACTCATCACGACGCACAATAAACTTGGAACGCCTTCCTCCCCTTCGAAGAGGGTTGAAGTGTCAAGTGTTTCACATCCTACAGCTCCTTCTCCGCCTTGAAAAGGTAAAATGTCAAAGATGTAATCAACTAGAATGTTAACTTGTAAAGGTTGCCTACCGCCTATGGATAGATTAGCTGCCCTTATCTTCTCCTGTTATGCTGAGTAGGTAGGTATGTCTACTGAAGGGGGAGAGCGTTGTATCCTTTTCAACGACCTGGGAAGGGCTAACACCCCCGAACTTAATTACATAGCTACCTTCCTCCCTTGTCTCCATCCCTCTCGTTGTGACCATAGTTTAATAATTACAACCTTTTCTTGCTTCCGTCACTGTTACTCTTCAGTGTCCAACTACATACTCATCTTATTGAAAGTAATGCAATCTTGCTATTGAGGAGCAAAACAACAATTATGCACACAAAAACACCCAAATTGTTTTGCTAAATTCAAGAAGAATGAAATTTGGTTTTTTGAAGAGAATTTAGGTATGAGGAATTGGGATAATTTATTCTGAGAGCAATTTGAAAATTGAAGGTTCTTGTTATAGTACTCTTTGAAATAAAAACTGGTTTATTGTACATTTTAAAATTGACAGCCCGGGGTAAAGTACTTTTTGAACGGAAACTATTGCTCATTGAAGTTATTCATTAGCACTTTTTCAGGCAATTGTCTGGAACAACAGTTGGATAAAAAATAAAGACGTGGTACTTCATTTTGTAGTTACCAAAAATGTGTTTTCTTATGAACAACGGCTGATCTGAGATTTGAATTTGAATGTTCCGTTGGATAAATATAACGGTTTGGTTTCTCAGGAGTTTGGATCAAAACGTAAATTCGTCACCAGTGATCAAGGAGCTTACAGTAGCTGTATGCAAATTCAAGATGTTTACATGGATTGATTGGTTCATCGTGAATCACTGTATGCAATTTAGCAAAGTTTTTCGTCCCATTTTTTCGATTTATACCTTTTTTCCGGGCCGAAATCGATGGTTTTAGTTTTGGGGTGCCTCTTTCACATCTATGTGACAGGTTTCAACTGTCAAAAGTTCCGATGCTACTTATAAAACAGAAAAAGGAATAAATCGGACCAAAGTCTGTGTCGCAGATTGTACGAAATTTTACCCTAGTTTGAAGCTGAACATGGTTGCACGGACTTTTCTTAAGATTATGGATGGTTATGACTGGTTAACCTTCATCGTAATCCTTCCAATGGCATTCATAGCCTTCAGACTTCAATAACAATGAAAAATTACAAGAATAAACTGAGAAAGCTGAAGGGTATAGCTCGGAGAGATTGACTTTTGCATGAAAAAGGGTTGATTATTAAGGAATATCCAACCAAAACTACTAAAATTACCGTAATTTTATGACTTTCTCAGACACAATTTGTTCAATTTTTGGTGAAATTTTCCTTCAATGAGTTGAGGTGGGCAGCACTTTGGTTGGTTTGGACTGATGCCGTTTTTTGATGAACCAACTTTTCGCAACGTGTTCCAGGTACTTTGTTCGCAAAAATCAACTATTGCTCTTATCATCAGAGATAACACAACCCCACAAAAAAAAGTCTAAGTCCATCAAAGCGACCTGTGGGGTTTTATGTTTTTCGGGTCGCTGATTTCGAATCTTATGCCAGTTTTTTCAGATCAGATCGCTTTCAAGATCATTTGAAGGTTAAATGGAGAAAATATAGCTAAAAAAAAGCTGAAAAAATTCAGACATAGGTTTTTTAGAACGCTGATTCCAAATCCAGTGTTGGTTGACCTTCACAAGTTTAAGGTCAAGGTCATTTGAAGGTCAAACCAACAAAATAACCTAAAAAAAATTGTAAACATTTATGTATGTGTTTTGTGGGTTGCCGAATCTGAATCCAGGGTTGGTTCAATCATGTCTGGTTATATGAAGGTCATATAAGGTCATTTGAAGGTCGAATTTTTACCTTTTTTTTTTTTTTTTTTTTTTTGAGGTTATTTTGTTGGTTTGAACTTCAAATGACCTTGACCTTGACCTCATGAAGGTCAACCAACACCGGATTTGGATTCAGCATTCTAAAAAACCTATGTCTGAATTTTTTCAGATTTTTCAAGCGGTATTTTCTACATTTGACCTTCAAATGACCTTGAAAGCGATCTGATCTGAAAAAACTGGCAAAAGATTTGAAATCAGCGACCTGAAAAACATAAAACCCCACAGGTCGCTTTCATTAATTTTTTTTTTTTTTTTTTTTTTTTTTTTTTTTTTTTTTTTTTTTTTTTTTTTTTTTTTTGTGGGGTTGTGTAATTAACGAAAATTGTATAAACAAGATTGAATGTGGGATGTAGTCTTTGAAAACGGCTTCCAGATCCCTAAAAGATGAACTGTCCACGGACTGATGCTCTTCTTCTCTGAATGATATGACAGAGCAACTCAATTTCTCAATGAAGAAACGGAGGACTAAACCTGTTCTGTTCAGAATCGATGCAGATGACCCCCAAAATCATATTGGCGACTTTAGGCAATTTTTATGAAATATGTGACTAATGCCTTTCTGTGATGAACGCGTTTAAATTGTCTTTGGTGGACGTCTACGAGCGAGAAATCTGTATTTGTTGCGTATCTGCCTGTACAACGTAGGCGTGTAACCAGACGATTCTCAGACAAAGCCGTAGTTTCGGTGGCTCGAGTTGCAAACCAGCTACGTTCAGATGATGTGTGAAACAGTGAGAGAGGAAACCGGACCCTAGGATGGACGCGGACAGGGGACATTGTTTGAAAAGTTGAGGGAGGGCAAGCGGTCTCCGGTCAATAGACAAGTTTAAATTAAACTGAGAAAGGTTGGGCAGGTAGTGGAGAGGGGGTCGAGGTTTTCCTATTGTCGGTTAAGCGCAATCACACGCTCTTCGGGCGAAAAATGGGGTCGCAACCCTTTACTTTCATCCCCTACCCTCTACAACCAGTCGCCTGGCTACTTTTCAATTTCCTCCCGCTAATTCTTTCTCGACGTTGTGAAGGACATTATCTTAGATTTTTATCACGTCTATGCCAACACGATGAGTTTTTCATTATTTTTATTTTCACTGAGCTGTTTCGAGTTGTTCAACATTTAAAATTCATTGAAGAATGATTGAAATTGTTGAAATTAAACTTCCTGATGCTTAGATAACGGGGCTAGGACAGGCAATTCTTTCACATTTATCCGTTTTTGGTTGGTTATTCCTTGAATACCTAATCAACCTACGTTTTCATGCTAAAAGTCAATCTTTCCGAATTTGCCCCAACAATTTTTTCTGGACGTTCCAAGGCGCCTACATCAAAATACGGCAGTTTCCCGATACAATTTTTGATTCGGCTTGTTCTATTATATTGGTTCAATCTGATGCTCCAGTTTGATCAATGTGCACAGGGTAAAAATAATAGGGATGGGTATCGATGGGCAATACATCGATGGTTCCACATCAATCGTATCACCAAGAAACATCGATATCTAAAAAATTGTGGAAAAATTGTTTTAATACATCGATTGTTTAACAAAAGGGAATAATTACTTAACATTATTCCCGATACTTCCTTTATTATCTCCAAATGTAGCAATGTCCATTTTTACATGAATTTTGAAAAGTGTAAAGTGTAAGGAGAAAAAACAGCGAAAACGCGAGAAGAGATGACGACTTTGAGGTTAAAAATGATAAGAACACTTATAACTGATACACATTTTTGTAATGCCTACGATTCGATTTAAACACATGGATGTTTCTTGAAACTATATCTGGCATATTATAAGGATAATATGCAATTGGAGAAACATTACAAAACAAGAAGAACGATTGTTATGCTATAAAATTAGTTAGGCATCTACTATTTCTATTTAAGCGATCAATAAAAGACATCAATGTCCGGTAAAAGAACGATGTTTTAGGAATGATCGATGCCCATCATATACACTTACATAGTACAATCTCACGCTTAAATATTCGGTCTGGGCAGTTAATAAAGTAGGACACGACGGTCACGACGCCCCTGAATCCAGACACGAGACATGTCCTGATAAAAATCTGGTCGTCTGGCAACTTTAGGACGGAGGATGCAGACTAAGGATGTTGTATTGAATTTGTTTGCAAAAGAATGTCCCGATTTTTGTTTCTGACTTCGCTTGATACAGCTGTCGAACGTGGAAATGATATCGAACGTCGATCTATCAGAACTGAGGGTGGACACGGAGCGATAGCGAGTGTGATGACTCATTTGTAACCCGCCGTTTTCACCTAACGGGCTAGGGATCCAAAAATAGACCTAGGCGAATAATTAGTGGGAGACTAAAGACTTTCACTTACCGTCCGGAATGTCTGCGATGGTCGGTCATGGACGCCAAGTACACCTGAATTTACCAAGCTCTGAGGAATGGGGTTTCGTGAGTGAAAGACAAGGGTTCAATATTGGCTTATAATAAACGCAATTGACAGAAATATGAAATACGGAATGTCTCGGCCGAGAAGGGTATTGACTATTACGTAATCTAATTATTGAGTAGGCAGAAGTGAAGGGCTGAGGGCCAAATGAATTTACGAGGTAGCTGAAGGCTCAGGAATGTTTGATTTGAATAACGGTAAAAGTTGAAGTGATTTGTTAGCGTCCTCCCCTAATTCCTTTCTCTTTTCCTAACGCACGACAGACGACATGCTAAATAATGCGGTCACAATCTACAACTCTATGATCAGCTTTCTGGTGACTAAACGTCAGGGCTTGGGCCAGATTTAGATAGTTCGACTTTCGCGTTGCGAGGGTACGAGACAGAGTTATTTCGCCACTTACGTGTACCGACTTCTTGGGATGGAGACCACAGGGTGATGTTCTCTTCACGAGATAGAGGTATTTCGCCACTTACGTGTACCAACTCCTTCGGATGGAGACAACAGGGTGATGTTCTCGTCGCTGCTCGGCTTCGGTCAGGGGAACGCCGTCCAGGCCGGAGGAGGCGAGGCTCTTTCCGACGGAGGTCCGACGACTGGCGGTGCGTGGGGAACCTAGACTATTGGCCGTCGAATCGGGCGCGAACGGATCAACACTCGGGTCCGACGGGGGATTTTCAGTTCGTATAAGGGCCCACTGTTACGGGAGAGGAATTGGCTGATCTCCCAATTCCCGAGTTCTCACCCTGAAGGAACCACGATACACTTGTTCCCTCAGGTCACTTTCACAACACCGGCTTCACAAGGGGTTGATTTGCTACGCGTCGGTTGTTCCGCTTCGATGTTCCGCCCCGAAACAGGTTGTTCCGCCCCGGAACAGGTTGTTCCGCCCCGAAACAGGTTGTTCCGCCCCGCCCCTGCCTCGCCTCGTCCTCTCGAGATTATGGCGAGCAGGGGGGGCCAACCTCGTTTCGGAGATCCCAACTTTCCTTCACTTGAGTTCGTACACGACTGGCTGATGTTCCTTCTCCCAGTCCGCTCGTCAAGTCGCCTTCCCCTCCTACTCCTCCCTGGGTGTCTCGCGCCGCCCATCGCCTAACCAATCCAATGAGGACACGCCTTCCGCCCAGCTGGAGTCAGGCGCTTGGAGGGGAGAGGGGTCGATCCGTCCCCCGCCGCCGAAGTTTCTTGACGGGGCGCTTGGAATCTGCCGCCCCGTTACACTCCTCCGATCTTTGGAGGCCGAGGTCTACCTCGGCAATTTTCCTTCCGGTGGGGGTGACTGGTGCGATGGGCATTGCGTCAGGTCGTTTGGCTGCTATCCATGCTTGTTTGTACCGCCATCGTCTACAAGCGGCACAGGTTGGTGGGCGGTCCTTCTCGTGTTCGGCGATGGCGCAGGGCTTCGGGTAGGCGGGGTCCCTGGGCCGCAGGTTCCGGCATTTTCTCTCGCAGCGGTACGTTGTCGGCGGGTGTCGTTGCTTGGTGCAGACGGGCACAGGACGTCCCCACCCGTCGAGAGCATGATGGCGCTGGTGTTCCCAGGTGGTGCGATGGGCGAGATGTGTCTTCCGCTGGTCTTATCTTCTACTTCCCTACTATGATGTGAAACATACAAACCGGCCCTTTCTTTAGTCTCCTCTCATACTCAAACTCACACAATCGACGGCTCATTCGTCATGCAGACAACCTCTTTCACAAAGCCAGAAACTGAACAAAGAACCCCAGATTTTGCTGCCATTACAAAGGGAAAAAGAAAGAAAAAAAAAAAAAAAAAAAAAGGGGGGGGGGGAAGACCCAGGGAGTCCTGTCACGACTCATGAGGTACGGTCATTAGTAAAACAAGGTAAGTACTTGTGTTGTGCATTCTATTTCCAGATTGGGGTTCATCATGGCTTCGCCCTCGTCTGATGGGCTGCTGTTTTGGTGCATGGTCGCGAATTCACTTGTTAAATAAAAAAATAATAAATAAAGAAAAAATTATAGAACCGATAGATCACTTTCTTGCGCACCAAGGACCGATAATTTCCCCACGAATCGAGAAAGGACTTCCCAGTTGGTAAGAGCTATGACGGGTCTGGAATCGGGATGTCAATTGGAGCTGAAGGCTCCCGGAACAGTCCCGGAACAGAGGGCCTCGGGACAAGTCTCGGAACAGTCCCGGAACAGACCCGGAACAGAGGGCCCCGGAACAAGCCCCGGAACAGTCCCGGAACAGTCCCGGAACAGAGGGCCTCGGGACAAGTTTCGGAACAGTCCCGGAACAGAGGGCCTCGGGACAAGTCTCGGAACAGTCCCGGAACAGACCCGGAACAGAGGGCCTCGGAACAAGCCCCGGAACAGTCCCGGAACAGTCTCGGAACAGAGGGCCTCGGAACAGTCTCGGAACAGAAGGCCTCGGGACAAGTTTCGGAACAGTCCCGGAACAGAGGGCCTCGGAACAAGCCTCGGAACAGTCCCGGAACAGACCCGGAACAGAGGGCCTCGGAACAAGCCCCGGAACAGTCCCGGAACAGTCTCGGAACAGAGGGCCTCGGAACAGTCTCGGAACAGAAGGCCTCGGGACAAGTTTCGGAACAGTCCCGGAACAGAGGGCCTCGGGACAGGTCTCGGAACAGTCCCGGAACAGACCCGGAACAGAGGGCCTCGGAACAAGCCCCGGAACAGTCCCGGAACAGTCTCGGAACAGAGGGCCTCGGGACAAGTCTCGGAACAGTCCCGGAACAGTCTCGGAACAGAGGGCCTCGGAACAAGCCCCGGAACAGTCCCGGAACAGTCTCGGAACAGAGGGCTACAGTGAGAGTGATGCTACTAAATAAATGAGCCAGTATCTAAATTTCGATTTTTGGAAAGAAAAAAAATCCTAGACACGGATTTGAAGTCAATTGACTCCTCACTCGCTTCCTCACACTCGGGCCGATTTGTTTGTTTCTTACAATTTTAAATTTCGGAATCTACAACTAGCACAATTTGAATTTCAAGATTATAGAACGCGACCCAATTCCTTCAGAGCTTTTTCTCACCAATATTCACCTGGTCAAGATCACTTGTTGTGGATACGACAGAAATCGAGATTTCTGAAATATCCCACCGCTTGCCACCAAAAGATGTAACCCGCCGTTTTCACCTAACGGGCTAGGGATCCAAAAATAGACCTAGGCGAATAATTAGTGGGAGACTAAAGACTTTCACTTACCGTCCGGAATGTCTGCGATGGTCGGTCATGGACGCCAAGTACACCTGAATTTACCAAGCTCTGAGGAATGGGGTTTCGTGAGTGAAAGACAAGGGTTCAATATTGGCTTATAATAAACGCAATTGACAGAAATATGAAATACGGAATGTCTCGGCCGAGAAGGGTATTGACTATTACGTAATCTAATTATTGAGTAGGCAGAAGTGAAGGGCTGAGGGCCAAATGAATTTACGAGGTAGCTGAAGGCTCAGGAATGTTTGATTTGAATAACGGTAAAAGTTGAAGTGATTTGTTAGCGTCCTCCCCTAATTCCTTTCTCTTTTCCTAACGCACGACAGACGACATGCTAAATAATGCGGTCACAATCTACAACTCTATGATCAGCTTTCTGGTGACTAAACGTCAGGGCTTGGGCCAGATTTAGATAGTTCGACTTTCGCGTTGCGAGGGTACGAGACAGAGTTATTTCGCCACTTACGTGTACCGACTTCTTGGGATGGAGACCACAGGGTGATGTTCTCTTCACGAGATAGAGGTATTTCGCCACTTACGTGTACCAACTCCTTCGGATGGAGACAACAGGGTGATGTTCTCGTCGCTGCTCGGCTTCGGTCAGGGGAACGCCGTCCAGGCCGGAGGAGGCGAGGCTCTTTCCGACGGAGGTCCGACGACTGGCGGTGCGTGGGGAACCTAGACTATTGGCCGTCGAATCGGGCGCGAACGGATCAACACTCGGGTCCGACGGGGGATTTTCAGTTCGTATAAGGGCCCACTGTTACGGGAGAGGAATTGGCTGATCTCCCAATTCCCGAGTTCTCACCCTGAAGGAACCACGATACACTTGTTCCCTCAGGTCACTTTCACAACACCGGCTTCACAAGGGGTTGATTTGCTACGCGTCGGTTGTTCCGCTTCGATGTTCCGCCCCGAAACAGGTTGTTCCGCCCCGGAACAGGTTGTTCCGCCCCGAAACAGGTTGTTCCGCCCCGCCCCTGCCTCGCCTCGTCCTCTCGAGATTATGGCGAGCAGGGGGGGCCAACCTCGTTTCGGAGATCCCAACTTTCCTTCACTTGAGTTCGTACACGACTGGCTGATGTTCCTTCTCCCAGTCCGCTCGTCAAGTCGCCTTCCCCTCCTACTCCTCCCTGGGTGTCTCGCGCCGCCCATCGCCTAACCAATCCAATGAGGACACGCCTTCCGCCCAGCTGGAGTCAGGCGCTTGGAGGGGAGAGGGGTCGATCCGTCCCCCGCCGCCGAAGTTTCTTGACGGGGCGCTTGGAATCTGCCGCCCCGTTACACATTAATTACAAAACTGTAAGCAGAGCCTCGAAAACCATTTTGGGACTAGTTCACGAGATATCGTAACTACGAACAACGGGGACGTAGTTGGTTATTGACTTGTGAGCATGCGACTGAGGGCTATCTAGTCGATTATAATTCTCCGTCCCCTAACGTGGTCCGAACTTCTCTAAGGTATTAAATGACGAAATTTGATCATCGATGCCGGGCCTTATAATTGAGACGTGGTCACCCTAGCAATGTAGTTCAACTCGTTATCTCGAGTGGCTTAGTTATAGGTCGGCTTTCGCTAGTAATTTGTGAACTCCCGTCGAGCTCCTTCAATTTCCGTCCTATGCACAGACCCTAGCAGCTAGTTCCTTTGAAATCTAGATCCTCTTCGCTGTAATCCCTGACGGTCAGGTGTTAGGGAACTAATAGGAGACTTTATACAGGACGTCCTAGAAAACATCAACCCCCCCCCCCCCCCTACCCCTCCACGTTAAAATTGTTGTTCTGGAGTTTTTGAAAAAGGTTTGAAATAGTAGGTACGTGTGGTGGTTTTTGCAAGGACCTCAAATAACACCTCTGCGCACCCCGCGCAACTGCGCAAGTGGCACTAACTTACATAGTGTTGCGAGCTCACACTGGCGCCGGTCAAATGGGCTGCTGGCGTCGCAAGGTCAACGACCTGTGGAGGTTTAAGGGTCTCGAACATTCGGGAACCTCCCCGTTCGTCCCAGAACGTTCTCGACCGGGCAGCAGGTATAAAAACGGGCCCAGAAACGCCACGCAGTTCAGTTCAATTCGGAGTCCAGATATAGACGCTTCGGGTTATAAATTGTGCCGTGCCGCGTTATAAATAGTGCGACAACCGCGTTACAACCGTGTATTGTGATTCTGTCATTGTGTAAATGCGCGAATGTGAACAGTGTACTCAAGTGAACAATTGTTAATAAATTAGTTACTAAGAACATAAATCGTTACAATATTTTAAATGGGAACCACAATTTTTTATTGCAAACTCTGACCCGGAATTTCATGGCAATTTTTTCCTATTTCGAATTGAAACCCAAGTTTTTTTAAGAAGAGGGATAGATTCTATCTATATTCGATAAAATTTTGAACCCTCAATCAATTTTTTTGTATTGCGCGCAACCCGTTCAGGGAGCAAGCAAAGTTGCGCAACCTCAAAAATGTCAGATAGTGGATGATGGTGGTTTTTTAACGCTGATTCACTAGATGCTATCCGTTTCATGATTCGACTCAATTTTTGCGGAATAAAGACCAAAATTTGATTATTTCACGTGATAAAATCATCATTGAATCATTGAAAACTTCTATAATGACACACACACACACAAGAACAATTATTTCAGGTGGATATCTCGCGTAACGACTAAATAAAACCTACAATTTGTTGATTTGACCCAATGTTTGGCGGAATAATAAACGAAATCCGTTTATTTTGCGAGAAAAAAATCAGGGAATCAATCACAGAACAATGAAATAGTCAACTACACAGTTTGCCCCAATAGGGTCGATATCAGCGCTACCTTGTGCACAGACTTAGTACTACGGTGGAGCGGGAATTCAACTTTCAAACAGAAACCTACATCGTGTGAGATGTTAGTAGAAGGTAAATTTTTGGGGTAGGGTAAAAATGTATACCTTGAAAATTTTTATTTCCGAGATTTTTGGCAATCTTGGCATGTGGGGTGTTGTTTTCGACTAAATTTTGGGTGCTGAATCGATTGGAATGCGCCTTTATGTTGCTGGTTCAAGTGCATAACCAACGCCTGTGAAAGAATTTGCAGCGTCTTATAGGACTAGTCGAGTGGTAAATATACGAAAATAATTCTAACCTTTAAGTTCCAAGTATATTAGTGTGTATATTGTGCTAGGTACATGTGACGCTCTCCTAAAGGGAGAACTAAGTACACAAATTGGACAAATGCGGGACCGTACAATGTGATCGTCTTTTAATACCGTGTGTTCGAAAGAAAATAATATTCCGATAAAATTGAAAAGGTATAGTAGATTTTCCTCCCTTCTGCTCCTCGGAGTTATTGGAGATTGAAAAGGTATTGCTCGGCCACCCTTTCGTCCTCGTATCGCTCCCTCCGCTCTCTCAGTCTTCAACTGTCCAATAACTCTCTTTCTATACACTAATACTTTTTTCCCTTCTGAACTCTCAATATGTGTATGGCAATATCTCTGTATAGGAATTCTTTATTGAGGAAGAAAAGGAACCCGGTGTGGAGGGGGGAGTGTCCGGCGAGCCCCTTGAAGAGGGAAAAGTGTTTGCATTCATGTCGCGACGTCTTCAGAGAAGGGAAGGGAGATCATCGCTCAACCGACGCATCTGCTATTTCGGCCGTGTTTGGTAGTTGAGAGAGAGCGAGAAACCATCCACCCTTCGAGGGCAATCAGAAAAGGATGGAAAAACAATAACGTGATATTCGAGGTATTGCATGTTTTCACATGTGTCGAACCCAACGTGATTTTGAGGTTTCAGGGAGAATGAGGACATTTTGCTTCCGAGCCTACGTAAAAGCCAATGGAATCCATTCCACATTTTCAAGTGTGACATTTTTAATGTAATTAATAAGCGAGAAACATCGAATATTAACAATAAATTTATTAAACACGAAAAAACTGTACGTAGAGTTTTAACCAGACTTTAAGAACACATCATTTAAATGTTTGCCAGCTTGTTTCCTTGTCATTAGTCAATAGGAGTTTCAATAGTTTCACTAGTAATTCTATAGTAGTTTCAATAGGAGCAATAATTTTTCCAAACTAGAGAGAGAGTTTAAAAAGAAAGAGCAAAGATTATTTAAACAAAATCATGATTGGGCGCTTCTCTATGTCATTTTGGGCATTCACAAATGCTCAATTGCCGAATGCCTTTTCACACTGAATTCACGGGAGTTTTGGTTTCTGTCTTTACCTATGTCACAAAAGGCACACCTAACTTGTTTTTTCAAGTAAAGTTCAATCCACACATATCCGTGACGTGGCGTACCGTACTGTGACCTTCAGTGGAAAAAAAAAAATCGTCGGACGAAATTCTTCGTAAATTAAAGGGTAAACTACGGTGTGTGTTTCAACATGACTCTCCGACACGTTCCGTTCTCTTCCGGCAGCCACCGTGAAAACTAAAAATACGTCCTCACCGATATTTTAGGTAAAATGCGGACATGAAAAATAGTTTCGAAGGGAGTTTTTTGAAGAGTATTTCAATTCATTTTTTAAATTTAATTTAATTTAAATATTTTCTGTTTTACCTCATTTTAGTATTATGAACGACGAACTACTCATCGAATTGGTTCGAGATCGACCAATATTTATTTCCGCCTTTGTGAGACAAGTTACTTAGTGCTGAGTTGACTGGACTGTCGTCGTTGCCAGAAGTATCTCCACAGATGACTGATGCACTCTCGTATCTTTCAAATTTTCGTATGAAATTGTTTAAAACGCAGGTAGCCAATATTATGGTGTCCGCACTCGCAGGTAATGATTAAATCCGTCTGTGGTATAATCTGAATCTGAACCCAGTGTCTTCTCTCCTGTTGTCTGTTCTTCTTCGTCTAAAACTAATGCAATTACTGCGAGGTCTTCTGTACTGATTTCATTGTGAAGAGAAAACTGAGATAACTCAAGCAGGCACGTACTGTGGTCGACCGAGGTTAAATATTTTCTGTTTTACCCACTTCATGGTACGGTACGGTACTGTATGAATGGCAAAGAAAAATTTATCACAGATGTCACCGGAAGCTAAGAAACACGGAGAGCATCGGTGCCGTCCCGTCACGGATATGTGTGGATCGACCTTAATGGGGTTGGTTTGCACCATCAGGAAATTGTCTCTGAGCAGGATTTTCGCTAAAAAATGAAATTATTGTCTTCTATTCTCAGTTTTATCTTGGAGATTTATTTATGATATTCCCGGCCTTATGCGAAGACTTTTGAGATATCCATATCCAGCCCAAAAAGAACTCCTTTGTCTCCGAAGGATCTTGAACTTTGATTCCATCTTCTGAACCCGCCACCAACCACCAGTGCTTTCACTCCCTGAATGCGAATTCCCCACATAGAATAGTAATTTTCCCTCCTTTTCCCCTCTACTAGAAGAAACAATTTCCACCAGCTCCCCACGCTACTGGAAGTAATTTTAGCCCCCCACCTCCACCAGTACTGGAGGACCCAGAAGGAACAGTAAACAACAGATAAGTAAAGACGTTAACAGAGAAATTACTGTAATTATAACTTAATACAAAGAAAATCGTAGTAGGTGATCTGAATCACAAAATCTCTTTGTATACTAGTATTAATACGGGATAAACCTTTTGCAGAAAGACATGAAAACAAATAACTTGAAAAGAAATTGCTACGCCCCTTCGACGCCTATTGGTAGTTTATTGCTGCATTTGGTGAGAATAAGTAGGTAACTAAATAAGGTAATCAATAATAAAATTAAGGTATGATAAGATAATCAGAAAAACCAAAGGCTAATACTATACAAAAGAAACAAAATAAACATTAAAACCTCGCGCTAAAAACTGTTTGAGGCTCAAATCGGGAAAAATTCGGCCTTCAATAATGTGAAGTGCCTGAGTAAGATGAACGTGGATTTCCCCTCGTTTTCCACTTTTTCGTTTCCCCTTTTACTTCCCCTCACTGGTGACCGATTTCCCTCAAAAAAGTGAATTCTCCTTATAATGGAAGCATTGCCACTAACTTCCACTTCGTTCTCCAACTGTTCCAGAATATTTTGTATATCTTCCTGGTTTAAATATTTATTTTTCTTGGTCATCACTCCACTTTAAAACCCTAGGAAACGGCCTTCAATGAAATAGAAAGAGCTTGATGTCTTCATTGAATGCACTGTGGGGTGGATTCCACCCCAGGATCATGCAGCCTGTTAGTTCGAACCTGGACGAGCGACTGATTCCAGAAACCACAAACAATGACAAGCAAGATCCTTCCACGAATATACATGGAGGAGGATTTCTATCATTGCATTGACGCTGAAATCAAAAGTGGCTGGGGTGGTATCCACACTACAGTGTTATTCTATGGTTATAATGAAGAACAATTTTCATGATCTTGGCATTATATTAGTGTTCTCGTCGTTCTCGGATGGATTCTTGGATCATTCACGAAAATGACGTGGAATCGTGGCACTCTAAGGTTTCTCGCGTTCAATACCTGAGCTGTGCTTCTGATAAAGCCAATCCTACTGTTCTTCACCCAAAGCTTTAGCAAGCAGCTTTGACTTCCATCCAGAACAATAGCGCTCACTCCACTCATCCCCTCGCTCTTCCTTTGTTTGCCGAGTGTCTTCCTTCCTGTTTTCACCTCCTTCAACCTCGTCTGAACGTGAAGAATGGTCGGCGCACCCAACAGTTACAAATGATACCTTCCAGTTACCCACCGACAATAACGATATCATCTCCTTACCACAAAAGTCGGGACGAGGGTGAAGACCCGTTAAGGACAAAAGGGGTCGCGATAAGGCGCAATGTTTTCATTTATTAAATGCCTCCCCTCTCGCTCTACTGACGCTACAATATTCTAATTACACCTCCTCAGCCCTCCAATTTCCTTTTAAACTGGGATATTAAAGAAAAGTTGATTGATGCTGGACTCTTTGTTCTCTGCTCAAGCGGTTCCCCAACTTTATTACCACCTTTTTCATTCGTAAACGAGAGGGTGCCAAAAGCGTTTCAATAATAAATTGACGACGTTAATCGGTGCTTCACGGTTTCAGCCCCTAACCACCGCTTTCACAGTAGGGTAGGCACCTTTTCACCCAAGCACGAGTAGTTTGAATATCAATCCTTCTGTTTTTGTCATTTCTTCTCATAGAAGAGTAGTTTCCTTAACAAACAAAAAAATGCTCCAAATTCTTTCAGAGGGGTTGGTTATTCCTCGGACCCAGCGCATAGACTCATTTCAATGGATTTAGCGTCCAAAGTTTTGTGGAAAATGATACCCCACACTCCTAGATCGCCAAATATCTCGAAAATCCATTTTTTTAAAATCACATTTTGACCCCTACCCAGCCCAAATTTGATCCGATCGGGTTGAAAAGTTTTGAGAACCAACTAAAGCCAAAAACGGGTCCCTGGCCGAAATTTCGGATTTCTAGAAAATTTTCTACTACCAAAGTCGGCATGGACGGCGGACGGACATTTGCTTATTTTGATCTAGACACCTTGAAACGCATAGAAAAACATTTTGGGCTGAATCGGACATTTTGCATGAAAACATAGTTTGATTATTATTCAAGGAATAACCAATCAAAATGGAGAGCCCACCCGCGTATCGTCAAATGACGTTCAATATGCAGATCGATCATTGTCCCAGCTACCGATCGATCAATCTTCCTCAAGTCAGGTATATCGATATATCGACCGAACAACTCCACTAGGCTCTGCTAATGCTGTATTTGTGAACTTATTAACAACCTCATTGTCATCATTCAACTTGAAAAGTTAGAACATCTTTTTGAAACGATCCACTTTCAATGATCATTCAAACGACAATGATTGAAGAAGACCTCATAAGAATAGAACTGCCTTCCTTCCGGAAAAGTGGTATGCAAACTCAGGGAACCCACTATGAATAAATCTCATTTTTGGTTTGAACAATCGACCTACTTTGGTGCCAGCGGTTGATCTCTCCGATTGAACCGAAATTTGACATTTTCAAGTTTTCAATACACCAATACGTCCGTCTGCCGCCCTTTTCGTTTTTGGTATTAGAAAAATTTCAACAAATTTGAACCTTCCTACCTTCGTTTGTTCCCCGTGCACTTTTTACGCAAAGGTTTGGCTCCCGGTCGTATTCGTATTCATTTTATCAACATTCATGAGCAGTTCCCAGCACAGGAACTCCCTTATAATAACTGAACCATTATTGCACGTTTTTCAAGTGTAATATAATATATGTGATGTCGTTGTCGTCCAAGATCTACCCTTCCTCGTAGTCGGAAGGCATCATGATGGGGGTTTTACTGAGTGAAACACGCGTCTCACGACAATAACAAGTCTAAAAGGGTTTATTTTAACGTATTAGATTAATAACACCCGAACAAGCATACTCCCCCAGGCACTTGATCAAAATGTTTATACACAGAACACAATAACAGTCGACCCTTCTGGTCGTAGATGCGCCCTCTGACTATATCTATGACTGAATGTACGCTCCTGTAGTGTCCGGAAGTGCCACACGGTGTGCTGTAAGCAGCTAGTGACAGCACAAATGTGTTGTTCGAGCAAAATAAGAGCTGGTGGAAAGTTGGGTAAATCCAATGAAGGTTGTAGGTAGCATGGAGGTCCGTCGGGTATCACATACATCACATATAAGTATGCAAAACGCTGCAAATTTTCTCGCAGGGGTTGAATTCCTTGGACCAGGAGCATGGAGACCCATTAAATTCCATTCAGTGTCCAGAAATTATTGGAAAACGATATCCCAGACGCCTAAATCGTCGTGAATAAGGAACATGGGAAAAATGGGGGAGACCATGGGTGAGGTGTGTCCCAGGCCCATTCCGATCGATTCGGGGCCAAAATTTAGTGGAAAATTATACATCACACGCCTAGATCGCCAGAAATCTCTGAAAAACACATTTCGGAGAGATTGACTTTCTGCATAAAACAGGTTGAATATTCCAACCAAAACGACTGTGAATAATTTTCAGCAGTTTTGGAATTATTGTGGAATAGTAGAAAACGTTTTCTTCTTCTTTATTGTTGATTTCAATCGTTTCTAATATTAATAAGACATTTTCACTTCCCCTTCTTATCCTTTCATATCAATATCTGTATCGTAAATACCCCGCATAGCGAAATCAAGTGCAAAATAATGAGAGCGCCGGCAAAAAAGATGCCAACGGCACGCGGTGTTCCCAAGCGGTCACCCATCCAAGTACTAACCACGCCCGATGCTGCTTAACTTCGGTGATCGGACGAGAACCGGTGTATTCAGCATGGTATGGCCGTTGGCGGAAATCTACCGACTCTTAACACTATCTCGACTCGTCTTTTTGTGTTGCAGACAAACAAAAATATTCTTAAATTTTGCTTGTGTTCTTTACCAGAAGGCATAAACTGTTGCTGCAACGACAAGGCAGCGGTAGGGCTCCCCATCATGGTTTTAGGCAAAAATCACAGGGGTTGACCATTCCTCCGACCAGGCGCATTGAGACTCATTTTAATCGATTCAGCGTCCAAATTTCAGGGGAAAATGATACCCCACCCGCCTAGGTGTATAGGGAAACTTATTAAATAAACAATTTATACAAAGAAATTAAATAAATAAATCCAAAATATTCCTTCTGGTTTACCAGAATTGCTGTTGAGTACCAGTGGGAAGATTGATGACACTCCCCGCCAGTCCTTGTATTCATTCTCATTCTCACACTTGCAGATAACGATAATTCCATAGTTTATTGCTCATTTCCTCCGTCTGGAGAAGAACCTGTTTTGTCATTTGAGATTAGAGCCAAATCGTTTACATAACCTTACACGTTAGTAACCTCAGCGTGCAGTTAATGTGTTCATCAGGGGTGTCATTTTTATTCCGGTAAGTCAATGAATGTTTCAAGGTGCCTATCACCTAGTCAAAGCTCTGCTATAGAATTTGAAAGACGATTAGGTGTAGTTTTGTGGACAGAATTTGATTTTCCACTTAATTCTTCAGCATTTATCGTTATTAGAACCCCCTCATTCAACTGTCAGATAGACTTATAACCTTTTGACCATGTTGTATCGTTTCCCTAGCATAGAAACCGTGAACAAACGCATTCTCCTCAAATAGCGTGGAGGTTAAAAGTATCAGTTATTCTCGCTAGAGTTCTCTAGTAAGACAATCCCCGCATTCGGCTCATAGAGTTCTTAAGTGCACTCAATTTAGCTCCCAGGAACTCAAAAAGCAACAAGTGGGGCAAAAGCTTGGGAAAAGCACGATTTCTCCCATAATTGGCGTGGGGTTTTCGGAATTAAATTGTAGCCAATCAAAAAAGATCAGAAAAACTGTTTTATTTTAGTTTATTATTTTATTTAGGTCAGAAACTCAAACGAAATTGTTGCAAATTAATTGCAGAAACGATATCCCTCTAAGCGTGACACCTTTTCAAGAAACTACCTCAAATTTTTTCTCTTTCAAATTGTTCGTAATATCGAATTTTTTAAACAACATAAATCTTCTTGTCCGTAATTTTTAATTAATTATGTTGTGATTTGTTTATCTTGGGAAATTTAGAGATTTCTAAATACCGGCTGTTTACTTATTTGTGTTTAAAGTGGCCACCATCCAACGGACTCTTCAGACTTGAATTCCCACCTAAATTGAGACTCCATTTTTAATTAAAAGTCAAAACTGCAAACAAACTTATGAATATGAAAAAATTGTATAAAATGTGTCGTAGGACTCCGGTTTTAAACAAAAATGAGTAGAATTGAGTGAATGGATTCCTCGATTTTGGCATAATGTGTACATTACGGACAGTGTGTTTCCTTTCGACTTCTCCTTGCATGTAGTGTTAGGCTTTCGAATTTTATCTCCTTTCCTGTTTGATAACCAGCTCAAATAACCAATGTTTTCCGACAGACACCAATATTAATGATTAAGTTCGACTGAAATGACCCGCAAAGCTGCCGTCATTGGAGCGGGAGCATCTGGTGTGGTTTCCGCTAAAATACTTCTACAAGGTAAGGAGACATTATGTTGAATAAATAATTCATTTAAAAAAAATTCGATACGATGTGTAATATATGCTGTGCACTTGAGCAGCTTTTCTCTGAGATCCTCTCACATAACCGGCGCTCTTTTATGTAATCAGCGCTGGGTCTGATGTACCATGTACCCTTTTAAGTTCGATACTTCTCATCATTCTTCATTCCTAATTTCCTATGAGTACTTCCAATATTTTGAAAATAAAGTTGCACTTGGCTGTGTTTTCGTAGAAAATGAGTCCTAACGGTTCTTTTCAAGTATCTAAGTAAATGACTACATTATATTATTATATTGAAAAAACGTTGAATATTTCTCAATCACGCCTTTATAGGTGGTTGGAGACCTGAAGTATTTGAGCAATATGACGTAATCGGAGGAACATGGAACTACGATGAACAGGGCGCTTACAAACATTCCGCCATGTACAAAAACCTACGGTAATGGCCACCAATATTTGTAAACTAAAATGTTACCTACCGCCAATATGTACTAAATTGGCAATATTTAATGATTGAAATTTTTTTCACCTATTTCAGAACGAACCTGCCTAAAGAACTGATGCTCTTCGAGGATTTGGATTACGATGTCGTTGATCGTTCGTATCTGAGTCATACAGAAGTGCTGGATTATCTTAACCAATACGTTGATAAATTCGGTCTGAACTCAGTGATAAAAGTAAGTCAGTCCAATTTGTTTTTTTGTGAAAGATTCCGAAGAAAACGTGCACAGCACGGTGGAGTTACATACAGACCAGAACTATACTAGATGTGCGTCTAAAACAATATTTGCTTTGAAAATGGGAGGAAATCAGCTTTTCTTCGCTTTCAAACTTGAATTTCTTTAAAGGATCGTAATGAATTCACCATTTGAAAGTTAATTGAATGAGCAAATTTTACTAAAACGAGCGATCTTATAGCCTTTTCTTGGGAGATGCAGTTATCGTATTTGTATTTATGGAAAATTAATTTGAGTTGATTTGCAATCATTTAACATCATGGATGTCCTCAGAGTCTATGCCTAATTATGAATAAGCATAGGGCGTAGACATTTTTAAAATTAAATTAGAAAGAGTTCTAAAAAGTAGGAGAATAATGTTTTTAAACGTGAGTCAATAGGGCATCAATGAAAAAAAAAAAATTTTTTCCCTACAACTTTAAGGCAAAAAAAAAATCGTCTTGGAAACAAATTGAAATGAAAAGTTAGGTTGGCGGTAAAAGTACGGTTCTCCTCTTGCCAGAAAGACTCACGCGACGTTAGCGCACCTATCGGATTAAATTGTAGTATCTCGAGCCTATCTACTTTAAAGGAAGACAGGGCAATAGGAGACAGGTTTCAGGGTTGGTTCAATCTAATCCACCCTACTACCATATATTATTTATGAACTGTTTCTCAGCATTTTCTATACACCAAAAAGGAAACACTGTATGTGTATTTGACATTTTTAAATTGGAATTCAGGGTGATGAATGAATTCTAGATGTTCTAATTTATTTCTTCATTTCCAGTTTAGAACAAAAGTTACCAAAGTAACAAGGTCATCTACCGGGAAATGGATTGTCACCTATCATGAAACCCTTGGAGAGAACCTGGTTGTATGTGAGGATGAGTATGATGCTGTATTCGTCTGCAATGGGTAAGCTGCATGCAATAAGGTCTGCCGATTTTCGTGCAATACTTCCGAAAATGAGGTAACAGTAGTGCAAGAAGTTGGCGGTTTTGGGAGGATTTAATACAAATCCAAACTTTCAATTCAAATTGAGCAATCCGCATTTGTATTTTTGTCTTAAGGCACTACTTCGAGCCTCAAGTTCCACAATTTGAAGGCAGTAGTTCGTTCAAAGGACGGATCCTCCATTCGCACAGCTACCGAGTGCCGGACCAGTTTGCTGGGCAAAACGTGCTCATCATTGGAAGTGGTCCTTCTGGGGTTGACATTGCTGTTGACCTTTCGTCGCACGCAAAAAAGGTAGAAACCTTTGCAGGTTGTGTCATGCAGTTAGGATTTGTGATATGGATACTTCGAGACTTGATAAATGTTTCAATCAACTTTACTGCCCAATGGAACTAGGTATTAGGGACGCCTCATATCGATTGGTGTTACATGACTGATCAACCATTGTGTCCAAGTAATCGGTTTTTTGATCAATTATTTATGATCTTTGATAAAAATGGCTGATCATTTTTTTTACCAATTACCGATTATTGATACTGAACATTTCTTGAAGAGTGTTGTACAATAGAGATGAGCATTAATGGTCAATGTCAGTAAAACATCGATGGTGAACGACCGATGTTTGATGTTTTGCCATCAATGGTGAGTGTTTGATGTTTTCCGATTATCGATGGTTGTAGTTGATGTTAACATCGATGTTGAAGGGGTGACAAAATTGGGGAAAATACCACGAATAACAATAATAAAATGGTGCTGAGTGGGGTACAAGAAATGAATAAATGGAGTGGTGGTATCGATGGTGAACATCGATGTTCGGCCATTCGATGTTCATTCCTACTGTATGTGGAATCCAGGAAAACATCTTTTCCCTTCATCCGACACCAACCGTCTAGGCACAACCGTTCAAAGCTAACTTGACTTCTTGTGTTAGGATTTCTTCCTCTAACATGTTCAAGTGCAAGTTTAGAGTCGAATTGTTGGATGAGGACGAATCATTGATGAACAATTTGATGTTTTGAATCGCAATAGCTCATCTAAGAAAAGTTCAAAGTTCATAAATGAACAGTCCTAACCTAACCTAACTTCGACATTGCTTGGTTTTTCAACAACATCTCATTTAATGATATTATTATTAGTTTTCATATTCTCAAGAAAAAAATTGAAGAAAAGGCGAATGAATTTTTGTTAACTACAGTACTGTAGTTTTTGAGCTCACTAAGGGGAATGCACTTAATAATAAAATATCTGTTAACTGTAGAGTAAGGCGTTCTGCCAAATCAAAACATAATTACAATATTTTTGATGAAATTGTTAGGCTTTACTGACTGAGCCGCAACCATGCCTCGAGACTGATTGATTTTGTCAGTCTGATTTATCTATTAGGCACTAATCGGTTTTTCAAAACTAATATCCGGGCATCATTCACAGGTATTCTTGAGTCACCACCAGGCTGATCTGGAGCAGGCCAGCTTTCCTGATACGGTCGCACTTAAGCCCGATGTACGAAATTTCAATTCTACTTCCGTTACGTTCATAGATGGCACCACGAGCGATGTAGATGCTGTCCTCTACTGTACAGGTAGAATTTGAGCGGGTTTTTTTTTTTTTTTTTTTTTTTTTTTTTTTTAACAAGTCAACTTTATTGTATTATTATTTAAATATACACTCTAGTTTTGATCAATATGCAAGTATTGAGCGGGTACAAAAAAAGTCAATTCCAAATCCCCATTGCGTCGGACCGGTTGTAAGGGAAAAATATGGATTTGTACTCGTACTTTATACATTGAGGAGGGTTTTATCACCAATTCTGGTCAAAAATAGTAAGCTCTTTTGCTGTTTCAGACTGAGCTTTCTGGTTTATAGGCGTTGTCCAAACCGCATCTTTCAAAATTGGTTCATTTGTTAGCACCAGATGAGGACAGGCAGGGGCTGAACTTCACGACGCTGCAGCAGAACTGAACGTTTGGTGTCAGGTTGGAGAAAATAAGTAGAAGGAGTTCGGTTCGCAGGGATACCAATGACCCTTTTTGTGACGAATTTGTGGCCTTCATTAATGCCTTGTTGGTTCTTCTCGTGTGACTGAGGAGCACGGGGGCAGTGCGATTGAGTGAAAGGGTAGGGGGTCAATCACTACACAACTTACTGGCGTAAACAACATTTTCTATTAAAATAGTCGAGCAAAACTGAGCTTCTCCCAATCTCAAGATTTATGAGCAAAAGCACAATGTATTGCCTCAACCAAAAGAGAACATATCGTCATATGACGTTATTCCTCACAGTATTCACAGTTTTTTCTCCTAAAGTGATTCATCTCTTAACCATTCAACGTGATGCCCTTCATTTTATCTAGTTGATTCCTACTTCTCAAGGAGGTCATGTTTAATAGCTTTTCCTCCACTCGACAGGTAGCGCCACAATGCTGCACTGATCAGTCAAAGGTCAAACGCACGCTTTGTCGATCTCAGCCTGTGCTTCTCTATCGTGTTTTCTCGTTAGTTCTTGCTGTGGTGTGGCGATCAAATAACCGTAAAAAACCAATATTATGGACAGTTTGGTGAAGGATTGGAAAAGCTGTAGCAGGAAGAAGGCGCCCAATATATTGCAAAAACTGCAGTAGAAGAACAATAGGTACACTGATACAGATTCTAACCTTCCTTTCCTGAAAAAAAATGGCGGCCTTGTAAGCATGATTTTATGAATTTGCCTGAATAAGGACCCAATGCCTACCTAACTGTAGATACCTACGACAATAAACAGAAAAATGATGTAATTAAGGTGACTCGAGGTATGTACCGTTAATTAATATTAAAAATTATTTGTGGCATGGGAATTTCGTTTTTTGGCTCTGCTAAAACTTGTCTGAAAGTGGAGATTTGCCGTTTGGATAAATCCCTCCTCAATAGCAGCATGGGGATGGGGCGAAATGCTTGTTGTTATGGAGGCCACATATGCCTCCCTACAAGGCTGCTTGTTTCCCCATTTTGAATTATTTTCCAAGGAATTCATTTTCAATAACATACTAGTTGGCACAGTGACTGATTAAATTTGAATTTTCTCAACAAAGGTAAATATGTATTGAAAATCTGCTTTTCAAAACAATTGTTTTCTGAATTTTTATGTTTTCTTCAGGAACATTGCCTCGTATGTAATTTGCTTACCTACACCATTGTGTAATCTCGTTGCAGGGTATACGTTCAGTTTCCCGTTTTTGGAATGAGAGCTGTGGGATTCGAGTGGATGATAACTACGTCAACCCTTTGTACGGCCAACTGATCAGCGTACAATACCCGAGCATGTTTTTTATAGGCCTCCCTTTCAGAACTTTCATCTTCCAAATGTTGGAGTTACAGGTTGGTGCGCAAATTATTGAAATACATATTATTATTGAAAAAAGGCATTGGCTCGTGCAAAACTAGCCCAGTACTACGTATAATGGAATGTTGATGGATAAAGGAAGGCACGATAAAACAAAAACTGCTTGTTTCAGGCTAAATGTTGTTTGAGAATTCTGAATGGGGAAGTTAAGCTTCCCAGCTGCGACGAAATGGAACAAGCACGTTTGGATGAGGTGCAAGCACTGAAGAAGAAAGGCTACCCTAAAAGGAAGTGAGTGCACGAGAAGCCGAGCATTTTGCAAAGTCTTATTAACTAATTCTTAACCCAATTTTGATCAATCAGGTATCATCTAATTGCTGGTATGGTGGAAGAATATTTGGCCAACATCGCTCGAATCGGAAATCTTCCAACGGTTGACAAAGTCTTCTTTAAAATTTACGAACACTGCGGTCAACTGAGAAAAAGAGAATTTTTAACTTATCGACAATATGTATTCAAAATAATCAACAATAGCACGTACGAAGTTAGCCACTCTTCTTGACAATAAGTCTCGTATTTTATAATTATGTGATCAATCTGTGACTTTACGAATCATATCTTGGCTGTGTTTTAACGTTCATTATAACTAAACGTCTAACAGTATCGTCATGATACTACTCATCATATAGTAACATAACATTATAAAGTGAAAATGTATTTTATTTAGTGGTTTATTTAATTTAATTTTTACTTTGGAATTTAAATATGAAAATATGTTTTAGACTGGGATTAGGTACCCAGTTACTATAATTGTAAAAGTTTAAGCCAAAGTATTAATGAAACGCTGCAAATTCATTCACAGAGGTTGGTTATTCCTCGGACCAGCAGCACGGAGACTCATTCGAATTGATTCAGCGTTCAAAATTTAGTGGAAAATGATATCCCACACGCCTAGGTACCAGAAATGGCGAAAACCCACTTTAGGTTAACCTTAATTTGATATTAGTGTATAAATCAATCAGCTTTCTTACTACTGCAATTATGCATTCTTTGATCACTTCTCCATCGGTGAATGATTTTCAACGTTTCGTAATTTCAACACGAATGCTGGCACGAGTTGCAGCATCATGTTCAGTTATAAGATTTGTATAAAAAGATTGCTGCAACCTAAATACGCGCTTCATTACTCCAAATTTTTCTGTCTGCAAACGTTCTGTAGGTATATTTTGAGTAATTTCGAAAATGTTTTGTTCCGAATTGACATTTGATGTTATTTTTATGGACTCAATTACGATAATGTCAGGAAAATTAAAGATATGCGGTGTTGCCGTTTGGCAGACATTAGTCCAATTTGCAGTATTTTTTAAACTTTGAATACATTTTTTGGCTTTTTGTTTCATCAGTGGGCTATTTCACTTCTTACCACTGGCAATAATGACAATAATGCCCTTGGAACATACTGGAGTAATCAATATGGAATAAGGCTGTAAAGTTTGGAGACTCTGCTCTAGAGTAATAAATAATTGTTGTCGTCATAATATGAAGAAAATTTGATATGTTTGGAACCCCATATCATTCCAATATATATATGGATTACTTAATTCCTTAGGGGAATTCTGAATGAAGGAAATTCATAGGATTGAATGAGGATGTTGACGCCCAGATGGGCCACTTTTTGGGGGGACTCGTACTAGCACTATCTATTATTATATTTAGAAGGATTACTCGTATTACAATCCCAAGGAAATGCAAATGAAATACACTCTCGGTTAAGGAATGTAACCTGCCTTTCTATATAATATTAAAGATAAAATCATTTCGCAAAAAAAAAAAAAAAAAAACATTCTCTGAAGCTGCGTTTGAATAAAAATTCGCTCGATCTTGTTCGGGCGATTTCGCACATCTACGCAACTCGACTCAAATGAGCACTGAGGAGAAACCCGTTCTCCAAGGCTCTCCTTTGTCAACTTCCCGGGTGCCCCTTATAAAACAACCTATTTTATTATCGCAGGCTCCAAGTGTTATTCCAGTTTTGAGATCGGCTCACTCCTCAGTGATCGAAGATTCTTGGTGCGTCGAAGATTTCAAAAAGATTCCTCGCTTTGAAAAAAAAATAACAAGTGAGTGAAAAACAAAACGGTTACAATTGAATGTAATAAATCTTTGAACTCGTAAAAGGTTTTTTTTTTTCGTCTTATGGAGTAAGTAATGTTTGTTACATCACTATCTAGATTGAAGATTTCCTCATAACCTTTTTACGATTAGGAACGTAGGTGTCCACTTTTTTTAACGTCTCCTAAAGGCATATCACGTATAGCACTCCTTTAAACCAGCTCTCCTCAATTAACAATATTTCTAGAAGGATCCTACATACTATTGAGCCCTTCCCATTGAAAAAGGTAAGTGAACAATTTCATACTATCCTGAAATGTTAATTTTTCGCTAATTGTTGAGTTGAAATCCATGAGAGCACAAAAGATGAAGAGCATAGTAATTAGCGGACGGAGAAATAATCAAATATCTTAATATTTTTGGCACGATTAGTATGCTAAAAGGTTGTACAAACTTTGAAATAACGTGCATTTATCCTCAATTGTAATGTAATAACTGTGATTTGTCCCTCATAACTAACTTGCCAGGAGAGTAGGCCTTAAATTTAAGGATATTGTATTATTATTGTGGATCCTTTTTAGTCGGCAACTCACACTGTTAAGAACCTTGGATTACACAGTAGGTGTTCTAGCTATCACTGTAGCACTACATTTATCTAATCTAATCTTCCTTAATCCAACGTTAACGTCCTCGTAATATTGTCTCAAAGGCAATCTCTTGATTTTTTAAATTGTTTTCGTTTAAACAGCTCATGAGTGCAAATCCTCTAAAAATTACCGCCTTTTCCTTAATTTCTCCTTTAACCCACAGGTTCCCCCTGCTAGGTTTTTTCCTAAATAGATTTTCCCAGCATTTTTTGTTGTAACATTTAAGTAGCAAGTTGAGATCAGTTGAACAGTAAAAGATAAAATTGAAAATTACTTGTAGCAATTAAGGTGCGTTTGGGCGACAGAAACTAGGCACATAGAAGTTCCCTCAAATAATTCTTTGTGTTGTGGTGAAGATGAAAAATTCACAAAATAAAGCAAACTAGGCATAAAAGTGATATTGCAATTCAGTTATATTTCATCATGAAACTTATAAAACGGAATGTAGTTGGTGCCAACAGCGGATAGACGGTGCTATTCACAATTTTCCAGCTGGTAAAGAAATTGTAGGGTATTCAACCCTGTTGTCCGCAAAACCTTCTGAAAGAATAAAGAAATTACAGCTCGATTTAATGTAAAGGACATTCATTGTGTCATGCTGCACCAAACTTGAAAATTAGTATATATAAGAGGAACAGTTGATAGGGTTTAGCGAAAACAACAGCAAAGTCCATGTATGTAATAATAACAATCAGTCACGCAAATAATCAACACAAACATCAACACTCAATCAAAGTTTTGCTGAAGTTTGATGCAGTTTGATGTATGGGACCAACCAGGCAACCAGAGTCCTTGAGTTGGCCAATCTTGGACTAACTGTCCTTAGATTAACCAGAGTCAGACTAACCAGCCTCGGATTAACTGGTGATTGGGTTAACCAACCTCAGACTAAAAGGTCGTCAAATTAACCTGTGTCAGACTAATCAGTCCTTAAACTAGCCAGCCTCAGACTAATAGGTAATTGGGTTAACCAACCTCAGACTAGGAGGTCCTAGGATTAACCAGCCTTGGACTAACTGGTCCTGCCTTGCATTAAAGGGTCTTGGACTAACCAGTCCTGGGATTATTAGTCCTTGGACCGAGCAGTACTTACATTATGGCATTGGGTTAACCAGCCTCAGTCTAACTAGCCTAGCATTAGCTGGCCTTGGACTAACCAGACCTTGGATTAACCTCTGATACTGTAGGGAGGCAGGAATCTTGCGGATGCTCTACTAGTCAGGGCAAGGTAGATTTTAGAGGTTTCAGTGCCGAAGTGCAGAAACTGCCCTCTGCCATCTTGGAAAGAGGGGAGGGGAGTGGAGGGGACCCATCAGTCAATCATGATTGAAAAAGCGCATACAATTTACAGTAAAATTGAGAATGCACCAGAATTTTCTGCTAGTCAGGGTTAGAGAAAGCGTAATGGGATTATTTTGTCCATGATAGGTTAAAAAAAGTTAGAAATTGATGCCTTTCCTATGAGCCTCGAATTAACCGGCAATGGTTAACCGGTTAAGAGGGGTTCTGATGTAATCATTCACTGAGGAAAATGATCTTGTTTGTAGATTATGAAAATCTGCATAATTGGACTTGGCTGTGCTGGCTTGGCAGCGGCCCGTCACGTCTCGTCAGATCCACGTCACGAGTGCGTCGTCTTCGAGCAGTCAGACCGTCTTGGAGGAACCTGGGTGTACACTGATGACGTGGGAACTGGTCGCTACGGTCTTCCCATACACACCAGCATGTACAAGGGCCTAAGGTAGCGGACAAGTCTACTGTGGTATCAACACACCATCTTAGCGATTACACAATCCTGCTTATTGTGAATATTTGCTTTCTGTATATCCATTCAGGACGAACCTTCCCAAGGAAATTATGGGATTCCCAGATTTCCCTATTCCTGAGCAAGACTTGTCGTACATCCCCTCTAACGACATTCTGAGCTTTTTAGAGAAGTACGCTGACCACTTCAATCTGAAGCAGTATGTCAAGGTAAATTTACTTCAAACATAATATTGTGTAGCTTTCTGAACTTGTTAGAGAGGAGTTATAGTCTCTGCATTTCTATACAGTTTGAACATCACGTGAAGCTTGTTGAACCAAAAGGCACGCAATGGGAGGTAACCGTCGTCGATTTACCCAAATCTGAAGAAAAAGTTTACTTATTCGACGCCGTAATGGTCTGCAACGGGTGAGAAGGCATGAATTTCATCTAAACTTAATATTAACCTCACGGTTAAATATAGTGGAAATGCTCCTTGTCGTGTGATTGGACGTGATTGCTGAGATATTTTACAGGCATTACCACACTCCGTGGTATCCCGTCATCGAGGGAATGGAAGTGTTCAAAGGGAAAGCCATACACAGTCACGACTATAGGGATGCTGTTCCCTTTGCTGGAAAGAGAGTGGCCGTGGTTGGAGCAGGGCCTTCTGGAATAGACTTGACGTTGGAAATCGCAAAGACGGCTTCGAAGGTAAGAAATAACCTGATCCATATGGACGTATGAGAGAAAATTACAATTGAATTTCCTACATCAGATGAAAATAGGAACTTCGACGAAGTGAAATAATTCCTCCAGTCTCCAAGCCTCCAGAACTCAACGCCTGATTTCAATAAAAAGGACACAGTTCACATACTAGGAGAGCAGATGGGAATCCATTTTGACAGGAAACCAAGAGCGATATTTTAATTGTAACTTGCAATCGTGTTGTGAGCTTATACATTAATTTTGTGACAGCAACGTGAACTAAAGACTTCACTGTTTTCTTTATACTCTTGCTCCAAGAAATAATATTAGCCATTGCGGAAGAACCATCAGCGTTTTTTGGATGAAAACAGCTAGCACAGAAAACACTGCAAACGATAATGTACAGGAAATACAGCCGGATGACCATTAATACCTACTGGTATTAATGGTTTTCCAATTATTTTACAATTATCCATGGTTGTAGTCAATGTTAACATCGATGTTGAAGGGATGAAAAAATAGGAGGAAACGCCATGAATAGCAAGAATAGAATGATTTTGAGTGGGAAATAATGATGATTGTTGTCATTTATGACCTTCAACTAGAACTCTCTAGGACCCATAGGGTCGGAGTTGTGGTGGAGGGGGGAGAGAAATCAGAATCAGAATTCGATCCATCGTGAAAACTTTCCATAGAAACATCCACATTTTTAATTAAAAAAACGGAGGTATCTGACGGTAGTCTATTTCCACCAAAAGTAATGAGTATACTGGTTAAATCGATTCAACTAGTGTAATGACTAACATAAAACAGTATAGACTATACGGTTGTTGGTAGGTACACTAGAAAAGTTTACAGTGATCTTCAAAGAGAATAATAAACCACAGTGGAATATTTTGCACTGTTCATTTTACCCATTATGTGAATGCTGAAAACATCGATAGTGGCCAGCCGATGTTTTCCGATTACCGATGTTTCTTTCTGATGGTGAACATGGATGTTGGACCGTTCAATGCTCATCCCTATTCAAAAATGGCATGTGTACTGATGATAGTGATGATTATTTTCCTTTTTAACTGCTGACTGGTTGTGGAAGTGGGGAACTTGAACAGCCCAATAACTTCACGTTTCTGTACAAAATTGTGTGAACTAAACGATCAACTATCAAAGGAACAATTCACTCTACAGCTATGCATTTTTGAAGAACAAGCAGCAAAAAACATGCAAACAAAACAGATTAAAAAAAACTGATGGAGTGAAACAAGTAGGAACCTTATAGAACCTTCCATCATCGCTTTTCAACTTCCAGCTCCTAAACATATTACTTTATCTACCAGCTTCTGTCGCATTGAGGAAATCCTACAAACCGCCAAGTGACATGTTCAACACAACACACAATTTACTTTCACACTGTACCAAATTATATGAAGTTGAGGGGACGCATTGACCAATGCCTTTCGCCTATGACCTTTTGTAACTGCAACCAAGGTGCAGCACTTCAAATGCCTACACATATGCGCCCTGCATAATTTCTGCTTTGTACAATACTGCTATGTCACCTCTATTGATCAGTTTGTGGTATCGATTCTGATTAAGAAGTCATCAATGTCTGATTTGATTAACTAATTTTCTTCATTAAATGTTTTTAGTCATGTTTCATCAATTGTGACTGAATTCCAAGAAAGTTGTAAATGAATTCATTGCTACTAAAAGTTTATATCATACTTTGTTTATATCATGTTTATATAAATGTTTAAACCATACAAATGCCTACACATATGCGCCCTGCATAATTTCTGCTTTGTACAATACTACTGTGTCACCTCTATTGATCAGTTTGTGGTATCGATTCTGATTAAGAAGTCATCAATCTCTGATTTGATTTTCTTCATTAAATGTTCTCTAGTCATGTTTCATCAATTGTGACTGAATTCCATCAAAGTTGTAAATGAATTCAATGTCACCAAATGTTGATATCATACTTTGCCCGTTTCAGAACTATTCTAATTGCTTGTTGGTTAACCAATCATCTAATTTGATCAGAAAAGGACCAATGTGACCTTAGTTTGTTGAAAACTTCTCAGAAACGCATTCATCTCTGCTAGTTGTCTACAGTGAGATGATGATAGCTAATCATTATTAAATAATGATTTATGAATAAATTTTATTCTTCTTTCATCAGGTTCTCATGAGTAGGCACCGTGGTGGGGATGACATTCAAAACGTGTTCCCTCCAAACGTGGACATGAGGTTTGAAATAGTTGCGATTCGTGAAAACGGAGTTGTTTTCGATGACGGGTCAGAAGAAGAAGTCGACGTCATATTTTACTGCACTGGTGAGATTTGCTGCTCTAATTTTGAGTCATTATGTTGGAAAGTAATCAACGTATTCAAATAATATTACGCTATTTGTGGGCTACAGGTTACAAGTATAACTTTCCATTCCTGTCTGATAAATGTGGAATCAGAGTGGAAGATAACTGCGTTCAACCGCTGTACAAACATCTTATTCATATTGAACATCAAACGATTTGCCTGATTGGGCTTCCATACTACGTGTGTGCTTGTTCACTGTTCGATTTACAGGTAAGTAGGTACAGAAAACTTAATCTTGAACCTGTATTCAATATCTTTATAGAGAAGAAAGTTTCAAATGTATACGATTTTTGAACATTTGTCAGGATGTTGGCTTATTTGTTGAATTTGTGACGGTTACACTTGTCTCTTCTCTCTATTCAAGGTGAGGTTCTTCCTTAAATTTTTGAACGGCGACGTTCAACTTCCTAGCAAGGAGGAAATGTATAAGGATACCGATGAGGAAATGAGGAGGAGAAACGAACGAGGATTAAAACGCAAGCAGTTTCACATGATGGGCACCATGCAGGGAGATTACTATGCTGAGCTTGCTGAAGCTGGTGAGTCCTCAAACGGGTCGTCAAAAAAGGCCTTGTTCTCATTGGACGACCACAACACTCTAGCGGATGATGGTCAAACTATCGCCACTGGGATCCTAGGCCACCCCTCCCTGCCCCTACCTGTTGATTTTCCCAAAAGTACTTCCAATTTTCCTCAGCTCCTGTATTGAATTTTGAAATGCTTCTTTTTGCAATGCATCTGAAAAACACGAGAAATTGTCGTTATCTATAGTTCAACTGCAGCATTCCAATAACTTCAAAGCTACAACATTTAAAAGTTAAAACATGAAAAATTTGTCATTTGTTTATATATTAGGGCAATTTTGCAAGTCCTATAAGCATATTGCAAAAAGAAATAGTTGTCATTTTAATGCAGGAGCTGATAAAAATTGGAATTACTTTGAAATAGACAGTCTGACAGCAAATGATTCATTTGTAGTAACTGGCTCATAACATTTGTACGATTCAGAGCAAATGCTTCGAGGCTGGTATTTTCGTTTAAACAATTCCACTCTCCAAAATCTGCATTGCCTTTTGAAATTGCTCCTATTTATAGAAGTGTATTTATTTAACTTTCAGGTGGTCTGGATCCTTTGCCTGACGTTATGGCCGAGCTTCACAATCACGCTTCCCAAACGCAAATTGACGATCTCACCACATTCAGAGACAATGTCTATAAAATTGTCGACGACAAGTCGTTTGTTCAAGTCAAATGATACAACGTATAAGATTTACAAGTAATAATTGTAATAATGAGCCTTGTTATGATCCCAAGTAAACTGGGAACGTTGTTAGTGGGCTAAGTTCATATCGGGAATTGTAACTTAAACGTACCTATTTGCCGAGTGACTTCTAGCTTGTGATTATGATTATGATCAAAATTATGATTTATTCGTGCATTCTTGAAACGTAGCTGATGATAAAGATTGTAGGAAGTAAGTGTGTACCTATTGAAAGAGCTGAGCATTGAATGCGTCTGTGGAAAATTGGGGGGTTTCACATCAATATTCTATCATCTTTGAAACTTATTAGAAGCGACAAGATTAAGGAAATCTACTTTGCATTGTTTCAATCAGTACTGAATTATGGTGTACCTGTTTTAAGGGTGGCACATTCGGAACTTATTTGAATAAACTTATGGTGATTCTAGCGGTATTGAAGGTCTTTCTGAGGCTCCTTAAATGGTTTCTAAGTGCAGACGTATTCTCTCTGGCAAAATGCTTCACAATTCGGCAGTTGTACGTGAAATATTTACTGATCTATTTCCATCGGAACACTGAAATACTGGAAGATCAAAGTCCACCTGCAACTTAGCATACTAGGTATTGTGAGGGAAGGAAATGTTGCTCCCAAATCCCGTCAAGTGTTGACTAAACATAGCCCTGTATAAGGGTTAAGTATGATTCACAGAACATTGAATGAAATTGGAAAATAATTTAATTTTGATTGAGCGGAGGCTGAGTGGAATGGAGACGGTAATCAGGAGTGAATATGTTTGTTAAAAATACTTAGGGGTACTGCTAATTAGACTATGTAGGCGGTGATGGTAGTAAACTCCTATGCGATAGCACGGGCATTGCTTACAGTAGCGTAGGTACCTAATATATTGATGGTAGAGAAGCGAACTTTTTTAGTTTTTAGTTTAGCGAACCTATCTGGAATAATTCCTGTACTTATCATTACGTATAATATTGATACATTAAGTTGAGCTTTTGACAAAAAAATATATTCAAATTATCGACAGATAAATTGAGAATTGAGGAATTATCTAGGCGTGGGGTATCATATTCCACTAAATTTTGGACTCTGAGTCCAATGAGACGGGTCCCAGAACGATTGGCACCCACTGGAAGAGGTTATGGGTCAAAATGGGTATCTACCTACGCATTTTGAATGTGTGCTTTCGAGATTTCTGGTATCTAGGCGTGTGGGGTATCATTTTCCACTAAATTTTGGACGCTGAATCAATTGAAGTGAGTGTCCATGCGCCTGGTCCGAGAAATAACCAACCCCTATGAAAAAATTGTAGCGTTTATAGTTTACCTAGTTGGATAAATTCTTGTACTTATCTGTATAACCTTTTGTGTTTCATTGGCTACTTTTTTTGTCAATAAACATTTTTCGTAGTCGTAGCTAAAGTGAATTTGTGTTACAGTGGCCCATCCAACACATTCCAAGAGCAAGTAAAATCACCCCTTAACGTGCTTCTTCTACAGCCAATTCGGAGAATCGCCCATCACATAGGTTCCATAATTCAATGAGAAATATTATTGTATTTCAAGTAGATAGTAGTGTGGAGTAAAAGAAAATACGACTGGCAAGTGCCAGTTGAACTTGACCGGTAATGATTATTTTATTCAAGATCTACATGTATTTTCCACCTTTCTATTGTACTCTGTGGGTATTCAATATAATTTAGTTTGCAACTAGTTTGCAACAAGTTTAATTTTTAAATGGACGACATAGTGGTGTATCAAACAGACCAAAAGTGCTCCTACAACCCATGAGATATTGTATTGGTTTTAAAGGCTTGTACAAAATGTATTTGTGCATGTTGGATACCAAGGTACCTTCGTTATATTTCCTAATTACGCTGTCTTAAAAATGCTACTGTACTACATTCTACAATATGTACAACTTTTACATAGTTAAGCAATTTTCTAAATTTTGAGGTAAAAAGAAATATTTATAAAATTGTATTCGTTTTACAATAATATATTATGTGCGATCGTAGATTGCATTTATTTATACGAAATAAATATACAAGTACTCGTACATACGCAATCGAGTCAAACAAATTTGATGAGCGTTCAGATCAATTTGATCCATTTTTACATCGATAACATCTACCTAATCAATATTTCGAGGGATATCGATAATTTAAAAAAATAATATTAATCTTAGGCTCTTATATGTTGCTCTATCACCGTCTTACACAGCAGTTAGGAGTGCATTTTTCTGGCCATTTTGGAATTTTGTTGTGGACGGGCCTATTTAAGCTCGTCGTTTGTGCAAAAGTGCATCTATTCATCACTTAACCCATGTATCGTGGGCATATTGAGGAGATATAACGTCCTCGAAAATACCATTCAGGAACGGATAAGTGGAGTTGGTCGATTAATGAGCCTTTTTCGTTAATTGACACAATTATTGTCAGGATTTAGCGATCACGTTGAAAATATCTTCATAGACAAGTTCTCTCGCGTGTCTTCCCACCATGAAATCCATGTGGTTGAAAGTAGAAGATGAAACCGAATATTTTCCAATCACGTTGGGCAGGGCCTTCGTCAATCGAATAACATTCTGAAAGTTTAATGAAACGATAGATCGTTCAAAATTTTGAAAATAGAACGAGTTACTAATAAAATAAATAAATAACTTGGCTAGAAAGTAATTGATAAGATACCTCTTCGCTGAAAAATAGATCTTGTGCGCTGTAGTGCACCGAAACTGGGCACGTAATTTTACTTAAATCGTATTCAGGAGGTTCTGGAGTTCCATATCGTACAATGTTCTCCTCCTCTTCGTAGTCGTAATACCTGAAGGCGTCTAAAAATGCAAATCGACTAATCAATACATGGAATGACTCACATAAGAACAATCAACATTTTGTAAAAATTATTTTTTTAAATGTTTAATTATTTAGTTTGTTGGATAGTATTATGACTGTGCTTAAAAATCTATCGGTCAAATACTTTTTAATTATTATCAACGAGTCCATGCCTTTATGAGGTTCAGATTGGTTGCGAACAACTTCTTGCCAACAAAAGGTTCCGTTCAGTCAAAATCACTTAAAAGCTAATAGATGTTTTTAGTTTAAATCAATCACGTCACGACTTACCAGTGTACATCACCTGTGCACAGTGATTCAATGTCTTGGCCGACGAACCAGCTCGAAACGTGCTGAATACCTCAAGCAGCATGCTCTGGAAGCAAATAACAGTTTATTCGTAATATTGATTACATTTAATTAACATCGAGTCAAGATAAAATAAGAATATTCTCTACTGACCTCGCTTAATTCGTTCGCCGATCCAAAAACTTGTTCGTAAATTTGCTTGCAGAGTGGCATAAATTTGGATTTTGGTTGGCAAAATACTTGATTGATCACGAGAGACGTATTGGATCTCGGGAAGACTTCGAAGACTCTCAGCGTCCGCCATTGTCTCTGTATAAAAAAACAGGTTGAATTGGATAATGTGTCAAAATCCATGCATTTCGTGCTTGCGCCTCTGCGGAGGCGTTACGAAACTGTATACAATTGAAGTGAATTTTTTTGAAAAATGGCGCTAAGGCAGTCATTCAATTCAAATTGACAAGTAGAACATTGTGGTGAGGCGAAACAGGGGAAAAATTCGAATAGTCAAGCTCTATGGTTGCTCAAAGTTTTTGAGTTTTTGAGATGAGTCAGTTTCCGTACAGAGGGTTGAGGGCTCTGCTTAAAGTAATCTGTAGCTTGTACCGGTATCACTAATTTATCAGTCAATTTTATTCGTTATGTGTGTGTATATATTCCTCAAGTTATCCCGGGTCATTTCTTAAGTAACTGCTGTTGCCAAAAAGTTCTATAAAAATATAAAACCGCAACTACTTATGTAATTCCCATGAGAAGAAGGAAAAACGCTGCAAATTCTTTCGCAGGGGTTGGTTGGTTATTCCTCGGACAAGCAGCATAGAGACTCAATCGAATCGATTCAGCGTCCAAAATAATACTTCACACTCTATGGTACCATAAATCTCAAAAACACACATTCGAAATGGGTAGATAGGTACCCATTTTGACCCATTATTTCTTCCAGTGGGCGCCAATCGTTCCGAGACCTGTCTCATTGGATTCAACATCCAAAATTTAGTCGAAAATGATACCCCACACGCCTAGATCGCCAAAAAATCTCGAAAATTCATTTTGCGAAATTCACATTTTGACCCCAAATCCCCCCTTTCTCCCTCCAAATATGGTCCGATTGGACTAAACAGCTTCGAGGGCCAACTAAAGCTAAAAACGGGGTCCCTGACCAGAATTTTCGATTTTTAGAAAATTGTCTTTTATCAAAATCGGCGCGGACAGAGGACGGCGTACGGCAATTTATTGTCCATTTACTTGAAATTGTCTCCATTATGGTTAAAGAATTAGAGTAATAATAATATCTAACACTGATTAACAGTTGATACATGAATTTCATTGCATACAACAATGATCATTAGGGGAAATAAATAATATTTGAGGCACTCGCGGTTCCTATCATTCTTTTTCACCTGCCTTACCTACCCCCTTTTTCCCTGCAAGTTACAAAGGTAATCGACGTTTTATGTATTTTTTGAGGAACCTTTTGGCATCAGCAGTTTCATTAATAAGCTGACAATATAAAACCTCATAATTTCAGTATTATTCTCATAATATACTTCCATTTTGTATGTGTTACTGCGTATTCAAACGTTAAAATTCGATTTTCTCCACTTCGATAGTATATTACTTTCCCCCTTTTTCCTATGTGCCCTTAAAATTAGAACCATTCATCTAATGGAGCTAATCAAGCCAATTATAGCCCGTTCGACACCAATTTCATCTAATCAATCGCAGAATAAGGTTAGCTAATACCATTTTCAACGAACACCCTTACTTGGTCTTCAAGTAACGAAGGCGCATTGATATTCAATTCTCGTGGTACCTTGCACCCTTTCTCTCGAAATTAGCAAAAATTACCGAGCTCATAGACTTTGAAAAGGTTAGGTAGGTACTCTCTATTTACGTAATTCCCTTCCGCACATCAGATCCCTGAACTTTCTATCTTGGTCGTCATCGTTGCGCCGCATGAACAAGTTGCGCTTCGACTACAGAGGCGTTTTCACTCTTGTTTGATGACCAAACTGCTGGTTAATTACGTGGGTGATTTAGTCTCGTGAGCTAAGTTGGTGCGCCTAAAAACGCTAAACGAGCTGGAGAGCTGATGTGCTTTTCCTAGGCAGAAGGCTCATCTCTATCCGCTCTATAGTCCTTATAAGCTGTCACTACTGTCACAATCTGCTGGGGTGGAAAATTTAATCTGGTAAAATCAAATCCGGGTGACAGGTCGACTCGTACACCCTCGATGGGATCATGGGGTGTTGAAAGTCATTGACAAAACGTCCAATCCCGTTCCATTCCTCGACAGCACCATTTTGCCAGAACTGTTAGACTACAGAGCTATTCTCCTTGCCAATCTTATTGAATCCAGCAAAAGAAAATTGCAAATGTATTTCAGTACTCTTCTGTAGTACCTACTTTCAAGTGCAAGAGCTTTTGAATCATAAACTAGGATGGACGTAGTCAAGATTGAAAAAATGAACCTCAGCCTTAGGACAAGAAGATGAGGGATAACATATGGGTAACAACACTGGAACTGAAACCTGCACTGATCCTCAATAAAACGGGGCAATCCCAAAGACGTCCTTCACTTCCTGAAATTGATGAAGTTTTACAAAAACCATAGCGCACGACCAAACATATTGGAGCAAGTTAGACAGTTCGTGTTGTTAGACATGAATAGACATGAAAAATGACGTTTCTTTATCTCACAGAGCCAACTGGATGTTTCTGAACTCGTATACCTTTTCATATTGTGTTGGGAACAACTATTTTGGAGCTATCATGGTTGTTTCTATATCAATATTATGCTCTAAAGAAAAATGAAATAATCTAAAAGAAGCAAATAAATGTAGAGCAGTGCAAAACACACAATGACCAAGGTATAGGCATGGATGGAGTAAGGACATCCAGGAGTGTCTGGGGAACTGAACCAGCCACCGCGCTCTTGCGCCTGTTTTAGCAACCATCATCCAACCAGTTGTCCTATTCTTATCAATTATTACAAAAATGATTGTTACGGTTGTTGTAGTGTTTAAACCATCACGTTGTTACAAAAAAATGATTATTATTTTAACAGATGAACGCAAAAGCGACAGGAGTCACGGGAGTCAGCAGATGCTCAACAAAAAGACGGTCAAACATCGAACTAAACCCTCAAGCGCATGCGCGTGGCGCCTCACCAATACAGCACAGTATTTAAGATATTTTGCATAGTTTTTTCCTTGAAAAAATGGGAAGAAATCAACCTCTTTTGTCATATTCTAGCTTTCTGGCCACAATATTTTGAAAATGCAGTTAGGGATTTAAAATAATATTTGCAGTAATTTAATTTATATAGAACTTGCAACCTTTGAAATGCTATTACTATTATTATGAGCTCGTTCATGATAGCGAATGAGTACAAGGCGTATACTAAATACAATGCTGAATCCAAGATTGTTTTTCAAAGGTAGAAAAAAAGTTGAAGTGAAGAATGGGAGGAAAGATGGCTGCGTTCTATTCCAATCTGATGTCTGATGTCTCAAGAGGGATATATGCCCAACAATTCCCTTAAAATGGGCCAATTATTTCTCACCATATACAATATTATCTTTTTAATAGCTCAATATTGCTTAAAATCTGTCATTTCTTTGACGCATAACCTCAGAAAGTCAGAAACTTTGTCCAACCGCGTTTCGTTGGGGAAATACTAATTCAATGTTGAAAATAGACCTCGTACTAGTATGGCATACGAGTAAGTATGTATTCAATGCAAAACACAAGAAATAGCCTAGTTTAGAACAGTCGTTGAGAATCTGTTTAAGTATATTCTGATTACGTTATCGCTCTTTTCAAATGAATGAAATTTAGGGCTGTTGGACAGCACAGTGTCCGAATGTAGCCGTGCCAATCACTTACCATGACTGTTGAAAATAGTCTAAAAGTGATTTCCAGAGGTTTGTTGAGATGAGGTGGACTGTAAATGTAAGGTGCTAGGACGACGCCAGTTCTGATCTTCTGATTGTACTCAGGTCGAGAGGCTCCCATCGCCAAAAACACCGTCCCTCCTGTTGAAGTTCAAATTTTTTATTAATAAAACGCACTTCGATCGATCAAAAGATCTGAATCAATACTAAAAACGTACCTACTTCACTTACCCAACGAGTAACCTACGTAGAAAATTTTCTTGTGCCCAGTGTTAAGTCGAATGTAGTCGATCATAGCTGGTAAATCGTAATACCCGTGTTCGTGGAAACTGCGGGAAAATATCGTTTAGTAAATTAACCTGCTTTATAAACCACATATCTAATAAGCCTGCAATTATATACAAGAAATATTCATGTCAGGTCAAACCTCAAATTCACTGTCGTCCTTTGGTGTCTTAATGAGAGACTCGTGGCATTTAAACGACCAACCTTGGCATATCAATTTACCTTACACGAAGGCTCAACCAATGGCTTATTTACTAAACGGAGTTCAGGACGACCTAACAGTCTAAAAGTCTATTGGCTTTTCTCACCTTCACCTTTTGGTAAAGCTTATTTGCGTTAAATGAACCTGCTCAACCTTGATTGAGAAATTTAGAGAAAAGACAGGGGTTGGGCCAAAATGTATGCGTATTTTGAATACTTCAAAGTACTAGTGAATACGTCCTTCCACCTTAAAGTTTTCCGCTTTTTTCCAGCGAGAGATTAAATGCTGACATCTAATGTTAACATATACGACCTTTATAATTCAACGTTTAAGGCTTCTTTGTGGGCGTGCTTGACTAGGCCATGATCTCTATGAAATAAATCTCTTAACCATTAATTTAAAATCGAATGTGATTTAAAATTGGGTCCGGTAGTTACCAAGGCATGCTTCATGATGGCATACAAAGAAAAGTGGAATTCTGTTTCGAGAACTACCTACTAATCCGAGTTTAACATTCTTCGTAAGAATAATTTCTCATTTTACTGAATTATGTGATTTGAGAGATTTTCTAGTGATGGTTTTTCATGGGTGGTATAGAGTCGGGTTTCTAAACTGGTTCAGTACCAAAAATGTTATCCAAATTTCACATCCTCTACATGAAACGATTTAGATTTTATGCATAGGAACTTCTTTATTCGGATTGTGATATCAGATAAACCTTGAATTAACAAGAATGGTTCTGTTAAAACGTATTCCGTGGTTAATTGACATTGCATCGGTGATCTGAACACGTTAAGCAACTCAGCGTCTCGTGACACTCGCCATCTTATAATGAGTTGAACGGCGATAACAAGCATCAGTGAGGGGTAAGATTTTGGTCGTTATACAATGCTTTTCCCTTCGAGAGTGAGAGTGCAAAAGTCTTTCTCCAGACTTCCTTCTTGATATCGACCTTAGTGGCGTCCGGATCTGAAGCCGCCGGCGCCCCGAGCGAAATGATCAACTTCGTACAAGTTTTACGAGAACGAGAAGCCCAGGACGTTGCAGGACAGGTAATGTAGGTAGGAGTAGGCGGCTGCCAGGAGTTGAGAGCTAAACTGACCTGAAATCCCAGAATTGGGGGTCGTCCGGGCTCAACGTGACGTGCATTCTCGAGTAAACGTTTCCTCGCAGGTCCCCCAACCACACGTCGTATCCTTTATCGGCTAGAATGGACGCTGAAACAGACAATTTATCAAAACGTGTTGAGCAGTGATCAGAAAGTCAGCATTGAGAGTTGTCTGCAGACATTTCGATGCTTTCTCGACGTAACCTATCGGCTTTTCATCCGGATTCTGATGCAAACTTATACTTATAGGAATTTCGGAATTTTTTTTCCAAAATTTACTCACATTTTCTAAAACTTGACCAGAATAAGAAGGTTTAAACATTCACAAAAATTGTTATAGGTATTGTAGCATTTCTTTGCAAAAATGTTCAATTTACCAACTTTCCTTTTTTAAATATTTCCAAATAAATTTTAGTTTGCTTCCGTATTTACGTAATTATTTATTTACTCACTCTAACTTAGGGATTATTGAAGTTTTTTTTGTGAATGATATTGGTCTCTGCCTTCGAGTGCGCCCTCTATAACGCTTGTATTTAGTCCTACAATACCTGAGACATTGACGAGGGAAGATTCCAGAATAGGCAAGTTATAAGTGAAATTCGCATGCCTGCCAGACAAATAGTTAAAAAATATGGAGGAAAGAAGTAATGGTGCTAGTGCATTATAGGGACGGAAGGTTCGATTATTCAAATAATCGAAATATGCGATTTCGTATCGATTGTTTGGATTTTGACCTTTTCCCGGACACGGCCATATTTGCCAGAACAGTCGTTTTGGTTGGTTATCCTTGAATAATCAACCTATGTTTTTCTTTTGTCGTTTTGTTTTAGGAATTACAAAATGCAGTTGGTTTGGCGAAGAAATTGCAGTGGGTGCTATAAAGACAGCTGCATACTGACAAGAAGTGTGTGTTTGCATTGGAAACTGCCTTGGAGAGGACCCAAGCTACTTCTCAAAACTGTAGTTCTTTATCTTTATTTACTTTATTATAAAAGCTGTTCCATGGGTTTTAAGGCAGAGAAATTGTGTAACAAACAGTTAAATATGAGCCACCGCGCGTTCGTTGTTTTTCACCAATTACATCCGTGAAGTTTGAAAACTTCAAATGAGTGAAGGAATGCGGGTGTATGTTGAAATTGATGAGATTTCAACAACCCTGGACGAGTGCTGCCCCAGCAGTGGATCTTTGGAGAATTGTGTAAAAAACTGGGGAATATTTTATCGCTGAAGTGGCACCAATTATAAAATATCGAGTTAGAAGCGATTGATTATATGAAATTAATAATGATTGATTGTATTGATATGATGATTCAACTCCTACAAGCTGAGATAAAAAAATGAAAAATAAATAAATAAATAAAAACAGTAGAAATTATAAAACCACTTGAAGACGGAATATCGGTATCAAAAGTATACCTATTAATCGATACGTAATCGTTTGATTATCTGAATAATCAAACCTTCCGCCCCCCTAAATGCACTAGTATCAAGGTAATTGGCAATTTGTAATGATTTGAAGCCACACGTGGAAACACTATCGCTCGGTGAGGTTGGATGAAAGCAATTCAAAGCAACTCGAACGATGGTTCCACGACAGTTGCTCAACTCTGAAGCACTTTCTCATGATTATAAATTAATGATGTTTCTTTCTATTCTAAGATCTCGGAGGAGGTTCGGAAAACGTAGGTTATGGCCCACGTATTGTCCACACACCGGAACTCTTTTTTTTCGGCGCTGCGTCGGGGAAAGGCGAAAAAAGGTCCGTGACCGCGAGCGATGACAAAGCGAGTTAGGCACAGGAGATACAACAGCCAACGGCCTCGCCGCCAACTAACTTCCACCACTTTCTATATCAATTAAGAATCGTTTTGTCACTTTCTTCGGAGCGAGGAGGATCACAGAAGGCAGCTTCGGAGCTACCGATCCGCAGGTTGCGGCTCTTCGGCAGAGACCGCACGCTTCGGACCAAGCGGCCTACTGAAGACCACAGGCGAGCTTCAACAGCGACGTTATTGCTCGATGAACAACCTGCTCAAAAGAACGCTCGTTGAAGGGGAAAAGTGCCTGTCACGACTTCCTCATAGCTTGGCGAGAAAAGCCGCGTATTTTCCACGCTCTGACATCCATTGACACGGCCAGGGTACAAATACAAAAATTTGCAGGTTCTAGAAGCAACATTATCTACTGGCAGTGGCTCTGGCAGACATGCTACTAAAAGACATCACCAGACATCATCATCTTCCTACACTTTTACAGCACTAAGCACTTCTTACCAAGATCGTGGTCCCTTCCGTACATGAGCCACTGGTCAGAGGCTGAGAGGAGACCGTGTATGAAGAGGACTGGCGGGCCATAGCCGAGGCCTTTCGAATGCACCCTGTGCAGGGACAGGATATAACCGTCCTCCGTCCGCACTTGCCTCCTCTCGCAGGCCTGGCCCCGCGCTCCCACCCGTTGACACTGCAAGACAACCACCATTGGATATAAATAAACATAAAATCAACAAAAAACACGTTACATTTTGTCAAATAAATATACTAAGTCAAGGCCAAAGGGGAGAATGCAGCAAAACACGCAAATATGATGTCCTAGAATCTGGCAGGATTTGCGCGAGGGCAGACTGAAGAAGGCGAGGACGTTACTATAAATAACTGAGTTTTTTGATGTCCAGTATCGATGCAATTTGATTGGTGACCAAACTAGACTTTTTGTTGAGTAGATGGTTTCTATTTGAAGACTAGGGGTAGAACAGTTCATGTCCATCTTTCACCAAAATGGCGATAGGAACGCCATCTTAACGGCAGAACCTGGGGAAGAATGGTATATGTGCAAAGGTCGACCTACGCCTGAGCTGCGGTAACCACGCCTGAAGGTTGTAATGCGTCCTGTTTTTCACTTTATTTTCTGTTTTCTATCACGCATTGATGTCTCATTGTTGTTGGATTCTGGATCCCTGCTACGTCCTGGACATGTGCCGTTCTTCTCCCTTGGTCTTTATTTGTCCATGTCGTCTTTGGGCAGGAACTGCCCCCTAGCCATTTGGAAATACTGTTGTAGAATGAAGTTGTCACATTTGAGGCTGCAGACCTTATTCTTCGTCTCAATCCAACGTTCTAGGAGCTTTTTGGTAGTATGGCTGTACAGAATTCCTAGAATTCCTATCCTCTTAGACATGGACGTCTTCTCAATGTAGATAACGGTATTTTTCGATATTTAATGTAGATATAAATTGAGATGAAGCAGCCGATGCGACTGCTTTCCTCAACACTGGTTCCTTCCCAAAAACGTCCTGGACAAATAAAAACCTAAAAAGTCTAATTTGGCACCAAAATCAAATAATCTATGAACAATTTTCGCCTCCCCCTTCAGATTTATGCAGATTATATTTATGCAGAGTAATTTCCCATGGCTGCCAACCCAGGCCAGCCAAGAGCAAACAATGAAGATTGCTCTTTATTTTACTGTAAGAAGCAGCTAAATGAATGCTATTACTTTACTCAGCATTGCTTTGGAGGTGTTTCCACTTCTGAACGTGAGCAAGTGTTCAACAGCGACTACTTCACCCCTGAAAGTTTTTTACTGCCGTTCATATCCGATAAAACCACGAGAAAAGCATTGGCCGTGGAACGCCCAGAGAAAACTCGTTCATTCGTTCATACGTTGTTATAATATTTTGCCTTCTGGGCCAGCTCTAAAAGCGATTGATGCCCCGAAACGTCTGACATTTTGCACATTAACCCTTCGGTCTCTGGTTTCTTCTAACATGTTCAGTGAAATCGGCCAAAATCAAAGATGGTGAACGAGTTTGGAATGGATTTTTCGCGTTTTAAGGCGAAACGCTGAATTGATTCAGATAGGTCACATTTTTTCTAATTTAACGATATTTGTGTACCTGCTCTGGACAAAATACGCTTTTCCACACGAGCGAGTTCCGCCTAGGCGTACGATATAGTTTTCTACTGCATTTGACGCTGAATGCAAGTTAGCAACACGGGAATGTCAAATAAAGGTACGTTTTAAAAAAATTTTAATTATCTACTCTAATTAATTGTTATATTATTTTTTTTAAACTTAAAATAAATGGAATAGTTTGCCACGTTTTTATGATGTAAAAATGAGGGAGGATTATTCAATGTAAAGGAGTTGATTCGAAACCCCTTTGGGATGGGATTGATGAAAACGGGTGGTTCTTATTATTTTTAGAATGAATGGTGAGCAGCAATCACCCCCCCCCCCCTTAAGGGTCTGCAGCAAGCAACTGTTGCACATCCTACATTCCACAGCACGCACAAGTTGGATGATGCGGAATTTGAGACGCGCGGGATTCAGGTGTTGGAGTCGTTGATCTACTTAAATTAAATTAAAAATGTGGAAACGAGCTTTGCCATTGACCTTCGGGTAGTCGGCACTGTTAGTCACTGGATATCCGGCTTTTTCGCCCCCGAAAGTAGAAAGAGAGCAGTTACGTCAGTGATAGTCCCACGAAGCGGCACGGCAGCGAGTTCAAGGGTTGTGATGAAGATGCGTGTCACCAGATCGGAATCCCCGTCATCGAGTTGGAACGTGTCGGGAGAGTGAGGACTTTACAGACCGAGTCATACTGAAATACCGTTAAAAACTACTTAGCCCAGGAACTGAAGAGGAGAACGACCCGACCTCGAGAGCTCCCACTGTTCCCCGAGGTTGGATTCACTTTTCCTTACACTTGACACAATTCCTTTCGGTTTTATTGGAACTGGCTTCTCCTCGAAGGGGCTTCACGTCGCGCTTCTCTTTCTAAACTGCCTCTTAAGGACGACGACATCCGGAGCGTTTGTTTTACTTTCAAAAGATATAAGAATCTCTCGAGGAAGAACGAGCGTCGCCACGAACCAGACGAACGTTTGACCATTAGCCCCAGTGGGGGTCAACCTGACTCGGCAGCAGCCAAATGACGTCTTTGCATGTTATAAATTCATTCAAGAGCGAAAGTTGCAAAACTCTTAACACTGGGACTACTAAAATACCACAAAGTAAATTTTCGCGTCCAAGCTCATTTTATGAGTCACTCAAGCGAAAACTCTACGAAGCAAGTTCCGTTTTGGTTTCTCCAGAGAAGCTTAAAAAAATGTATTTTGCAAGAATGGTCCCAACGCGTGCTCACTTAAGAACTCTTTCGAGTACCTAAAGTCCAAAAGTCCTCACAGAATGGTAAAACTTGACGATGATTTTCCGTAAATAACTCAAGACTTATTACACGGAACGAATTTATTACCTACTGCCAGTATAAGTAATTAGATGACAACTGATAAAATGAAGTAGTGATGACTAGGATTTGGAAACACATCCAAACAAAGGGCCGATCCACATATGCGTCGGCCCGACCATGCCAAAATTGAAAATATTAAATTAGGACAGGAGCGTAAAATAATGTCGAAATAACTGTAGGATTTAAATTCAGAACTCTTTTTTGCTCATGATTCCTTTTAACATACGGAAAGACGTCAGTATCACATAAAAAATTTTAAAAACGCTGCAAAATTAATGATTCATTATTTCAAGATTATGGAGAAAACATTGAGAGTAGTGTGTCCAAGACTCATTCCAATCAAATCAGCGTCCAAAATTTAGTGGATGATACCCCACGTGCAAAGTCCCAAAAAGTCCCGAAAATCGAGTTTTAAAGAATATCTCCCCTCACCCTACCCTCGACCCAATTTGATATAATCGACTGAAAAGTTACGAGGACTAACTAAAGCCGAGAAAAAGTCCTTAGCCAAAATTACGAATTTTTAGAAAATTGATTAGAAGAAGAAGGAAGAAGAAGAAGAAGAGAAAAGAAGAAGAGAATCCTTTACATTAACAAGTTCAAACGTGTTACATCATGGACGTGCTAATTTTTACCAATAATGGAGAATATATGAAAAACAAGGCAAACTTTTGTATGTACACAATCTTTCTGAGACGTGGGTTCAGTTGCAAAGGAAATTCAAGACATGTAATTGAGGGGACTTTCAGAAAATTGCCTATTAAACAAAAATGGTGGACGTCATTTTGATCCAGACATCTTGAAACGCAAAATGTCATGTTACTAGGCAAATTTGGGAGATTAATTATTTCACAATTGCTTATCATTCTGGTTCGTGTGAGAATGCGTATTTTTGGCGTCTCCTGAATAGGTACTATCTGTTTCGAGAAGATGAAAAGTGGACCAACAATTTGTCCAAAGAAGTCCAGATTTAAAATCTGGATTTTCTTGCCTCTCAGGCACCCACTTGCTGTTCGAGAGACAACCAATTCAATATTGCAAGTCCAAAATTTAGAAGAAAATGATGCCCAAATGAGTTCCCAAAAATCGAGTTTCAAAAAACACCCATACCCGCCCTAAATTTGTACCCTCGGGTTTGAAAAGTTTCGAGGACAACTAGAGGCTGAAACACGTCCCTGACCAAAATTCCAAATGTTTAGGAAATTTGGCCAAAAAATGGCGTACGGTGGATGACCATTTTGATTTAAACACCTTGAAGCACAAAATGTCACATTTTGGAGCAAATTTGGGAGATTGATGTCTCCTGAGTTAAAAACTCATATTACTCATATACGTGTAAGCCCCCAGGCTTGCTGCCTCCAGAAGGCCAGAAGAGAGGGAGCATGCGCCAGGAAGCGCGCGCAGCTCCTGCCCAGACATCGCATTTTGGAGAGAGCTCCAGGGCTCACTCGTTGCCAAGGCGCCTAACATGTCGGAGTCATATATATATATTTTTGTAACCCTGTAGTGCAAGTGCATCTCACTCGTCCTCCTGGCTTTGTCCGTGCTCGCTCTGAAGTGAACTCTGCACCGTGCTGAAGTTGACCGAAGCTGTAATATTGTGTTCCCCATGAGATGATAAAGGACTCAAGTAAATTAAGCCTAGGTACACACCTTTGGGACAGCGTACCCCCTCCAGTTTTCCCTTCGACGTCGACGCCGTTTTTCAGCTGGTATCGTTGCGCTTGTTCATTAATTGTATTTCATGTATATCATCATTTCATGTATCATGTATTATTGTATTTTATGCTCCAATGTTGTCTAATTTACTTTGTCGAATTATTTGTCTTGTATCATTCTAGCCTAGGTTGAGGAAATCCTTTGCAACGTGTCCTTATTCAATTATAATTCATTTTGTATCAATGTATTTTATGCTCATCTTGGTATCCCTAATTTGCTCAGTCGAAGTCTTGGACTACATTGTGTAACCTCTCGCTAGGTCCATTCAAAACCTTCGAAGAAACCCGAATTAAATTATAACAGATTTTTATTCGAGAGAGGCTTACATACGGACTTCACTTATATCTTCCTGTCTCTTGCAGAACAACCAATTCGACTCTGCAAATCCAAATTTTGGTGGAAAATGATAATGTAATACGGTTGCCAAAACAACTTAAGAGAGCCCATGCTAGTGAAGAAATTTGAAGGGCTCGAAGAAATTGAATGAAGATATCCCTCGTCTGGTCATAGTTAACACCAGTGCGCAGGTCACTATGGCAAAACATCCCCCACGGGCGTTCTCTGGAGGAAATTTTGGCGAAACGAATGAAAAATGGTCCATCAAATGACTCTCCCTCTACCTATTTCGTACATCTAATTGCCCGCAATTACAGTCACGAGAGTTCACCACAATTTGGATGGCAGGCGATGACGAAAGTCGGTCACACGCAGTATTTTCAAGGCGAGTTTGTCTACGTTCTACTGGAAATAATGGCGAATGGCAAAGTTATTATCAAGGTTGTAAAATGAACAACTTATCTGTAGACATCTCTAAAGCAGGTGGTGATGAAGTAACGTTTGATTGTGGAAGAACATCGGAAAATTTCCTAAAAGTGCGTTGAACCGCGATAGCAGTTAGTTGGACAGCGAGTTAAAGGACCCAAAAAGGGCGTTTAGGTCATAGAACAGGGTGTAGGTATATATATGGTGTTGAAATACACAAAGTTAAGGTTGTCATACAGTAAAATATCGATTCTACACATCATTTAGGCAAAGATAAAACCTTGAAAAAGAAGAATCCCTTTGACATGAAACCTTCTATTCCAAATTATGTTTTTCCAACAGTTTTACCTTCTGATTGTTTTCCTCAATAAAAAAACGTTGACAAAAACTCAATTTCCCTTTAAACTGTCCAAAAAGCAATTACATTTATCTTTAAAGTAGAAGAAACCTTAACCTGAAACACGCAAATTCCTCTGCACGATCATGCTCCATCCACTTGGTCAACCTTACAGTTCCGCTCAATTGTGCCAATTTGGGGGCCTTCAAGATCAAGAACTTTATTGTTTCCCGTCGCCAAATTTCTGGGATTCAAAAGAGACCTTTAGGGAAGGTCTAGCGAAAATCCTCCATTCCTTGGATGGATTTATAGCCGAGAAACGGCGCCAAACACGGACGGTCACTGCATAAATAATTTGGGTTCGTTTGCACCCTCAAGAGACAGATAACTACTTTTGTACATGGAAATACGCCCGATTGGTTATGGGGATTGCGCTCACAATAATCAGTATAACCCACGATATTATATTAAATAGATACTTTCTAGCATAACCTCAAAAGGCTATCTACCCGCAAGAAATGATATCGTTTGGTAAACGTATCTTCAGGATAAAGATGAGAGAAAATTGGGATTATATCGACGGAAGCCGTAGAAAACATCACATATTTTTCTTTAAGATCAAATTTGAGATACAAAATCACCAATATCATTGGGAAATTAATTCCCGTTCCCTTTTATCGTTCTTGCATTGGAATTTGATCGTGTTTGCTCGTTAAAGAGCTTTTGTAACTTACACATTCCTTTAAATCCAACTATCTACAACTCAATCATACATTTGAGATGAAAAATGCTACTGTTACGCTATCAGCTATCCCTCCCAAGACAGCTCACTTCCCTCGATGTTCGAGATTTGGTTTATTATTATTACTGTTGACCGGTAAGTACACACAATTTCCCAGATAAAGCTTCCTTTTTTAAATAATTTGGGAAATCGTTACTTTATTTATATATTATTATTATTCGTTTACTTAATACTAGGTTTTTATTTTTCAACTGTTCACTGCGAATACTGAATCAATAATTATTGCGTTATTCACCCTTCAGTGTGTTCGTCAACCCTTTAATCGAACTGGAGAGGAGTTAACCCTCAAATAGGCGATGTGTTCCCATTTTGACATGAAGAATCAACTCAGTTAGGGGGTCAGTGGGTTTGGCGTATGGCTGTATGGGGTACCAGCGTACCAGGCTGAGCCTGAGTGTTGGTGTGTTTCCTCTATCATTACAATGACGGTTTGGTGCATAGTGGTTGTCTGGTTAGCGAAAACGCACCCCTAACAATCGATGTATTGCTACCTTCAATACATCAAATCAACAAGTAACGTATTACTTCCAACATATCCAACAGTAGCGATATGACGAATCTATTTTTCAATTTAAAGGTAAAAATTGATTATAAAACATTGGATATTTAATAACAACTTTAATGACAATTCAATTAGTACATATTTAATGCCTGTTCTAAAAATTTCAAGTAATTATGAACAAAAGGCAAACTCAGTCAACAAATTTGGATGGATAAACTGAAGGATGAACGAGTGATATTCACAAAAAACACAAAAAGTGATAACAACATGATTAAGAAAATGTCGGATTCTACATAAGACAGGTTGCATCTTGTGCGCATGCACCTTACAATAATCGCAAGTCGATTCGATATAACGATTATTATGGGTGTGTGGGCCTTAAAATTAGCTGTTTTCTTGATCTTGATCGTATCGACTTGTTTTATCTTCTACTTTTTTGCTGCTTTCCGTTCTGAAAATGGAAAGTTGTTGCATGAATTGTTCTTCAGTTCGTAGTTGATGGCTTAAGTCACATAATTATTTTGTATTGATCATGTATGATCATCATGATCAATGTATGATCATCAAGTTCCCCGCTTTCAAACCTATTGGCAGTTGTTAAGGTATCAGATGTTTTCCGGCTGTTTTTTCCAATAATTGTAGTGTTTTTTTCCAATAATTGTTTGTAGTGTTTTCTGTGTATTGATATCGTATATTGATGTCTCTACTTTGACGAAACTGAAAACAAAACAATTGAGCTGTAACCCGAGCATAGCTTTTGCTCTCGCTCCACTGAAATTATTTATCAGTTACGTGACGAGCAAGAGGCAACGAAAATTGTGATCCACAACATGAACATCAAAGCATCCTCCACAAATAGTAGACTTGGGGTATTGTGGAAGAGAGATGATGGGGTGCAGTACCCTCCATTCCAGAGCCGTGCTAGGCTCTGCTAAGTCAAACTATTCCATTGGTATCTTTGTAAGCCCCTCTGGAATTAAAACCTGTTATAATTTAATTCGGGTTTCTTCGGAGGTTTTGAATGGACCTAGCGAGAGGTTACACAATGTAAGTCCAAGACTTACGACTGAGCGTTAATTAGGGATACCAAGGATGAGCATAAAATACATTGATACAAAATGAATTATAATTGAAAACAAGGACACGTTGCAAAGGAGGATATGCCTCAACCTAGGCCAGAACTGATACAAGACAAAGTAATTTGACAAAGTAAATTAGACAACATGTGGAGCATAAAATACAATATTAATACATGATACATGACATGATGATATACATGAAATACAATTAGTCGACGTCGAAGGGAAAACTGGAGGGGGCATGCTGTCCCAAAGGTACACAGCGAGGCTTAATTAGCTTGAGTCCTTTATCATCTCATGGGGAACACAATATTACAGCTTTGGTCGACTTCAGCACGGTATACTTCACTTCAGAGCGAGCACAGGACAAAGCCAGGATGGACTGAGTGAGATGCACTTTCACGACAGGGTTACAAAAATATATATGACTCCGACAGGTTGGGCGCCTTGGCAATGAGTGCGTGCTGGAGCTCTCTCCAAATACGACGTCCAGGAAGGAGCTGTGCATGCTCCCTCCCTTCTGGTTTTCTGGAGGCAGTAAGCCTGGGGGCTTACATCTTTGCTCCTGCTTGTCAAAGATACTTTACATAGGATACTTTACCTACTTACTTTTGCCACTTTATATTAAAAACAATCACCTTCTAATCAAAATATACAAAAAATGCATGAAAATACGCTACTATGCTCTGCTCTTTTTGGAAAGCATGTCCATTTGGCGAGCTGTGCCTCCGCTTCTGTTGAATCTATGGTACAGTCGGGTCTGTAGAAAATTTCTTTTCAAAAGGTCCTACATGGAGATCACCCTCATAAAATGGTTTCTTCCTGTCAAAAAATTGCAGAAGCTCAAAGATCAAAAGTTTAATACATTTTGTTGGTATTCAACTATTTCTGAGTTTTTTTGAGGCTCAAACCTGGATTTGTTACTATACAACCCCAAGTGGCATAAAAAATCAACATCCCCAACCATTTAGAAACTATTTTCACACCCTATAGTTTAGTAATAAGTAGTTGTATTCAGAACCAACTGGTATCGGAGTTTACTATAGTAACGATTTATGTTCTTTGTAAATAATTTATTACAATTGTTCACTCAAATACACTGTTCTCATTTGCACACTTACACAATCACAAGGCACAATACACAATTGTAACGCAGTTGTCGCACCAATTTATAACACTATATATTATAGCATCTATATTCAGACTCCAAACTGAACTGCCCTCTGTGGTGTTCCTCAGTCCCTTTTATGCTCGCTCCCTTGGTCGAGAACCTCCTTGAGTCTTCCCTGGTTCTGGGAATGTGTTGTCTCAAGCAAACGGGAAGGTTCCAGCCAATTTGATATGATGCAGGAATGTTCGAGAGTGACCCTTAGCCCTCCACGTGTTGTTGACCTTGTAACACTGGTTGCCCAGTAGACTGGTGCAGGTGTAATCTCGCAACACTATGTATGTTCCGTTGTGATGCTCACCAACCAACGTGGATTAAAGTGTCTTGGTAAATTCATTTCATACTTTTCGCCATGACGGCAATTTCCCATTGACCCCAAAAATACAGAATAGTAGTTATTCTAGGTCTTAATATGCCACTAGTAGGAAGGATGTAAGCGAACATAGTCTCCAAGTGGTGGCCGACAGGGAGGAAATGACACCACGAAGCGCCTGATTGCTAGCTTGACGAAATCACCCTCTTGCAAACAAGGGTTCCGAAAAGAGGTCGGATTTGATTTTCACCTGCTTCGCTGTGATCACTATAAATTGCCAAGTTCGAAGTGATAATTATTAAATCACTCCTTACAACGTCATGTCCTCTCGGTAGCCGAGTAATAATTATAACTACTATATTTGAAATCTCGGTCGTTGTTATTATGAGCTCGTTCCGTGATTACCACAGGATAAAGTATAGTTTTCTGTGTTACAAGCCGATAATTGCATGCACAAACAATATCTCCTTTCGGGGATTCAATATAAATGCATATTTTGAAGCCATTTGTAGGAACTACAGCTGTCTTCGATAAAAAGGCTAAAGCTCCGAAAGATACAGGCTTCCTTAGCTGGTGTAGAGATAAGTTAGAGATTTGTTATTTCGTGTTGATTGAGTGTAGATTCCATACTAATTCCAAGTACCTACCCTCTAATCAATATCGAATAGGTTACACTGTTTAGCTCATAACTTCTTCCTCTTCATTCTCAAACATTTTAGCTTTTAGGCATATTTCAAAAATATAAGGGTCAATCCACTCAGATTTGAGGTTCCATTTTTCTTTTAAAACAATTTTTTTGAAAAATGTTTTATCATTTTCTAGCGATGCTCGGATGTTAAATGAGCATTTCCATTGATGATCATGATTGATTTTATTATGGTTATTTCCTTATATGACTATGCGTAATCACTATCGTGCCCATCGTTTTGGACGTCATGAAGTAATCCACAATAAAGGGAGAAGTTGGAATCTATGGAGTCAGAAATAATGCCAATTGCATCTACTGAACCATGTAATCATTTTTAGTCGTGTACTTGAAAACATTGAAAATAGAAATACAAAATTTATCAATTTTATTGGGTGATATAATACCGATTATGGTACTGATATCAAACAGGAGTGAGAAATAAATTAAACCTTTGGAAAACCTAAAAAGCCTTTAGAAATAAATACAAAATTTTTGTAGCCCTCTACCTCAACCTCTATCCCAACCGCTCCACGTTTAATTGGTTTCTCTGAATTTGAAAAAAGCTCCGTTTTATGTATCTTTCTTTTGCAAATGCAGTCGGAAAATTGAACAATTGTGCAGGGAGAGTCAATCAAGCTCCTAGATTGTTTGAGGGAGGGAATACAACCACTTTCGATTTATATCTTTTGAACAATGGATGATGACATCAATCTCTTTCATTTACAACCTCCTTTATAGCCAGTTATAAGTAAAATTTCAACATAAAATAAATAAATTGGGCTCTGTTGGGTTGTGACAGCTAGCACTAGAGAGAAAAAACTAAACTAAAATTTTTTGTTAGGGTGGAGGGCTTATCTTACCCTGTCTACAAATGACGAGAGTGTGCGCACCAAAATTTGGAAATTGAACCAAAATTTGTCTTGTGTACACCAAAATATCACAAATGTGGTCGAAATTTCAAATTTAGCCTTACATTGCACTGTTTGGTAACAAAATTGTATAACTTATGAATGATATGTTATTCTTGACCTTTTGTAAAAAATCAAAATAACTTGATGCTGAAGAAGAGCATTAAGAGCATGTTTTGGAATGAGGAATGAGCTTACTGTAGACAGAAGATAAGGGCGGAAGTCGGGGTCCGGCTGGACGATTGGGACACGAGCGTCTGTTATCCCGGCGAAGAAGACGAGCAGGGCAAGGGTGGCACAGTGGCGTGCGGCGGGCATCCTGAGGTGCTCATGACACAACACGATCTCCGCCCCCCGTATCCGCACACTGGTCACTGTGACGCGGTCACGAATTTTGCACTTGACACGAACATTTCTCTCATAGCTCAAATTTTGATTTCGTTCCCTTTTTGACAGACACGGCGTTTCACGACCGCGTTTTCACGACGACCTGATGAGACGACGGGGATGCGGCACTCACTGGGTCTCTCCGTGTAGATATAGGCCTGGTGACCGACTTGGACGGAGGAGGAACCCGCCCGCCCGGGTGGTGGGGCCCGGCGGCGGCTCCTCGTGAGCTCACGATGCCACTCTCTCCCGACCTACAAGAAGTCGAAGGTGGTGAACGCGATAAGCCGAAATTATAATCCGACTAAGTATCGGATTATCGTCACCAAATCAAAATCGCAAGTTTCCTCAACTCCTAAAAAGGAAATCGAATTTCGAGCAGCATTCCAAAAGATGATCGTCCCATCTCTCCTCAACCATAACTTTGGTCTGATGAATAAAGAACCAAGGCTGTTGGATTTCAACCCTATGCTTAACCCCAATAATTATGCTGCTTCATGATATAAAGCTCGATAGGGTGAAAATGTTTTAAAAAGTAGACAAAACCACCCAATACGTCACTCTAGCCAATTCGTTCTCACGGTTAGGCCGATCTGTGGCCTCAATATAATATTCAGCAATCTAAACTATCGCCCGTTATTCTGTGCTATGAACTATGTCCAGAAAATACGTAACGTTATTCATGTAGTGAAGTAATTGATGTACTTAGGTAAATAATACAATTCTCTACCAAGAGTCTTCACAATTTAATACATACCCACAAACTGTAAGAGAGGCACGAAACATAGATCGGCCACCATGTTTTTTATGCAAATGCTTTACCTTTCAAGCCTTAAAATATTTTATTAAATAAAATTTGTTGAATTCCTGGAGGTTTTGAGGCATTAGCAAAGCCCAATTTGTTTATTTATTTTTAAATTAGACGAAAAACACCTTACGGTATCTAATTTGTCTCAAGATTTTATGGTACCGATGAAGGGTTAACTATATTTGGGGGAGCATTCGTCTCCCATAACATATTTGGTGCAATAAGCGAGCAGGCGAGAAACAAATTCTGAAATAATACAACGGGCAACATTTTGGAACAACAGCAATGTGCTGTCCAACCATGAGCATAAGCGATCTGTCTCTCGTTTTGCATCAAGTTGGTCCAACTGGTCCAATTTGCCTTGTGGTTTTGGCATGACTCCCAGCCATAAGACCTCTCTGAGAAGATCTCTGAAGAAGACGTCATTGCCCACTCTTATTGTGGCTGGATGGACAACATGCTTGCCTACAGCACAATATATGTTAGGTAAGATGGGTGCTTTCATAACATAATGTATCCATTTCGTTGGGTACCTCATTATAGAAATTTGATCTCTGAAAGAGTCAGGAAGTAGAAATTTCAATTAAACAGGTTTTACTGCACTTAAAACGGCAAGGGAAGAAGATGAAAATTTCGGGTTTTGGTTGGTTATTCCTTGAATGATCAACCTATATTTTCATGCAAAATGCCAATCTCTCCGATTCGGCCAAAAATTTGTTTCTGGACGTTCCATGGTGTCTAAATCAAAATTAGCAAATGTCCGTACGCTGTCCACTCCAACTTTGGTAGTAGAAATTATTCTCAAAATCTGACATTTTGGTCAGGGGTCCGTTCATGGCTCTAGTTGGTTCTCGAAACTTTTCAATCCGATCGGACTAAATTTGGGTGGGGTAGGGCTCAAAATGTGTATTTCGAAAAATGGATTTTTGAGATTTTTTTGCAATCTGGGTGCGTGGGGTATCATTTTCCACTAAATTTTGGACCCTGAATCGATTGGAATGGGTCCGGGAACCGCCACACCCACTGTTTTCCCCATTTTCCCTTTGTTGAAGAAATGAATCTCCATGCGCCTGGTCCGAGGTTTAAGTTAGTCTCCATGAGCCTGGTTCGGGGAATAACCAACCCTTGTGTAAGAATTTGCAGCTTTTTTTTTTCAATTTATACAACATTTTGGGACGTTAGGACGGATAGATTGATCTCAGCATCATGCACTACGCTTGTTATTCAGAGAATAATCGACTAAAAGCGAACCACATTGAGTTTTACCTATGTATTTACGGTGAAGGCCGAGTTTTAAGTTTCAACCTAAGCGGAAATTTAGTCGAGATAAGCAGTGATATGCTAGCCGGTTTGTGGACAAACCTATCATGCGTATTGCGATACGTGGTCGGCTCTTAGACGTCGTCGAAAATGTTTACAGACACAGAAGTGGCGGCCACAACGCCAAGAACTTGATCTTGACAGCCCCTGAAAATCTTCAACTGCCTTGGAACTGCCCCATCACTCGACCCTGACCTTGCATCTTGTCACAATCAAGCCCTTCAAGTACCTTAGAACAATTTTCCAATTCTTGAAGACATTAAAACGAAGGAAGGTTACTAAAATAGCTCCTCTTATAACTTCCCAACTTATTTTATCATATTATTGTTTGCTCTGAATTTTTCTTTTCAAATTTTATTACATTAATTATTGAGAGTATAAGGAATCATGCAAAAAAATTCTAGACAAATTGAGCAGCCGAGTTGTAGAACTGGTCAAGTCCACTCATGTTCGTTTCAAGGGAAACAGCAAAAACGATTTGAACTGGATTTTTTACTCGAAATCAGACATTGAAAGAGTAGTCTCACTGAATGGAAATAGATCAAAACCGTACCTACAGTTACCTACATTTTTCTAAATGGGCGAAAAATAGGATGAAAACGACCAGACTCAACCAGTTTTGCTTCAAAATTCTGATCCAAGCGAGTTTTGCAAAATAACAGGTGGAACCTAACCATTTTTGAAACTTTTAACTTAACTCAAGAATAATGTTGTTTTTGGGAAAAAGTCCTGGTCCTTTTAAAGATTTAGTGAATAAATTAATGAAAATACCAAACCAACAATATATTTTACTTTCGTCGATTTACATTCTACATGGCATAAAGCAGTTCCCCTCGGACCTGGTTGTCCTTTACTGTACTTTGTAGCAGACGTCTTTTTGCACTGACCAAATTTGTAGCAGAATTAATTCATTTATTTGAAATAAGAGAATAATTTCCGGTTGGAATCAAGAGTTTCCCATAGACAGGAGTCTTCTAAGAACTGAAAAGGCGAAGTGGCAGTGACAATAATACTTGTGCTTTTGTATGATGGCTGTGTAACGTTACTTCCTAGACTATAACATGAAAAACACTCATAAGTTTGCAATCTAGTTGTTGTCTAATCAATTGAAAAGGTAAAAACATGATCAACTTTACTTGATGTGATTAGAACAATAAGGTTTTCAAGGATTATATCAAATGAAAACTTAATTGTTAATATCAAAAATGAATAAATGTAATTTGTAATGAAATTTTAATTAAATAGGGAGATGAAATATTTATATCACAAATATCGACTACCTACTACTAATATAATATACCACTAATATTCTACCCATGAATAGTCTTCATTTTTAGATCTTGATACCCCTTCATCATTGACCGAACACTGTTCGTCGAGGATGGAAAACGAAATCACAGGGGTTGGTTATTCCTCGAACCAGCAGCATGAAGACCCATTCCAATCGATTCAACGTCCAAAATTTAATGGAAAATGATACCCCACACGCCTAGTTCACCAAAAATCTCGAAAATCCGTTTTTGAAAACATGTTTTGACCCCTACCCGTGACAAATTTGGTCCGATCGGGCTGAAAAGCTTCGAGGACCAACTAGCTCTAAAAACGGTTCCCTAAACCAAATTTATGATTTTTAGAAAATTTTCGACTACCAAAATCAGCGTTGACGGCGGACGGAAATTCTCTAATTTTGATCTAGACACCTTGAAACGTCCAGAAGATTTTTTTTTTTTGGCCCGAATAGGAGAGATTGGCTTTTTGTACGAAAACATAGGTAGAAGTCGAGGAATAACCAACCCAAATCATATCATTTCATTCCCCTCCTTGAAAAATGCTGCAAATTCTTACACGGGGGTTAGCAATTTCTCGGATGGAGACTCATTTTTTCAACATAGGGAAAATGGGGAAAACAGTGATTGTGGTGAGTCTCGGACTAATTCCAATCGATTCAGCGTCCAAAATTTAGTGGAAAATGATACCCCACACGCCTTTTCCCAAAAATCCCAAATTCTTAAAAATCTTGAAAATCCTTTTTTCGAAATACACATTTTGGTACCCCTCCCAAATTTGGTCCGATCTCGCTGAATAGTTTTGAGGACCGACCTAGGCCGGGAACAAACCCCTGACCCAAATTTCAGATTATTTCAGAAAATTTTCTACTACCTACCATACGGCGAGGACAGCGTACGGCGGATGGGCATTTGACTTTTTTGATCTAGACACCTTGAAACGCCCAGAAAAAAATGTTGTGGCCCAAATAGGAGAGATTGGCTTTTTGTACGAAAATATGGGTTGAATTCAAGGAATAACCAACCAAAATCGTATTATTCCCTTCTACTCTTTGAAAAACAAGGAATAACCAACCAAAAGCGGACAAGTATGTTTTGTGTCTTCCACCTCACCCACGCCAACACATTGAACGTAGAAATGAAGTCGAATCGAGAGATAATTTCAAAAAGTAACGGCTTTTAGCGCCAGCGCTTAGCTATCTTGTTGTTTATATATGCGGGCTATTTACATTATTTAAATATTATGAATAATTTGCAGCATGGTGGTGCGTGCTGAATTCTTCTTTTAAATTCGCTGCCTTCGCGAATCCTTTTTAGCTATAACAATCGGTAACTGAGTATAAAATGATGTGTTTTGACTTTGACTTGGCTCGTACTCGGATTCTTTGTTGAGGTAAGTCTCAAGTAGAGGTAGGGTCTAAGTATTTGAGGTTCCTCAAATGGCCTGACTCTGATCAAGACGAGATGGCCGGGAGATTAGTTGGCTTTTGTCATAATCGTGTTGCTGACTGCTTTAGTGGAAGACGCTTTTTGTGAGGTACCAAACAGCATTCCTGAAGGGGAACTTGGTGTTCCGAGGAGTAGGCAAGGAAGAAGAAGAAGAAGAAAATACATATATTTAACATATTGACATATAAACATCATTGTGAAACAACATACATGATATGACTATGGGCTATGCCCGTCTGTCAGAGTTCCACCCCGTTCAAATGAGAGTTGAACGTCACAACCATTCTGCTCACACAATGCTTGGAGAGCCTTATTCCAGAATATCCGACGTTTAAATATCTCTTCAGCTAACATGCGTGGGTAACGGCCTGTCGTCATATTCACTACTTTCTGCAGATATTTGCAATGTAGGGAGAGTGTGAAGAAGTACAGTGGTTCAACTCCTGCCTCCAAGTACAAAACATAGTCCGGAGTATTGAGGAGAAGATAGAAAAGCCGCTTAATGAAGAACTTCAGCACCTGTTCAACCACTCTGTACTGCTGAAAACCCCACACCTGTGCATTATAGCAAACAATGGAACGAACCGAAGCCCGGAACACCTCATACTTAGTACTGAGTGGCTCGCCTTTTGTGAGGTACCAAACAGCATTCCTGAAGGGGAACTTGGTGTTCCGAGGAGTAGGCAAGGTTTCTACTGAAATTGTACGCTTTCGATTGGAAAGAAAACACCAAATTGTCCAATCGCGTTTTTCCAATTTACTTTGACCAGGCGTTGCCGGCTGTTTGGTTGGACACCTGTGAGAATACCAACACCTCCCAGTGAATTCTCAGCAAAGGGCTGTCTTTTAAGGTCGTCTCCCTTTCATCAGATACAGTTGTTGTTGGGGAATTCGGAAGCGTGCCAGAGACATCATAGTGATTGTTCGCTCTTGGGGCGGGCCATGAGAGCCAGAAGGTCCCAAACAGTCCTATAAAATCATCCTAAAAGTCCCTTGCTTTGTGCGTCCACGTTGCTGTAATACTTTCTCAAGACTCGGGGCATTCTTGCTTATGTTGCAGGACCACAACTTGCATTGCTGACGATCTTGACCATTGTTGCCAGTGATCCCATCCTCAAGACTCAGGTGATCTTGCTACCCACAAGGGCTCAACTTCTGGTTAATGCAGCTATGTGCCCCCGAGTTGGCCAAGTTCACGAGCCAAGTTTTCAACACTGCAGTGGCTTGGTCGTTGTCTCCTCCCAGTGAATTCTCAGCAAAGAGCTGTCTTTTAAGGTCGTCTCCCTTTCATCAGATACAGTTGTTGTTGGGTGATTTGAAAGCGTGCCAGAGACATCATAGTGATTAGGCGCTGTTGGGGCTGGCCATGAGAGCCAGAAGGTCCCAAACTGTCCTATAAAATCATCCTACAAGTCCCTTGCTTTGTGCGTCAACGTTGCCCTAATACTTTTCCATGACCTGGAACATTCTTGATTATGTTGTGGGACTACAACTTGCATTGCTGACGATCTTGACCATCGTGGCCATGCCATAATCCCATCCTCAAGACTCAGGAGATCTTGCTAACCACTAAGCTCAACTTCTGGTTAATGCAGCTATGTCCCCCAAGTTGGCTAAGTTCACAAGCCATGTTTTCAGCACTGCAGTGGCTTGGTCGTTGTCTCCTCCCAGTGAATTCTCAGCAAAGAGCTGTCTTTTAAGGTCGTCTCCCTTTCATCAGATACAGTTGTTGTTGGGTGATTTGAAAGCGTGCCAGAGACATCATAGTGATTGGGCGCTGTTGGGGCTGGCCATGAGAGCCAGAAGGTCCCAAACTGTCCTATAAAATCATCCTACAAGTCCCTTGCTTTGTGCATCATTGTTGCTGGTATATTTTCTTAAGAATCGGAGCATTCTTGCTTATGTTGCAGGACCACAACTTGGATTGCTGGCGATCTTGACCATCGTAGCCATGCCATAATCCCATCCTTAAAACTCAGGAGATCTTGCTACCCACAAGGGCTCAACTTCTGGTTAATGCAGCTATGTCCCCTGAGTTGGCCAAGTTCACGAACCAAGTTTTCAACACTGCAGTGGCTTGGTCGTTGTCTCCTCCCAGTGAATTCTCAGCAAAGGGCTGTATTTTAAGGTCGTCTCCCTTTCATCAGATACAGTTGTTGGGTGATTTGAAAGCGTGCCAGAGACATCATAGTGATTGGGCGCTGTTGGGGCTGGCCATGAGGGCCAGAAGGTCCCAAGCTGCACATTAAATCATCCTACAAAGTCCCCCTGCTTTGTGTGTCAACGTTGCCCTAATACTTTTCCATGACCTGGAACATTCTTGCTTATGTTGCGGGACCACAACTTGCATTGCTGACGATCTTGACCATCGTGGCCATGCCATAATCCCATCCTCAAGACTCAGGAGATCTTGCTACCAACAAGGGCTCAACTTCTGGTTAATGCAGCTATGTGCCCCCCGAGTTGGCCAAGTTCACGAGCCAAGTTTTCAACACTGCAGTGGCTTGGTCATTGTCTCCTCCCAGTGAATTCTCAGCAAAGAGCTGTCATTTAAGGTTGTCTCCCTTCACCAGATACTGTCGTTGGGGAATTCGGAAGCGTGCCAGAGACATCATAGTGATTAGGCGCTGTTGGGGCTGGACATGAGAGCTGGAAGGTCCCAAACTGTCCTATAAAATCATTTTCCATGTCCCTTGCATGGCCATGGAACATTCTTGCTTATGTTTTGGGACCACTACTTGCATTGCTGATGATCTTGGCCATGACAGTGATCCCATCCTCAAGACTCAGGAGATCTTACACAAGGGCTCAACTTCTGGTTAATGCAGCTATGTCCCCCGAGTTGGCTAAGTTCACAAGCCAACTTTTCAACACTGCAGTGGCTTGGTCATTGTCTTGTAATCTTGTGGTCGTTGTCAGTCAATACCAGCCTGAATGGCTATCTAAGCTGTAGTCCCTTATGGAATACTCGCGTACCATTCTTCTTAAGTGGCTTTAAGTACCGAAATTTGGTACTTAGGGGGAGCACTGCTTATCAGTACATCAGTGCAGGCACCCCTGAAAATTCGAATAGGATGATTCGAGATTGTTTTCTACAACGGCCGCCAGGGGCTTACTGTACTTATGTACTTCCCTCAGTTTGTTTCCTTTCTATTCCTTTTTCTGCTTTTTTTTTCTGATGATACAGTTTATGGAACGACGCGTATATCTAGAAAATCTTATGTTCATGGAATCTTTTATCAAGGGGGCATGGCCATAAAGCGATATATCGATTGTAACGCTATACCGTTTTTCGTGGGTGCGTGTACTAATGTCCAGTTTATTGCTCCCTATCTAAGGCCTGCTGAATGAAGGGAACACATTCCTGCCTTTATGGCTGTCTCCCCGCTGCTTGCAGCAAAGGGGGGGGGGGCATAACCTGCAGGGTGAGCTCTCCTATCAATTGTGACTCATTTCCTTAAATTAGGGTGAGAAACTCATTGAACTGTAGTCCCTTTGTTCCCTCATATCCCTGTTCCTGTCTGTATAATCTACAAGGTTTCCTCAAAAACCCTCCCCCCTCCTTGCTATAATCGTTATTTTGAAGTAATTTTGAAAAAAATTGAAATGCTATATGTAATGATGGTTTTCCAAAGATCTCAAATATCAATTTTTTTTATTGCAGAATCGGATTCTACCTAAAATTTCATGAAAATTTGATCCCTCAACCAATTTTTTTTATTGCGCGCCTGCAAAGATGCACCCCAAAATTGTCAAATAGTGGGATCTTTGAGTCAACTATATTTGAACTTGCTATAAACTCTCTTACTTTGTAGTAATCTAGGCATTTATTTTTCAGGTGGTTCGCTATTGAAGGAAAACTAGCAGTGCTCCCTGCTTACATGTCACCTTTCTGAATGCTCACGTGAAGACCTAGAGTCGTGCTTCGTCTTTCAACAACTAAAAGCGGTATCTATCGAAGTAGATAAGATTGAATATCACACAATATTCAACAAAATGCACCGCCGGTCTCTCTGTTGGGATACAGTAGCATCCGAGATAGTCGAATTGGATTCAAGTGACGACGACGTGCCCAAGAGGTTCGTCAAGAGAAAAAATAAATTCAAAATCAACCATAGACCGGACCTGTCGGGTTCGAGCTCGATCGAGGAAATATCGTCGGATTCTGATTCCAACGCAAAACTTGCGCAAAATATCACCAAAACAGCTGCTTCTAAAAAGGTGGACGCGAGAACACCTTACAAAAACAAGTTTAGAATCAGCAGCGAAAGTTCAGACTCTGACGATTGCGTTGTTTATTCAGACGAAGATCAAACGCCTGTTAAGGGCAGAACGAAGACGTTGACTCTACCGGCGTTCAGCTATGAAACCCCTGACAAAAGGACGATAAACTCTAATAGAAAACTGTTAAGTGACATAAGTAACCGGTGCGGTACGCCGTTCAAACCGTTGAGTACTCTCAGAAAGTCCATTCTGAACCAGCCCACCGACGATCCTCCCAAAAAGACAAGCAACGGTTGGAAGACGACAAATGTGAATTCTGAACAAGAACAAAGATCGGCGAGTGATCGTTTGTTCGACTCCTTGATCGGGCTTGAAGGAATAAATTTGAACGATGGAGATTCTCAGAGCAAAAAGGACTATCCATCTGACAACCAACCGAAAACCTCCAAGATTCCAAAAGCCACGCAAAAGTCGAAGAAAGAAGATCGGGCATTTAAAACACCAGCTGCTTTTACGAAACAAGTGAGTTGTCTGTCTCTTATTCATTTAGGACTTGAAAAGGGACGTTTTCGTGGGATTTTAATTTGTTAAATTACTCCATCAGTCAGCCCTTTGATGGACTGTTCAGATGGCAGCAGAAACTCGATTGCTGAACTCAGTAAATTAAGCTGGTTTCCAAAATTGCTCTTATTCAGGGTGTCCCAAGTGTAATGCCCGACTAGACTCCTACGTGTTGTACAACTCATTTCCGACCAAAAGTGCCTCTTAGCAATTTTTCTTTTAGAGACTTCGTTTTCGAGTTATTCCCGATTTAAGAATTTTTGTCGTGTTTTTCGATCTTATGTCACTGAAATGGACATAACTCTTTCAATATTCAGATAAACTCAAATCTGACGATACCATTGGAAAGAGCGATCAATTTCCTATCTTTTCAACGACTAAAAAATGTTATTAAGATGCAATTGTGTAGTAAAAACGCTGCAGATTCTTTCACAGGGGTTGTTTATTCCTCGGGCCAGGAGCATGAAGACTCATCCAATCGATTCAGAGTCCAAAATTTAGTGGAAAATGATTCCGCACACGCCATGATCGCCGAAAATCCATTTTTCGAAGTACACATTTTGACCCCTACCCCCAAATTTGATCCGATCGGGCTGGAAAGGTTCAAGGACCAACAAAATCCGGAAACGGGGACCTGACCAAAGATTCAGATGAAAACATATTCCTTTGAATAACCAACCAAAAGCAGTCCAAAAGAATAATTTTGTCAAAACCATAAAATCACTTGTTTTTTAAACGCTCCGTAGGCCTACTCCTTCTTATTGCAGAAACGTGAAAAATAACCCATAAAAAATGGGTCCTCGAAACTTTTCAACCCGATCGGACCAAATTTGGGTGGGGTAGTGGTCAAAATGTGTATTTAAAAAAAAATGGATTTTTGAGATTTTTTGCAATCTAGGTGTGTGGGGTGTCATTTTCAACTAACTTTTGGACGCTGAATCCAATGAAATGGGTCCCGGAACGATTGGTGCCCTCTGGAATTAGGTTATGGGTCAAAATGGGTGCCTATTTACACATTTCGGATGTGTGTTTTCGAAATTTCTTGTTTTGCACTCGAATTTGACAGCAAAAGAGTGTATTTCCTGGGTATATCTAACGAAAAATGTAGGTATTTTAGGGGAACTATTCAGTTTTATGTAATTTTTCTGCTCTATCAAACGGTTATTTCCAAGCTTTGACAAAATTATTTCTTGGGGGTGCTTTCTACTACTTAATTGCTATCAGAAAAACATTTGTTATGCATTGAGAAGATAGAAATTTTAACGCTCTTTCCAAAATTGTATCCTCAGATTTGAGTTTATCTGAACATTGAAAGAGTTATGTCCATTTCAGTGACATAAGATTAAGACCACGACAAAAATCTTGAATCTCGAATAACTCGGGAATAAAACCCCTTAAGATAAATTGCTAGGAGTTATTTATTTATTTATTTATTCATTTTTTTGGTCAGAAATTAGTGTTGTAGAACACAGGAGTCGGGTTGTGGAACACCCTGTAGAATGAAAAATGCACAACTTTCGTTTAAAAAAAAAAACTCGCTGAACTGGGGGTTCAACCTAATCAAATGTACTTACGGTATGATTTTTTTGAAAATCTTGCCTAGAATCCGAAAAAAAATTGTAAGCTCATAAACCAAAGCTCCCCTTAAAGTGGTCCTTTCGTAGTACAGGGTGCCTTTTTTCAAATCTTGATAAAAAACATTGTACGAATCAGAAAATTTCCATTTTTTAATATAGTATAGGTACAAACATAAAGTTTTGTTTAACTTGGTTTTGAAGATCAAATCAGTCAGGGGACGTCCTCCATTCTCTATCCCTAGAAAGGTAGCGCTATTCCATTGGCGTTCAAGGGTAACGTTGAGTAAATATTACACATTACTCGAAATCACATCTTTTTGTCATCGCAATTGGCTCTAAAATGGTAACTATGGCTCATCTTAGGATGACAAAGGTAAACACTCACAGAAAATTCTCTACTTCGATTGCAAATATCTCTTTATTTCAGAAAAAACAATTGGAAATACAAAAAAGTCTTAATTTGCAGTCTTTTTAGTAAAAATATTGAAGCAAGTATATCACAAATATTGCGCATGCGTGAATTTTTCTCTCTGACGGTTGATTTCAGCGTTGGTATGAGCGAATATCATCTGCCGCATCTCCTGGTGGAAGAACAAATTGAAACAGTCAATAGGAGTCGTTTCTTGCTTCTCCACGTGGTCCAGGGGTGATATGGACGACGTTTTTTCTTGGAGCTTTACTCCCTTCTGAAACCATTGGGTCCCTCTTCCACTCGAAAATGTTATTCTCCCCTGGAATGACCTCTTCATTGAATTTTAGGAGGTTGCTGCGGGTAGGATCGTGTGAGCTGGTTACAGCTGTCCTCCTTTTTGGTGCTTTTTTTCTGCTTGGTATTTGTCGCGCGTGATGTACTCGCTTCTCGTTTTCGCCCTTCTTCAACGAATGCTTCGATGGAATTTTGAATCGCCTCATTGGCTTCATCTTCATTGGCAGGGTCAAAATCAGGGTCATTGAAGGAGTCATCCCCATCTTCTTCACATTCGCAATCAAGAGTGTCATCTCTTTCTGGAGGTATGTCAGTTCCTTCCAAGTCTTCATCATCTTCTTCAAAATCCAGATCTGAATCCTCTTCTTTAGTAGAACTTGGGGACACGACGGCTATACTAGCGATTTCTTCGTCATTGAAAACCCTCCTTAGTCCACACATGGTCTAAAAAATAGGAAAACGTGAATTTAGTGGAATAAAACAAGAAATAAATGAACTAATTTCAGAAATTTGTCAAAAAAAAAAAATAATAATAATAATAATAAGACACTACCACTGAGCGCAGTTTAGTAAGAAAATCACCCCTATAAGAGGTAAGAGGTTTCCTTCACACCAACTTCACAACCTGAAGTTTTTAATTTTTCTAAAGGGTTTTTTAAAATTTCAATTAATTTTTTGGAATTTGAAAAACCAGGGACCCTACAAGATTTAATGAACAACATCCAGGATGAAATTGCCAACATATCACCTGCTATGCCGGTAAGAATTATGACAAATGCCAGAAATCGGGTCACACAGTGTATAGAGGAATGGAGGACGTCACCTAACTGATATAATGATCTTCAAAACCAAGTTAAACAAAACTTTATGTTTGTACCTACATTATAATAAAAAGATGAAACTTTTCTGATTCGTACAATGTGTTTTATTAATCTTTGAAAAAAGGATGTTAAGCTGCAGCACCCTGTATATTCTCTTCAGCTGAGATAAAATCTCTCATCAAATGATTGTAAGAGGACATCATTGTAGAACTCATCATTTCTGGGGTAGTGGAAGGGAGAACTTCACCTGATTAATAAATAAAAGCATCAATTAATCATTCTTATTAATGGTCCACCCATCATACTTTATTCATCGTCTTATTTTCCAACAGAAAGAAATTCGGGGTAAAATGAAACGTCCCGGTGACAGCAAAATAGTCAGCAGGCGAACTGACGACAGCGACAGCGCGTCGACTGACTGCCACATCTTCTCGTCATTGGAAAATCTCAACGACAAAGTCGACGCTCCTTGGCCTCAACCGACGTCATCGATTTGGGACCAAGAAACGGTCGAGTTTCCCGACGACCCGAACGACCTGTACGTCAAAACTACCCCTAGACCGCCGATCCGCAAAAGGGGAAAAACGACAAACTTCCGTTTTGACGACTTGAAATCTGCTTTGGACGAAATCGACGCGCAAGCGGTGACAGGGTCGTTTCAGAGTCAGGAAAGTTTTCTGAGTTCTTTGAGCGAAACTGTGCAGAATGACGTCAGTCACCCGATGGGCCTCTTTTACAGAGAGAAATTTGGCAAAAAGAAAGACGAGCTCGCTGCCGTCTTATTCAGGTAGGTATTTTGATTTAAATTTAGATAGATACTGGTATACTGTCTTTCGCTGATGACACTAGCCTCAGAATAACCTATAATTCGTGGTCTAGTGCTGTGATTTTACCGGATAAATGTCTCCAAGCCGTCACAAAACATCTTCAGCAAAATTTCCTATACCTAAATCCAACAAAACCTCCTATTTATATTTTCCCTGCAACCTTTGTGCCCCACCTATCCCGAAAAATCTCAAATTTCACAATTGTTGCCAACAATTGCTTGACTGTAGCTACCCCAATATGAAGAAGTATCTCGGAATTATCATAATGAAAGACTCAAATGGACCCAACATACTAATTATACAGGATGGTGCAAAACAGACGGATGTTTTGGTTGGTCATTCCTTGAATAATCAATGTATGTTTTCATGCAGAAAGTCAATCTCTCGCTCTTCTGGGCGTTTCAAGGTGTCTAGATCAAAAACGCTGCAAATTCTTTCTCAGGGGTTGGTTATTCCTCGGACCAGGCGCATTGAGAATCATTCCAATGGATTCAGCATCCAAAATTTAGTCGAAAATACCCCACATGCCTAGGCACCAGAAATCTCAAAAATTTACATTCAAAATGGGTAGATAGATACCCATTTTGTCCCGTAACCTCTTCCAGAGGGTGCCAATCGTTACGAGACCCATTGCATTGGATTCGTTGTCCAAAATTTAGTGTAAAATAATACCCGACACGCCTATATCGCCAAAAATCCATTCTTCAGAAAACACATTTTGACCCCAACCCCACCTCCCAAATTTGGTCCGATCGGGCTGCAAAGTTTAGAGGACCAACTAGAGCCAGAAACGGGTCTCTGGCCAAAATTTCAATGTATTAGAAATTTTTCTACTACCGAAGTCGGCGTATGGCGTACGGACATTTGACTTTTACGATCTGGACACCTTGAAATGCCCAGAAAAAAAATTTGGGCCAAATCGGAGAGATGGACATTTTGCATGAAAACATAGGTTGATTATTCAAGGAATAACATCATTTTCCTATCAATTTTGCAGCGTTTTTTCAATGTATCTTGTTTGTTTGATAAAAAATAAATTATTTTATTAAATAAAAATAATAATATTGATAATATACTCAGTCCGTCTTACTCAGTTGGTAATCGTAATTTATCAAAATTTCGTTTTCAGGTTATTCAATAAAGACGTATTTGAATCAAAATTGCCAGAAGATATGAAACTGGAATGGAGCGGTCGCATGACGAGCTCCGCTGGAATAACTCATTTGTCCAGGAAAATGGTCAGTGGCGAATGGGTATTCTTATCGAGGATCACGTTGTCCAAAGTAAGTTTCCTTTGGTGTGTCTCTAAGTGAGCCAAAGTAGCGTATTATCCATAAGTTATCTATATGCGTTTGTTTAAAGCCCATAGTGACGACGGCTGCCAGGCTGAGAGACACGCTGATCCACGAGATGTGCCACGCTGCTGTTTGGCTGCTGGACCATAAAAAGGACGGCCACGGACCTTACTGGAAAAATTGGACGTACAAAGCGCGTGAAGCGTTCCCAGAGCTCATGGCGATCAACACGTGTCATAGTTATTCGCGGGATTGGAAATTCTACTGGGAGTGCGTCTCCTGCAGCTACACCATTGGTCGGATGACCAAATCATTCGATACACAAAGGTATTGATAGTAGGTATTGTATTCGTTAGAGAGGGAAGAGAAACAAATCGAGGAGTAGGAGGTAAATAATATTTTTAAGGATAACGGAATTCGACCAGGTAGTGTTGGCTTACAGTTTGTTGCAAACTATAATGATGGGGAAGATCTGTGGCCGCAGGGGAGTTGGAAGGAAACGTGCATCGTGGTTGTCAAATATACGCAGCTGGACGGGAATCAACCGAGCAGCTGTTTCACTGTTTCATCTGTTTCACCTGGCGCAGGACCGCGGGAGATATGCAGAAATGATCGCCGACCTTCAATGATGGAGATGGCACTAGAAGAAGAAGAAGTGTTGGCTAGACTCATAAAGCTTACAAAAATGACGCTGAGGGCGATCAACAGTAAAGTTGAAATCAAAGGGGGCCTGAGACATGGAGGTTCTCGACACTTCTCTACAATCTGGCATAAAAAGCTGTGATGAGAAAGTGTCCCATTAACATCGGATTAATATATTTCCAACAGGACACGTCAGAAGATGATTTTGCAGATGATAAGGCCGTAGTAGTGACGAGAGGCAGGACATACTGGAAGGATATGTCGACACGATTAGGGTTGAGGGCACACGATAAACAGTAAAAACACCTCAAGATGGAGAAATGTGGACATTCACAGGCTTGAAAGGGTTAAGCAGTTTACATACCTGAGTGACCAAGTAGCGGGCCATAATGAAGTAACTGCGGAGATTCAAGCAAGGGTAGTCAAGGGTGCTACTATATGCTCTGAAGTCTTCACTAATTTCAAAGTAACACAAAATTGAGGTTACCAAACGATTATCCGCCTGACAGTAACATTCGGTTCAGAAACATGGACCCTCACAATTATGAAGCAGACTCCAGAGATGGGAAAGGAAAACATTGCGGAAAATCTACGGCGCAGTTTGTGATGGCGCTAGGTGGAGGATCAGAACTAACGGTACGGCCAGAGTGCACGCCGATTCAGATTCAGATTTTCGGCGCGTGTTTCACCTGAGTCAGATATTCTGTTGGTGGCCACATTGAATGCAGGAAATACGTCGCCGATACTGCCCCGATACGACGCAAGCCAGTCGTAGTTATGGAGTTTTCAGATGAGGACTTAGCATGTATAATGATAGCATCTGAAACTGTTGTTAAGTTACAGCCAGTGAAAAAAGGTGTTCATGATATTAATAAGTGTAGAAGTGATCTTGGCGAGTACCATCATCTTTTCCCTCAGCTTAGAAATGACAGAGCACGATTCTTCGAATATTGTAGAATGGAGTCCGAAACTTTTGACTACATATTGAGTAAAATTGAACACCGTGTTATAAAAAATTGGTGTAACCTACATAAACAAAGGATCCTTCCTGAGGAACGCCTAGTTGTAACCCTAAGGTAAGGATAATTAATTTATAATTAAAGTAATTAATACTGTAAAGCTAAAACCAAGCACACATTTTTATTTCAAATTTTTTTATTATTTAACTTGTACGTATTTCGGAATTCATTCAATGATCACAGTTGAATAAAAATATTAGTAATTAACTGTGATAATTAACAAATATTTTAACTAAAAAATTAAAATAATAAGATAAAATATTTAATAATATTTTTATTTAACTGTGATCATTGAATGAATTCCAAAATACGGACAAGTTTATTAATAAAATTAAAATAGGGCATTTGGTTTTAGTTTTACAGTTTTAATCTATTTGGCAACCTTGATTGTAAATTTCAATACTAATTAAGGTAATTAGATATTTTACAATAAAAACAAACTGTATTTAAATATTAAATTAAAGGCCAGCGATCACTGTCTGACTCGGAATCTGAAACCAGAATGAAGAATTCATTGCGGTAAGCCGGTACCTGCGCGAGGACTCGGCTTCCGGCTGCCACTATGGCCACTTCCGTTTAAATGCAAGTGCCATTCCTGCCGCCGAAAATCTGAATCTGAATCCGAATCTGAATCGGCATGCACTCTGGCCGTACCGTAACGCGAAATTGGAAATGCTCTACAGAAGTACCTCAGGCTCAGGCGGTTGAGATAGCTTGGACATCTGGAAAGGATGGACAACCATAGGATTCCTAAAAAAGTTTTGATCTCGACACCAGGAGGACATGCTTCCTTCATGCCAGGAGGACTGAGGATCCCTTGGGCGGCCACAGAAAAAGGAGGATGGATGGTGTCACAGCCGACATCCAGAAGCTTGGAGAGCGAAAGCGTCTCATCGGGAAGAAAGGCGAACTGCCAAGGTTCTTCTCGGGCTGTACCGATGGTGATGATAAATGTTGAATCAGCTGTTGTTCTGATTGTCCAGCGCAAAGCACTGCAAAGTTTGTCCACAAAATATTCCTCGATCTTGGAGGAAAGTATCTTTTAAGTAACTGTGACTTATGGGAAGACCATTTGCGAGCAAAATTTACGAAAAACTGTACGGCAAATAGGTACTTTAGCCTTCCGTGTTCAGGATACTTCAAAATACCTCTAAAAAAGCTACAAATTCACCTGTAGTCTTGAAGTCGGGGCTGAATTCACATCGCAGGCGAAAGTTTAGTGGTATTTTTCCAAAACACCCACCGCCTTGAGGTCAGGCAGGCTTGTCTGGCGTTCCAAAGCCGCTGGGTTCAGACGTGGTGGCCGTGGGTAAAGCGCCCAAAAACGCGTTTTCAATATCCATCGCCCTGGCTCCTAGACTACCTACTAGTAGCTTTTTGTACTAGTTATGAGCAAAATCGATAAGCCCAACGATTTAGGCACAACTAAAAAGCCGCTATTCGGTATTACCAAACTTCAGGGATCGATTTATGGCTACTTTGAAACAAAAACTGCCTCTTTGGGTATTTGTTTATTATTCCTCGAATAATCAATCGAAGTTTCCAATCGCTTTTTTTTTTTTGTTGAGAATTTTCTTGAAGTTTTGAGATTTTGGTCAGGGGCGTCATTCTGGCTGTGATTGGTCCCTCGAGACTTTTCAGACCGATCGGACCAAGTTTTGGGTGGATATGGGTGAAAATATGTTTTTTGAATTCGATTTTCGGGACTTTTTGGGAACTAGGGGTGTGGGGAAACCATTGAAATGGTCTCCTATTGTCGCCCACCCCTGGGGGTAGGTATGCTTCAACCTACCGACCTATTTGAGTCCTGCTGAACGAGATTCGTATTGAGCTTGCTCTTCTTGTTGCTATCTTATTGTTGGAACTTAAGGTAATAACACGACTGCAAAATACATGGGAGTTGGTTGGTTATTCCTTGAATAATCAGCCTATGTTTTTTTGTTTTGTGTTGCTGTCACAAAATTGACACTTGAGTGTACAAAAAATCACTGAAACATTACAATTTAAATATCGCTCTCAGTCCGCTATCGCAAAATGTACTCCTTCTGCTCTCTTAGGGTAAATATTTTGGCTCATTATTAGTCGAATAATCAAAGATGATGCCTAGATCAAGGCGCTGCAAATTTTTTCACAGGGGTTGGTTATTCCTCGGACTATGAACATGGAGACTCATTCCAATCGTTTTAGCGTCCAAAAAATTGTGGAAAACGATACTCCACACGCCTAGATCACCGAAAATCCGTTTTTTGAAATACATATTATAATGGATTTTTGAGATTTTCAGCGATCTAGGCGTGTGGGGTATCATTTTACAATAAGTGTTGGACGCTGAATCGATTGGAATGAGTCCAGGACCTTCTACACTCGCTTCTCTTGCTCCAAGGAATAATAAACTGTTGTAGAGTAACATGCAGCGTTTCTTTTTATAGGGCTCGTTTCCAAAAGAATTTTACTTCTTTCCTTTTTTTTCTCGCAATTTCGACCTCAACTCAGTAAACGCACATAACTCCCTCAATCATTAATGACAAAATTTTCCAATTTTACCAAAAGAACAAATTGGGAATAATCTTTGCTAAGAGGAAATAATGAAAAGTTGTTATTCAGTTGGAAAACGGACCGTGATTTATAGAATTGTGTTCGTGTTTCTTGCTCATATTTTTTGCGACTACTGGTAGTATACTACTGTCTTCCTTCTCCTGTCCCCTTTCGCGTTTCAATAACCCTTTTTTTTTCTTTTTCAAGGTTCAGCTGCGGTCGGTGTCACGGCAAATTCGTCCTCAAAGAAAAAGACAACAAGAAAAAACGAGAGGCGAGCGGTTTTGCCAAATTCGTCAAAGAAAACTACTCGTCCGTCAAATCCCAAGGCGCCCCCCACAAAGACGTCATGAAAATGCTCGCGCAGAAATATCAAAACGAAAAAGGAAATCAACCTTTGGAAACGCCTGACGTCGAAGAGGAGGCAAACGATGTCATCGTTTTGAGTAATGAAGAATAGGGACGATGCAACAAAACGAGGCTTTTTGTAAATAGGCTGATATAACCTATTTTCCTACGACCTTTGAGCCCATTGGGCCATGCAATTCACTTTAGGGTTGTAGCTTCTCTAATCGTGTACTTTTTTTCCAACATAGAAAGTGGATAAGCTGTTATTCAACAGCTAAGTGAACTTAGTGCAATCGATTTGTATAATAATGATTTTAGACTATTGAAAACGGACTTCGATATACTAATAACCTTATAAATTCAGCTTCTGTTTTTTAATCCTATCCTAGGGTTGAAGGTTTCTATAGGACACTCATGCCTTGGTCAAAGAAGATTAAGCTGTCCTATCGTAGTTCCAACAAATCAGATTCAAATATTAAAAATTCTTAACTTTGTGTAAAAACTGTTTCCCATTTTTTGATGATATTTAGAGAAGATTATGCCTATTCAGATTAAGTTAAGCCTTTTTAGTCACCACTCACTTATTATTTGTCTATTTAAAGAAGATAGTGAAACGCCCAACTGCCAGTAAAATGCAGCCTTTGTCATAGTAAGGGCGCGCTCATCATGTTCACGAATCATTCATATATCTCTTCGATATATGCTTGAGTAAGTAAATATATTTCATAATTGTATTCAAAATCTAGGATCCTTCAGGTTCTCCCTACAGCCAACAGCTCAATCAAAACCATTGCCATCGGGTTGGCTGCAATAAACTGAAGGACCAAGCAATGATTAGTTGATAAAATCAAATGCATGGGTCAGACAGTTTAGATCTATATACGCCCTTTCATAGATCTGCATTCAAATGGAGTCAGAAAGCGCAAGAAAAGATTCCTTTGAACCTTTAAAACGCACTGCGATATGGTTTTGTAGGCGGACATTGGAAATTTCTACCGGTAAATTTATGTATTAAGCCTCATTAGAACACGCCTGGGTACCAGAAATCTCGAAAACACATTCGAAATGGGTAGATAGGCACCAATTTTGACCCATAGCCTCATCCAGAGTGCACTAATCGTTCCGGGACTCGTCTCACTGGATTCAGCGTCCAAAAGTTAGTGGAAAATGATACCCCACACGCCTAGGTACCAGAAATTTCAAAAACACATTCAAAATGGGTATGTAATAGATACCCATTTTGACCCATAACCTCTTCCAGTGGGTTCCAATCGTTCTGGGAGACCCTTTTCATTGGATTCAGCGTCCAGAATTGAGTGGAAAATGATACCCCACACACCTAAAATGGAAAAAATCTCAAAAATCCATTCTTCAAAATACACATTTTGACCCCCACCCCACCCGAATTTGTTCCGATCGAGTTGAAAAGTTTCGAGGACCAATTAGAGCCATGAACGGACCCCTGATCTAAATTTCAGATTTTTAGAAATTTTTCTACCACCTAAGTCGGCGTGGACGGCGGAGGAACATTCGCTAATTTTTATCTAGACACCTTGAAACGTCCAGAAAATTTTTTTTGGGTCGAATAGGGGGTTGACTTTTTGCATGAAAATAACCAACCAAAAGGAAAACACAGAAATTTGAAAAACAAAATTTTTAATAACTTCAAGCACAGTCATTATTTATACGAAAATTATGTATTTTATTAAAAGTTCTTCATTTCGGTACCTACGAAATAGGCACAGGTAAACGGGAATGGAAGTTGAAAATTGTAAATACGCAAAATAAAACAGAATCCTCTGACATTCAATAACCCACGTCGTACAATGATCAGTTTTGTACACAAATTTACATGGTCACGAGTGGTTCATAAGTGCACAGCACATTGCATCAGACACGATGATATCCCTGAAAACTTATAAGAGCGATTTGAAGGAGGCCTGGATTAAATTTTAAGTACGTTTAATGACAATTGGTTTTTCTAGAAATTTGAACAAAATAAATGGGGTAAATAAATGGTAGCACGGTGGTGGTGGGTTTTGTGAGGCAGAGCTTGTTTGGTGATAGCGAAAATTTGTGTAGGATTGACTGAAATAAATTGGAACGTGGAATTATATCAAACTTCAGTAGTTTTAGGCCATTAGAACCGTCACAGACGTCGCTAAAGAGGATTAAATCTGACAAAATCCCCTGTATTTTGAACCATTTGCGTTTGCCTTACATTTAATGGGTCCGAATGAACGCCATGATGCCCCCGTTTAGTACTGAAATTCTGATTATTCCACGTTCACCTCAATTTCAAGCAAAAAACTCAGATTTTGCGATGAAGAAAGAGCTCATCAAGTCACATTCAAATCAATGAGGTCTCCAACCATCTTAATTCTGCCTAAACTCCAAAAAAAACAGCGGGACAAAGTTCTTCCGAATCTGGTCTGATAAGTTCCGCTTATCACTAACTGCCATCACCCCTCAACTCATCACCACCAACGTGCCATCCTAAAAACAATTTATCTTCATAACGCCCTACTAAATTTGCTCTTTTCTTCACTTGTGAATCTTATATAGCCTAGACAAAATTCCAGAGGAACTCAAATTAATATTTGCAAGATTTCAAGAAAAATAACTGTTTTCAACAAAAAATTTTCTAAAAAATGACAAAATAGTAACGTGTTAACAATAAAAATGATAAGATAATTACTAAGGTAACTAATATACCTCTCTTTCCATCAGCTATTCTAAGCTCCTTATGTACAATATATATTTTTTTATATCATTTTTTTTTCCAAACTGAATTGCATAACAAGAGTTGTTTTCAACGCCCGATGATTTAGCGCGATAATAATTCATTTTTAAATTCCAAGTTATAAAATAATACTCTAACAAATATTTTTTATCAGTCGAACTCGCTAAATGACTTTGAACCAAGTGAAATTCTTTTATACATACATATATATACGAAAAACTAGTGAGCTACCTGCACGCTAAACGAACTTTGAGGGGTTCAGAGTATGACATTAAGCGTAAACTCAAATAATAACAAGTATGATTCTAGCTGGTAAGATGAAAAAGTTTTTCAAATGTTTCCATAGAGTAGAAATAGAGCGTTTAATTGAGGATCCATGCAAGAAAAATGATTTTGGCCGGTAAATATTAATATTTTATTGACTAGGTGTCGTCTTTATTAGCCAACGGATCTATGTCAGAGGTAGACTTGGATGGGTGACCGTTAGTGAGCCGACAAACTATCTCGCTGGTTAGCACAAAGTATTTGATACGAACAGGAGGAGATAGAGGGAGGGGAAGGGGGCTTGGATGTGCTGTGTACAAATTTAACGGCCAAACATCGAAGTGAAGCCTCAATCCCATGCTGGTAACGTCCATCCAATGAAGTTCCAAGAAATGCAAGGGAGGTGCACGTAAAGGATGGATCACAAAAGGTAAAATGGCGGAAAGGAATTGGGATAACAAGAAAAATTAATGTTTGCGTCAAGGAGATGCACGGCAGCTCAGGAAGCCGTCTCAAGCCCTGGGGATGCTGACCACAGGCTGAACCCGTCACCATTCAAAGAAGGCCCTTAAGAGCCATGGAAGTCCAGTGGACAGCTGACCACGTCCGAGACAACTTGGGACACAACAGTAGGACGTAAAACTTTAGGCTGCAACGTCTTCCAGTCTGATTTCTGTCACTGCCTTCACTTAACAGAACACAGGGGTGAAACGAATGATCCTCAGTCGACTCAGAATTAAACCCAAGACACATGGAATAATTGACATGGATTGAAAACCCCGAATCTGTCCGGTTCCACAATAAAATGTCTGCAATGTTACACTCTTAGGCCTGAAGAGGCATTGACCTGGCATCTGGCAACCACAGATGCCACCATTCATCATATTCTCACAGCTCACGCTGATACAAAGTACAAAAGTGTCACAAAGAAAAATACAAATTAAATAATGATTTCCATGTGTCGACCAAACGTTAAAAACCTAAGCGGTTGAATTTATGAGCTCTTTAGCGCACCACTTCTGTACTCACTCAGTGATAGAAGCCATTAGGATTTGGGAACCAGCCCTTAGAGTAATGTGACGTCACAAAATGGAATGAAGAATTTGTATATGGAAACAATTGAATCAACGATCTCACTTGTCAAGTACCAGAAGAACCAATTGCGCTCGAATAAATAATTGTTTTTTTTTTTTCAATGGTAATGAAAGCAGACTTACACAGTGCACAACATGTGGTTCCTATTTTGTAAAGTTCAAGAACAGAACGAAAAATCCAAAAGATATCACAAAATACCATGTGATAATTGACGGATTCATTCTCGACGCGGAGGAACAGTTACAAAATTAATCTGGTTGAAAAATTGCTCAGAAAACGCACTGTTGTCAACGATAAATCGGTAATAAAAAAACTTTTTATTAATAAATGACGGAAAACTAATGAGATTCGATCAGTGCAGGTAACACTAGTGCGATGGGGCTCCGCAGTTACTGACCTCGTTATCACAGTAAGCTGTAGAATGTGTACAATGCGAACGACAAGGTACAAGATATAGAGGAGGGGAGCGACCGGGGGCGGTCGGCGCATGCGCAAAGCGCCTTGAATCAGTTCTAGCTCTAACGATGCGACTCGCGGCGGGGAGGATCACTTGAAATATGATTTATACAGGAGGAGGCTGCGGCAGGTCTCTTTTTCTTGTTCCATCATCGTCAGGAGGTCTCTCATACAAACGCGTTTGACTCGTGGCCTTAGCGACATCTGTAAAACATCCAATACAAACTTTAATACAGTACTTTGTATGGCTCCACCAAAAATTTTTGTTTAAACAAGCTAGGTAATGCTTCGAAACAACAAAATCTTCAGCAAATCAGATGTTTGTAAACTGTCCTCATATCCCTTCTACAGAGTCACATAGTCCTCCAACTGATCTTCCAACCACCCATTAACGTCTGAGTGAGCCCTTGGGGCTAACCAATGATTTAGAGATTTTAGTCCTGAACCTCTGTGTCCCATGAAAGGGTTGCACGAACTCGGTGGAAGAGCCACCCAGAAGGGATTCGCAAGGATTTATTTTGATGAGTAAGCATCTGTTTTCTATTTTGAATAACACCCTCTTGTTTTATAGAGTTACTATGAAATAACATGAACATCAGAATTAGGGAAGATGAACAATAAGTTGACACATCCAGAGAGGGAACCAGCAAAAAGGAATAAAGTTGGCCTGTTGTAGAGATAAGCTAAAGATTTGAGGTTAGGATATGACGTCAGTGAGCTAACTCTTCCACTTTGTGTTCTTCTCAACGTCAGCGTTATTTTCATCTTCCTTTGAGCCTGTGATATCCCAGATGCTACCTTGGACAGCCCTCCAATACCCTCATGTTGAGTAAGCTTAAGATTTGAGGTTAGGATATGACGTCAGCGAGCTAACTCTTCCACGTTGTGTTCTTCTCAACATCAGCGTTATTTTCATCTTCCTTTGAGCCTGTGATATCCCAGTTGCTACCTTGGACAGCCCTCTGATACCCTCATATTGAGTAAGCTTAAGATTTGAGGTTAGGATATGACGTCAGCGAGCTAACTCTTCCACTTTGTGTTCTTCTCAACGTCAGCGTTATTTTCATCTTCCTTTGAGCCTGTGATATTCCTGATGCTACCTTGGACAGCCCTCTAATATCCTCATATTGAGTAAGCTCAAGATTTGAGGTTAGGATATGACGTCAGCAAGCTAACTCTTCCACTTTGTGTTCTTCTCAATGTCAGCGTTATTTTCATCTTCCTTTGAGCCTGTGATATCCCAGTTGCTACCTTGGACAGCCCTCTAATACCTTCATATTGAGTAAGCTTAAGATTTGAGGTTAGGATATGACGTCAGCGAGCTAACTCTTCCACTTTGTGTTCTTCTCAATGTCAGCGTTATTTTCATCTTCCTTTGAGCCTGTGATATCTCAGTTGCTACCTTGGACAGCCCTCTAATACCCTCAAATTGAGTAAGCTTAAGATTTGAGGTTAGGATATGACGTCAGCGAGCCAACTCTTCCACGTTGTGTTCTTCTCAACGTCAGCGTTATTTTCATCTTCCTTTGAGCCTGTGATATCCCAGATGCTATCTTAGGCAGCCCTCTAATACCCTCATGTTGAGTAAGCTTAAGATTTGAGGTTAGGATATGACGTCAGCGAGCCAACTCTTCCACATTGTGTTCTTCTCAACATCAGCGTTATTTTCATCTTCCTTTGAGCCTGTGATATTCCAGATGCTACCTTGGAAAGCCCTCTAATATCCTCATATTGAGTAAGCTCAAGATTTGAGGTTAGGATATGACGTCAGCAAGCTAACTCTTCCACTTTGTGTTCTTCTCAATGTCAGCGTTATTTTCATCTTCCTTTGAGCCTGTGATATCCCAGTTGCTACCTTGGACAGCCCTCTAATATCCTCATATTGAGTAAGCTCAAGATTTGAGGTTAGGATATGACGTCAGCGAGCTAACTCTTCCACATTGTGTTCTTCTCAACGTCAGCGTTATTTTCATCTTTCTTTGAGCCTGTGATATCCCTGATGCTACCTTGGACAGCCCTCCAATACCCTCATGTTGAGTAAGCTTAAGATTTGAGGTTAGGATATGACGTCAGCGAGCCAACTCTTCCACATTGTGTTCTTCTCAACATCAGCGTTATTTTCATCTTCCTTTGAGCCTGTGATATTCCAGATGCTACCTTGGAAAGCCCTCTAATATCCTCATATTGAGTAAGCTCAAGATTTGAGGTTAGGATATGACGTCAGCAAGCTAACTCTTCCACTTTGTGTTCTTCTCAATGTCAGCGTTATTTTCATCTTCCTTTGAGCCTGTGATATCCCAGTTGCTACCTTGGACAGCCCTCTAATATCCTCATATTGAGTAAGCTCAAGATTTGAGGTTAGGATATGAGGTCAGCAAGCTAACTCTTCCACATTGTGTTCTTCTCAACATCAGCGTTATTTTCATCTTCCTTTGAGCCTGTGATATCCCAGATGCTACCTTGGACAGCCCTTTAATACCCTCATATTGAGTAAATTAAAGCGTGTATGTGGATCAATCTAGAACTGTGCAGGTCATCGGAATCGAATGAAAATTTCATTCCGACAGACTGTGCAGTTCAACGAAACGAAGCGTGTGTGCCGGGCAGTGGCTTCGACCTTTGATATCGTTTACGACCAATGATGCGTCCCAGGGCCTGAGGTGATGTAATGGTTGAAAATTTCAAACATTCATACGACTTCCCTAAAAACCTAAAAGCTAAAAAATTGCAGGTCTCATAACTGTAACATTCTTTTCGATCAATGGAGACACCAACGCTAGTAGGTTTTGGTACACAGTTTCGTCCATACGTAAGTAGTTGCAAAAGTCAGCTTCTTCAGCAGTCAGCTCTTGCATAAGTTTAGTATGCGAGAATTGCCTCCTTTTGAGTAGCCACTCTTTACACCACACTACGTTTTTTCCTTCCCTTGGCACGATTTTTTAACACACACAAATGACCAACAAGAGCAACAGCGTCGTCGCTGGTGGATGATGTCATGATTCTGAAGGAGAATGGACAGACGCTACATCGTTCACGATATCGAAGGTGGGGAATCGCATGAGTTCATCGATACGTGTATCTGGAATAACTGTGCAGTTCAAACCTCAACGGTTTATCGTACGACGAGCTTATCGAACGATAAATCGTTACGTGGATGGCCGGCCTAAGAATTATGTGTTCCGATGGTGTCTACCAGTACAGAGATAACAAACCATACAAATATAATTTATCGTTCAAACCTTAAATGCTTAGAAAAAATAAAAATAAAATGGTTTAGGGCTTACAGGAGGTGCGGAGGTGGAGGTGCCTGCCGACGAAGGCGAACCGGCGTTTTCGTCAATCTTTGGTTTCTTTCGGGGCCCGATGGCCAGGAGGGCAGTAAGGTTGGCTTCTCTTTGGCGAAGCTCTTCCATTTCGGCACGTTGCATCTGAAATAAAGGATAATTGTATTCGTTTAGTTATTCGTCAGAATGCAGATAGACATTGAAGATGAAATAACTGATGACAGGCATAAACCGTACCTCTTTAGCTTTGGCTTTGAGCTTGGCTTGTTCGGGATCTTCTGGTTTTGTTCGGGATTTGGCCGCACGGAGGAGAAGCTCTCTTTCTTGTTCTTCATGCCGTTTTCGCTCGGCTTTGTCGATCTCTTCAAGGCACTTCAATTGGGCTCTAACGTCGTGTGTAACTTCATACCTAGGATCAGCCTGAGAAACGAAAAATTTGAGAAATTATATTGACGCAAGATTTGTAGCCAGGGTAGAGTCTGGCGGCCAAATGGAGTTGATTTCAAAGAAATGCATCATGTCGAGTTGCTCAAAAACCCATTTGTAGCTAAGCTGATTTCAACATTTAGACGCATGAATTGCAGATTTTGAAAAATTTTGCAGATGGAAAGCATGCGGCGGCTAGGTGGATTGGGAATCCGGGTGTATTTCAGTCCTGAAACCTTTGTCCATCTACCTGCCACTGGAGTCCGAAAATGTGTGACGGTGGATCGACAGCTAATGTCACCCCCCCCCCCCCCTTGAACCACGTTTCCATGGAACCCCCCAGGATCTAGGATGAAGGGTACCTTCAACATTGAACGTCAGCCACGGCTTCCGCGTTTGAACTTCTGGTTCTCAATCTTTGTGCAAGGGTAGATAACGAAATCAGTTTTCTAAATCACCAGCCCTAGCAAACGCATTTCCGGCAACTGCAATTGCAATCTGTTTTTGTCTTTGGTCAAAATTAGCATGGAAATTAGCAGGAGTGAAATGAGGACACTTTTCTTTCCCCTCCTTCCCTGACCGTTATTTTGGCGACTAAAAATTTACAAAAAATACATTGTCTAAAGGATTTCAAACATGGATTTTGATTAGATTTTGAACTGTCTTTTTCTATTCGTTCAGAATAATTAGACTAAAAACGCTGCAAATTATTACACACGGGTTGGTTATTCCCCAAATGGGGGAAACAAAAGATGTGGCGGGTCCCATACCCATTCCAATCGATTCAGAGTCCAAAATTTAGTGGAAAATGATACCCTACTCGCCTAGATCGCCCAAAATCACGAAAAATCCATTTTTCATAAAATAAAAAAAAAAAAACATTTGACCCCTACCCGCCCAAATTGTCGATCGGCTGAAAAGGTCACCTGACCAAATTCAGATTTAGAAAATTTTACTACAAAACGGCGGGACACGGCGGACGGATTGACCTTTTTGATCTAGACACCATGAACGTACAAAAAAATTTTGAGCGATCGAGAGTTGACTTTTGCATGAAAACAGGTGCAAGATAACCAACCAAAACGATGCAAATCATACAAGGATTAGGTTATTCCTCGGACCAGGCGCATGGAGAATCATTTCTTTAACATGGGAAAATGGGGAAAACAGTAGGTGTGGTGGGTCCCGGACCCATTCCAATCGATTCAGCGTCCAAAATTTAGTGGAAAATGATACCCCACACGCCTAGGTTACAGAAATCTCGAAAACATTCGAAATGGGTGAATAAGCAACCCATTTTGACCCATAGCCTCATCCAGAGGGCACCAATCGTCCCGGGACCCATCTCATTGGATTCAGAGTCCAAAAGTTGGTGGAAAATGATACCCCACACGCCTAAGTACCAGAAATCTCGAAAATACATATTCAAAATGGGTAATAGATACCCATTTTGACCCATAACCTCTTCCAGTGGGTGCCAATCGTTCTGGGACCCTTTTCATTGGATTCAGCGTCCAGAATTTAGTGGAAATGATACGCCACACACCTAGATTGCAAAAAACCTCAAAAATCCATTTTTCCAACTACACATTTTAACCCCTGCGATTTTTTCCTGTGGGGGCCACCTCAAATCCAAGGTTTACAATGATCGTCCCAGGACCCTAGAAGCCCTCAAGAACAACATAAGAGCCAACATCGCCGAACTACCCTTTGAAATGCTCCAAAGAAAACTTCAAGAAACGTGATCTTCAGTGTATTCAGACTGAGGGCTCCCATTTGCCAGATACGCTATTCAAAACCGTATAAATTTAAATTTTAAATACTAACATGTAAGGAAAAAATAATAAGTTTCGTAATTTTTAATTACTCTGTGTTTGTTTTCATTTTGTAATTTATCTGTCTTGCGTACTCCACCCTGTACCAAGTATGAAATTGTCAAGTCCCTTAGTTCTTACATGGGCAGAGCCTAGTACACTCACCTTGTTAAAGTCCATTCTATGTTCAGCGATAACTGCTAGTTTTTCCACAAGATCTTTCAACCGTTCCTGCGTCGCGTGAGATATGAGGGTCGCTATATCGGAATTTGGCTCGTCTAAGCCGTGCTTATGCGCTGCAGACATAAGAAGATTAGTTATATGAATCATTCGTGCCTCAGACAAGAAGCAGAAGTAAATACATACGATACATAATTACATTCAGATTTATAGCGGACAAGTAAAATGTGTTTACACTTTTTACGCAAAAAAATGTATCTATTCTGAGGAGATATAGGCTAAGGACATTATTGAATTTAAAATCACTAAAAATTGTTTATTTTGCCCTAGTTCATTCTGTCCTAGTGTATTGCCTAACCATTTGGGGAAGTGCCTACCACTCAGCTTTATACCCAGTCATCTGTCCACAATAAACAATAGTTAAAATAATGATGAAAAAAGGGACCATTGATCATTCACTTCCACTGTTTAAAAAATTACAGATTCTACCTTTCTCGTTAATGCAAGACTTTGCATTCATTAAATGTTTATTGAAGCAAGGTAAGCTGCAAACTCCATCCCACTTCATTCCTACAAGATTTCGAGATAGTAATAATTTATGTCCTCAAGTTTCACTTTGGCTCAAAATTTTTATAGCTATGCAGCTGTAACGGTCTTCAACAGCCTATAACATTGAAAAATAAAATTTTCGAGAATAGCGCAAATAGTAAAAACACCAAATGGTAAAAAAGTACTTTCTGCAAGTGCTACAGCAGCAGCAACTTAAATTTTTAATGTCAGTGTCTGTTATTTCTTCTTAGTGATTCTAGCAGCTGAATCAGGATATTTTTATTAGAAGTAACTTTAATTTATTTAACAATTTTTTTGATTGTCTTTTTGGTCTGAACGTTGTTTTTAGTTTCTTTTAAGTAGAATGAGCAATAGTTGAACTGTCTTTTATTCTTTTCAGTTTCTTCTTCTTTCTTTTTTTTCACTTGCTTTTAGTCTTAGTGTATAACTATAGTATGACGGGCGAGATAGGTAAAGCAGCCAGCACAGCTTCTCATCCCCTATCGCGGGCTGGTAGCCCATATTGGGGATTATATTTCCAGTTTTTTTTGTAACCTTAATCCTTGTCTAATTTAAATAATTTGGAAATACAAATGAAATGAAATGAAAACACTGGTATAGCCTGTGATATTTGTATCTGTATTAATGAATCTATCAACGAGATGAATCGATATTAGTGAGTATTCCTATGTTATGCGTCCAACGACTTCTCCCCTCAGCTTAAGCCTTGCTTACAGAGGGGAGTAGCATTGTACTTGAAACAGATGATGTACGAGGGTGGATCGATAAGTTTCCGGCCTGACCAAGAAAAACAACGTTTTTTTAAAAATTTTTTTATTTCTCAACATAATCTCCTTCAAGGCTGATACATCGCGGTGTTCTAGTCTAGTAATGCCATATCTACAGACTGATTCGTCAAGCTCCTCAAAATACCCATTTACAGCTTTGATGACTTCTTCATTGTCTACAAATCTCTTACTGCCAAGCCATTTTTTGAGGTTAGGAAACAGAAAATAGTCACTCGGGGCTAGGTCTGGAGAGTAGGCAGGGTGCGGCATCAATTCAAACTTCAGATCGTTGATTTTAGCCATCGCAACGATTGACGTGTGCGATGGTGCGTTATCGTGATGGAACAAGATTTTTTTCTTCGCCAGATGAGGAGCTTGACGAATCAGCCTATAGAGATGGCATTACTAGACTACACAACACCGCTATGAGAAAAATGTATCAGCCTTGAAAAAGATTATGTAGAGAAATTAAAAAATAAACAATTCTTAAAAACGTTGTTTTTCTTGGTCAGGCCGGAAACTTATCGATCCACCCTTGTATTTATTTATGTGGTTGTTTTTAAGATGAATGCAATTAAAAAAAAAAAAAAGTAAACACAAATTGATGGTAGAAACAGCTGTCTATTTCAATTAGAATAATAATTTGAAAAAGTAATAAATAAAAAATAACTGAAATGTACACTCACCGATTCGCGCTATTTTATTCATTAGGGGTACAGAATGAAGGAAAATGTCGTCTTTACAAGAGTGAATCCGCGTTCCGACGAATTCGGTTGAACCCAAGATGCGTTGGCTCTCCTCAGCCAAATTGACACCGCCCATTGCGGCAACGTCGTTTATGTCATCGTCGCCCCTGAAAAAGTAAGACATTACCTTCAAATACTGGGAAAAATATTTACCTCGGAGCAGGAACATGGGAAAAATCGATTCGGCGTCCAATATTTTGTGGAAAATGATACCCCACACGTCTTGATCGACGAAAATTCATTTTTTTGGAAAACGCATTTTGAGGCTAATGGGCGATCAAAGTCTTCATTAAAGCTTCCCTATAACAACAGGTCAGAAAAATGGGGTAGTGGGTGCGGGGTGTCCATCCTGTGTTGCTTAATGCTCTCAACAGACACAAGTGCTCTGCAACACTGTTGGGGCTACATATTGAGGTCACTTTCACCCACCACCATCTGACGTCTTGGCTGCTTAGATGATAGCCAATTGAAAATACGTCATATTTAACAACTCTCCTGAAAGGAGGTATGACTATTACCCGCCTGTTCCAGTGACCTGATCTGGTACACTGATGGGTCCAGAATGGAAACAGGGACAGGTGCTGGGGTATGGAGCCAAACCTAGGTGGCAATACTCCACACCACTAGGGAAATACACCTCTGTTTTCCAGGCCGAAATTCTGGCAATCAATGCAAGTGCCCTGGAGAGTCTGAGGAGAGGACATACTAATGCACACCTCCGCATTCTCTCCGACAGCCAGGCATCGATTAAAGCACTCACAGCACCCAACATCTCATCAAAGGTGGTGAAGGACTGTGAACAGACTCTCTGTGCTCTAGCAGCCAGCAATACAGTGTCCCTTGAGTGGGTGGCGGGGCACAGGGGAATTGAGGGCAACGAAAAAGCCGATGAGCTGGCCAGGAGGGGCTCCAAAACCCCCTTTGTGGGCCCAGAGCCGGCTGTAGGTTTGCCCAAAAGCTCCTTCAGAGCTGCCATCAAGGAGTGGACGTACAAGAAACACACCGACAGATGGCGGAATATTGAGGACATGTCCACAGTAAGCATGGTGGCAAAACCCCATCCATCACTCACCACGGACCTACTCAGACTTAAACGCGGCAACCTAAGAGCGATAGTTGGCCTACAAACCGGCTTCGCTCCTCTGCGTTATAGGGGTAACACAACCAACAACTCTATGCAAGTTCTGTGAGGAAGCAGACGAAACTGCAACTCACATAATCTTTGAGTGCCCAGCACTCACATCCCGCAGATACTTAGGGACACAAACCCCAATGAGAACCGTACCCTGCAATAAGTTAGTCCACAACCTAACAACCTTCATCAGGGAACTAGGGCTGTTAGTGAACTAAAAGAATGGGACACCTAAGAGAAGCGCAACAGGCCACCATGTTCTTTTTGAGAAATTAACTAAGGTTCATTTTTCTATGCTGACTAGTTGTCATTATATAGCCCTTCAAAAACGATTCATATCTTATGCCCCTATATTTTCTTGAGGAGTACTTCTGTTGCAATACCTGATTGGCTATAGTTCTACTTGATGGGGAATATTGAGGTTCGGTCAAGAATATCCAGATATCGCCCACGTTTCTGACCATTTGTTGTTCGTATATGAAGATTTATCTATTTGTTTATGTATCTTGAATGGCTTCAAGACACATCCCAGTATTTCACTTTGGCGTTCCAGCCTGATGGCATACTACTGTCCTGGATTCAGGGCCTTCGTTTCATGCCCTCACGATAGACAAATAAATTAATTGCCAGAAACCTTGGCGATATCTGGATATTCTTGACTGAACCTCAACACAGCCCCAACAAGTTCTACTTTGTATCTTTGTTTTAATCTCAATTCAAGTAATAGGCAGTTACGTACATATAGCCCGCAGATGAAGAGGTGAATGACTTTTTTTCTTTGGTGTCTTTGAGAGCCGAAGCGGTGGGAGGCGGCTTGGTGACGAACAACGAGGGTTTGGTTGGCGTTGTAAATTGCGTCGTTGCCGCGAGAACCGGCCGTGTCGTGAAGTTGGCTTTGGCGAGTGTCTGTCCAGGACGCAGAGCGATCGTATTGCCCGTCGGCGTCCGAACGAGTTGCGTTGCTGGACGGACGATTGTCGTCGTCCCTTGAGTCCGAATGGCGGTCACGGCGCTCTTGTTGACTCCGACTGTTGCGACTTGAGTGGAAGCTGTCGCCATCCTCATCGGCTATAACAAGGAGTATTCACATTCAAAATATGCGTAGAAAAGGCTGGCTTCAGCAGCCAGGAGAATCCCTATCTGAGCTATACAGCATGAATATACGAGGGCCATCCAGAAAGTATATTACGTTTTGGATTCAAATTAAGGCATTTACCACCTGCGCCTTCAACCACTTTGTTACCTCTTCTTGCAGCTGTGCGTCGTCATCAAAACGCTGCACAGCCAGCCACTTCATTGCTGGGAATAGGTGGAAGTCGCTCGGTGCCAGGTTGGGACTGTATGGCGGATGAGGAAACAACTCCCACTTGAAAGATTCAAGAAGTGACCGCGCTAGCCCCGCCCCTAGCGGACGCAGACCAAACGTAATCTACTTTCTGGATGGCCCTAGTACGTTGATCTCAGGCGTTGATCATCGATTTGCCAACAAATGCTTGAATAATTTCTTCTGCACAAGAATGAGTCAACTTCAAAACTGACCAAAATGAGCAAAAACAATTTTTAAAGTACCGTTATGATCCTCTGTTGAACTGGTTGACCAGGACGAACGTTGGTAGGAGTGACAACTCTCATCTGCGTTTGCATCTGTATTGGTGGCCTCACCTGGAAACATTGACAAGACATATTATAGAAAGGTTTGGAAAAGAAGGGATGGGAGCGTAAAAGAAAATCTGAGGGTAGAAGGATGAAGGAGATGCACAAGAAGGGGGTTAGTACAATGATGTAGGAAGAGACTGACAGTTAAGACCGCAAAACCTCGATTTTACAAGAAGTTCTGACCAACGTTGGGTGTTTTTTTTTTTTTTTTTTTGTACATTTGAATTCCAAGTTATTCACGATTCAATAATTCAGTTTATCATTCATTTTGGAATATTCCACGCTAGTGTTCATATTGACAGATAAAACAAGGATTAAAGCGAGGAAATGTGGAAATAGATATTAATGGATATTAAACATGGGACCCAAAGATGCACATTGAAGGAACTTTCTACGAAATCTGAGTCTTGCCAAAAAAGGAGGCGTAGTATTGTCAACAGGGATGCAAAGATAAGTATAGGGGATGGGAAATCCTACGCTTTTGGCCTTATGCAGATACTTTAATCAGTAGTGACAGTCCCATTGAAACAAACTTTCATGCTAAACATATCCTCCCTCAACTGTCACCTAAACTGATACGTTTCAATGTGTGGAAAACCAAATTAAAAATTGTACATTGTTTTCCCGATAATGAAGAAGAAGTTCGTTTGAATCCTGTTTAAGCTACCAACTCCTAATACATGGAGGCATGGAACATTCCAAACGGGTTTTCTCAAAATTACCCCCAACAGACCCTGATGGGGTTTCCCCTGTACCCCTCATTTCTTTTTGCAAATCCATGAATGTGACCTACAATATACACTTACGTCAACCATTCGCCCAAGGTTTACTTCTTGTAATATCTTAATAAACAAATTACTTAAGAAAAAATAATAATAAATAATTGAAGAATCATTTGCCGGATACTTTTCGTTGAATCTTTCGAAAGCAGAAACTGTATTCAGCTTTCAGGAATAGTGAAAAACATGGAAAAACAACTGAAACAAAAGGAAAAAACGCTGCAAATTCTTACACAGGGGTTGGTTATTCGTCAGACCAGGCGCATGGAAACTTATTTAAAACATGGGGGAAATGGGGAAAACGGTGGGTGCGGCGGTCCCAGACCCATTCCAATCGATTCAGTGTCCATGATTTAGTGGAAAATGATACCCTACACGCCCAGGTACCAGAAACCTCATAAACACATATTTAAAATGGGTAATATATACCCAATTTGACCCATAACTTCTTCCAGTGGGTGTCAATCGTCCTAAGACCCACTTCATTGGATTCAGCTTCCAAAATTTAGCGGAAAATGATACCCCACACGCCTAGGTTCCAGAAATCTCAAAAACACATATTCAAAATGGGTAATATATACCCAATTTGACCCATAACTTCTTCCAGTGGGTGCCGATCGTTCTGGGACCCATTTCATTTGATTCAGCGTCCAAAATTTAGTGGAAAATGATACCCCACTCGACTAGATCGCCCAAAATCTCGAAAATCCATTTTTCAAAAAACACATTTTCCCCCCTACCCCGCCCAAATTTGGTCCGATCGGGCTGAAAAGCTTGGAGGACCGTCCTAGGCCGGGAACAGACCCCTGACCCAAATTTCAGATTTTTAGAAAATTTTCTACTACCAAAAACGGCATGGACGGCGGACGGCGTACGGCGGACGGACATTGACCTTTTTTGATCAGGATATCATGAAACGTCCAGAAAAAAATTTTGAGCCGAATCGGAGAGGTTGACCATTTGCATGAAAACATAGGTTGATTATTCAAGGAATAACCAACCAAAAGCACAAATAGCGTTTCCCATCTCGAAATGTTCTTATATAATTTCGGTTTTGCATTAAGGAAATGGAAACAGGACGGTTTTCAGATAGTACCTTTGAATTTATATATTTAAAAAAACGTGTAAAATTGAGACGTTGTTTGTACGTCAAGTATCAGTTGATGTAGAAAATGTTTTTCAAAATCTAATTGGCGCTAACTTAGTCAGAAATTAACTGTAGATCTGATACACAGGCCGACTTGAGAAAGGAAATTCGCGTTTTTATCTATTTCCGCGGCCTCAAAAGATGGCTTGACAGTTTCAGAACAGTACCTTTTTTTCAGAAGATTTTGAAAAAAAGTATACTCAAATGATTTAGGGCAGAACATGGAGGAAATACTCACAACTGCAGGAGCAGCGACGACTTGAGGTGTTTGCGTCGTGGCAGCGACGGGCGCAGTTGAGAAAATCACCGACGCCGGAGGAGGTTTGATCCCTTCTATCACCAGCTCGTTGTTGACCATAGATTGCCGAAGAAGCGGTAAACTTTTCTGTATTTTGAAGAAAATATTAACAAATTAGAGAAACGCTCTATTACAGTAGACGGTTAAAGTCGACTTATAGATACAGAGAACATATAACGCCGAAACTTGAATCTTAAACCACCATTTCTTACTTTTCTTTGCGTTTCTACTGCTCATAGCACCAGTACCAAGTGTTTTTATCCCACCCAAACTCTACAATCCATGGATTTACCGAAAGAATGACCCTAAGGGTGGTCCCTAACCACATTTCGCCGTGGTACCAACTTGAAAAATCATCCTTAAACAAAACTGTGCTCCATCAAACTCCATTTAACTTCAGAAATTAGTCATCATTCATTACCATAATGAAGTATTTTAGAGAAAAATACGAGTATACAAGGACTACCGCTGAGTAGGGAACCTTGACACAGATGCCATTGTACCTAGTACAATTCATTCACAGGGGTTGGTTTTATTTTTTGGACCTGGAGCAAAACAGTGAATGTGGAGTGTCCCGGACTCAGTCCAATCGATTCAGAGTCCAAAATTTAGAGGAAAATGATACCCCACACTCCTAAACCGCCAAAAAGCTCAAAAATCCATTTAAAAAAAAAAAAAATTTTTTTGACCCCGCTTATTTTGAGAAGAACATTTTCTGAAAATCTAAAAATTTTGATCTCAGAGACCCGTTTCCGGCTCTAGTTGGTCGGAACCCGTGGGTGAGAGGAGGGGGGTTCAAAATTTGTTTTTTGAAAAAATTGGTCTTCGAGATTTGTGGCAATCTAGGCGTGTGGGGTATCATTTTCCACTATACGTTGGACGCTGAAACCTTCAAGACGATTTCTTTGGTATATAAGCGTGTGGAGTATTATTCTCCACTATCTTGATCTAGAAATCATGAAACGTCCAGAAAAAAATTTTTTGATTCAAGGAATATTCAATCAAAATGAGACTTTATTATTTTTACCCATTATTTTTATGACTATTTGCGAATCGGCGCCCGTAAGTTCTGGGTTTTCTGAGACGACGTCTAGCGATTATGATCAGTTCTGTTCAAATGATCGGAAATCATGAACAAGGGATCACTTCAACAAAAAATTAACCGCTCAACTCGCCTAGTAAGGAGCAAATCCTAAGCAAATTGTTTGAATTGAACTTTCCACCTCGCGATAAGAACCGGATGACTCAAAACCCAATAAGTGCAAGGATAATTCGCCGCTTATCAAGAGGGACACCAAAAATCCTCCAAAAACGGCTAAGCCTTCGGGAAGGAGGGCCGTAGAGGGTTCTCCGTTGTCATCCAAAAGTATTTGTTTTATTTTGGAATTATAATGGCTTTGGTTATTCAATCTTTGAGGGAAATACTTTGCGGCTATTTCCTTCTTCATGTATTGCACAAGAGGCTCTTCCAGTCTCTTGGGTAATTGCACGCCAAACCTCTACCTCCAACTACCAACTACCTCCCGCTGTACTCCAAAAGGTTTTTCTCGTATTCCAAATAAGATTAGCTAACCCGATGTTCGGCTAACCCTGCAACGGTCCTGACGCCCTCTTCCATATCATCGCTGCCTGTCCAGTTTTGGTTGATTATTCCTTGATTATCCCTTGAATAATTAACCTATGTTTTGCCCTCAGCAAAAGGTCAATCTCTCCGATTCGGCCCAAAAATTTTCTGGGCGTTTCAAGGCGTCTAGATCAAAAAAGTCAAATGTCCGTCCGCCGTTTTTGGTAGTAGAACATTTTTTAAAAATCTGAAATTTGGGTCAGGGGTCCGTTCCTGGCTCTAGTTGGTCCTCGAAACTTATCAGCCCAATCGGATCAGATTTGGGCGGGGTAGGGTCCAAAAATGTTTTTCGAAATTTTTGGCGATCTGGGCGAGTTGGGTATGATTTTCTATTAAATTTTGGACGCTAAATCCAATGAAGTGGGTCCCAGAACGATTGACACCCACAGGAAGAAGTTATGGGTCAAATTGGGTATGTATCTACCCATTTTGTATATGTGTTTTCAAGATTTCTAGTACCTAGGCGTGTGGGGTATCATTTTCCACTGAATTTTGGACCCTGATTCGATTGGAGTGGGTCCGGGACCCTCCACACCCACTGTTTTCCTCCATTTCCCCCACGTTGAAGAAATGAGTCTCCATGCGCCTGGTCCGAGGGATAACCAACCCCTGTGTAAGAATTTGCAACGTTTTTTCGAATGCACTTCCGATTCTTTGAATTCCTCCTTCTTGAAGAAAGCTGTTTCTCCTGACGCATTGGGAGATTCTATATTCTAACCAGACCTCACTTGTCCTTCAAGTTTTTAGAAGATATACTTTGATTTAATTTTATTGTATCTCTTAGTTCGAACTCTTGTGAAAAACTGACAGTTGAACACAACAAAACATCATCTATCCAACATACTTTGAGAAACCCGATGAGACATGGCTGTGGAGATGCGTTGAGGAGTTTCTCCAGTCTGTCGCAAAACTGTTCTGGTTCCACTTTGGTGTCGACCAGCTCCTGAATAAGTGTTCTGACGCTTCGTTCGACAGCTTTGGGCTCCCGAGAAGATAGTTCGAGAAGATTTGCGAGGAATTTGCGACATTTTTCCTTCGTTTGATCGACTGCGCCTCTCTGCTGCGTGATGATAGTTGCCTGGGATATTACGAACACAGACAACGCTTAAAAACTATTGTTGGCTGATTAGTGGACGGAAAAATTGAATGATGAACAACTTACAGGTTGAACGGCGGTGGTTCCCTGAGCAGCTAGGGCAGGCACTTGCGTCTGAACAGGAGTACCAGCGTTGCTCGCATTCTGAAAGGAAGAATAAAAAAAATTAATACCAAATGTCAACCATGACCACCAGTCTCGTTGAAATTGTGGAACCAAATCATCGAGGAAGCGGTCTCATCAGGACAAAAAAAAAGTATTTTCTAATTCTAGAGATGCTAGTATCTAAAACCCCTGCATTATCCGCTGGAGCAGTAATATCAGACCTCGCCACCGAGTTGGACACTACTTTCAGCTTCCAACCACCTCATTCTAGTTTCTAACCTAAAAAATCACGTAGAGAAAATCAAATTTCGAAGTAATGGTAGATTCATTCTGGCATTCAGAGAATTTTACCGTCAAATGGTGACCTTTGGTCAAGCTATGAACCCACCAAAACAATAATTATAATGATAGTTTCTGAAATTTATGAGTTTTGGGGTGAAAACGAAGCAAATTAAAGGATTGCAGTAAATTTCCCACCAAGTTTGATGTCCCATTTCAAGACCTACCTCCTCACTCCTCCCATATAACTTAATCAGTTTCTCAATTACATATGTATGAATAAAATTGAATCTATGATGAATTTACCATTGATGAAGAACATGCCGCCATGTGAATAGTACTGCTTTAGTTTGTCCTATAGAATATTGCCTTCCTTGACTGCACTCTTCAGGAGGATGAGGAAACTAAAGAGTTGGCAGCCTGCTCTGGCAGGCATGGAGGTAATTCAACTCTGTTGTGTTGGCAGCCATGGCCAATGGCTACAGAGGTCTTTCCCTCTAATTTTCTCAACTGCAGGCTTATCTTGTGCTTTATTCTTCAATGTTTCTTCAGGCATTTCATTTTCTTTGGCATGTTTATTCAAGCTTTTGCTTTTTCAACTTGTCTTCATGCTTTTCTTTTTCTTCCCTTTCGTTATTTTCCTTAAACATTTGTCTTGCTCATTCTTCTTCAGATCCTCTTCTCCCTCTTTATTCTTTTCCTTTTCAAGTTCTTTCCTCTTCAACTCCTCTTGCTTTTTTCTTCCTTCTCTTTCTCTTTCATTGCAAGTTCCTTGTTCCTTCTTCTTCTTCATTACTTTCCCTTGTGATTCTTGTTTTGCTTCAATTTCTTGCTTCTCTTTCCCTTGTTTTTCATGATCCAATTTCTGTTGTTCCTCTTTCAGTTTCAATTCCTCTTCTTTTGCTTTCTTTTCCTGCTTTCCCTTCAATTTCTTCTCTTTTGGTTTACCTGAGTCAAAATGCATCACAACGCTTTAGTAGATAGATACCAGAGCAGAATTCTCTCTTTTTCATTGCTGCTCCTCTCTTCCCCATCCATGGTTTATGTTCAGACTGGGCCCGTAACCCTTGTTAGAATCTTTTATTTCTCTACTACAACTTCACACAAGCTTTTCTGTTCCTTTCCTTTCTTTTCAACTGCAGGCTTATCTTGCGCTTTATTCTTATATATATCTTGTTGCGTTTCATTTTCTTTGGCAACTTTATCTAGCTTTTGCTTTTTCAACTTGTCTTCATCTTCCCTTTCGTTATTTTCCTTTAACGGTTTGTCTTGCTCATTCTTCTTCAGAGACCCCTTCTCCCTCTTTATTTGTTCCCTTTTCAAGTTCTTCCTCTTCAACTTCTCTTGCTTTTTGGAGTCTACCTTGTTCATTCTTCTTCTTCCTTTCTTTCTCTTGTAATTCCTGTTTTGCTGTAATTTCTTGCTTCTCTTTATCTTGTTTTTCATGATCCAATTTCTGCTATTCCTCACAAAGTTTAATTCCTTTTCTTTTGCTTCATTTTTCTGTTTTTCCTTTAATTCCTTCTCTTTTGGTTTACCTGAGTCAATATACATCACAACGCTTTTGCATATAGATACCAGAGCAGAATTCTCTCTTTCTCATTGCTGCTTTTCCTCATCCATGGTTTACGTTCAGACTGGACCCGTAACTCTTGTTACGAATAGAATCTTTTATTTCTCTACAACTTTCCACTAGCTCAGCACAAAACCATATTGAATATATGTTTCCCTAAACGACAACAGTTAAGTTATCTACAGCAATGGTTTTGTCTCTGCCCGGTTGATTCAATCCAGTTGGTAATCCAGCTACGTAGCTCGCTTTGGGCTTAAATAGTTCCAAATCTACTGCTCTTAGAACACCAACTCAGTGGATTTGGTCGAAGAATCCTCATTTCAGGAGTTATAGAGCAATAACTGAAAGGCTAACAAATTTCTAGTAACGCCATGCTAAAAATAAATTGATGAAAACCACCACGAATATCTTATACAACTGAGGTCCCTTCAACAAAGGTGTGCTTATCATCACCCTCAAAGATCATTCTTTGATTCATATAATTAGGTGAAGTAGGTCTTCACTCACACACTTAGGCACTTTTAGGTCACAATAAGGAACACATATTTCTGGAATGACGTCAATAAGCTCGTTATTAGCCCATAATGTAGAAAAAAGGACCACAATCTATCAGTTTGTGACACTTGAGTATACAGACTGAAGTTTATACTTTCATCTTTTGCTTGTCATTTGAATTTGGTAAGTCCCAGCTGTGAAATTATGGACAGCGAAATGTCTGAAAGCAAATCTGGTATCAAATCAAAATCAGGTCTCCCTAATTTCTATCCTATAAGACTTGCACTAAACTGCAAGTGAATTCATTTAGTAAAAATGCATTGTTCTCAAGCCCCAGACACATATGTGTCATCTCAAACTAAACATAAAAACCTCCCTTTATTCTTTAAAATATTTTGCTCCTGTTCACACCCTGCAATAGTTCATTTAATCTACCAAATATATTTTTCTCTAATCAGCTAATCATATTCATGAACATGCTCAAATATCATGAAAACGCCTTGTTGGCCGACTGCACTTTGAAAACTGATTTGTAATGTCAATGAGGTATATTACTATTTAATGGTCTCAAATGAACAAAACAAGATGAAAAAATGCATTAGGCAATAAAAAAGTTGCATAAACAGAAAAGTTGTTCATCATTTTTGTGTATTTCTTTGTTTATCAACTAGTTTATTTGAGTCTGAGAATTGCCTCATGAATTTTCGACCACTTTGAGGAGGGCTAGTCTGAAGAAGAGATTGACAGTGGATGTGAACGTGACAGCAGACACGAGCAGAGCGTCCACATCGCCAAATTTGGACTCTTGAATGGCGTTTTGGACGTTCGTGACGTAGACGCCAAAATACAACAGTACGCCTCCGTACAGGTTCAAAGCCAGAAACATGAAAGTTTTCCAGTCGATTTTTGGTGGGCATAGGAGACACAGGGCTGATGACAGGGAGACGATGACGTATAAAATGCCTATTTTTTCTTTGATTTGGTCGTAGAACTCGACGTTGGCGGACATGGCGAACAAGTTGGCGAGAAATACCGCCATTATTGTGTATATTGCCGCTTCCAGGCAAACTTCTTCGGTAAACATTGAAAAAGAAGGGCCCATTATGACCGAAAGAACGGCCCAAATGGCGATTCGAAACCCGGCGTTTTGAGGCAAAGGTTGCAACCGCTGCAGTAGATGATTCAACCCCAAAATTCCCACAATCGACGTTATAGTGATGAATTTAGGAAATAACGAGACGATTCGCCCGATGATATAACACCTCGCTGACACCGCCACGCTCAAGAACATCAAAAAATACGAAGACAACAAGTACAAATACGTTTCCGCCATCTTGTTCTTTGTGTTCTGCGTCCATTCGGAGAGTTTACCGGCGTGTCCTTTTCCTTCGACGAAAAAGTAATAAAAAGAGGCGAGAACTGCCATCATAACAACGAATACGACGAAGAGTTTACATAAATACCACGTAGCCAACACGGGTGAAACTTCGACTCGAACCAGCTCATCAAAGTCAGGCAGGTATTTGACAAAATTGAGGATAAATGCGAGAGTTTTGCGATTTAGTGTCATGTTGTGGTATTTATGTACTTTAGAGCTTGAGGTGAAATATGAAGAAAATGACCACACATGAAGGAGTGTTTGGAGGAAGTCATGGAGCGCAGTGAATCTTGGTAACCCTAGAATGGAAGAGATGTGTAAAATTTACTCATCCTCGTCAACTTTACCAGCTCCCATGGAAGGGAGGTTAGCTTCCCCCTCCCTGCTATGCCTGACCCTACACCTAGAGCAGCGATACCCAACCTTTTTTGGCCAAGGCACACTTGTTGCGGGAAAAAAATCACGAGGCACACCACCATTTGAAAATGTTAAAAAATTAACTATGTGCCTATACTGACTATAATAAAGTCATTCTCTTGAATAGGAATCAAATAAGCACAAAGAAAGTATTTTATAATACTTTCAGCGCAAAACATGGGTTGCACACGGGTTGGTTGTTCCTCTAATGGGGGAAACAGTGGGTGTGGCGGGTCCCAGACCCAATCCAATCGATTCAGGGTCCAAAATTTAGTGGAATATGATACCCCACACGCCTAGGCACCAGAAATCCTGACACATACAAAATGGGTGGATACATAGCCAATTTGACCCATTACTTCCTCCAGTGGGTGCCAATCGTTCTGGGACCCGTTTCATTGGATTCAGCGTCCAAAATTTAGTGGAAAATCCACCTCACACGCCTAGATCGCCAAAAATTTCGAAAATCCATTTTTCAAAATACACATTTTGACCCCTACCCCGCCCACATTTGGCCCGATTGGGCTGAACATTTTCTAGGATTAACTAGAGCCGGAAACGGGTACCTGACCCAAATTTCAGATTTTTAGAAAATTTTCAGTAGAACCCTCTAATCCGCCCTCGGCTGGTCCGTCACTCCGGTTAATCCGACCATCGTCGAGCCGGCCGCTCAACTCCGATGGACGTCTTATGGATAAAAAAATGGAGGGACACTGCAGCTAAGTCTAGAATTTCATCTGCTAAACAAAAATCAATAACTGACATTTTTTCTAAGTAGTTTGTTTCTTTATTGTAAAAGGATTGCATAGGTAGTTAAGGTTCCTTTATTTCAATATTAAAACGTGATCTTTTGTATTATTCTGAATGTAATTAATAAAATATTGACTTCCCTCGGATAATCCGACCTTTTTTGCGTTCCGACCATGCCCCCGGTCCCGAAGGTGACGGATTAGAGGGGTTCTACTGTACTACCAAAAACGGCGCGGAACACGGACGGCGTATGGCGGACGGACATCGACCTTTTTTGATCCAGACACCATTAAACGTCCAGAAAAAAATTTTGAGCCAAATCGGAGAGGTTGACCATTATCATGAAAACATAGGTTGATTATTCGAGGAATAACCAACCAAAAGGGAGTAATGTCAAAATAGGTGGTTCAAACCGGCACACTGGTGTGCCGCGGAACAGTGGTTGGGAACAGCTGACCTAGATAAACAATAGGTATGTTTGCAGTAGCAGTTTCCAATAGTTTGCTGACTGTTTCAAACTGGTTGGAGTTTGGTACAGTGCGCATGCGCGACCTCTACCAGCTTTTAAGTGGTTTTCAACTGGTTGGAACCAAGGATGTTCTCTGGTAACCAACCCATCTTTTCATGCAGGATGTCAACCTCTATTTTACCCCAAAATTTTACAGTTTGGGTTTTGAGGTGACTAGATCACAAAACGCTGCAAATTCTAACACAGGAGTGAATGGATTATTTAAAATCAGTCGTTATTTCGTGCTATTATACAGCCCCCCCCCCTTCCCCCCTCTAAATTTTCTAAAAATCTGAAATTTGGGTCAGGGGTCTGTTCCCGGCCTAGGACGGTCCTCCAAACTTTTCAGCCCGATCGGACCAAATTTGGGCGGGGTAGGGGTCAAAATGTGAATTTTGAAAAATGGATTAGCGAGATTTTGGGCGATCTAGGCGAGTGGGGTATTATTTTCCACTAAATTCTGAACGCTAAATCCAATGTTATGGTTCCCAGAACGATTGGAACCCATTGGAAGAGGTTATTTGTCAAAATGGGTATCAATTACCCATTTTGAATATGCGTTTTCGAGATTTCTGCTACCTAGGCGTGTAGGGTATGATTTTCCACTAATTTGTTGACGCTGAACCCAATGTGACGGGTCCCGGAACGATTGGTGCCCTCTGGAGGTATCGGTACCTCAATTGGTTGGAATGGGTCTGGGACCCGCCACACCCACTGGTTTCCCCATTTCCCCCCATGTGGAAGAAATGAGTCTCCATGCGCCTGGTCCGAGGAATAACCAACCCGTGTGTAGGAATTTGCAGCGTTTTTCAAATGGGAACTCTAATATTTTATTAGCAGATTCACATTCTACTGGAAATTTCATGAAAATTATCCCTCAACCGATTTTTTCAAATGCGCGCAACCGGTTCAGCGAGCACGCAATGTTGCGCAACCCCAAAATTGTCAAATAGTGAAATCTATTGTATGACACTTGAATTCTCATTGTTTTCAAACACTGAGTCATAAGATGCTATCCGTTTCTTGATTCAACCAGAATAATGGTCGATATGAATTTACACACATAACTAAATTATGTAATTTACACTCTAAATTTGGTGTGTATCTGCCTCGAAAAATTTCCATTTAAATACCACCTTTTATTCTTGACGGCCTGCCCAATAATGGTTCAGTATGTTCTTTAGAATTGATAGAGACCGAGTTGCTCATCCTGATGCCGGCAAAACGTCGGAGAGAATATAAAATGAAATAACATCCGACCCTTATAAAAATCCGTTCTCTCACAACGTGCAAAATGACTAACATCTTTCACATGGGTTGGTTATTTCTCGGAGAAGGAACATGGGGAAAGCAGTGAGTGTGGAGTCTCCCAGACCCATTCCAATCGATTCAGCGTCCCAAGTTTAGTGGAAAATGATACCCCACACGCCTAGATTTTGCAAGAATTTGTTTTTGAATCAAGTTTCGAAAAGCCCATCACCAGCATGGCGGCCTTCAGCAGCAATACAGTAATGAAGGCGGTTTTGAAAACTTACCGACAAGGCCCAGTTCATCTTTCTGAAGCCAATAACAAATGGAATTTCCACTACTGGGCAGCTAAAACCCCAAAACAAGTCTACTAGAGACCTCAGTCCTCTCACAAAGTGACAGTGTGGCGTCAAATTCCCCTAATTTTTCGAAAAGGACGCCAAAAAGCAATGGTGAATGCAGCAATCTACGTTTTATTGCTGAAAATTCTTTTTGAACCCAAACTGAAGGGACAAAATGAGGCAAATTTGAAGGCGCTCATTCCTATTTAAGCATTAATTTGTGACTTTTTCCTGGAGGGCTAACTAAAGGAAAATGTTTTTAAACATAACCAAATAAGCATCCATCACACTCTAGTTAAGCTAGAGGTGAGAATCAGGGTGGAAATCAGGGCAATACCTACACAAATGTGCCGAAAAGTAAGGGAAACTTCCCAAAATCGCCTTCATCAGTGTATTGCTGCTGAATGCCGCCATCTTGGTGATGTATTTTTCAACACTTAATGACTCAAATAGGTTAATTTTTTTCAAATTGACTAGTTTTCCTTCTATTTCCTTCCAAAACCCATCCATCCATTGCCCCTCCCTGTACTTACATGGCTGGTATCAATACTTTGCAAGTATCGCATTAAATCTAGAATTATTTCAAAATGAATACCTGGATTGTTTGTACTCTAAACGTGCTGACGTTGTTTCCCGTGATGGCAGTGACAGGGGTGGCTTGCTGAGCAGTGCCTGGAGCAGCTGGAGGACCTACGCGAAGGAGTTGGTACTGTCCATTTTCCGTTTTGAGCAACAAATGGCCCTGAGCTCCTGGAGCGAGACCTTGCAGAGTTTGTAACGTGATTTGCTGAAAAATATCAGAACAATCGATAAGTATTTAGTTTTAAAATGGAGTGGGGAAGAATCGCTTTGTTGCGACATCTGTAGAAAACCACAGGAAATTGATAAACAGCTGAAAAATAAAAGAATTTTGTGATGCCAAGAGGATTTATAGATGCAGCAAAACCCTGACATCAACCCCTACAGTTCATAATGGGCTTCAGCTTACGATATACACAATAATCAATGCTATTTAAGATGTAAGCAACGTGCTGACTATTATCTGCTGTCAATTCGCCTTCGTTATACGACACAAACAAACTACCTCGTGACCCAAATAGTCTTTTGTCGGTTTAATTTGATCATTTTCTCCCCTAAATTTCACGCCAATGTTTTCATCCCAAATTGAACGCGCCTATAAAATATTCGTTTGGGCAAATTAAATGATTTTTAGTTTCCAAAAGAACGATCCTAACTCGTTATCATTGACAAATTATTAATCAACGAACGAAATATAATTTATTTTTGACATAAAATGAATTTTCAAGCTTATACCAACGAATTTGCTCCAAATTATTGAGATATCTCAAGACAAAATGAGTTTCAAAACGTAACCAATTTAGTTAGGAAAATTAATAAATTAGAATTTGTTCTTAAGATGGCATTTATGATTATTACATGGGCCAGAGAAATATTTTAACATTGTTCAGAAAAGTTGCCTCCTCTTCATTGTAGTATTGTCAACGTTTTTGACACTTTAAAGCACTTTTATATGCTTTTGTATGAGTGGAGAATGGGACGTCAACTGTGGATCATCCTCCATATAAATACTTTAGTAGAAAAATATTAGTTTGTCCATTTTGTCGTTCAACACGAAGCCATCTGCCCAATAACGCAAAATAAAATGGATTTTCATCACCCAAGAGTTGTTTTTTGAAACGTTTATCCAAGTTTGTAGATTCACATGTAATCATGTACCACCATAGTGCATTTGTTACAGAAGTACATAAGTATGGGGGATGAATGACTTTCCTCAGGGTCGTACCGGTTGTAGGAAAAATACCGGCAAAGAGAATGATTTACCGACTTGTCCATAAATTTACTCGGTCTCTATCGTATTCAGGGCAACCTGTTAAGAATATTGGAACGATCAAAAGCATTTATGTCTCGTTCAACCGTGATAACGGAACATCGGGGTGTATTATTAGAGGTAATCGCTGCTGAAGTTATAGTTTTCGTGAAGTAAACAATCATCATTAAAAAGTGGGCGTGGGCGTTGGGCACTGAGGCAATAGTGTTTTAGAGGAAATTTGATCGTGACAGCTTGCGATCAATGTTGTAAGTACATCACAGTACCGAATAAGGGTTGTCTTAGGCAAATTAGGGGGTGGAATGGAGTACGCACCCCCGGTTGGACGGCGCGACCTCCGACCATCTGCTGCGTGTTGATCATTACGGCGCGGGGGCCCATCCCCTTGGCCCCCGCCTGCAACGGGGCGCCCGCTCTCAGCGCGTTCACGTTGAGAATCTGAACGTTCGACAACCCCGAGTTACCGACGATGGCTTGCTGCGCTCCGACGGCGCCGCCCAGGGGTTTCGTGAACGTGACGACGCCCCCTTGCACGGAATTGGCCACGGTCGCCGTGGCGAGTGACACGGGCGTTTGACTAGAGGGGACTCCGGATTTGATGACGAGCGCCGTTCCGGTGGGTTTGGCGCCATCGAGCCCTCCGCTTTGGACGCTGATAGAGGTAGTTTTCCCGGCGGCGGCCGACGTCGTGGCGATGGGGACAGAACTAAACGTCGTTTGAACTTCACAATTGGCCATCGTCGCCGAGCTCACCGTGCCGTTAGGGAGTGACCCGCCCCCACTAGCGTAACATACACGACTCGCTTGACTACTAGGATACACGATTTTCACAGTTTCCTGCGTTTTATTTACATTCGTTAAGTTTGTTTGCACTACACTACTCGTTAAATTATTGTTTATGTTACTCGTCGCTACTTGGTTCACATTGACGTTGACGAAACCCGCTGGGTTGGACGAAGGGGTCCCCGACTGGAGTCCGACGGCCGCGTTGTGGTCACCAGGGGGTTTGGCCGCTCCGTCGCCCGCCGCCACCAAAATGTTCATCGGCGTCTGACAGGAAGCCGCCGACACGGAACTACCGTTTGACACGGAACCGACAACACCATGTTTCAAACCCGAACTGTTGGCCGACGGAGGCCTCCCTGGTGCGCCCGAACTACCGTTGCCGCTTATGTGGTTCGCCGCCCCCAACGTCGAAGTCCCCGATCCGACACTCACTGGCGGCGACGAACTTACTAATTGTGTCTCTAAAGAACCGACAATTGCGTTTACAGCAGATTCATCCACGTCTGTACTGAGAGCTTCCTCCAGAAACTTAGCAGACGCCATTTTCTGCCCGAATCCAACTGTAAACTGATCTGCGCATGCGTCATCCTCCCCGTCAGTCCATTGCCCTTTTCTCATTCATTTATCGATTCTTCTCACCTCGATCTCAAATCGACCTACTCACATCCCGCCAAAACTCAACTTGTGAATCCTTTCAAAATATTTCGTCGCTACTTTACCCCAAACAACCTTAAGGTCTTAAAAAAATTAACGTAAATTGAACATTCCTCATCAACGAATCACCTCAATACATCTAATATGACACGTACCAGATAAAAAATTACGTAGCAATGTTGGTCAAACCAAAATCCCAATATACATGTGATTACACGATTCATAGCTGCAGGTTGACTTTATACTTAAAATTGTAACTCAAGGATAGTTCCCGATTTGGTCTGAAAGCTTTTTCGTATAAAATAACGTCGATATTTATATCAGTCTAACTGGAAGATGAGCAAACGAGAAAATTTTCAAACCGCTACCAGGAATATAAATATACATTTTTACATAATATTATTAAGTTTTATTTTACTAGAAGATTTCAGGTATTTTTCATCTTTACTTTTCGTATAGGGTAGTTGTTTTCTACCTCGTTTTCTTGTAAGTTTTTACCAAAAACGTAACGTATTAAACATCGAAATGATATGAAATCGATTTCTTTCTAAATCGATAGCGGGAGCCGCTTGAGGCGATATCGACGCTCTCATTTGTCCACCTCGTCCTTCCCCCACTCCCTTCGCACCGCTCGGGGTTGCGCCCCGCATCGTGACGAGCGGCGGCTCGTAGATCGGCGGAGGGGGGAGACCCACCAAACGTCCAAACTGAAAACTCGTCTTGAAATGAAATTTCGCGTCATCGTTGCCAACACCGCCAGGGTTGCCACGCCTACGGATGTTTTGTCTGACGGTTGTTTTGGTTTCTGTAGTCGCTCGTTACACGAACACGACGCTGTATAACTTTTCTCGTGTTGAATAATAAGGCGTAGTAGGTGAGAAAAGAGGAAGAAACCGTCTATAAACATATCAGTTCGCACTTCCAAGATATTCGCATTACATATTTTGGTTTATTGTACCTAGAATAATAATTTTTTGCGCACAATTTGTTTTCATGTCGATCTTTCCAATTTGCCACAAAATTTGGCATTTTGCATTCCAAGATGTGTTGCGGCTTGAGGTAATTAATAATGAAGTATACTGACACACTTTGGATGAATTATGCTTTATGTTTTATTGAGAACAAGGTGAATTAACGGTATGAAACGAGGAGGGACGATTGTCGGTCCTCAATTTATATTAGTAGACAATTTTCCATAAATTTGAAATTTCGCTCAGAAACTTTTTTCGGCTTTTGTTGGTTCTCTAACACAACTTGACACATGGCCAGCAGTGAAACTGAAATGACACTTGCCCTTGAAAGTTTTGGGTTACGTTTCTAGAAGAATAATTTTTCGCAATTGTTATTTATGATGTGTCGGCACGAGTATAGGAAAGACAGTGAGTGTCTAGGACTCGTTCAAATCGTTTCAGTGCACAAAATAATGGAAAATAATACCCCACTCGGTTTTTGAGAACTAGGCATGATGGGCGCCTTTAATGGGCACCAATCGGTCGGGAACCCATCTCAGTAGATTCAGAGTCCAAAATTTATTAAAAAAACAAAACCCCACAATCCTAGTTTTCAAAAAAATTTAGATTTTTAGAGAACACTGCTGACGGAGATTTGGGTTCATTGAAATAGACATCATTAAACGTATACTGCCTAATTTTGGCGGCAATCGAAGAGGCATGATTACATAGGTGTGCTATTCCTTGAATGCACGTCTTTATATTTAATGAATTCTGCAAATTATTATCGATGTATATCGCTCCAGCGCGAAACCTATCGTTCGTTGAGACCTCTAGAGTAAGATTGAAAATCCCAAGAAAGGAAAGTTTCAGAAATTTTTATAGTAATAAATTTTGCGTTTTACCATCTTCCAAAAAGTGTATATATTTTTAAGAACCCTTCCATGCCCGAAGTGTTCTCCTACAATGTGCTACAATCAGTTCTCCACCCATGTAAACCGATTAAAGTAGGGGCCAAAACAACCCTAGATGCCAGTCTTATATTCATAAATTTACCATGATTCGACCGAATGCAGCTTTTTGTTGAAGTGGTAAGGACGAAGTCTCTATGAAAAGTGTTTCCAATTTAAAACTGAGTGAGATCAGCCTTTCTTTGGTAACGACTATCGACCCTAAAACTCTTCAATAGTTTTAGGGTCGCTTGTTATTTAGTGAAGTGTGTTTGAAGTAGGACTGTGTTCTATGTTTTTAACTGAAGATTTTTTTCTTATTTAAGCCAGTGTATGTGGAAGTTTATCATCGATAGGTCCTTCTACTGAAGAAACTAAAGAAGGAAGTAGAAGTTGATATCGTATCAAATCTACGTCCGTTGCCCTTCCTCATCATGTGAATCATATTACAAACTAGGGATGCAACTATCAAAGAACAATATCGATATATTGAATATCGATATTTCATTAAAAAAATCAAAATAGTTATTTGATATATCGGTAAAAAGTATCGATATTTCGATATCTCGGTCTTTGTTATTTTTTTCTAACCTTCTTCCAAAAGAACCTATCTAAATTTCAATATTCCAAATTCAATTTATAAAAATACCAAAAATCAAGTTTGTTAGGTGGGCATAGGTACATAAAAAATCTCTAAACATTGGATCAACCTTCTCAAAAAATTGCCAAACATAGACATCAGAATCACAAATCGATCACACCAAATGCAACAAAACTTAGTAAATTTAATAGATAAATTACGATAACCAAACAACCCCCATTCAAAAATACTGATAATAGATAAAAATGTAAAATAAACTGGGGGTATGTCTGGTTAAACA
>CM034001.1:23436690-23616389 GCA_019603395.1 Cyrtorhinus lividipennis | reverse complement strand
CGGATATTAAAACAAGCTGAGTGACGACGTCAGGGTTAGAGTACGTGAGTTATGACCCGAAGGCACAGCGCAACCACAGTTCCGTATACCAAGACCCCATCAAGCAGTTTATAAAGTGTTCCTATATTATGTCAGAATTTGATTGAAAGTACCTGAATTTCCATTGTAGTTTTTGATCGGCACAGCGCCCGTCGACTTCACCTCAGTTCCCTGATTCAGAGGGAAACATTTGTTTATAACAAAAATAATTATTGTAGGGTAGAAAAATCTAAACAAATTCTGATGACATCCAGAATCAAAAGAAATTACATTTGAAAAAAGTAAGAAAAAAATTTCTCACAACACATTGTACACAAATGCGCTTCCACATAGGATCACTAAAACTACCCCTTACTACCCAAACCCCTATTTTCCCATAATTAGACTGGTTTCTGAAGTGAAAATGAATGAATAACTGTGTAGGAGTGGCAATGTCATAAACTAGATGCACCAGGCAAAAGGTGGATACTTGCACAAGATTATGATTACATTGCTAGCCGAAACAAGCGCTAGTGTCGCATATAGAAATGAGTTGGTTGAGCAACATGGCTGCCAAAGATCTACTTGGTTGTCTGTATTCTACACACTAATCTAATCGCATTCAAGTATGTGCCTAATTTCTACATACATTAGAGCATTCATAGAAGATAACATTAGGTTTGTAAATCTTCAAGTTGGCGAAGACTTGAAAATATTTTGAAGACCTCTGAAACTGAGTGTGGAGCGGACAATATTTGAAAATTCTGGAACTTGACCTGAAACTGTATGAATTGGTTTGGACAAACTCCAATTGGGTTGAAATGTTAATTTTTGCCTTTGACTTTGAATTACCAAAGTCAGTTAAGTAATTTTTGAAATTAATTAAATTATTTACGAAATTTGTTTTGGGAATTACACATTCATTGTGAATTTTCATGAGTCAACCGTGTCTACAATTTGTTTAAAATGATGATAATTGTATCACAACCGTATTTTTAGAGGAGACCTTATGATTGAGAGACTTTGGCCATGAAATTGTTCATAAACGTAATTTTTAACCAATATTTCGACTATTCTGGAACAGTTTGAGACGTGATCGAGAGTCTGACTAGGAAATTATCACTACTAGAACACATTTGATTGTAGCTCATGAATTTGTCTCTTCAATACTTTAGGTTAGGGGGTATTATAGTTGTTTGAGCTCCACTAGCGCTTGCTGCCTGCTGCTCTGCATTACTTCACGCATGTTTTCATTATTCTTCCAATAACATCCCATTCCATTATGAATGGCAGTGAAATGAACTTCTATAGCATTCAAACCTGTTGATAAACCAAGGCGATTGGAGGTTATAAGATGTCGACAATCGAACCAATTGCTGCATTTTGTCAAGTCAACCCTACTAATCGGATTGTCTTAGTAGATGTGCTAATTATCTCAAGCTTACCCATACCAAAGCGAACGTTATTTTCGTATATTTGGCGACGAGAATGAACTAAAACGACGTGAAACCTCCACCTCTACCACATTGGTTTCATGGCGCCCAAAATTAAAAGTAGGTTATGGTGCAAGAAAAACAACAACTGTCAGAACTGTCCCACCCCAAAACATTAGAGAGCCTTTGAACAAATGCGATTGTTGGATTTATTATTCACGTTGAAATAATACACCATTTTAACGCGCGCAGAGTAAGAACATCAATGTAAGGCGATTCCAAATACAAAATTAACCCACTTGGGCGAAAAGACTGTCTTAAATTTGACCAAGAACTCTCTTGAGTCGTTCCCTACTGCTAATACAACTTACTTTACGAACAAGATTGGAATAAAAATGAATCATAATGAATTTGAGCGGTTTGCCCTCTTCATCTTTGTGACGCCTAGGTAGCCAAAGATCATTTAGATGAAAGCTTTACGTAACACGCGATATCAACGTCATTGAAGCAAAATAATCCGGCTTATGGTTTCATAATTTATTAATCAATCGAATTGACAGAAAAAATGACTATCTAAATTAACGAGATCGAAAGAAAAATTGATGGGTGTGACGTAAGGACAAGGAGCAAATCTATTTACGGCAATGATAACGAACATCTTTAAAAAATTCTTACGTGAGAAGTTTGCTCAGACGGGAATATTGAAACGGATGCTAAAGGGCGAGATTGGATTTTCATGTGAAACCGATTACACGATGATCAAAAGAATTTGAACAGGAAAATTTAGTTCCTTCGTTAATTAAAATAGTTTAGCGTAAAATCACTTTTATTGAATCCAATGAACAGGACTGCAAGGTTATCATGGTCACTCAGAACTCCTTCAGTGTGCAGCATTGAAAATTATATCATCCTCAATTCACACAGCATACCCAAGCAATTTTTGGGGCAAACTTTTTGGGTTTTAGGGCTTATCCTGAGCTGGATTCTAAGCACTCCCCTCCTAGTGCTGAGTCAATGCCCTTCCATGTCTAGGAGGTTGCACCAGGGGAGGGCTGCAAGGAGCAGCTACACTACAAGGCAACTCACAGAATACACTCAGACAGAAGCATGGAAGAAGGAACGCAATAGAGAAATGTGCTGAGGAGAACATGAGGAGGGCCTACCGAGGTAGGCGGATCCACATCTTCTCTGACAGCCAAGCAGCACTCAAGGCCCTAATGGGATCGAGCTCTGACTCGTGGCTGGTGCTTGAGTGCTGGGAAGCCCTCCAATTACTGAGTGGAACAAACAAGGTTGTCCTCGCATGGGTCCCGGGCCACTCAGGGGTTGAGGGTAACGACCGAGCTGATGCTCTGGCTAGGCGTGGGTCGGGGACTGTTTTTATGGGACCTGAACCATGCCTAGGAATCTCCCGCACCCTACTATCGGGGTGAGTGGCAAACTGGGTTTGCTCCCAGCACCAGAGGCTGGGATCACATCATGATGACTGGTCCCAATAAAGGAAGGGCCACGAGATGCCTTAACCTTAACAGAGCTTCCCTGAGACTCACCGTTGGCTTATTTACAGGACACGGGGACTTCAGGAGGCATCTCTGCAGGATTGGGGTGCGCAATGGTACCCCTGACTGCAGATTCTGTGGCGAAGACGAGGAGACAGCGCCTCACATCGTCTTCAATTGTCCTGCCCTGGAACACAGGCGTTTCAGAACCTTCGGGACTTCAGACCGAAGGGACATCCTCAACCAGGAGAACCTGGTCGGAGCCCTGCTGGACCTAGTCGGGAACATGATGAGCTTGCTTGAATGATGAGATTGCTTCGGCCAAGATGAGCTGCAAGGGTTAGCACAATGGGCCACTAAGTCTAAGTGCGGGGGGAGGGGGGGGGGACGGTGATGGACACCCCCTTTACCCCTGTGTAACTAATCTAATCTAAAATGGAAGAAGGAAGTCCTTCCTCAAAATTAAAAACCTCCCCACAGCTATCCCGTTGGCTGTCCACTGTAACTAACAGATGTGTCGCCAACATTTCTGTAGCCTACAGCATGATTCAGTTGTTGCTTGTACAGTATTTCTGTAGACTGATCCATTTTTGTATGCACTGCATCTTTTTGGATTCACTGACTTGCTCCCAAGTGGGGAATCCATACAATGGTGATATGATGTAAATGGTTATTAGAATTATTCTGCTGGATTGGTCATAAGACGAATGTTTCTTCAAGGGCAAGGAACAATAGGTAAATGTAGCCATGTTGAAGATTATCTGCCAGATACACCAAAGAGATAGTTGGTTCAGGTTGAAAACTACGGTCAGCAAAAGTCAATATTGGTGAATGAACCGATTAAAAGAACTAAAAAACTTTTCAAAAAAGGATTTCAAAAACCCAAGAACAAAACAGTTCACCTTTGCACCTTGCAACAGTCATATTCCGTGATTTGAAATGTTTGTCTTGAAACAAGAAAAACAAGAAAAAATGGTGGACAACCACTGCTATCAGCCCTGCAGGGAACCAATCAGCTCCCAACAACTGATTGGGCTTGCCTCAACCCACTGCCTTGTTTTGGGCTGTTTCAAGATGAAAATGTTGACTCACCAACACAACAATTTCTGCTGCTGGTGAGCTGTTTTGTTCAGAAATCTTGAATTATTAGATCTTCTAATTGTTTCCTTTGCTGACTGCGCACATATCAATTGGAAACAACTATCACACGACTATCACATCAGTGTGTCTGGCAAGTCATCTTAAACTTAGTTACATGCACTCTGTTTCTGCCAATAAAGTTTCTTACCCTTTATCATATGTTTTTCTAATAACCAATCCAGCAAAACCATTTCAATGGCCATTTACATAATATTACCATTCCAAGGACCCCAATTGGGAGCAAGTAAGTGAGTACTAAGAGGCTCAATGCCTACAAAAACCGATTAGTCTGCAGAAAACCGCTACATGAAAGAACTAAGGAATACTGTTGTTGGCCACAGATATTTTGGCAGTAACTGGTGCATCAGTTACAGCAGACAACCATCAGACTGCAAACCATGGGGGAGGTTTCTAAATGTCTCAGCATATTTTGCGACTGGTGGCAGATGGCTGATGGCAGAACTAGTAAGCCTGTGAGCATTGGCATTGGCAAGTTTTTTCCCCTTACAACATCGTGAACACTGATTTCACGCCTTTAAACAATCAAGACAGTTTTGAAAGAGAATATTTGTAGATTTTTCTGTCTGCACCTACGCAATGGTGTATCATTCCTACGTGAATAATAATCCCAAATTGAAAAAAAAAACTAAGGAATACTGTTGTTGGCCACAGATATTTTGGCTGTGACTGATGCATCAGTTACAGCAGACAACCATCAGACTGCAAACCATGGAGGAGGTTTCTATATGTCTCAGCATATTTTGTGGCATAGGCAAGTTTTTTCCCCTTACAACAGTTATACTTTGTAAACACTTTTTTCACACTTTCAAACAATACAGTTTTGAAAGAGAATATTTGTAGATTTTTCTGTCTGCACCTACGCAATGGTGTATCATTCCTACGAGAATATCATCCCAAATTAGATAATATTTTATTTTATTATGATCTCTTTATTGCAAGGAAAGTTGATGCAGAGGACGAGATCATTCATGATTGAAATTAAATTAAAACATCTTGGATTCTGAGAAAATAAAAATAAAAATTGAATAAGTACAACTGAAAGCAAGTACAATGAAAATCAAGGAGGCTCAACTGCGTTTAAACGAAGGAAATGAAAAATCTATTGCAGCGAGAGTTGTTTTCACCTTATTTTACTTCATACGCAATAATTGTCAGGTGATTTACAATAAAACTGAGTACACACTGGCATTGCACGTTACCTTATCTTTCTTGTCTTGTCGAGCGTAGGGGAAGCAGGGAATGACGGCTGTGACGCGGGAGGCTGAAGCAATTTTGCAGGCGTTAATCATGATCAAAAGTTCCATCAGGTTGTCGTTCACTTCGCCACTTCCACTTTGCACGATGTAAACGTCTTCTCCGCGGACAGATTCGCCAATTTCCACGCTGTTAAGGACAAAAAAAAGCTCATTGATTTCTTCATTGATTGAAAATCCTCGAATGGGGGGAACAGTGGGTGTGGCGGGCCCCGGACCCATTCCAATCGATTCAGGGTCCAAAATTTAGTGGAAAACAATACCTAACACGCCTAGGTATCCCAAAAACTCAAAATCCCACTTTTGAGAGAGGTAGGTACCCATTTTGATCCCAAACCCACACCCAGTAAGTGACAATCGGTCCAGAAAAAGGTAATTTTTGATACCAAAAATTTTAATAAGAGACATCATTCCTGCTCAATTTGGTACTTGAAATATTCCTTTCCATTTGAGGTATAGGTGGTGAAAATGTGTATTTCAAAAAATGAATTTTCAAGATTTTTGGTGATCTAGGCGTGTAGGGTATCATTTTCCACCAAATTTTGAACGCTGACTCGATTAGAATGAGTCTTTATGCTTCTGCTCCGAGGAATAACCAACCCCTGTGAAGGAATGAACAGCTTTTCCACTAAGGGCCGGTTCATCAATCAACCGAATAAACCGGCGGGTAACAATTCGACGAATAACACTATTCGACGAATAAAATAGCAGGAGTGTTTGTAACTGTTCATCCAACGAAGTTTATTGGACGAATAAGTGTTGGTCGAATAACGTCAGAATCGATTTTTTTTCGATTTTTTTTGGGTTTTTTGGTATCGAAAAGGTGCTATAACCATAGTGTTACCTGCCAGTTTCCGAATCCCGATAGTTAATTTCGTTTCTACGGCTACCTGGGACGCGTTTGTACTACTGTATAATAATCATTTTAGATTTTTAAAACTTTAGATCATTTTAGATTTTTAACTTTAGATTAGTTTGTTTTAATTTTAGTTTGGTTTACAGTTAGTTGGTTAGTAGAGTTAGTTCTTAGCGTAAGAGTAAGTTTGACGGAAGAGAACGAGAACGCCATGGACAAAGGTAAGTAAATTTATGTTATCCTAGTCGAGTCTCCCTGCTCCGTGTACAATTACCTACGTAATATTGCAATGAATATTTTGTTTGGCTTTGTTCTAGCAAAGCGGCAGAGATCGGCCAATTTTTCTGAGGCCGATTCGAAGCTGTTGGTTAGGTTAGCGAACCAATTTAAGGATGTACTAGAGAATAAAAAAACGGACGCGCAAACTAACAAGTCAAAAACGAAGTGCTGGGTTGAGCTCACGAACTTGTTCAACGCCAGCACAGGAGGCCCTGTAAGTACCTACCTAACAACCTACCAGTTGCAAAAATAATAACAAAGTAACTTGGAACGGCGTTCAAAGAAAATTATGAATGACTTTTTTTCAGGAACGTGATGCAAAAGTACTGAGGCTCAAGTACGAATGCATCAAAAAGGGCATTCGTCGGTCCACGTGTGGTACGGGTGGTTGGAAGAAGACGGGAGGTGGACCACCAAACGAATCGTTGACTCCTCTGAATGAGGAAGAAAAAGAGCTGAGGGAGTCTATAATCCTGTCGTGCGATGGAATCGAGGCTGCCGAAGGGTGTGATTCCGATTTTGTTGAAGGTCAGGGTAAGTTTTATGCAACTAGGAAAAGGTAAGGGAAAAGATTGGAAACCGATGATTAATAACAGTCCTGTTAATTGTGTTTTCGTCCAGGAGTCAAAGGAGTCAGCCCCAACCTGATACAATGTCAAGTGGTCTCTCAGCCTGAAACATTGGAGGTGGATTGGGCTGACTACTCTCCTGCAATGTTGAAGACTCCTGTCCATCCCCTTCTCGCAGAGGCATCAAGTGCAGGTAAATAACTATCTTTTTAGGTTAATAATTCTTTGACAATGAAAGCGTTAGGGATGTTGTTACCTACCTATGTATGTTACACATCCATCATTACTGTTTTGGTTGGTTATTCCTTGAATAATCAACCTATGTTTTCATGCAAATGGTCAACCTCTCCGATTCGGCTCAAAATTTTTTTCTGGACGTTTCATGATGTCTCGATCAAAAAATGTCAATGTCCGTCCGCCGTCCGCCGTCCGCCGTCCACGCCGTTTTTGGTAGTAGAAAATTTTCTAAAAATCTGAAATTTGGGTCAGGGGTCTGTTCCCGGCCTAGGACGGTCCTCCAAGCTTTTCAGCCCGATCGGACCAAATTTGGGCGGGGTAGGGGTCAAAATGTGTTTTTTGAAAAATGGATTTTCGAGATTTTGGGCGATTTAGGCGAGTGGGGTATCATTTTCCACTAAATTTTGGACGCTGAATCAAATAAAATGGGTCCCTGAACGATCGGCACCCACTGGAAGAAGTTATGGGTCAAATTGGGTATATATTACCCATTTTGAATATGTGTTTTTGAGATTTCTGGAACCTAGGCGTGTGGGGTATCATTTTCCACTAAATTTTGGACGCTGAATCAAATGAAATGGGTCCCTGAACGATCGGCACCCACTGGAAGAAGTTATGGGTCAAATTGGGTATATATTACCCATTTTGAATATGCGTTATCGAGATTTCCGGTACCTGGGCGTGTGGGGTATCATTTTCTACTAAATTTTGGATCCTGAATCGATTGGAATGGGTCTGGGACCCGCCGCACCCACTGTTTCCCCATTTCCCCCCATGTTGAAGAAATGAGTCTCCATGCGCCTGGTCCGAGGAATAACCAACCCCTGTGTAAGAATTTGCAGCGTTTTTTTTTTTGTGGACATGAAACCATCCTCGTTTGCCATCCGGTAGTTACTTTAATTCATTTATGTTTTAGGTGTCATGTTAGAACCTGATGAAAAGGAGAGGATTCCAGAAAAGTCTGGCCACGACAGCTGTGAAGGTAAATAAATAGAATCTTTCTATTACTTGGCTGTATCACCCTGTCACATCACAAAGTTATGTTTGTAGAAATGATTTTACTGATTCTTCCGCATTTGGGTAACGAATTCGTTTAATTCCACAGTCCCGCCATCAATATCCATGACTCCAAGGTCAACATTAAGAAGTACGTATTCCTAGAAAGTTTTGACGTCACATTATTTCTTATTCATGAAAAGTTCAAGGGGTATAAAAATAAAAACCATTATTATACCAGCTTTTCTCTGTTTTTTTTTTCTTCTTTTTCCAGAACAACTTAGCAGCAGGAGAAGGCCTGTCCTTAAACGAGCTTCTCGGGCATCAGCCACTTCCTACTTTGAGGAAGTGGCTAAAAAAAAGTCAAGGCTTCTTGACGACCAATTGGAGATGGCAGCCATATCCAAAAAGATATTGGAGTGCCAGCTCCTCGCTGCACAAGCCGACCTTCGAATGAAATTGTTACAGGAGGAGAAATTGAAGAATGAATAAATGAATCCAATATTCTTTCAAGCCACGATGTTTTATTACCTTTTTACTTTTGGTTTATTATTCTCTGAATCGCATAGGAAAACTTTTGTACAACCCCACCTCAAATTTTGTCACTTTATGTTAAGGTGCGTAGAACCCAAATCTGCAATGTCCGTCCGCCTTCCGGGCCATAGATGCCCTTTAAAATGGTCCGATTTTTTATATTTTTTTGCACAAACACTCGTCTTGGGGTATAGTTGGTCCTAACTTCTCGGCATTACGATTCGACCAACCCCTGATAAGTTATGGGTAAAGGTGGGGCTAAGTAAGCCATCAGCCCCAGCCGCTGAATTGATTAAGATAAATTTCATAATCAAGTTATCACACCAGTTTGATCTACTACACTATGGTAGAGGAATAATAAATAAAGTGTAACAATTTGGAGCGTTTTTACTACATAATAGAAAAATAACCGTACACATAATAGGCATAAGCATAATTATTACATTATTGGCACCCGCTACCGCGTTAATCGGGATTCGAAATAAACTAGCAAATCATCCCTAGCTTTGTTCAACACATTTTCATTATTCCCTTCCAAGGGCTGCAAAGGACCCCATTCGTCGGCATGTTCTGTTGGAACTTCAAGCGGTGGTTCATCCAAATCATTCATCAGGGCGATATTGTGAAGTACAGCTGTTGCAATGATCACAGTTTGGGTAGTGCGTAATTTCAGCCTTAGCCCTAATGAAAGCACTGGGAATCTTCTCTTCCAAACTCCGTAACTTCGTTCCACTGGATTTCTTGTTCTGATGATAGCTTCATTGAACAGCTCTTCAGAAGGTGTGTTGGTTCGTAGTAAAGGTGTCACTATATGCTGTGTGTTCGCATAACCGCTGTCAGCAACAATTATGCTGACCTCAAACTCTCCTCCATTCAGTCTGCGACGAATCCTGGAGTTGTTAAATATTGTTTGGTCATGAACCGATCCAGGCCATCGTGCCACTATGTCTAGTATTTTCAGATCTGCTGATGCTATAGTCTGCACATTAATGGAGAAGTAACCTTTGCGATTTCTGAAGTTCTCTGCATGGGGCCCTCCTGGGGATTGAATTTTTACGTGAGTGCAATCCAACGCACCTATCACTCTAGGCATAGAAGCTTTCCTATAGAATTTCACTCTTGCTGCTTGAATTTCACGTCCTTCCGGCATTTTTATGAACTGAGGAGCTAACTGAGCAATTGCTAGCGAAACTTCCTCAACTATTGCGCTTGCTGAGCTTTTGCTCACGCCCACAAAATCACCCACAGAAATTAACATGGTTCCCAAAGCATAAAACCGAAGTGTCAACAGAAGCTTGTTGATGGGTGAAACTGAATTATTTCGATCTGTTCTGCTTTCAATTTTTCTTTCAATTAACGACAGCACGTACAGAACGGTGGGCTTTTTCAAACGAAATCTTACAAAGAAATCCGTGTCATCCAACTCGTTAAAATGGTCCACTCGGTTCCTTACTGTATACGGTCGTCTCTGCCAGTTGAGGAACTCGACCATTTCTTCATCGTCAGAAGACAAATCTGAAGAGAAGAGGGCCAAATCCATATCAGTATGAAGGTGCCAGCTTATGAGCAGCCGCTCAGAACTTTTGCAGAATTGATGATACCCCACGAAAAAAAGAAAAAGTCACGAAAATCCAACACTCAAATCCAACCACTTCAAAGTGCCGCCATATTGACTCGTCTATTCGCCGAATAAAGCCTTGTTCGGAGGTTTCAACGGTCCAATAACTTTATTCTCCGAATAACTCCTATTCGCCCAATAACTCAACTTGATGAACAGTCATACAAGATCTATTCGTCGAATAACGCTACTCGCCGAATAAGATGGCGCTATTCGTCAAATAAATGCGATTGATGAACCGGCCCTAAGTCTTGGACGCTGAATCCAATGAAATGGGTCCCAGGTGGGTGATTGGTACCCACTGGAAGAAGTTACGGGTTAAATTGGGTATCTATTACCCATTTTGAAAGTGGGTTTTCGAGATTTCTGGTACATAGGTGGGTCCCAGAACGATTGTTTTTCTTAACAGCTGTTGAATGTCAACTTTTTTTTTTAATTTGGTGCCCACACGAATAGAAAGAGCTCACGCATGCTCTAATTTTGATGGAGGTTCCACGAGGGGTGGAGCATCTAACTTTAGTTGGCCGGTAATGAACACGTGGACGCGATCCAAAAAGTAATAAAAACGCTGCAAATTCTCTGACAGGGATTGATTATTCCTCGGACCAGGAGCATGGAGACTCATATCAATCGATTCAGGGTCCAAAATTTTGTGAAAATTGATACCCCACACGACTAGGTACCAGAAATCTCGGAAACACACTCAAAATGGGTAGATAGGCACCCATTTTGACCCATAACCTCATTCAGAGGGCACCAATCATTCCGGAACCCATTCCTTTGGATTCAGCGTCCAAAATTTAGTCGAAAATGATACCATACAAGCCTAGATCGCCGAAAATCTCGAAAATTCATTTTTCAAAATACATTTCAACCCCAAGCTGGTCCAATCGGGTTGAAAAGTTTCGTTAAAACGCCCAGAAAATCGGAGATATTATTCAAGGAATAACCAACCAATCAAAAAATGATATTCTCAGGTTGGAAGAGGATTTCGAGGAATGAGTGATGAGTTCACAGATCTTCTTAATCGATGCGATCGGATAGAAAGCAACCAAGACATGGTTTTCCTTGATGATTTTAGATCAAAAGTGATTGAATGATAAACTTCTTTATTACTGCCCAATTAGCGAACATTTGCGTGCAGAATGTACATTTTTACGAGAACGCTCTGAATTCATAATTACGGAACAACTTGTAATTAGCGGTCATTTCTTCCGCTTCAAAGCGGCCTTGAAATGACCAGCGGTCCCTCGTCATTAAAAATGCCTCTTAAAACGTCCACAGAAGGCACTAAAGGTCTTTGGATGAATATGAATTGAAATTAAGGAATTAGCGCGTACAACTCGCCTGGTGGGTTGGCTCAAACTCAAGAGGCAAATCGGCATCTGTACGCACGATTTTGAATTCTTCCAAACTTAACCAGCCTTAATTGACGGATCCTACGTCGATGACGCCTCATATACAAATAGGCCAGTAAAATTAGACCTATTTTGGGCCACACATGGTAAATAATCTCCGGCTAAGTCGAAATAGGCTTATTCGCTTAGTTTGCATCCTAGTTTTTCCGGTCCCTTGGGCCGGAATTTAGTCTAACTGTTCAAAAACTGCGAATTTTTTTTACTTTTTTGGTATTCAGATTACGTCATTCTTTTACGTGAAAGATATTACAGTTCGTTAAACGCGACACATGGCATGACGGCAAAAATGAGAAATTTTAATTTACCCACCTACTATTTGACCGGATTTTGGACAATTTGATGCTCTACAACATTCATAACATGCATATAGGGCCTAAAAATAGCCGTTGCAAGTTAAACGCGAGAAAAATTTTTATACATACATAATACAATTTTTGGGGTTTTCAGTGAAGTTGAGTAAAATTGCCGTTTCTCGATCGTAGATTGCGGCCATAACACACGGTCAAAACTAATTTTTGAAGAGCTTATTCGACGTAGAATTTTATGCTCTTTCATTTAGAGAATAGAGCACATTTAGCTAAGATGCACTGTTTAGAAATCACGAACAAAAAACTAAAAAAAGTCCCAAAACGGTTTTCACGGTTTTTTGAATCTCCTGTCAAATTTTGGGCTTGAGGGACCGTGCAAAACTAGGATACGTCATTCAGATGTCAAATGAAGCGAATAAAGCTTTTTCCAGCTTGCCAGAAAACGTTTACAAGTGGAATCCCAATTTTTCTGGTCTGAAAACAGGAATTTCAAAAAACCGCGAAATTGTTGGACTTTTTTTCAGTTTTTTGCTCGTGATTTTTAAACAGTGCATCCTAGCGAAAAGTTCACTATTATCTATAAGAACGAGTATACAATTCTACGTCGAATAACCTCCTTAAAAATTAGTTTTCACCGTGTGATATGGCCGCAATCTATGGTCGAGATACGACAATTTTTCTCAACTTCACTGAAAACCCCAAAAAATGGTAATTTTTCTCTCGTTTAACTTGAAAACGGCTTTCATGGGGCTCAGGCCCTATGAATGTTGTAGAGCATCAAATTGTCTAAATCCAGTCAAATAGTACACGGGTAAATTAAAATTTTCCATCTTTGCCGTCATGACGTAATCTAAATTCCAAACATTTCGCGGTTTTTGAAGGTCAAAATCAAGGCGGTCAAAACTAATTTTAGAGGAGCTTATTCAACGTAGAATTTTATGCTCTTTCATTTAGAACATGGTCCACATTTAGCTAGGATGCACTGTTTAGAAATCACAAGCAAAAAACTGAAAAAAAGTCCAAAATTTTCGCGGTTATTTAAAACCCCCGTCAAATTTTGGGCCCGAGGGACCGTGCAAAACTATGATACTGTATTTAGACGCCAAACAAAGCGAAAAAAATTATTTCCAGCTTGCCAGAAAACGTTTTCAATTGGAATTTTATTGGTCTGAAAACAGACATTTCAGGAAAACAGGAAACCGCGAAAATTTTGGATTTTTTTAGTTTTTTGCTTGTGATTTTTAAACAGTACATCCTAGCGATAAGTTCACTATTATCTATAAGAAAGAGCATACAATTCTAGGTCAAATAAGCTCCTTAAACATTCGTTTTGGCCGCGTGGTATGGCGTATGGCTGCAATCCATGGTCGAGAAACGATAATTTTTCTCAACTTCACTAAAAACCCCCAAAAATGGTCATTTTTAACGTGAAAATTGTTTTTTTCAGTCCCAAAATGCATGATATGAATGTTGTAGAGCATCAAATTCCGGTCAAATAGTACATGGGTAAATTAAAATTTTCCATTTTTGCCGTCATGACGTAATCTAAATTCCTAACATTACGCGATTTTTTAAGGTCAAAATCCGGGCCCGAGGGACCGTGCAAAATTTTGATACTTCATTTAAAAGCCAAACAAAGTGAATACAAAACTGTATCCAGCTTGGCGGAGATCATTTCCAAGTGTAATCCTAATTCTACTGGCCTAAACAGATAAGCCTGATTTCAGCCATTACAGCGCCTCTCAACCTCTTGCAATTCAGGACGACCGATTTTCCCTTGAAATTAGCGAGGACTTTCTGGTAGATATGTGGCCTCGGGATGATGGCCATGAGAGGTCAACAAACTCGATTATGTAATGACCAAAGAACATTTCAACCTTGACACCACACCCACGGGCCCCTATCAGATCCGATAACCAAAGACGCAACCACAATATGAGAAGATTCGCCTGGAAAGATTTACTATCGCCAATGTTCAATCGAAATCTGCTAAATGGGCAAATGAGCGAAGAATAGATAGGTTGTACAACACGCTTCTTATTTACTTTCCCCAAAATAGCTATTCTGCTCTCATTCAAACCCTTTGGAAGTTTTCCTTTTGGAGTTTCCCCAAAGTAATTAGATCGCCGTTATTACATCCGAAGCTGATATCAAGCTCAATGCTTTGTTTTGAACAAAACCAAAGTGTTAAGCAGTGTTTACCGAGCAACGGCGGTTTTAACGGATTTGTCTAATCTGAAGAGTTAAAATGGAAACTCCGATAATCTCAATTTATTCGGCAGACGACGGTTAGCTACGGATTTGAACGCCTAATTTTCACAAGAAAAAACAACCCGCTGTGAAAGAATGTATTCTCCAAGGAAGGAATGTTTCATGCAACAAACGCCGTCTTTTATCGACATTCACCATTAATCCTAAAAGCTGAGATTCTGGGTTCGTTTTAAGAGTAAAATTGTTGGATGGTTATTCCTTGAATGATCAACCTATTTAATCATGCCAGAGGTCAACCTCCACGATTAGCCCAAAAATTGGACAGTATACGATTCATGTCTTGATCAAAACACTGCAAATTCTTTCACAGGGGTTGGTTATTCCTAGGACCAGGAGCATGGAGACTCATTCGAATCGATTCAGGGTCCAAAATTTAGTGGAAAATGATACCCTAGACGCCTAGGGACGAAAAATCTCGAAAACCCACTTTCAAAAAATACATTTTGTCCCACATCCTCCCTAAATGGCTCAAATATAATTAATAATCAATATCATTGATTAGTCATTTGCAGACACTTTCTACAACATCTGAAAATCGTGTACTGTCAAATTTTGGGGCAAATCGTAGGGGTTGAACAAACCAAAATGACCGCCCACCGTCCACGCCGTTTTGGTTGGTTATTCATTGAACAATCAACGAATATTTTCATGTAGAAAGTATTGTTGCGAGCTCGCACCGGCGCCGGCCAAATGGGCTGCCAGCATCGCAAGGTCAACGACCTGTGGAAGGCTAAGGGACTGGTCTCCAACATTCGAGAACCTCCCCGTTCGTCCCCGAACGTTCTCGACCGGGCATCAGGTATAAAAACAGTCCCACGAGCACCGCGCAGTTCAGTTCAATTCGGAGTCCCGATATAGACGCTTCTCGGGTTATAAATCGTGCCGCGCCGCGTTATAAATAGTGCGACAATCGTGTTACAACCGTGTATTGTGATTCTGTCATTGTGTAAATGCGCGAATGTGAACAGTGTATGTACTCAAGGAACGATTGTTAATAAATTAGTTACGAAGAACATAAATCGTTACAATTGGTGTCAGAAGTGGGATTACAAATTAGTGTTATAGTGTTGGACAATAGTTAGTGTTAAAGTGTTACAGTGTTTTACAGTGTTTTACTTTAGTGTGTTACTGCGCGTTTGAATTCTTAAAAACGAACAAAATGAAGTTGACCGATTTGAAAGTTAAACAGCTGAAGGAAGAGCTGGAAGAGCGCGGCTTACCTACCGGTGGAACAAAAGCAGATCTACGCCTACGACTTAAGGAGAACTTGGTTGAAGAAGGTCATGACCCAGACAACTTTGACTTTGTGGATGATATCACCAGAATTGAAGAGAATTCTAGACAACTGTTTGAAGAAAACTCACGAAAAATGGAAGAGAATTCTAAAAGAATCGAAGAGAACTCTAGACAACTGATTGAAGAAAACTCTCGAAGAATGGAAGAGAATTCTAGACAACTGATTGAAGAAAACTCACGAAAAATGGAAGAGAATTCTAGACAACTGATTGAAGAAAACTCGCGAAAAATGGAAGAGAATTCTAGACAACTGTTCGAAGAAAACTCAAGAAAAATGGAAGAGAATTCTAAAAGAATCGAAGAGAATTTGGTGAGTCATATGGATAAAATAGTGAGTGATGTTGCCAACATAAAAACTGATGTAGTCAGACTGGAGGACAATTTGAATTCATTGTCCAACACCGTTGACGATAAGATCTCTGCAGTTGACGATAAGATCTCTACAGTTGATGATAGGGTCTCTGCATTTGATGATAAGATCTCTCAGGTTAGAGACGAAATTGAAAACAAAATTCGAGCACTAGAGAGAAGCAATCAAGGAAAGTTGAGACACATGGATCTACCAGCAGAAGCCAGCTTCAACAGTGGCAATGAAGAACAGTTTACAGGAACCAGAGGAAATAAGATTAAACCACCTACATTTGACGGAAAGGTACCATGGTCAACATACAAGAGACAATTTGAAGCTGCAGCTGTTGCAAATGGATGGCTCGAACATGACAAAGCAACAGCTCTATTAGTTGCATTGCGTGGAGAAGCCTTGAACATTCTCCAGACAATACCGGCTGGCCATCAGAACAATTACGAATTGTTGACTGCCAGGCTGGATATGAGATACGGAGATGCTCATCTACAACAAGTCTACCGTGTGCAGATAAACGACAGGAACCAGAGGGCCACCGAGACGCTACAGGAATTTGAAGCGGACATTGCAAGACTGGTGAGACTGGCTTACCCTACAGCGCCTGATGACTTTTTGGAGCAGCTCGCTGTCCAGACTTTCCTAGATGGAATCAGGGACAGTGAAACTCAGCAAGCATTGAGACTCGCACGCCCAAAGACCTTGTGCGATGCCCTGGCGCATGCTTTGGAATTTGAGGCTGCGAAGCAAGCCTCTCACCGGAGCGGAGCACGTCTGAGACAGGTAGTGGAAGAAGAAGAGGACATCGTGGAGAGGGTACTAAGGCGTTTGAAGCAAGAGCCCGATTGGGAGGACCTCAAACGACAACTCAGATGCTGGCAATTGGGGGAGTCCTCTCACAGTTACAAGACGGGCAAGAAGAGGAGACCTATTCTGGACAACTGCGGCCACAGCTCAAGACCGGACCAGCAAGAAGAACACCTACGGAGGACGAGAATTATCCTGGGTGAGTGGCAGCCAGAGCACTTGCAGGAGCGGCAAGCAGAAGACCAGGAGCTAAGGGATCTTCTGGATTGGAAGAGAACCAACAGGAGACCCAGTTGGCCAGAAATTAGACATCGTAGTCCAACTATAAAAACCTATTGGGCGCAGTGGAACTCTATCATTCTGGAAGGAGGAATCCTGAAACGTCGCCTGGAGAGTAATGATGGTACTGAGAGAAGGACGCAGATCATTGTTCCACAAAAGTTGGTTCCCTTGGTTTTGGAGCATTTCCATGATGGAACATCAGGAGGACATTTTGGCATCACGAAAACGCTACAGAAGGTTAGAGAGCGTTTTTACTGGGTAGATAGCAAACAATCTGTCAAAGATTGGTGTAAGAAGTGTTTGCTATGCAATGCCGGGCAGGGACCAACTGTGAAACCGAGGGCAAAGATGCTGCAGTACAATGTGGGAAGCCCAATGGACCGAATAGCCAGTGACCGGATGAAGACTCGATACGACATAAAGGCAACTGAGGTGGGTTTCCAAGCAGGCGATCTTGTCTGGTTCTACAATCCGCGTCGGAAGCGAGGACTACCACCGAAACTCCAGAAGGATTGGGAAGGACCCTACGAAATCATGAAAAGAATCAACGATGTCATCTACAGGATTCGAAGAACTCCAAGAGGGAAACCGCGAGTGGTACATCATAATCGGCTGGCAGCATTCGTGGACAGTTCGACGCAGGAAGACCTATCGAGGACAGTGACTACACCATCATGTATAGAAGACCCGGCAACCCTGGAGTTCAACATGTTCATGAAGAACTATGGAGGGACTAGCAAAGCGAGATTTGGAGTCACCAACGAAGTGCGCGAGAACCTTTTTGACGTTGGAAAAGATTATGCGCTAGCACACTGTGTAGCTGCCGACCTCAAAATGTCGAGAGGAATTGCCGAAATATTCAAGAAGAAATATGGTAATGTCGACCAGTTGCAGCGGCAAGGTCCACGCATTGGGAAAGCATTGTCACTGAGGATAGCCAACCAGCTGATAGTGTATCTAGTGACAAAACAGTCTTCCCACCAGAAGCCAACCTACAGGACTCTTTGGGATGCGCTACTTGCCCTGAAGAAGCTGCTCATTAAGCAGGGAATGAGGAAGTTGGCAATACCCAAGATTGGTTGTGGCTTGGACCAATTGGATTGGAGGATAGTCCGTAACATGTTGGAGTTCATTTTCCAAGGGACCCAGATTGAGGTGCGGGTGTGTACCTGGAATCCTCATGGAAGAACTGATGTGAAGACTGTGGACTGCTATTTCTACCGCCAAGGCAGCTGCAAGAATGGTGATAAATGCCGCTATCGACATGAGCCCTGTGATGAACAGATGCCCAAGATTGTTCTGGGACAGAACAATTCTAAGGAGGGGGCAGTGTTGCGAGCTCGCACCGGCGCCGGCCAAATGGGCTGCCGGCATCGCAAGGTCAACGACCTGTGGAAGGCTAAGGGACTGGTCTCCAACATTCGAGAACCTCCCCGTTCGTCCCCGAACGTTCTCGACCGGGCATCAGGTATAAAAACAGTCCCACGAGCACCGCGCAGTTCAGTTCAATTCGGAGTCCCGATATAGACGCTTCTCGGGTTATAAATCGTGCCGCGCCGCGTTATAAATAGTGCGACAATCGTGTTACAACCGTGTATTGTGATTCTGTCATTGTGTAAATGCGCGAATGTGAACAGTGTATGTACTCAAGGAACGATTGTTAATAAATTAGTTACGAAGAACATAAATCGTTACAGTATTATCTCTCCAATTCGGCCCAAAAATGTTTTCTGGGCGTTTCAATGTGTCTAGATCAGAATAAGCAAATTTCCGTCCGCACTATTTTACACATAATCTAAGAATACACGGAGCGAATGGTCTGAAAAATGTTAAGGACCAACTAGAGCCGGGAAGAAGTCGCTTACAATAATGTCAGATTTTTTTTTAAATTGTCTATTACCAAAAACGGTTGGTTATTAAAGGAGTAACCAACCAAATGGCAAAATGTCCGCCGCATACGCCGTTTTGGGTAGTAGAAAATTTTCTAAAAATCTGAAATTTGGGCCTGGGGTCCCTTTTGGGCTTTACCTGGTGTTCGAAACTTCAACCCGATCGGACAAAATTCGGGCTAGGTAGGGGTCACAATGTGTATCACACGAAATGAATTTTTCGAGAGATTTTTGGCTATATGGACGTAATAATTGTTATCAACAAAACTTTGGACCCGGAATCGATTAGAATGAATAAATTCGGACTTTCTTCTATCGCCTCAACCTGTTAAGCGAGCTTACGTGAATGTGTATTTTAGGTAATTAACGAATTCTTTCGCTTAATTACAATTCATTATTACTTTTCTGGGTTTTCCTTATTTTAAAGATAATGTTTGTCGAAAAGGCGATGTTTCTGTTACCTCAAATACACATTGTATTTGGCTGTTCGTACTGGTCTAAACTCAGTTAAATAACTCGATTGAATTTATATGAAATTTTATGAAGGATAGGAATCGAAAATATAAAAAAGGGGTTTCCTTCCCCCGTCCGAATAAAAAAAATTGCAAAATATGCAGGAAATGCCTACGTAAAACTGAAATACGCGTTTTACGTGATTTTCAAAAACCCTCAAATTAAGGAAATTTATATTTACTATTGGTAGGTTAATACTTGAATAATCAATCTATTTTTTTCATTCAAAAGGTCAACCTCTCCGATTCGGCTCAAAATTTTTTTCTGGACGTTTCATGATGTCCTGATCAAAAAACGCTGCAAATTCTTACACAGGGGTTGGTTATTTGTCAGACCAGGCGCATGGAAACTTATTTAAAACATGGGGGAAATGGGGAAAACGGTGGGTGCGGCGGGTCCCAGACCCATTCCAATCGATTCAGTGTCCATGATTTAGTGGAAAATGATACCCCACACGACTAGGTACCAGAAATCCCGAAAACACATATTCAAAATGGGTAATAAATACCCAATTTGACTCATAACTTCTTCCAGTGGGTGCCAATCATTCTGGGACCCGTTTCATTGGATTCAGCGTCCAAAATTTAGTGGAAAATGACACCCTACTCGCCTAGATCGCCCAAAATCTCGAAAATCCATTTTTCAAAAAACACATTTTGACCCCTACCCCCCCCCCCCCCCCCCCTAAATTTGGTCCGATCGGGCTGAAAAGTTTTGAGGACCCGTCTTGGGCGGGAACAGACCCCTGACCCAAATTTCAGATTTTTAGAAAATTTTCTACTACCGAAAACGGCGCGGACAATTGTCGGCGGATGGACACCTTTTGGTTGGTTATTCCTCGAATGTTTTCATGATAATGGTCAACCTCTCCGATTCGGTTCAAAATTTTTTTCTGGACGTTTCATGATGTCCTGATCAAAAAAGGTCGATGTCCGTCCGCCGTCCATTGTAGCCGTTTTCGGTAGTAGAACATTTTCTAAAAATCTGAAATTTGGGTCAGGGGTCTGTTCCCGGCCTAGGACGGTCCTCAAAACTTTTCAGCCCGATCGAACCAAATTTGGGCGGGGTAGGGGTCAAAAGGTGATTTTTTGAAAAATGGATTTTCGAGATTTTGGGCGATCTAGGCGAGTGAGGTATCATTTTCCACTAAATTTTGGACGCTGAATCCAAGGAAATAGGTCCCAGAACGATTGGCACCCACCGGAAGAAATGGGTCAAATTGGGTAGGTATTTATTATCCATTTCGAATGTGTGTTTTCGGGATTTCTGGTACCTGGGCGTGTGGGGAATCATTTTCCACTAAATTTTGGATCCTGAATCGATTGGAATGGGTCTGAGTACACCCACTGTTTCCCCCATTTCGAAGAAATCAATCTCCATGTGCCTGGTTCGAGGAATAACCAACCCGTGTTTGTGTGAAATGTATAAAAAATGTGGCCATCAGAAAAGGCATGCTCTTCATGGGGCAGGTTGCCGGTCCAGGTAGTGACAGGTACAATCTACCTTCTACGAGAGCAGGTAGGGGCTGCATTGACGGTTCTATTAATGGTAGGCAGGTTTCGAGGTACTCAAGTCGACACCACTTTTTTTTTCTTAAATCGAAGATAGACCAGATAAACCATATTATAATGACGAAACCAAAGAGGTAGCAGGGGAATGACCTTCACCGGCGATATATTATGAAAATAATGCATAGAGTGAAAATAAGGCGTATAAGGACTTCTTGAGAAATAAGTGGATAAGTAAAAACTGGACTAGGATGGGGCTGTCATCATGAAATGAGTAGTCTTGTAGAAGGGACATCAAAAAGGAAATTGAGTCAATTATGGATAGTTAGCAAATGGGGGTCAAGATCGATCGGAATTGAGGGGCGCGGGTGTCGGCACACGTGATTTGGAACGCACATAGAAATACCATGTAGTAATCGAGAGGCAAATTTCAGTTCATTTGAGTTAAAAAGATGGATTTTGTGGGTTTTAGAAACTGTAGGATGGTAAAACTATAAATACTAATCTTTTCATTTAGGATTGGCGATGGAGTTGCGTCTAGAAATGGCGTACATGGCAAAAATAGAGACGCCTCCAACGTGGGGTGTGCGTTAGGAAGTTGGTAAAAACATCACAAAATCAACTAACTGCCAATTAGTTGGCCTTCGAGGGGGCGTCAGCCTGCAAAGACCTCATATAAACCGGATTTAACGTATAACAAAGCACCTACGACGGTAAAAAGCCTAAAAAACTCACCATGTCTCGAGGTTGCTGAATTTCTTGGTGACGACCTTTCCCAAATCGATTCCCAGCCGATCGACGATCCTCTGAGCCAACTCCGGGTGCGAAGTGCCGCTAAATACTTTTATATTGGGCATCCTTCTCTGAAGAAACTGGCTAGGTCTCTCTAATTTGGATCTCAACAAACTCTTGGCACGCACTGACTCTGATAACACGGGCATCACTGAAATGTAACGAGGTTCAAACCCAACTGGGGGAAATAGATAAAGGCTAACCATGGGGAACAGTTTACTTGCATCTCTTCTCATTGGTTGTTCTGATGAAGCGGGAAACTCAAAGCGTTAATCAATATCGTTAAAATATTAAATTTTGTGCACAGATTTCAAATCCCCAACAAAAAAATATTTTTCACCGAAGAATTTTATCTTCAATAACCTTCCTTTCATAACTCCCACTGAAAATCAAAAATTTCAATAAACACCATTTCCCAGCCAACATAGCTACTAAAAGCCATGGTAATTAATACATTTATTTCCTCCTTAACTACACACAAAATAACTCATTTCGCATCATAATGATCCTCACTCAATTTTTTCAAACTTTGAAAACAGGTTAGCATCAGTGGCTCTACCTAGATTGATAAACCAAGTAGTAATCAGCTGCTGCACGTCAGCTGTAACCTGACCACTTTTCTACAGTCTACAGTGTCTACTCACACTTCACTGCTGCATAACGCTGCCTAGTGCACGTTTGTTAAATTTTCTCGAAAGAAACATGTTCAATCTGTAACTTTTTCTGTTAAATCACAATTTCTGGAAATTAATTAAACAATGGCGAACATTGCGGCTCAACGAATTAAACGCGAGTTTCAGGAAGTCATGCGAAGTGAAGAAGTAAGTTATAATATGAAATATTTCAAAAAAACAATCTATACACATAAATTTATCATATCATACGATACCTACAAATCATACACGTTCGGGTTCAACTCGCGCTGATGCACTCACCGTGTTCGTCGCTCATTTGGACTGGTTTTATAGTTGTATTTGTCGTAAATAGTTTTGATGGAAGTTTTTCGAGATAAATCTCGTCGTCCGATACGAGATCTTGCGCGTCATTGACTCTTTATCGGGGGTAAAGGTTACGGGTTGTCTTCAATGTGCTGTTTTTGTAGTATAGCGCTGTTTTGATTGACTCTGGGTTTGCCATCCGTGAACGCTTTCTTCAGAATGCTTCAAGAACTCCAATCTCACAATGTTGTGCTCAATTGACGTTGTCTAAATCTGGAATTCAGATACCCAGGTGTCCTTACGTGTAAAATTCCCTGCTTCTCGATGCAAATTGGACATGTTTGCCGACGTTACAGTCCTAGCAGGTGGCAGATTACAGCTAATAAGATCCAAACGAGAAGCTTCTTCGGTCGTAAACACTTTCTGTCCTCTCTCAGATGGAAAATACGCCTTAAATATTCAGAAAACTTGTAAGTTCTAAACCCTTTAACGCTCGAAACATCGAATCTTCCAGTATCATGAGTTCTCATCAAAATCCTCCTTGCTGCCTAGGTGTTTCTTCAAAGCATCCACTTCGATGGAGGATCATAAGACGAAATGAATAATCTACTGAAACCTAGTAGAGGGAATATTGACAGCAGTCTCTCGTATTGAGACAACATACGTTGCGTTATGTCTAGGTCAAAAACGCTGCAAATTCATCCACAGGGGTTGTTATTCCTCGGACAAGCGGCATGGAGACTCATTCGAATCGATTCAGCGTCTAACATTTAGTGGAAATGATACCCCACACGCCTAGGTACCAGAAATCTCGAAAACCCACTTTCAAAATGAGTCGATGGATACTCATTTTGACCCATCACCTCTTCCGATGGGCACCAATCGTTACGGGACCCGTCTCATTGGATTCAGCGTCCAAAATTTAGTCGAAAATGATACCCCACTATGCCCAATTACCCAAAAATATCAAAAACCCACGTGGCCCATTTGGCTCAAAATAAGGTAAAATCCACAAACAGCCCTAGCCCCCAGATGAGGCTTGTTAGGTTGTGGACTAACTTATTGCAGGGTACGGTTCTCATTGGGGTTTGTGTCCCAAAGAGGGTTTATCTGCGGGATGTGAGTGCTGGACACTCAAGGATTATGAGCTGCAGTTTCGTCTGCTTCCTCACAGAATCTGCATTGTTGGTTGTGTTACTCCTATGCGGTTCAGATGAAAACGCAGAGGAGCGAAGCCGGTTAGTAAGCCAACTGTTGCTCTTAGGTCGCCGCGTTTAAGTCTTAGTAGGTCCTTGCTGAGTGATGGATGGGGTTTTGCCACCATACGCCTGTGTATACGGTGTGTTTCTTGTACGTCCATTCCCTGATGGCAGCTCTGAAGGAGCTTTTGGGCAAACCTACAGCCGGCTCTGGGCCCACAAAGGGTTTTGGAGCACCTCCAGGCAAGCTCATCAGCTTTTTCGTTGCCCTCAATGCCCCGCCACCCACTCAAGGGACACTGTATTGCGGGCTGCTGGAGCACAGTCTGTTCACAGTCCTTAACCACCTTAGATGGGATGTTGAGTGATGTGAGGACCTTCATCGACTCCTGGCTGTCAGAGAGAAAGCGGAGGTGTGCGTGAGTAGGCCACTCCTCAGACTCTCCAGGGCGCATGTGTTGATCGCCAGAAGTTCGGCCTGGAAAACGGAGGTGTATTTCCCTAGTGGTGTGGAGTTATGCCACCTAGGTTTGGCTCCTTACACCCCAGCACCTGTCCCTGTTTCCATTCTGGACCCATCAGTGTACCAGATCAGGTCACTGGGACAGCACAGTATGACCCTTCGCCCCGCTGAAGTCATTGACGACTTGTATTGGTGGGAGTTCTGGGCATGACATCAGCCACCTTATCTGGTAGTGGTGTGTTTATCTCTCTCAGAATTGTAGTATGGCCGCCAAGTTCCATTTCAGCCTCAGGGAGGCCATTGCGGCCTCTCCCTTGATGAAGATATCTATAGGGGGCAGGCCCAACAGTACCTCCATGGCGGCTGTAGGAGTACCATGCATGGCTTCTGTGATGGTTAGGCAAGCCACCAGACAGCACAGCAGTACGAAAGAAATAATCAACCTTTGTGATAAAATTTGCAGCACCTTAAATGATTGTTTCACTCATTAGCGGTGCCTTCTATGCAATGTGACATTATGACGATCACTATATTATTTTTGATGACGGAAAATCTTGAATCGATTATTTTTAAGATATCGTTAGGGTATGAACGAATTGACCTCACATTTGAGATTGGCGCATATGAGAAAAAATTACTATACCGTTCGGGAAGCGCTTTGTATTGGACAAACCTCGTGACTGTTCGATTAACCTCCAAGGGCATACATCAGTTTTATTCTATTGTTCCACGCTATCGGCTTCCTAGTGCTCTTGAGGACCGATTGAATCTAGTTTAAGCCCGATTCAGTAGCGATAATTGCGCAATAATTATGCGGACTTATTGATTTGAATGAGCAGTCCCTTGAAATACATACTCCACGACCAGGAACGAGTTCAATATTGATGATGATAAACAAAATGATTGTCTTCATTTCGTTCGAATTGTGATCTAACCAATGTTTTCTTCACTTTTCCAGGTCGCCAAGTGTGCAATAAAAGTTGAATTGAAAAGTGATTCGTACACCGATCTTCACGGAGAAATTGGTGGTCCTCCAGATACGCCGTATGAAGGGGGAAATTTCATTTTGGAAATCAGAATACCCGAAACGTACCCTTTCAACCCTCCCAAGGTGCGTTAGCTGCGTTTTGCATGCATTTTTTGGTTGGTTATTCCTTGAATAAGTTCCTCTGTTTTCGTGCAGAAAGTCAATCTCTACTATTCGGCCTGAATCTGAAAAATATGGGAAACTTTTCAGCCCGATCGGCCCAAATTTGAGGTGGGTAGGGTCAAAATGTGAATTTTGAAAAATGAATTTTCGACGATCTAGGCGTGTGGGGTATTATTTTTGACTAAATTTTGGACGCTGAATCCAATGAGATGGGTCCGGGAACAATTGGCGTCTTCTGTATGAAGTTATGGGTCAAAATGGGTATCTATCTACCGATTTTGAGTGTGGGGTTTCGAGAGTTCATTTACCTGGGCGTGTGGGGTATCATTTTCCACTAAATATTGGACGCTGAATCCAATGAAATGGGCCCTGGAACGGTTGGCGCCCTCTGGATGAGGTTATGGGTCAAAATGGGTACCCATGTACCCATTATGAACGTGTTTTCGAGATTTCATTTACCTAGGCGTGTGGGATATCATTTTCCTCTAAATTTTGGGCCCTGAATCGATTAGAATGGGTCCGGGACCCGTCACACCCACTGTTTTCCCATTTTCCCCATGTTGAAGAAATGAGTCTTCATGCGCCTGGTCAGAGGAATAACCAACCGTTTTATTTATACGAGTTAAATTTGTTTTTATTTGAACCTAGGAATAACATCTATGTACAATAGCTCAGTACATCATCAACTTATGAGCAATATCATTCTTATAATTTATAAATGAATGTATACAGGCCTAAAGAGTGAGATGTCTTAAATTGAACAATTTTCAGGTTCGATTTGTCACCAAGATTTGGCATCCAAATATCTCCTCTGTGACTGGCACAATCTGTCTTGACATATTGAAAGATCAATGGTGAGGCGATAAGATAAAGTGATAATATAGAATCTTCATGTAAACTCGTTGTCTCTTACCAAACAAGCATTTTTATCTCTATTTCAGGGCTGCTGCCTTGACGTTAAGAACTGTGCTTCTTTCGCTTCAAGCATTGATGGCCTCACCCGAACCAGACGATCCTCAAGATGCCGTGGTTGCTAAGCAGTATAGAGAGAGTATAGACACCTTCACCCTCACTGCCAGATATTGGACGGCCAAGTATGCTAATGGTATGTAAAATGTACGATTGGCGTCTTTCACGGTGGATTAGCCTGTTCCTTATCATAATTATCAGTTGGATCGTCATTAGGCAGGCCGAATTACCTCACGGTAGAGTCAACGGATCATGTATGATGCACAAGTTGGCTGAATTGGTCAATTTTGACCAAAAAAATTAGCGTAAACAATTTTATAGATCAAATTCATAAGTGATTATAAACACCGTTCCACCAAAATGGGGAAAACAGTGGGTGTGGCGGGTCCCGGACCCATCCCAATCGATTCAGGGTCCAATATTTATTGGAAAACGATCTCAAAAACACATTCAAAATGAGTAGATAGGTACCCGTTTAGACCCATAACCTCATCCAGAGGGCGCCAATCGTTACCGGCCCCTATTTCATTGGATTATGCGTCCACGCCTAGATCGCCACAAATCCTGAAAATCCATTTTTCTAATGTACACATTTTGACCACCCGCCCAAATTAGGTCCGATGGGGCTGGAGTGTTTCGAGGACCAACTAGAGCCGAAAACGGGTCCCTGGCCTGAATTTCAGATTTTTAGAAATTTTTCCACCACCGAAATCGGAGTGGACGGCGGACGGACATATGCTAATTTTGATCTAGACACCTTGAAATATCCAGACAAAATTTTTGGGCTGAATCGGAGATATTGACTTTTGGGCATGAAAACATAGGTTGATTATTCAACCTACGAAATAACCAACCAAAAATGTATGGCTCGCTTCCTTAGAACCTCTGGCATTCGAAGAATGTGTGTTAAGCGCTGTCCTCTTCGTTGGTGCAATGTAGGCATCCTGGAGATTCCACGATACGCATCCTATGGAGATACTGATAGAACATCCCGTGACCCGAGAGGAACTGCGTTATATGATAGTTAACTTCACCGTGTTTCCTCTCTAGCCAGGGACGTTTGTTGGGCACCAGTCGAGCCATCCATCTTCCTCTTGTTTCTGTCTCCCAGATTTCCTGCCAGGAGTCGAGTGTGTTCCTGCTCTTGTTTGGCTAATTGAGGCCAGTACATCGTTTTCCTCTCCCTTGCAAGCAGATGTATTGGTATCACTCCTGCCAAGAGGAGCACTGCTGGTTCTGACACTGTCTTATAGACGCTCACAATGCGAAGCGCCCCTCTTCATTGCACTGTGAACATCCGTTTTTGGTGGCATTTGACATTCAGAGCGTCCGCTCATACTTCTGCCCCATATAGCAAGATGGAGTGTACAAGTGACATTAATAGTTGTCTCTTACACATCTAGGTCCTTCAATGTTTGACATTAGTCTACTTAGGACAATACAGTTGTCTTTGCTGCCTTGGCTGCTTCCATCCTTATGTGCTCCCAAAAGTTATCTTGGTGTCCAGCATTATTCCCAAGTACCTGACTACTGGTTTTGTTTCCACCTCAACTTCCCCCGCTCTGATTTGCATGATATTTGGGATGCGTTTTCGTGTGAATAGTACCACCTCTGTCTTGGCAGTGGCTAGTGAGAGACCCATCCATCCATGCTCCCACTCTGCACATGGTCTCATTCAACTTGCAACTCGCTTGCTCCATTGTATTGGCCAAGATTACAGCTGCCACATCATCAGCATATCCAACCTGGAAAGTGTCCTCAGGGAGGGCCACTTTGACTATGCTGTCATAGGATATGTTCCAGAGGGTAGGTCCAAGTATTGACCCCTGGGCTGCCCCTGATGTAATCGGTACTTCACGGCGTCCAAGTGTTATGGTGTATATCAGTGTTTGATATCGAGGTTGGGCCACATATTGAGGCCTGCCTGACAAACAATAATTGTCAAATGTTTACTTTTTCATCTTTATTCAAAGTAACCCCCAATTTTACTTGCAGCCCCCAGAAATGGTGACGCCCTCGACGAATGCACCAGGAAAATAAAAAGACTGATGGACATGGGCGTTGACGAAGAAAGAGCTTGCGTCGCTCTCTCAACCTACGACTGGGATATTCAGCTTGCTACTGAACAGCTCTTCTAGTTCAGTCTGAATTAAGGAGAAAACTGATCATCCCACAAGTACCTGCTCGGTTCCATACCTAACGAGGAACATTTTTGAATGAATTGTGTTACATCTGACATATTCACTATCGCATATTGCGTCCGTTTATTAATTCTCTTAATTAAATTGGTACATTTTCGGTGAACAAGGCGTGAATCCCATCAGTAAAAATTGAAAATGTCACAACATAATTGTATCACAAACTTAATTTTATCGCTCCTTTTTTATTGTGTTCCCCATTTTTCAATTTACGATTGATTTCTTGCATAAGCGTAAGGGTTTATATGAAGGTTACGGATCCCAACATGTAGAAATATGGCTCGATTTGTTTTGTTTTTTTAATATTAGGGGTTGGAAACCTTGTTTGTAGAGTGTTAATTTTTTCGTACTTGTCATCTTCTGTTGTACTTTGACGAATAAATAAATTATTGTTGCAACAATTTATAATATCGTTTAATTGTGGATCATGTGGCACATTTAACGCGATGTATGAGAAACTTGTTCCTCAGGAGAGGACGTGTGACTTACATTATTTCGCGTATTCGTTCTGCTTTATTCAGCAGTAAGTTGTGAAAAGTGAGAAATCCAAGTAGAAAGAGGTTCATTCTTTCCCTGGCGGCCAAAATCTATCTGCTCGATTTACCGAAAATTGAAGGAAAATACCAGACTTGTGTGGATAACTTTGCCCTCCATGCAACTGGAGACTTTCTATAAACATTTTCCAAAAATCTGTCAAATTTGGGGAGGGTATGGGTGAAAATATCTTTAGATTCGATTTTCGGTTCTTTTGGGGAACAAGGCATGTAGGGTATCATTTTCGACTAAATATTGGACGCTGAATCCATTGAGATGGGTCTCTGACCGATTGGTGCTCACTGGGGGTGAGTATGGGTCAAAATGCATACCTACTCGCCGATTTTGAGCGCGGTTACGCGAGATTTTTGACGATATCGGCGTGTGATGAATAATTTTCAACTAAATGTTGGCTGATGTACCCTTTCAGATGGGTACCACAACGACTGTCACCCACTAGAGGTGGGTACAAATCAAAATGGATACCTACCTACCTATCTTGAGTATATATGCCGTATATTCGTGATTTTGGCTATCTATGCGTGTGGGGTGTCATTTTCGATTAAATTCTGGACAAATGGGTACCTACCCACCTATTTTGAGTGGACTTTCGTAGGGATGGGACGTCGATGTCCGATGTTCGCAAAACATCGATGGTGAGAAGGGTCGATAACATCGGCTATCGATGTGATCGATATTATTGATGTTGCCTCCCCCAACATCGGTGTTACCTCACCTACCTAGAGAATAGATGATGCGCACCAGATTTATTATGAATAAATAATATTAATGAAAACAAAAAACACTTGCTTCTTCATCCTTCCCTCAGCCTAATCATGCCTCTCTTATCTATCGATTGTTACTATCGAGGCCGCTACTTGGAGAAACCACCTGTAACGTCCTTCCTCAATGTCGTGTGCCATGCGTTTAACCTGATTCTTAAAGCGCATGTAGGTTGAAGGACAAAAAGTAAGATTTTGAAAACATGGATTCTCAGATAAACTACCTACTAATTAGGTAACCTGCAGTCTTGTTTATTAAACTTCATTGTAAATAGCGCTGTTGATGAATCTCAATTATTTTTTAAATTGAATATGTCCAAAAATAGGAAAGTATATTAAAAATTGATATTAACATCGATGTTTCGGGATTTCAACCATCGACATTGAAAAACATGGTTGAATGGGCTGTTTCACGACATCGATGTCATGCTACCTATGTTGACATCGATGTCATACTACCTATGTTGACATCGATGTCACCATCGATGTTTTTGTTTCGATGTCCCATCCCTACTTTTGTGATTTTGGCTACCCTGGGCGTGTGTGGTATCATTTTTCACTTACTTTTGGATGCTGAGTCAATTGAAATCTCTTAGGCACTTACTATCTCCCCCATTATCTTGCTACAAGCAATAATAAATCGGAATTGGAAGAATTTACAGCGTTTTTACGACCAGCTGGGCATCTCTGGTGATTCCACGACGATGACGTCACTGTAGTCGTCCATAAAGCTCAACTGTTTCCGTTCGGCAGACATGCGTAGATAGTTTGATAGCGTCCATTGCTCACCTGTCTAATGACAACATTCTCCTCCGTTCTTTCGGCCTTCTCTCGGTACAAGTTTCAATTCGTCGAAATCGACGCAAGTACAGCCAATACGTCGGTACTCTCCCAGCAAAACTGACGTCGTTGAATCATGTTCTCCATATGATGTAAACAAGGTAAACACATTCGTAGCCGATTCCACGCGTTTGTTTTCTGCGTACTTTACCTGCCATCTTATTTGTCGCAGATCCTCCACAGTAACCTCACATACGTGGTGGATCGACTACAAGCAAATTTATTGCCAAATGAACGCGCAATTTGATTAGCAATCCTTGTAACAAGTTTTATTCCTTTGCAGACCGATAAGATACATCCCCTCTTGAAAAATCCGAAGTACAATCCTACTATAAGTGAGTACACATTGGCTTTGTTTTGGAAAATACAACAATAAACCAGTCGGAAGGTAATGTTCTCAATACCGCAAGTAATTATACGAACGGTTGCCAATTTTGTCGCCGATAATTTTTGCTCATGTTCGGTTCGACCGTGATAATTCGACGCCCGAGAAAGTCTTGTGTGTTGTGCATCTATTATTAGATCCCCCCGACTTCTCGTCCAAAAATAAATTCACTCTGGCTAATTTCCAAATTTCTGCAGTTTCCTGTTTCAATTCGGTTTGTAAAAATAAAGTGACACTCGTGTTAACTAATAATTAGAACAGGATTTGAAAATAGATAATGTGCATTTTTTGTATGATACAATCGCTCTGTGGCTTGTATCGTGTGTCAATTAAGCAGAAATCTAAATAAAAATCGTTCTCAATTCCATTTACCGACACCTACGTGATTAAAGTGCGTGTTTAATTATTCGTAGTGTCGTGTTCACTTACTGAAGTTAGTATAAATTATTCTATTTAGTTTTGAATCAGTTGTCTAGTGAGGTTCATAGTACGTGGGTATTTTCCTTCTGAAAGACCACCATGTGCCTCCAGGTATACGCAATTTTACTTCATTGTCATCCATAAAATATTAAGCCGATTCAATTTTTGAATTACCTCAAAAAATTCGACCCTAGAACGACCCTAGGTGAACTCAGGTCTGAAATTGTAACCCCGCCATGCTCTAGATGTGTCTAATTTTGGCTTCCATGAGGTCTAAATCGCCCTATTCACATTCCCGGTGAAATATCTAAAAGACAATACCTAATGTTGGATTATTCAGTGTGGACAATTCATGTCTACCTGTATTTTGCTTCGTCTTAATCGCTCCCGCCATTTTTTGTAGGATAAATTCCGTCATTCGTTGACCCAAATTCCAAAGAAGTCTTGCAAAATGCCTGTTCGTTGTGAAAATCAAGAGCTTCATTGCCCTAAACTACCTGTCCACTTACCATATCGGCTGGGTTGAAGCATCTTGTGCTCTTGAAACAGAGGATGTTAAATTATCATAACTTATCATAACTTGGCAGTACTTGACGTGGGCAGTCGCTACTTGCATTCATCATGCTGAATTCGTTATAGATATCCAAGATTAAGATAAGTCTACTAATAACTGCCTATTCTTTAATAAATTTAAAAAGTAGTATACTATTTTCAACAGAACTATCAATTGGGTATTGAAGATGTGAGAATTATCTTCTAGGGTGCCCATTTTAACACCCTTGCCTCTTTGCCTCTAATGAATGGGCTTTAATGAAGATTTTCATTCGTTCAACATATATTTTTGGGTTCTCTATCACCTAAGTTCTTCACACAACAACCCCAGTTCGCTTAAACACTGCATTTCCCCTAATTCTGTGCATTTACGGAGGTTCAGTTCAACTAATGATAATTTTTCATCGAGAAAGTTATCTTAGATTCGTATTAAGATGAAGCCGCATTGAATCGAATATTGCCAAGTTTGTTATCCCGTTTATATTATTGCATAATATTGCTTAATGGGTTGAAATGCACTTCGGGGGCCCCTTGATAACACGGTTGATAAGGCATCTAAATATCGACTTCGAGATCACTGTATCGATGTTACTGTCATGATAAGAGATGGCAGGTCTGACCTGGGCGGTGATCATTACGTATTTATGACGTAATTATAGCGCATATGTTTTTAAATTGTGTATTGTTGTTTATATGGATTGTCAAGCGCATTTACTTGAGCAGTGACTTGTTGACGCGTTTATTGTGACGTCACAAAACGATCGATTATCTCGCTTGACAGGACATATCGATGTGTTAGGACGCCATGACAGGGGCCCCCGACAGTGCATATTTACCGCTTAATGTATTTTACGAACTGACCTCATTCCTTATTGCCTTCCTGAATAATCTTGAGGTATTGTCAGATTTCGGGGCCCTAAAAGGGTGAAACAAAGAACAAGGGACCACTGTCGCTTATACATGTATCAATATCCGTCACTGGCGCATGTCAATCCGTTAGTAAACTTTTTTTTTTTAAGTTTTTTATTTATTAATATCAGTTATCTCAAATTTCTAATTTCAAATTTGGCGCCAGAGCCTACGACGTCGGGCATAAGGATAACCTGACTCGGTCGTGATAAATCGATATATTGCCTTATCAGAGGAAGCGGTCCTCGTTCTTTCATTTCACCCCCCAAAATCCTTTGAGATGACAGATACACTTTCCAACACCACAGAAGAATTCACACATAGGCACGAGATAACTGTGAGAGGGGTACCTATCTTACTGGATCCAGGGTCCGAAATTTTGTAAAAAATGATACCTTACACTCCTAGGTCTCAAAAAATTTACATAACCCAAAATCGAAATAAATAAGTAGGTACCCCATTCTGACATTCGATTCTCCTCCAGTTGGCACCAATTGGTCTGAGACCCATCTCAATGAATTCAGTGCCTCAAAATTTAGTGGAGCAATAGAAATTCAGTGATTCCCCACATGCCTAATTCCCGAAAATTCGAGAAAATCCAGGTATAAAAAATTCATTTTACCAACGATTTTGTTTGATCTGGCTGAAATGTTTAAGGACCAACTAGAACCAGAAAGAGTTCCCTGACCAAAATCTCGAATATACACTTTCTAAATAGGTAGATAGATACCCATTATAACCCATAACCTCTTCCGGTGGGCGCCAATCGTTCTGGGACCCGTCTCATTGGATTCAGCGTCCAAAATTTAGTCGAAAATGATACTCCTCACGCCTATTTAATCAAATATTTTGAAAACCCACTTTTGAAATAGGTAGGTAGGTACCCATTTTGACCCATATCCACCTCCGATGGGCACCACTCTGTCCAGCAACCATCTCAAAGGATCCAGTGTCAAGAAATTATTTGAAAATGATACCCCATCTCTAGTTGGTCTTCAAACATTTTTAGCCTGATCGCACCAAATTTGGGGAAGGTATGGGTGAAAATGAGTTTTTTTTTAAATTCGGTTTTCGGTAATTTCGGGGAACAAGGCATGAGGGGTATCATTTTCGACTATATTTTGGACGCTGAATCCATTGAGATGGGTCTCGGACCGATTGGTGCACACCGGGGGTGTGTATGGATCAATATGCATACCTACCTACAGATTTTAAGCGCGGTTACGCGAGATTTTTGGCGATATAGGCGAAATAACAGCACTTTTGGGTTATTAGGAATGTGGGGTATCATTTCTCGCTAAATTGTGAGAGCTTAACCCAATGAGACGGGTCCAAAATTTAGTCGAAAATGATACCCCACATGACTAGTTCGCCAAAAATCCTGAAAATCCCATTTTTTTCATTAATAAATTTTGACCCCTACCTCCCCCAAATTTGGTCCAATCGGCCTTCATAAGTTTCGAGCACCAAGTAGAGCCGAAAACGGGTCCTTGACCAAAATTTCAGATTTTTAGAAAATTTTCCACTACTAAAATTGCCGTGGTCGGCGGACGCCTACAGTGATCCTGTAGATTGATTATTCCTTGAATCTAACCCTGTTACCCGCTCAAATGTTTCAAAAACGAAGATTTAGTACAATTATAGAAATACGTTGATTTTTAGGCAACGAGAGGCAAGAACGTGAGAGGCAGAATTTTGTTGAATTGAAACATAAGCTGTAGCACGTATTTTCTCATATTTCCTAAATTGTTGGAATTGTTTCTCTTTAAGCCACGGTAGGGCATACAATTTTCTAGGATCCCATACTAGCTGGTTTTGGACTACTGTAATAAACGCCCTTTTAAGTACTAAAAAGATGAAATACGATACTTGTGTTAACCTATTTTTAAAATTCTTCTTACTTTTCAGGGTATGGTTTGCGTGACGCCAGAAGACCGAGTGTGCGAACCCGTGGAAGCCCGAGTTCAATGCATCGTACGTCGAATTGACGAGACCCTTCAAAATGGAAAATACGAAGGGACTTTTCCGGCGAGCACACCAGTCACCGATCTGATAAAAGCTGTCGCCGACAAATTTCAAGAAGACCCGACGTCAGTTCGCCTCATGTACCAGTGTCCAACTGGAGACATTGTGAGTATATTTATTTATATAGGTCTTCCCTTCGTGAAGGGGTGGTTGACGGGATTTTCTTTCTAAATGTTGTCACCATGTTGGATAATGGTCGAAACTACCTTTTTCTCAGACCAGCCTTTGAAATTCCATCCATTGAATCCGAATAAAATAAATAGAAAGTTGAAGAAACCTGTAAGGGGTTGGGATACTTTCTGTAGACAGTTTTTAGATTGTTGAAGAAACGTTAAACCAATATAAATCTGTAGAATGTGAATGAAAACTTATGAAAGTCGAAAAAACCTGTAAAAGATTGATATATAATGTAGAAAATTGAAGAAACTTACAAAAGGTTGAAATAAAACTGTAGAAAGTTGATGAAACCTATAAAACGTTGAAATAAAACTGTAGAAAGTTTATGTTTGTTTATTGATAGTTGAAGAAAAAAGGAAGATCAAAATCAATCTTCAGAAAGTGGAACAAACCTGTTGAATATTGAATGGAATTGGCGAATGGTGAATCTGAACTGAAGAAAATTGATGAAACATATAAATGGTTGAATGATGATGGTATACGGTTGAGATAAAACTGTAGAATGTTGAGAAAACCTGTTGATTGTCAAAATTAATGTGTAATAGGTTGAATTAGAAATATAAAATATTGAAGAAACCTGTAGAAGGCCAAGAGAAAACTGTAGAATGTTGATGTGAGTTGGTAGATAGTTGAAGACACTTTAGTAGGTCTAAATAAATCGTCAAAATGTTGAATTAAAACTATAGAAAGTTGAAGAAACCTATAAAAGGTTGGAATGGTTGGAAAGGTTCAGATAAAACTGTAGAAAGTTGAGGAAACCTGTTGATGGTCAAAATTAATGTGTAATAGGTTGCGTTAAAAATATAAAACGTTGAAGAAACCTGTAAAAGGTCATGATAAAACTGTACAATGTTGATGTGAGTTTTGGATAGTTGAAGAAACTTGAGTAGGTCAAAATGAATCAGTAGAGTGTGAAACAAAACTGTAGAATGTTGAAGAAACCTGCAAAAGATCAAAATTATTCGACAAAAGGTTGAATAAAACCTACAGAAAGTTGCAGAGATTGAGAGGTTGAGGTTAAACTGTAGAAAGTTGAAGAAACCCGTAAAAGGTCAAGATAAAACTGTAGGATGTTGATGTGAGTTTGTGGATAGTTAAAGAAACCTGTGAATCTAACCTGTTAGATTAGATTAGATTAATTACACGGGGGTAAAGGGGGCGTCCATCGCAGTGCCCGCCCCCCGCACTTAGACCTAGTGGCCCATTGTGCTAACCCCTGGATCTCATCTTGGCTGAAGCTCCGTGTTCCCGACTAGGTCCAGCAGAGCTCCGACCAGGTTCTCCTGGTTGAGGATGTCCCTTCGGTCCGAAGTCCCGAAGGTTCTGAAACGCCTGTGTTCTAGGGCAGGACAATTGAAGACGACGTGAGACGCTGTCTCCTCGTCCTCGCCACAGAATCTGCAGTCAGGGCTACCATTGCGCACCCCAATCCTGCAGAGACCAGACCAGGGACCAGTCATCATGATGTGACCGTGTTCTTGCCGCGGCGTCCGCTCCCAGCGCCTCTGGTGCTGGGAGCGAACCCAGGTTGCCACCCACCCCGATAGTAGGGTGCGGGAGATTCCTTGGCATGGTTCAGGTCCTGTAAAAACAGTCCCCGACCCACGCCTGGCCAGAGCATCGGCTCGGTCATTACCTTCAACCCCTGAGTGGCCCGGGACCCATGTAAGGACAACCTTGTTTGTTCCACTCAGTAGTTGGAGGGCTTCCCAGCACTCAAGTACCAGCCTCGAGTCAGAGCTCGATCCCATTAGGGCCTTGAGTGCTGCTTGGCTGTCAGAGAAGATGTGGATCCACCTACCTCGGTAGTCCCTCCTCATGTTCTCCTCAGCACATTTCTCTATTGCGAGCAGCTCAGCCTGGTATACTGTGACCCAGCTACCAAGGGAGAGCGAGAGCTCCCATTCTGACACCGGGCCATACACCCCCAGGCCGGATCCGTTCCCCATCTTGGACCCATCCGTGTACCATACCAGATCCCCTGGCAGTACCCCCGGGGGTCCCTGGGTCCAAGGTCCTCCCTCTGGGATGACCACATTGAATCTCCTTCCAGTTAGAGGTTTCCTCCTGATTAAGTCAGGGGGCATGTGCTCTAAAGGGCACTCCCTCACCCTATCCAAAACCGTCGCGTGCCCCTTCACCTTGGAGGGGCACCAGTCTCGGCAACATTGGAGGCGGTATGCCGTCCCAATTGCCACCGAGGTCACCCAGATGTCCAGCGGGGGGAGATCAAGAAGTGTCTCCATCCCATCTGTGGGTGCTGTCCCAATGGTCCGGTAATAGCCAAACAGGCCATCCTTTGGATGGTTTCCAGGGCCTTGATTGCTGTCACCTGCTCCAGTAAAGTACAGACAGTTGAAAAAAACCTGTAAAAGGTTGAGATAAAACTGTAGAAAGTTGAAGAAACCTGTTTAAGGTTATGATAAAACTAGAATGTTGATGTGAGTTGGTATATAGTTGAAGTCACTTGAGTAGGTCTAAATAAATGAGAGGAATGTGAAACAAAACTGTAAAAAGTTGAAAAAAATGCAATCAAAATCAAAATTGATCGGCAAAAGATTGAAATAAAACTATGGAAAGTTGAAAAAACCTCTGAAAGGTTGATGAAAACGTGTATGATGTTTGAGAAACCGGAGAAAGGTTGAGATAAAACTGTAGAATGTTGATGAGAGTTTATAGATATTTGGTGAGACTTGTAGAACTTCAAAATAAATCTGGAGAGTATGAAGTGAATCTGTATTAAGTTGAAGAAACCTGCAAAAAGTTAAATGAAGTTGATAAAGAGAATGTTGATGTGAGTTTCTAGAATGCTGAAGAAACCTGTAATAGGTTGAGTTAAAACTGTGGAAAGTATATGTAAGCTTATGGAATAGTTGAAGAAACTTGTAGAAGTTCAGAAAATAAACAAACCTGTTAAATGTTGAAGAAATCTGTTGAAGGACAAGATAAAACTGTTGAATGTTGTTGTGAGTTTGTAGATAGTTTATGAAACTTATAGAAGGTCATGTGTAAACGGTTGAATTAAAATTTTATGCGGTTTTGTGATTACAACTAGGTCATTGATTTGTTGTCTAAAGATAACATTCAAAAGTGTTTTCCAACTCAATACGCTTTATTTTATTCTTCAGCTGGAATATTCGGACGACACCCAAGGTACTTTGGGAACGATTGGTCTCAATACGTCACGTGGAGCACGAAATTCGATGATCCTTGAAGTTCGAGATCGGTCGCACTCACGAGCGAAGAGAACCGCCAACACGAATCGGAGAATAGACGAAAATCGTTTGAAGAAAGACGAAAGCAATGCCAAGAGCCCGAGCAGCAGCAGCAACCCGCCACCTCCTCCGATGGCGTTGGACTACTCGGTGTCTACAGAAGAAACGAAACGCTATTCACAAACTAGCAATGACTCTACCGAGCGAAACTCGTCTCCTGGTAAATTCAGCAGTCCAATTTCATCTTCACAATTCTAACCATTGGCTGCGTTCAAGCAATGTTCTTTGGTCCGTTGCAGGATACGTTGGGCTCGTCAACCAAGCCATGACCTGTTACCTAAACAGTTTACTCCAAGCCCTGTTCATGACGCCTGAATTCAGAAACGCGTTGTATAAATGGAAATTTGATCCTTCCCTGGGAGCGTCAGCTCAGAAGTGCATACCATATCAGCTTCAGAAGCTGTTCCTAAATTTACAAGTAAGAATATCCTGAAGTATTCAGTGTTTATGGCGATCTAAGCGTGTGAAGTATCATTTTCGATTAAATTTTGTACGGTGAATCCAATGAGATGGGTCCCAGAACGATTGGCCCCCACCGGAAGAAGTTATGGGTCAAAATGGGTATCTATCCACCCATTTTGTATATGTGTTTTCAAGATTTCTGGTCCTATGTGTGGACCTTGCTTGCTTCGTGTAACCTCATCTCTTCCTCTCATCTAATATAGACCTCATCATTTTTCCAGACTTCTTCCAAAACGGCTGTAGAAACTACGGAACTGACGAAAAGCTTCGGTTGGGAAAGCGGTGAAGTCTGGCAACAGCATGACATCCAAGAGCTGTGTCGAGTCATGTTTGACGCGCTAGAGCACGAATTCAAAAACACGGAACAAGCGGATCTGATTAACCGACTGTATCAAGGTTTGTGCTAAGTTATTCCTTGACATGTCGACATTGTAGTGGAAGTTGAGTTGACGGTTCACCATGGCGTTGATTGCAGGTAAAATGATTGATTACGTCAAATGCCTGGAGTGCGGAACTGAGAAATCGAAAGAAGACGTTTTCCTCGATATTCCTCTTCCAGTTCGTCCTTTTGGGAGCGCCGTGGCCTACAAAGATATAGTAAGTTGCTGTCAGGATTTTCATTGCAGGTAGTGAGTGTATTGAAGGTTGTTGAGCTGTTAAGTGATTCACAGGCTGGTGGTGAGTGTGCTTGAACTTGAGTTGCTCCAGAGAGTGGTGAAATGATCCAGAATGCTGGCTGGTGAGATATTGAGGGTATCTGGGCTGTTAGGTCGTAGATGGATTGTTGTGAGACATTGAGTTGTGGCTGGTTCCTGTTGTGGGGGTTTGGTTGTGGGCTTCAACCTGGCTTTGTCGATTGCTAGTGTGTGCCCTACAAGGGTGAGATGAAGACATCCAGCAATGCAACGTTACCATCAAGCTCCAAGAAATATTGTTGCCAGAGAGGTGGGATGAGGGTTAGTTTGGTTGGCTACCTTGTCTCAGCTACTCGGCCTTAGACTGGGTTGTTGCTAGGGAAGGGAGGAATATCTATATCTTCCCCCTGGGAGTAGGATTAGTTAATAGGGTAACATGCCTATAATAAGTATTTCGACCCTAGTAGGGTAGTTAACGTACATTTTAAAGTTTTTTATCCAGTTAGTGGATGAATACCCTGTTCTTGTCCTGCTTAAACCTCGCTGAAGGCTCCTTCAGAGGACTTCAAAGCCTAGAATCATCAATGGATGAACATCAGGCAAGGCCGTAGGACTCAGTTGGGGCGTTTTCCACCGATGGTATCCCTATAAAATGAATGTAGATTCAATGACCAAGGAGAGTAAGTGGCGCTTACCTAAAGCACACTAATGCCCGAATCGCACGAACTATTTTGTCTTGAAACCATGGCAGACCTGCCGGGTGACTACGAATCAACTTTAATTGAAGTAAGAACAGCTGGAATTGGATTAGCCTGTCAGAGAACGGCAAACTTCATCAAGCAACTGCACAACGGTGCGGTTTCTCTGCACAAATTCCTCGGATTGTGCAGCTTTCTGCGGACGTTCGCTTACGTCTGATTCGCTTATACAACTCCACCTGCATAGCAACTGGCTGGACGGGCTTTTAGACAAAAATACATTCGTGTGATACAGGTTTAGGACCCATCAGGCCCGCTCTACACCTCGAAGCGTGCCTGGATGGAAGATCTAGCCATGGTGGCCTAGCAGAGCGATAAAAGACCCTTTAAAAAACCCTGCATCTCCTCGAGGTCCGTCCTGGGCTGCCTTAAGCAGATAACAGTTTGAAGTGGGCGGTTTTTGTTGTACGGAAATTCCATAAGGGCTCCCCCGCGCACATATTGAGGAGAGACGCAACCCCAGGAGCAGTTTTGCTCAGACACAACTAACTACCCTGTCTCCTATGGCTGGTGAGGTCCGATCTTTTAGTACAGGCTTGACAAGATTTGTAACAATATTTTGTGGGTTAGCACCAGAAGTCTTCATCCCCCACCAGCAACTAAATTTTCTACGAAATTCCCTCCACTCTCAGTGTTCAAATGGTAATGTGTTGATGACATTCATTAACTTATCGCAATCTTTTATTTTCAGGATGAAGCTTTGAAAGCCTTCGTGCTTCCAGAAACCCTAAATGAAAACAATCAATATTTTTGCGAAGCGTGCAATAAAAAGTGCGACGCTCACAAAGGGTTAAAATTCTCCAAGTTTCCTTACCTTCTAACGTTACATTTAAAAAGATTCGACTTTGACTACAACATTATGCACCGAATAAAATTGAATGACAAGTGAGTACAATTCGAACTATTTTATCAACATTTTATCACATTTTCGTACACAACTTAGTATATATATATTTTTTTTAACAGAGTGACATTTCCGGAGATATTGGATCTGAACGGTTTCATACAAAATTGCGAATCTCCTCGTGAAGAAAATCCTGAAGTAGTTACGAAATGTGACGATTCTTCAACTACTGATTCAGCCCTGGATGAGGACACAAATCATACGGCGAACGAAGCTCCGGTTTTCGAGACTGATCAAGTGAGTTTGGTCGAGGAAAGTTGAATGCCACAAATGAAAAATGTGACGCATTGTTGGCAATTTGATTGTTTTACTGTTGCAGGAAGATGACGAAGGGATAGACTTGAGCAACAATTCAAGCAACAGTCTGGAAAATGAGAAGAACATCAACCAGTCGTTGAGCAGAGGTCCTTTCGTATACGAGTTGTACTCCATTATGATACATTCTGGAAGCGCAAGTGGGGGTCATTATTACGCGTACATCAAAGACTTCAGTCGCGGGGAGTGGTTTTGCTTCAACGACCAGTCCGTCACCCCAGTGAGTGCCATTATATGAAGTGATTGTCTGTTCCTCGTTTTGCATATAATGCTGCTGTTATAGTTATTGGAATAGGAGCCCCTTGCATTCATCTAAGCCCCAAACTTCTTAACTTTGCTGCTGCTGATGAGAATAACCTCATCAGGAAAAAATCCCTGGCATCCCACAAAACGGTCGTAACGTCTACAAAACCTCTATCACAGGTCTAATAGCCAGTTAGATCATGTAGGGAGTCTCGGAAGTTGATGCATTGGCTAGTCCTGCCTGCATCCTTCCAAACTGGTACCGCAAGAGGGGGGACGGGGGACCCCTTGGCCACCAAAGCATCGCTCCGGCAAAACTCACTGGTCAGCACCCCCCCCCCCCCCTCCTTCCCCATTAATGAGAAGTGGTCAGAAACACTGGACAACAAGAGCCGAAAAGAGATCTTACCAAAACGTCAGATTTTTAGAAAATTTCCTACTACCAAAATGGTTGGTTATCACAAGAGTAATCAACCAAAAGGCAAAATGTCTGTCTGCCGCATAATCCGTTTTTTGCAGTAGAAAATTTTCTAAAAATCAGAAATTTTGGTCAGGGGTCCGTTTTTAGCTTTTGTTGGTGCTCGAAACTTTTCAGCTCTGCCGGACCAAATTTAGGTGGGGGTGGGAATGGGATGCATTTGGAAAAACGAATTTAGGCGTGTGGGGTATACTTGTTGACTAAATTTTGGACGCGGAATCCAATCAAATGGGTCCAGGAACGATTGGTGCCCAACGGAAGAGGTTATGGGTCAAAATGAGTATCTATCTACCCATTTCGAATATGTTTTCGAGATTTCTGGTACCTAGGCGTGTGGGGTATCATTGTCCACTAAATTTTGGACGCTGAATCCAATGAAGAGGGTCCGGGAAGGACTGGCGCCCTCTAAATGAGCTTATGGGTCAAAATGGTACTTATTTACCCATTTCAAATGTGTGTTTTCCAACCAAAACTGAAGGAATTTGCAGTATTTTTTAGTTTTATATTTTCTAAACTGACCTTTTTTAACTTCAACATTCCCACTTTATTTTTCCCAAACTTGCTTATCACGCTTACCTCCTTATTTCCATTTCACTTTCGAGTTCCTTTCGCCCCTATTGACTGTATTGTATTTACAGATCACGAGGGAGGACGTAGTCAAGACGTACGGTGGCGGCCCCCACAGGATGTACTACAATGGAGCTCACAGCTCCAGTACGAACGCCTACATGTTAATGTACCGTCAGATTGACAAGGCCCAAAACTGCCATGCGATGACTGTTGATGCTTTTCCTCCGCATATTCAGGTATCGTCGATACATTCTTCCCCATTTAGAACATTTTGGTTTGTTGTAGGCACCTTTGCATATTGTTTGTTAAACGTTTGTTTTAATTGAAGGTGATTCTGAATTCAAAATGCAGTCAAAATGATAGGCCATAATCATATAACTAAAATTAAACTCTTTTTATCGCCATTTCCCTGTACTAAAGTGCTCTGTAATACGAAATTCACCTCAGCATGATAAAAAGTATTGCTACTATTAACAGCGCTCCTCTCACCTTTATTGGTTGTTCGAATTGTTTTCATGTCAATGAACTCTTTACAGAAAATCCTCGATGAAATCGTCGAAAGTGAAGAGAGAGAGAGAGCCCTCAAAGCCAAGGAAGAAGAGATGGTCAAACTGAAAATATACTGTAATCATCCGGCTGCCTCCCAGAAAACCGTCAAAATTTTCATCCACAACGAAGAAATATTCGCTGACGCCGTTATTTTAGCGTGGAAAGTTAGTTTCGTCGACCGCCCAATTGTTAATGCCCGCCCTAACGATCATTTTAACTCTAACGTAATCCGAATTCTTCTGCAGCAATTGAAGCTCGATTCTGTCATCCCCGAAGATCAGTGCCGGCTCGTATCGTTCAACGTGGCGAGTGATTATTTCGAAATGAGTTTCGAAGGGAAGGAAAAGAACAGCGTCAAGGACATACTGGCACTCACCGAGCAGGTTAATCGGGGAGTGAACTCCAGGACGGAATTCTTCCTAGAAACTCGCGAAAAGGACAAGAAGTTCTTTCCGTACAATCTTGGAGGTACGATTGACCAGAAATTTATATTTGTGGCGCGATTCAAGGAGATCAATACCTATTTCGTGTATTTCGCGTCGGAATGAGATAAATTTTGTTATTTTGTATACTATAACCATCAATACCAACCCCCATGCCTACCTGCCGCTGTCCTTCTTTTACGTGTGACCACCCAGTCCCCGTGACTTTTGCCAGGATTTTCAATGCCTGAGAGCTCATTGGGATTTTCTACCACGCCCTTCCTCAAACTAGTGCAAATTATTACACAACCCCACAAAAAAAAAGTCAAAGTCCATGAAAGCGACCTGTGGGGTTTTATGTTTTTTGGGTCGCTGATTTCGAATTGATTGCCAGTTTTTTCAGATCAGATTGTTTTCAAGGTCATTTGAAGGTCAAATGTAGAAAATATCGCTTAAAAAATCTGAAAAAATTCAGACAGGTTTTTTAGAATGCTGAATCCAAATCCGCTGTCAGTTGACCTTCATGAGGTCAAGGTCATTTGAAGGTCAAACCAACGAAATAACCTCAAAAAAATGGTAGAGATTTGACCTTATATGACCTTCAGATAACCAGACATGATTGAACCAACCCTGGATTCAGATTCAGCGACCCTCAAAACACATACTTACATAAATTTTTACAATTTTTTTGAGGTTATTTTGTTGGTTTGACCTTCAAATGACCTTGACCTTGAACTTGTGAAGGTCAACCGTCACTGTATTTAGAATCAGCGTTCTAAAAAACTTTTGTCTGAATTTTTTAAAGATTTTTTAAGCCTATTCTTAAAATTCGACCTTCAAATGACCTTCAGATAACCAGACATGATCAAACCAACCCTGGATTTGGATTCAGCAACCCTCAAAACACATACATAAATTTTTACAATTTTTTTTTTTTTGAGGTTATTTTTTTGGTTTGATCTTCAAATGACCTTAACCTAGACCTCATGAAGGTCAACTGACACCGGATTTGGATTCAGCGTTCTAAAAAACTTATGTCTGAATTTTTTCAGATTTTTTAAGCAATATTTTTTTTTAGCTATATTTTCTCCATTTGACCTTCAAATGACCTTGAAAGCGATCTGATCTGAAAAAACTGGCAAAAGATTCGAAATCAGCGACCCAAAAAACATAAAACCTCACAGGTCGCTTTCATGGACTTTGACTTTTTTTTATTTTGTGGGGTTGTGTTATCGTTGAACTCGAGCTTGAGGCATTAAATTAACTGCTTGTCCTCTGTAGTCACCATTCTCCAAAATGTTTGTAGGTTGCCACCTCGCAAGTGCGCCTCTTTACAGTAATATTCTTCTTATCAACAGATATCTCCATGATTGTGTATCTCGTCGACGTTGAAAATTGCGACGTGATGTCAGCGACTTCCTTAAGAACCTCTCCCTGTCAAACAGTGGAGCAACTGAAGGAGTTCCTCCAAGAAGCGATTCCCCTCGAGACCAAAGACATTCACGTTGCTCTCGTTCGTAACATAAATGTCACCTACGTGGCTGAAAAGGACCGCCATGGCGCTTCCAGGCCTCTAAACAAGGCTGGATTCTTCTCAGAGAACAGGGTAGGTTGCATTTGTGGATTGTTGGACACTAGTGGACATCTGTGGTGGATTTTAACCTCACGTATGTTTCTTGCGACAGGTATTCATCACGCCTGCTACTCAAGAAGATGGCGACATGTGTGCTAATTTTGTCAAGTCCAGGTTTTTCCGGTGCGTCTTTGAACTCAAGAACGTCATTTTGTTGCAAATGTCGCTTCCTGAAAACTTGGAGGGTAAGAATGAGAAATTATTGAAGATGAATAGTGTATATTCCCTTTTTAGGTCCTTTCCCATTCCTGGAATGGGGGAATCGAAATTCGTTTTTTAATTACATGTGATGGGGAATGATTTTGGGAATCTCCATTCCTTATACTTGGACAAAAATGAATTGCGGCTTCTATTCCCCATTACAGAGAAAGGAATGGGGATGCGATTACCGGATTTCATTTCAATTACTCTGTTTGAAGGACATCATGATGGTTATCCTTGTAATGTTTGGCACAGAATTGATTGAGCCTTTTCGGGCCTTCAGGACATTCTTGAAGAAAAAACTGAGCTATACTGAATGTTGAGGACACCCTTCAAAATCCATGTTTTCAGACGTAGGCGCCCTGTAAAAAATTACGGAAAATTTCGTTCCAAGGCAGCAAAATCTATTTTGGCAATCAGCAGGCCATGACCATTGCCCAGGCCAATTGGCCAGAAATTGGGTGCCAAAATTCACAATTTACAGATCAAAAAATGCGCACACTAATAAATTGTTCAAGGATGGGCTTGGAGGGGGTCGTAAAAACATGTTTTTTGAGGTACTGAGTCGATCGGCCGACACCTAGCGTGCGAAATTAACAAAAATGAGTTTCATGATTCAATTAAGTCCAGAACGGCATGGTGGGAACAGCCAGGAACAGTGCCTAGGTGCCGTCTAACCACCTCTCAGTTGCACTATGGCACGCACAAGTGGGCTCCTCATGAGGGTATCCTTATGGTTTCTTGCTACCAGATTTAGGTTCCCTGCTATAATTAACGACAATTCAATACTTCGTTTTTTCCAGATCAATGCGACAGCCTTTTGATTCCTCTCCTTGATGACAAAAATGACGCAGCAAAGGAAGGTGAGTAGCTGCGTCCAATGACTTTTCCTTGCTATCAGCTTTGATATTATTACAAACACCATACGTGTCTTCTCAGATTCAACTGTCGACGTTGGTGATTGCAATCCACGGCTGAACGGTATTGAAGAAGAGCTCGTTTACAGCGGAGCCAGTGGGACGTCAGACCAAAGCGCCAGTGAAGATTCCAGTCTCACCGACAGTGAAAGGTTTGTTGTTCTTATCACTAGATGATTCTTTTGTCAGTAGATACCTCGTGACGATTGAGTGAAAGCAGCATCATTCAGACTTGTCCATTCATCATCAGTTTTGTCCAAACGGTAGAGCTGGGTTTTTTTTACTGATGCGGCAATACGCCGCTAGCACAATGGAGGGCTTCTCCGAGAGGCTCCACAAATAAAATCGTGTTTTTAGTCTGACCGTATAGTTTGTTCGGTGTGGCTTGTTGCCGGGCTCTTTCTTCCTCTTCCTCTTCGGCTCCTACAGCCGAATATAGATTTCCGTTGACGAGGACGTCCGCACTGAAACCTATGACCGCATTTCTGTCCGCCTTCCTTATTTGCCTAGCGTTAATTGCCCGCTCAGGAGTTGGCCTTGAGCAGTGACACGCTTCACATCGGGTCCGTGTTCGAGAGAGTTATTTGGCAGAAACAGTTACTGTTCAATTTGTTTTTTGGTGCTCGTGGAATCCCGAAGTACTCTTATGTGTGGTCCAACGGTTACCTGGAGTCGAAGTGGGTAATTTCAACCGTTTTTAGCGAAAAATCAAGTTGTTCGTATGCGATCTTGACCGGGGCGTGTGGTAGGTTGTGGAGATTTGTTGATAAGCCACAGCGATAGTGGGAGAACACGCGCGTGCAGGATAGCGTTGGTTCGGTGTTCGCCAGAGTTTCGCCTACTGTTCGGTGGACGCTCCCGGCTTGCATACTTGTGTTGCGTGTATAGCCGTCGGGATTGATTATAAATACGAAGGTACGTAGTAAAAGGCGATTGTTCTTCAAATTTTAATCAAAAGGAGGCCGACGGATCCCGCAATTTTATTATGACAAGTAAGGGAAAAAGCACAGACGATCCGACCCAGGATAAGCTGGACAAGATAATTCGGAAACTGGACGGTTTGGACTCAAATTTCCGAGAGTTGTCGGAAAACCTGAAGACGCTTAGCGGTAAAGTTGAAAAGGTGGAGAAAAAAGTTGAATCCCAGTCCACTCGTCAAGTGAACCTTGAAAGAAAAGTCAGCAAAAGAAACTTATTATGGTTCGGCCTCAGGGACGATAATGCTAAGGTGGAGGAAGACCTGGAGCTGGTGATGGACTTCATTTCGACGCAAATGCAAATTTCGTGCAGGATCGAAGAGATTGAAGACTGTTACCGGCTAGGAAAATTTAAAGAGGGGTCGAATAGACCTCTCATGTTAGAATTCAAATCACTTTTCTTCAAGAAAAAGATCTTCAGCGCCAGATCGCAGATAGCCGCCTCTTCCAGAGTCTACGTGAAGGAGGACCTACCAAGAGAGATAAGGGAGAAGCGGAAACAATGGTGGGCTCAAAACCAAAAGAAGAAGAACAGCCCCGTGAGTGACCGCCTAAAAAGACCTCCTTCATCCCCTGCCGACAGAGAGCGTCCAACTAAACAACCCTCTGCATCCAAGGGGAAGCAGGGAAATTTTTCATAAACCGTCAGGTGAACAAATTTTTGTTGGCATTCTGGAACAGCCAAGGTTTTTTTAATTTTACAGTGGATTATAGTTTCTTTGTTCAAGCCCAGGTGGATGTTATTTGCGTAATTGAAACCTGGCTACCACATGATGCGGTTTTCCAAATGGAAGGCTATCGAATAATACAACAGCACGCTTGCAGATCGGCTGATGTCGGCAGGCATAGTGGTGGTATTGTTATTTTTTTAAAAGAGAATATTGATTTTGAGGTTTTAGAGTCTTCGCAACAATGGATCTGGCTGGTACTACGGGGAGTCTGTGAAGATATCATTTTATGCTGTGTGTATTTGAATGGAGGTCTCACCACCGAAATGGCAAACTTACTTGAGACACGCTTTGATGAGATTCGCCCGGCTCATCCCAAGGCCAGGTTTGTTTTTGGGGGCGATTGGAATTCCCGGATCGGAGCCAAAAATCAGGCTTTTCCCGAGATTTTTGAAGGGAGCGGGCTTTTCGAAACAAGGAAATCGCTAGATGGTGTTCTAAATAAAAACGGAAAAAGAGTCCTGACATTTATGGAAGACAATGGGATGGTTGTTGCAAATGGCAGGTCGTGTGGCGACACTCAAGGTAGCTACACGTTTATATCCCATCTGGGCGAGAGCACTCCCGACCAAATCTGGCTTGATATAAATCTTTTGGCGGAGGTTCTTGACTTTCAAGTATGTGACATCGGTTCCTCATCTGATCATTTGGTGTGCTTACTGAGCTTGAAGAGTTCTACGCCGCGGTCATTACATGATGCGTCTTGGCCTTCAGAGGAAGGGAAAGAAAAATTGTGCTGGAATTCAAGAGTAGCGAAGAAATTCAGTGAATCTATGGGGGCTATACAGCCAGCCTATGAGACTCTGGGGGACTCGGACATCATGTATCAGACATTAGCGTCGGAGATCTGGCGGACAGGAAGGGACTGTCAGATGGTGAAAAAAGGCAGAATATCCATTGAAAGACGAGGCGGTCACGTATGGTTTGATGCTGAATGTAGAAGTGCTCGGTACAACATGAGGGTGGCCTATAGACAAATGAAACGTTCAGTCTTCGCACCTAATACTCGACAATCGTACTTGTCAGTAAAAAAAGAGTACAAATTGCTGATCAAGCGGAAACAAAGGGAGCATCATGACATTCTTAGATCGGCTTTTGCCGACAGCAGAAATGCCAAGGATTTCTGGAAAGCAGTCAAGCAGCTGAGGAAGAAACCATATCAAGGAAGCAGCCTGGAGATGTGCCGCGTTGAGGAGTTCTACTCCACGCTCTACCCGGACGCAGGGAGTGATCTGGCGATGTGCAGTAGCAGCGATTTCTCGGGGACCTTCGACGAACTGCTGGATGGCGAAATTACCATGGAAGAAGTGTTGGAATCTGTAAACTCCTTTAAGAATGGTAAGGCAGCGGGTGTAGATGGAATTCAGTATGAGTTTTACAAAAATCTACCCCCTATTTGGATGATGCACACAAAGGACCTTTTCAACCACATAATGATGTCTGGCGTTACCCCCAAAAACCTGACTAAATTTAGATCATTCCTATTGTTTAAGAAGGGTGACCCCTCTCTGCCAGCAAACTATCGAGGGATATCCCTGTTGAACACTCTCCTGAAAGTGTTCAATCAGATTCTCTTACGAAGACTTCAACGATTCGTCGATAAGGAGGACCTTCTGCCGGAGAGTCAGAATGGCTTCCGTGCGGGTCGAGGCTGTGTGGATGGCATTTTTGTTTTGTCTAGCGCAATAACCATCAATACTAGGCTCCCCGGCCGCAAAGCATTTGTCGCATTTATTGACTTTCACCGAGCGTTTGATAGCCTGGATCATCAGAAATTATGGGCGAAACTGTATAGTTTGAACATCAGCTCCCGTTTCATCAATCTTTTGAAGTCGATGTATGAAAGTGCGACATTTACGGTTGAAAACAACAATCAGGAGTCCAAACCGTACAGAGTGGGAGCGGGGGTTCTTCAGGGCGATGTTCTCTCTCCGCTTATCTTTGCCTTATATTGCAGTGACCTCGAATCCTTTTTAATCAAAAGAGGCCTTCGAGGACTGAATATAGAAGGTGCAACCGACGTCGTCTCAATATCTTACGCGGATGACCTGTGCCTTCTGACTTTCAGTTACGGGGAACTTACAAAGATCTGGGATGCCCTCAACGAGTACTGCAAGTGCAATAGCCTCAATGTAAATCATGCAAAATCCAATGTCGTGATATTCCGCCGGGGAGGCAGGCTGTCGGAAAGGTATAGGTTTTTCTGCGGAGAGAATGAGCTGAAGATTGTTAACTCCGTTAAGTACCTAGGGGTTACATTCTCCTCATCAGGGCTCTTTGGGATGAACGCCAGCCAGGCCGTTAAAAAGGGAGAAGCTGCAATTAGATCTGTGCTACAGCTGCTTCACAAAGGAAAAGGTGGATCACTTGAGTCTTGGACAAAAATTGCTGAAGCCCTGATTTTGTCCACGGTACTCTATGCAGTTGAGGCGTGGGGGCTCAATCATTGCGAGGAGCTGGAACGAGTTCAAGTAAGAACGTTCAAGAGTTTTTTGTTCCTCTCTAAGAACACTCCAGATTACGCCATCAGATCGGAATGTAACCTGAGCCACTCCAAGAGTCAAATTTTCAAGGCAGCAACCGGTTGGTGGTTGAAAATGGTTGAAATGAACCCTGACAGGCTACCCAAGATTTGCTTTCGGCGCTTACTTTCGCTCCACTCAGATAAGCCTGACATAAGATATAACTGGGCTTCTCAATTGTCCAAGTGGTTCAATGACAATGGGCTCTCTGACATATGGGAAAATCAGGACGTCGTGAACTTCAGAAATCAGAGACCAGCGATACTCAAAGCGATGAAATGCTCCGTGAAAATGTCGGACGAGGAGAGAGTGCGGACATCCTGCTTCAACCGACACATCAGATTCGTCCAGCCTACTGGTGACCGGAGTGCACCCTACTTGCAGATGGACGTGGGGCTGCAGGTCAAACGTCTTATGGCGCAGGTGAGGTTGGGCGGAGAGAAATTCTGTCGCCTAAGTGTCCCAGGACTGTCCGTTCGTTTTTGTAAAGAAAATGACTGTCCCTTATGCAACCTGCACCACCCAGACACAATGGAGCACTTCTTCTGTGAATGTCCAATCATGCGGGGAGAAAGAATTAGTTTTTACGAGGTGGATGAATTGTCTTTGGGCCGTTTTTACGGCATTATTGGTGATCTATCAACCCTAACTGAAGTAAAGAAGTTTTTTATTACGCATTTCGGTGCATTAAGCTAAGGATGCTGTTCCTGAATGAGTTTTTTCTTTATTGATTATCCGTGTCAATTATCTATGCTTCTTATTCTTATGCCAACTCCACAAACATTGTAATACCTGACGGTTAATACAATAAAATATTTTTGATTGATTGATTGATTGATAATTGCCCGCTCATAAGCCCAATCGTGCTCTAAAGCGAGCTGGTCGTCATAATCCACAGGCTTCCCGTTCGGAAGTGGGTTCCCGGGTCCGAGACAGTTATGTTTTGGGAACAATTTTGCTAATGCCGACCTCCTGACGTTCCCTCTCTATTCCTTTGTCTTCCGTCTCTTTCATCCTCGCAGTCCGCAGTGGCAGACACTTGCTCCAAATCACTAGATTACCGTTGATTTTTAGTATTTACAGTTTCACAATCCACCCTTTTTTAAAGCACCTGGTCCGAAAAAAGCCGCTCCTCAGCTACTAAGACCTCGCACAGTGAACAAAAACCTCGAGAGCTCTCTAACGAGACCCTTTCCGTTTGAAAACCGCGACTTTATTGGGTTAATATTAGATACATTATTGCGGCGAGAAGAGAACCACGGCAGGCTAAGCACCGCCTACTTACTTTGATGTCAAGTTGGAAAAAACAATTAGAAAAAGTTCGGTTAACTGGGTTGCTGATGACCCTTTTAAACTAAATTTGCGATTCTTGGTACCAGGATGATTCGTGTGACTGAACAGCCCCCCAAAGGCAGTTCGATTGAGTGGAAGGGATGGGGGTCGTAGAGTCCAACGTCGAGTTCACTTTACCCACAGCAGAACTTAATGGTGAACAGCAAGTCACCTTTCACTCATCCTTCACCCACCTCAATTATTAAATTCAACCACCTGGCCTTCGTTCTTTCATCAAGAAACCACCTGAGCCTGTCAAACTTGGGTCAAGCTAAATTCTAAATCTCGAAAAAACGTTATTTCTCGGATTTGGAGCGTGGATGCTCGTTGCAATTGATTTCAGCGTCCATAATTTAGTTTATGCCTAGGTACACCAAAAAAAAAACAACAACATTGAATGGTATTATTCAAGGAATTAGCTAGCCCTATAGAGCGTCATCCCTTTCTCTTAGCCATCACCCACTCCAATTATATTCAACCAACAGGCTATTTCCCTTTCATCAAATGAATTCCCTCCTCTCACCCCAGACTAGTCAAGCTCAACTTGAAGAAATCACCTATCGTTGTGCCTACAGAGTTGGTATTGTTTAAAACTCATTTTTGCTATGAAAGGGAAGAAAATCCCACTTCTTGTGAACATTTTTACATTAATAAAAAGTTTTTGCTTGAAAAATTGCCCGAGTTATGGCTTTTTGAAAAACGTCAGTCTGTTGAATCACCCTGTGGTTCCCATGACTCCAAATTGTTTTAAATTGACTCACATGTTTCTTTGCAGAACAATCATCGGGGACACGGAAGTCGGAACGAACGACGGCCGCCTCTCAAGCGGTAGCGACTCCGAGCAACTGTTTTCACCTGTCAAAACCACATCGGTAATATGGCGTTACCCGTAAATCCGTTTGTGTCCACTCATTTTTTTCAGTGTGTCAAACGTAGGGATGATCGATACCGGGGGAGGATCGACATGAGTACTAGTATCGGTATCAACAGAATGGTATCGATACCGAGCAAGTATCGATACCAACCAATATCGGTATCGAATCAAAACTCGGCGCTCTGCGTCTCGCCAGGGGGCATGGAATACATACAGGGTCCGCCAACAAAGTAGGACGTTTTTGAAATGGGTAGTACTCAGCGTGGGGAACTCTGTGAGGGGTGGGGTTGGGACCATCGTGTTCACAATGAAGGGAAGTTTTTTTAGGTTAGTTGCAAAGATGGTTTGGACGATGCCACAACGTGTTTTCGCGGTAAGTCGGTTTTTAGTGAACGGTGAGTCGATAATTCAAACACAGATAGATTTCCATCGAGAGTACGCGATTTCTCCCCGCAGAGCTATCCCAACTCGTAATGTAATCCTAAGGTGGGTTGAAAACTTCAGGGAAATGGGCAGTGTTACGAAAAAAAGGAGGAGAGGAGATCGAACAGCGCGAACTCCAGAGAATGTTGAGCGCGTGAGAGTCACTGCCCTCCAGAGCCCACACCAGTCCGTCCGACTTTGTGCAGCAAATTTGAACCTCTCACAATCAACTGTTCGTCAAATATTGAAAGTCGATCTACACTTTCATCCATATAAGATGGAGCAACTTGCCATACGGCAAATGCCACGATGACCTTCCTTCACCAAAAATTTAACAGTCGACTCATTTCTCGGCACGGTGACGTTCCCTGGCCCCCCCGGTCCCCTGACCTATCCCCCTGTGATTTTTTTGTGGGGATACCTAAAGGAAAGAGTCTACAAAGATAAGCCGAGGACCCTGAACGATTTGAAGGAGGCTATCACCACGGAAATCAGCCGCATCCCACGAGAAATGCTGGACAGCGTTTTGAGGAGCTTCACAAAGACTCGATAAATGCATTCAAGCTGATAGGCATCACATGCTCGACGTCGTCTTAAAAAATTGAACATTACCAGAAAATTCCACTTCTTGTGAACAGTTAAAAAAAATATATATATATTCTATCTTGAGAAATAACCGAGTTATGATTTTTTTTAAAATCCATCCTACTTCGTTGGCGGACCCTGTATTTCATGCTTCTTCTTCACAAGACAACCCCTAGCCAAAGCAGGGAAGAGGGATCTCCCTCCAATGCTTCTGGCCCTTCGAGTATATAACCTAGTCCATGGTATATACCCAAAGTATATACTCGAAGTTCTTGCCGAAACAAGTGTAGCAACCATTAGGACAGGGCCTTCTTGATTCTTAATTGGTAATTTTTAACAAAAATTTGAGGTACTGTTATTGTTTGATACTTTTTTCGATACCGATTATTTTTACCGATACCAGTATCGGTATTGAAAGCCATGATGATCCAAAGAGAGCCAAAATGATCGGTATCGGAAGGAAAGTATCGATACCATCTCGATATCGATCAGTATCTTTCATCCCTAGTCAAACGTCGCGTTGTCGTTATTTTCAGAACCTTCCCCAGTCTGAAGAAGAATCGACGACGTTCAGTTGGAACACTGACATCAACTCATCATCGTTGCCAAAAACCGCACCACAAAACTTGTATTTCCGTGCAGAAGTCATCACAGAAGTTGCTGGAGCTCCTACGCCAACGGGAGAACAGAAAAGTGAGTCGCGTAACTGCCACGTTGTAATGACACCTTAAAATGTAAACTTTAACTTATTTTCTCCGTTTTAGTGTTGAAAGTCGCCGTCGACAAGAGTTTGGACATTGAAACTGTCAAAACGAAATTGGAACGATACGTCGGCGTGGCGGGCAAATATTTGAAACTTCTCCAGTCACCTGATTCGAGGAGCGAAGTGATGTCTTTCCTCCAAAACAAAGACAACGACAAAATCGCCATCGGTCTCACTAGGCACCTTGAGCCTGACGAATTCAAAGCCAAAATGTACTATTTTAACCCGAACAATTTCCAGAACGTGAGTACATAATTAATTATTAATTATATATAGTCTTCATAAGTGGTGGAAGAGAATTTCGATTCAGGCCTCGTTTTATCCGATCGTAGGCGTTTAAGTTCGGTTGATCAACAGGACATCTCCTGATTTTGGATGATTATTCAAGGAATAACCATGTTTTCATGCAATAAGACAATCTCTCCCAATCGACTCAAAAAAAAAATTTCTGGGCGTTTCAAGGTGTCTTGATCAAAAAAGTCAAATGTCCGTCCTCCGTACGCCGCCTGCCACCGTCCGCGCCGTTTTTGGTAGTAGAAAATTTTCTAAAAATCTGAAATTAAGGTCAGAGACCCGTTTCCGGCTCTAGTTGGTCATCGAAACTTTTCAACCCGATCGGACCAAATTTGAGTGGGGTAGGGGTCAAAATGTGTTATTTGTGAGATGGATTTTTGGCGATCTAGGCTTGTGGAGTATCATTTTCCACTAAATTTTGGACGCTGAATCCAATAAAATGGGTCTCAGAACGATTGGCACCCAGTGGAAGGAAGTTATGGGTCAATTTGGGTATCTATTACCCATTTTGACAATGTATTTTCGGGATTTCTGGTACCTGGGCGTGTGGGGTATCATTTTCCATTGAATTTTGGACACTGAATCGATTAGGATGGGTCTGATACCCACCACACCCACTGTTTCCCCCATTCTCCCCGTGTTCGCATTTTTTGACGACTTAGGGGTGTGGGGTATCGTTTTCCATTAATTTTTGGACGCTGAATCGACTGGAATGGGTGTCCATGCTCCTAATCCTGGGACGATTGGCGCCCATCGGAAGAGGTTATGGGTCAAAATGGGTATCAACCTACCCATTTTGAATGCGTCTTTTCGAGATTTTTCCTACCTAGGCGTGTGGGGTATCATTTTACATTAAATTTTGGCTGCTGAATCCAATGACACAGGTCCCGGAACAATGGGCGCCCACCGGAAATCTCCAACACCTGTGAATGAATTTGCATTGTTTTATTTTCAATCTTTAGAAGGTGGGGCAGTGTATTCAGATGTGAGGCAGTATTGGCTTCTAGGTTTATACAGGATGCTAACGTGTTAGGTTAGCGACCATCAAGAGGTCAATTCTACAACATTTACGACGAAATGTGTCTCCAGGAATTTACTTTTTAGAGGCTTCGTTTCCCAAAAACTACCTTCCATCTTCGTGGAATTCGGTACTTTCGTGAGAAACCATTATTTTGGTAATCATATCTAATTTTGTTCACCCTCAGATTGTTTTATTCATTTATTGATTATAACACGGGACGAGCCCAATTGCAGATTAGAAAACGAAAAATCAGTTATAAACAGATATAGAAAAATTAGGAGACATTTTGAACGCTGAATCCAATGATACCGGAACGATTGACATCGGATGAGGTTATAGGTTAAAATTGGTATCTATCTACCAGTTTCAAAAGCGGGTTTTCGACATTTCTGGTACCAAGGCGTATGGGATATCATTTTCGACTAAATTTTGGACGCTGAATTGATAGGAATGAGTCTCCATGCTGCTGATCCGAGCAATAACCAACCCCTGTGAATGAATTTGCAGCGTTTTTCCTTTACCCGGCTAAATGTTGGCAGTGTTTCTCGTTTTCAATCATTTTCTAATTTTAGGCTTAATTACCAGATGAGTCTTTGAAGGGCCCATCAGAAGGGAATTTTGACGCTTTTCTACAGTTTAGGTACTCATGTTTGAAATTATTTTGGGAATGGAGGGATTTATAGCCGTTTTAGTGACGTCAAGTCGTAACACGAAATAAAACTTAAATCGTGAATAACTCGGAAATTAAGCCTCTAAAAAGAAAAGTCTTGAAGACACATTTTGTTGCAAATAAGTTGGAAAATCGACCCCTTTAAGGCTGTCAACTATAAACGTTAACATCTTGTGTGTTCCGGGGACAGGGGAGATAGGCACGTGGTATCGATAAAATTTCACTTTTATTCAAGTATTGTTTGACCAGTATTAGTTGGTTATTCCTTGAGTAATCAACTTGAGTTTTCATGCTCCAGGTTACAGGGAGGTCGACCATATCGGCCCAGACAATTTTTCTGGACGTTTCATGATGTCTAGAAAAAGAAATATACAGGATGCGGGTATGGGTCAAAACTGGTACCGACTTATCTATTTCGAAAGTGGGTTTTAAGTGGGTACCTAGGCGTGTGGGGTATCATTTTATATTAAATATTGGACGCTGAATGAGTTTGGTATTCACCTTTTTCCTCCATTTTCCCCATGCTACTGGTCCGTAGAATAACTAACCCCTGTGAAAGATTTTGCAGCGATTTTTAAAGTGATTTTATCATTATAATATAAACCTTGTAGGTTTCACTATGCATTCATGGGTCATATCTTCTAAACTTGTATTTCATTCAATTTGTCTTCTTTTAGCAGTCCCAGACGGATCCTGTTGAATTGATTATGTGCACGGCAAAAACTGTTGGTGACACGAAGAAAGATATTGCCAAGGAGTTGGCAAAGAAAGGATGGAACATCCCAGTTGACAGGTTGGCATTGTATATTTAATTGATTGCTCGATTGACCAGATTGGTTTGCTTGAATAAAAACCCGTAAAATCCACTCGAGCCCTTGATATGTCTTATCATTTTTTTTTTCTTTTTTTTTTCTTATCATTTTTTTTTATCATCCGTGAAAGATGATGTTGTTGGTAACAATCACGAAGTACACGTTGAGAATTTCAATCTCTTACTAAAACCCTCTGTTGTTATGTGCCAATAAAATTTTGGAAATTGGAGCATTACCAACTTGTTGGTTCGCTTGTTGAGTAGCGTTTTTATTAGGACATTATTGGTTTTGATAAACTTATCTTCAATTTAAGTTTTCTTTTGACAATCTCCTATAAAAGTAACCGTTTGCTTGTTCTTCCTCTGCCCGTTAGAATAAGGTTAAGAACGAAAGAGTGGAAATCCCCCGGTAAAATCCTCCTCGACCACGTCGTTTGGGAAGAAGAGGTTCAAGAAAACTCGATCGAATTGTTCTTCCAAAATTTGGACGGCCCTGAGATAGTTACCGCCAACACGTTCCTGGTAATATTCGTAAAACGGTGGCATCCCTCTACCTTAACTTTGGGTGATCTATCCGAAGTCGTCATCGACCATCAGAACGAATTCCTCAAGAGGGTGAGCCAACAAGCCAAAAAAAGACAATTACCAACATAAACCGATCAATATTCGATATATTTTATTTTTCTCTTTTTTGCAGCTTTCGGAAATGAGCGAACTTCCTGTAGAAAATATCCAGTTCACAAAGGGCGCGTCTTTGCTCCTAACTGACAGCGTATTCAACATCGAAGACATGGAGTGGACATCGAACGAGGAAATTCTAGTCGAATGGAAGGAAAAATTATACAGAGTCCCGTTAATCATATTTTACAAGTAAACGGAGGTTTAGTTTTTAAATTCGTGCGATATAATTTATTTACTCGCTCATCGCTACTTTGATTTTTGTCTTGTAAATTGCAGAGACAACCGCGAAGAAAAGAAGAGCCTAACCATACAAGAGGAAGAAGAACTGGCTCTGCTCGAACTGTCCAATTTAACGAGCACGACCACCCCTCATGTATCGAATTACTCTCCGAGGAAAGAGCGGGCGCTGAAAATATACTGCTGGGACAACAAGTCTCCCAATAAGATATATGATCTTGATTGAGGTAAGTGTATTGAAACATGTGCCTCTACGTCAACCTCTTTGTTTAAAAATTGTACTATTCAGCCTAAAAAATTTCTTCTGGGCGTTTCATGGTATCTGGATCAAAAAAAACACTGTATATTCTGTTACGGGGGTAGGTTATTCCTCCGACCAGGAGCATGCAGACTCATTCCAATCAATTCAGCGTCCAAAATTCAGGGAAAAATGATACCCCACACGCCTAGGTACCAGAAATCTCGAAAACACACGTTCAAAATAGGTAGATAGATACCCATAACCTCATCCAGAGGGCGTAAATCGGTCCGGGACACTCAATGGATTCAGCGTCCAAAAATTAATCAAAAAAATGATACCCCACATCACCTAAAAAATCTGGAAAATTCACTTTTCGAAGTACACATTTTGACCCCTAACTACCCTAAATTTGGTCCGATAGGGCTGAAAGGTTTCAAGGACCTACTAGAGCCAGAAACGGACCCCCGACCGAAATTTCAGACCTTTAGAAAATTTTCTAATGCCAAAATCGGCGTGGACTGCGGACGGACGTTTGCTTATTTTGGTATGGTCACCTTGAAAGAAGAAAATTTTGAGCCAAATCAGAGGAATTGACTTTTTGCATGAAAACAGGTAAATTATTCAAGGAATACCCCCCCCCCCCCCCCAATCTTAACTTGAACTATAATAGTGTTGCGAGCTAATGGGCTGCTGGCGTCACAAGGTCAACGACCTGTGGAGGGCTAAGGGACCGTTCTCGAATATTTGCTCGTCGTATCGAATTGGCGGGAACCTTCCCGTTCGCTGGAGACAACACGTCGAGTTCCCAGAACCAGGGAACGTTCTGGAAGGTACTCGACCAAGAGGCAGCAGGCATACAACGGACCCAGGAATGCTGCGCAGTTCAGTTCGGTTTGGAGTCTGAGTATAGATGCTTCGTGTCATAAATCGTGCCGTGTTATAAATAGTGCGACAACCGCGTAACCGTGTATTGTGCTTTGTGATTGTGTAAGTGCGCGAATGTGAACAGTGTATTTAAGTGAACGATTGTAATAAATTATTTACTAAAGAATATAAATCGTTACAATACGAATAACGCGAGAGTTATAAGCCAATTTATGTAGATTTGTCTAAGTTGAGACTTGTATGTATTGTAACGATTTATATTCTTTGTTAATAATTTATTACAATCGTTCACTTGAATACACTGTTCACATTTGCGCAGTTACACAATGACACAATCACAATACACGGTTGTCGCACTATTTATAACACGGCACAGCACAATTTATAACACAAAGCGTCTATATTCAGACTCCAAACTGAACTGAACTGCGGCAAATCTACTTCCTTGGTCCCCTTTTATACTAGCTGCCTCTTGGTCGAGTACCTTCTCAAACCTTCCCTGGTTCTGGGAACTTGACAGGTTGTCTCGAGCCAATGGGAAGGTTCCAGCCAATTCAATAGGACAGTTCAAGAGTGACCCTTAGCCCTCCACAGGTTGTTGACCCTGCGACGCTGGCAGCCCATTTGGTGCTGGCTTGCAACAGTATTCAAATAAATATTTCAGACAGTTTTGACATAGAATGTATCAATTTGTAACAATGTATTTGAACTAACCTGTCCACCTCTCCAACTATAGTTAATTAATTTGGAAACCAAATTTATGAATGTATTTCATTTATAAGCGTCTATGAAGGACACTAATAAATTGTGATAATTTGCTAAGTTTCACAATTGAAATTGGTCTCCTCATAGCATCTCTTAGATTTGTAGATGTTTGTAGATAGCCCTGTTCTTGGTGCCAAAATTCTCTTGTGGAGGTTTGAAAGACATAACCTCTCTCAAAGAGCTCCCATTATGATGGCAGTGGCTTCTTTGAGAGATGGCGACCTTAACTGTTTGGGTCGCTACCTACCTTCAAATCTCCTTCAGGGCTTAACCCTTGAGTCTGTTGTTGCATTTCACTTACACTATTGTTGAACTTTCAACCCACTTTCGACCCATTACATTGGATTCAGCATCCAGAATTTAGTGGAAAATCATATCCCACACACCTAAATTGCAAAAAATCTCAAAAATTCATTTTTTGAAATTCACATTTTGGCCCCTCCTCCATCCAAATTTGGTCTGATCGGGTTGAAAAGTTTCGAGGACCAACTGGAGCCCAAAACGGACCTCCGACCAAAATTTTAGATTTGTAGAAAATTTTCTACTGCCAAAATCAGCGTGGCCGGCGGACGGACATTTGCTTTCATTCACTCCCATCTACTTGGTCTTGCCCAACCTGTCCGCCTTTTCAACTATAGTTACCAATTAATTTGGAAACCGAGTTTATAAATGTATTTTATTCATTAGCGTCTATGAAGGACACCAATAAATTGTGATAATTTGCTAAGTTTCACAATTGAAATTGGTCTCCTCGTAGCATCTCTTAGATTTGTAGATGTTAGATAGCCGGGTTCTTGGTGCCAAACTCTCTTGTGGAGGTTTGAAAGACATAACCTCTCTCAAAGTGCTCCCATTATGATGGCAGTGGCTTCTTTAAGAGATGGCGACCTTAACTGTTTGGGTCGATACCTACCTTCAAATCTCCTTCAGGGCCCCCCTTGAGTCTGTTGTTGCATTTCACTTACACTATTGTTGAACTTTAAATTTAATCAATGCTCACCTTAAATTTTCTCTTTTCAGGGTTAACCTACCCCAACAGTCTGACGCTGAGCAAACAATCAACAAGACTAGGGGTAATGTCATTTGACTGCAACCACTTGTTTGCCGCTCTCTCTTTTTCTAAACCAAATAAGGAAATCCTCAACTTGGAACCAAATACTAAAAAAATCATTTCTTTTTAGGAAAAACCAAAACCAAAAAGTGAACTCATCGAAGTTTCATCGTAAACTCTGCTTACCATTATCGGATTTCTGAGCTTTATATATACGTGTAAAATACTACAAAACAATCGTATGTCAATAATTTGTAAATAACCACGTAATAATGAAAAATGTAATCCAAGGAGAAAAGGAAAACCTACACGAACACTTGTACCACCGTATTACTTGCTTTATGTTTCGAATGTAGCCGTTGTGGCTGTTGAAAGAACAAGAACTATTCTCGTACTTAAGTTGCCACGCCTTTTTTTAAAAATATTTATTTACTCTGGGCGTGCAGCAAAAAATAGTTTTTGTCGAATGCTGAAATAACAAAAATTACGCTGTTTTTGTACTGTTTTGAATTGAAAAGAAAATTCCTCGAATCTAGTTGTGCAATGTGAGACCTCCGAAAGCTTTTCTTCCCTTTCGGGAAATTGCTTATCTTCCCATTAACAATTATAATATTGAAATGCTTCGTGCGCTGTGAACGAATTGGGGGGGTTTCAGTGTCGGAAACGGGTTTTTAGATGAGTACGCTCGCTTTTGGCTTTTCAGATCGGGTTTTCTCGACATTTTCTCACGTTTATTGGAATCATATTCTATACGGCTGTAACGTTTAGATAGTTTTTTGTTTCTCGTTTTAACGTTGAAAAAGGAGGTCGTCGCGTTGTCATTGCATTTCTGGATTCACGAGGCGTGTTTATCATCTTATCACATGTTAAAATCGACACGTGTTTAAGTTAATAAAATTTATTTGAATTTTTTGTTCAATTTGCTTTGTTTTTACCTTTTCTTAGTAAAAATCCTAAAGCGTCCTGTGATGTCCTGCCTAATTTGTCCCAAGATATTGAACATTTTTCAAGATTACTCCTTTCCAGCCAGTGTTTGCTTTCTGGGGGCGATCGCCGTTCCGGCGTTAGGCCGGGTACACACGTTGAGGATTCCGGAGAGGATTCCCCGTTGAGGTCAACCTCTCCCGCCGACGGACCGTGTGGACGGGTCGAGGCCTTCAGTTGAGGCGGACTGTACAGGCCGCCAGGCCTTTCCAATTTTTGTAAAGGCCGCCTGAGGCCGGGGTTCCGGCCACTACAACTACACAGTTTCCTCAAAAGGCCTCGCGCGTCGTGTGGATGCTCCGTCCGGCTCCGGCCGCCTCTGAGGTTTTCCTCAGAGGAATTCCTCTCCGGAATCCTCAACGTGTGTACCCGGCCTAAGGGTGATAAAGGGGCAACAATGGCGTTCATCATACACTGCTTCACCCATTGCCAACAAATAGTAGCAAACAAATTGAGTGGTATACTGCATGAAACCCTTCAACTAGTAATTAATGGGGTAAATAATATAAACGTCTGAGCGCTGAATCTCTTCTGACAACTGTGCCACGAAAATGATGAAGAATTTGAGCGGTTGCTGCTGCACAACTCAGAATTTTGGTTGCCGCTGGTCTCTCTGCGGCTGAAATGGATTGGAACCTGGCGGGAATCAACCCATCAAGGCCATACTACAATTCTGAGAGAGATGGCTCACCTTTACTAGATATGGTGGCAGATGTCATGCCCAGAATTCCCTACAAAACCTATTGGTGTAAGAGTCGTCAATGGGACGAATGGTCATTCAATGCTGTCCCAGTGACCTGATGGGTCCAGTATGGAAACAGGGACAGGCGCTGGGGTGTATGGAATTAAACCGAGGTGGCAATACTCCACACCACTAGGGAAATACACCTCCGTTTTCCTGGCCGAAATTCTGACGATCAACGCATGCGCCCTGGAGAGTCTGAGGAGTGGGCATATTGACGCACACCTCCGCTTTCTCTCTGACAGCCAGGCGTTGGTGATCACTCAAGATCTCATCTAAGGTGGTTAAAGACAGACTCTATGCCCTAGCAGCCCCCAAAACACCCTTCGTGGGCCCAGGCCGGCTGTAGGTTTGCCCAAAAGTTCTTTCAGAGCTTCCATCAAGGAGTGGACTTGCAAGAAACACACCGACAGATTGTGGAATGTTGAAGGAGGATGCGTGCAGTGGCCAACTCACACATCACTCACCAAGGACCTACTCAGACTTAAACGCATAAATCGACAACAATCGACAATCGAGCGATTGGCCTATTAACCGGCTTCGCTCCTCTGCGTTTTCATCTGAACCACATAAGGGTGACTCAATCGACAACCCTATGCATACTCTGTGAGAAAGCAGACGAAACTGTAGCAACTCGCATAATTTTCGAGTGCTTAGATCTCACGCAGGTACACCCTCTTTGGAGCACAAATCCCAATAAGAACCAGTAAAAGTAAGCAAGGACTTTCACCTTGATCTTGGATTTTCGTCTGACTACCTGGTCAGGTGTCGCGAACATCGTCAGCTGTCCTCCATAGAGGATCGTAAATTGATCTGATGATTTCGCTCATGGCTACTTATTGCTTCCCCTTGAGTGAAGAGGACGAATATGAGGGTCAAGACAAACAATTGAGTTGCTCTATCCAGGATTCGAACCCTGGCCTCTCAGGTCCCCATTTTTTCGAAACAGTTACTGAGTTTCTCGATACGTATGATCTGAATTAAGTCAAGGGTTGAGACTTCGCAAATTCGAGGTATAGTGTAAGTTGGGGGAAGAATATACCACCCTTTTCGGAAAATCGATAAATCTTCCACAGTTTTTGAGTTACAGAAACCATTCAACTCTATTCACTGGGCAACTGTTTCCTGTTTTATCGAAACCCCAACGATTCTTTAATAATAATTTATTTTAATTTGTAACCAAATTGGGGGGGGGAGGGGGGACTCATGGGACACCCTGTATAGTTTTTCAATGGTCGTTTTCATGTAGTGATTCAATCTGATTCCGTTCTACATCCGAAGTTGAGCAGCATCTGGCAGGGTTGATCACTTGGATGGGTGACCGCTATTAGGCACTTTCCTTTCAATTCGTGGCGCTCAATCGATTGAAGTAGCCACATTATTTACCATTGGTCATTCCACGATAATCTTAACCATCAGAGTCAACAGGATGAAAATAAATCATTCACTCAAATAATAACAGAATATTTAATTTTCACATTATGTACAACTAAAAAAAGTGACTTATCTCATTTTATACAATATCCTCTTTATCCAGTCGTTCACTTCAGTTGTCGATCTGCTTTCAGGGAAAATCGTATCAGTCTTGACGATTTACAAGTATATAACTACTTTACATTGAATGAGGAAAAGAAATAGTCGGCAAGAACGGCTTAGTGCTTGAAGCTTATTTTTATACAGTCGCGGTGGCTATAAACAAATGAAGTCCTTACGATAATGGTCAGGAATGCACTTTAGTACGGAACAAATCTCTACGGATGAAGAAATTAGAATTTTAAATGTAATTTTTACAAAGTTTTATAAACTTCGGGAATCTTTACAGACTTATTTACAACGAATCGATGATTGCACATAGTCAATGATCACAGTTTTGAGGCTACGAAGCTATTTTGGTTGCTTGGTGGGTCGTGGGACTGAATCTGGTCGTTCTTCTGAGAGTTCCGCGTGACTTTTAGGATGATCAGGTCTTTACAGTCCTTGCTGGTGGCATTTGACTACGAGGTCAACGCTACCAGGAAACTCCAACGTGGACGTCGACGCTGCATGGCTTACAAGCAACCAAATCGTCAACGTATGGAAACTGAGTTCACCGTCGTCATACGTAATCCGAATGAACGTGAGCCGTCTCAGCTATGGCGGCCAACCTGTGTCGACTCAGTGGATGTTGTATCATCTCCCATTGTTGTCCGACGGTTTCGTACGTCCGTTCCGACATGTCCGAATAGTACGCAGAACTTGGAGGCGACGCAGTCTCCGCATCTAAGACATAACCTGTTTGAAGAGCGCCAACAAACAAAAAAGCGATAGGAAAATTATAAAATGCTATTTACACTTTGTGCACCACCACCGGACCCTCGGCAACGGGAAATTTATTTAGGAAAGCTCATCAGAGGGCTTACGAGGAGTGTAGCAAAGAAAAGTATTCTACCAAAGTGGTAGAAAATAAAACAACGCCAATTTTAGTTCATTATTATAGAATAATAGACTCTCATCATTGAACACAGATGTCCCCAGAAACCATCAAGATAATAAATCGTCCCTTTTTCATGACATCCACTTTCTCAAATCTTATTTTCCGGAGGCCACAGCGCAAAACGTTGGTGTACCTCAAGGAAGTGTACTAGGCCCACTCCTACACATTCTGCCCACGAGCGACATACTAGAAGTTGAATTCAACACCAGCAGACGACATAGCTGTCCAGGCAACAGCAACAATCTATGTACAGTCTGGCTCTGGTTGGTCCTTGAAACTCTTCAGCACGATCGGCCCAAATGTAAGTAGAGTATAGGTAAAAAAGTGTTTATTGAAACTCGATTTTCGAGCTTTTTTGGGAACTAGGCGTGTGGGGTATCATTTTCCACTAAATTTTGGACGCTGAGCCCATTGAGACGGTTTCTGGACCGATTGGCGTCCACCGGAAGAGGTTATGGATAAAATGGGTTCCTATCTACCCATTTCAAGAGTGGATTTTCAAGATTTCTGGTACCTAGGCGTGTGGAGTATCGTTTTCCACTAATTTTCGGACGCTGAATCGATTGGAATAAATCTCAGTGCTCCTGGATTTAACCCCTTTGATTTTTAAACCCAGGGCCACCAATGTAGGTTGTTTATTAAGGGTAGATCGGAAGATTAATCGATGTAAATAGAAGTTCAGTCATGACTGTCTCAGTCGACTGATGAACCAATTTCTTCAAGATCTATCCAAGACTATATCTCTATATGAAGGCTATCAATCACTTAGAGCCTTGTTGGGATGTTCAACTTCAACTTTAGCTAGCAAAAGATTTGCAGATATGAGCTTTAAACCATTGCGTTAAAAGTAGATTACTACTCCTAAATGTTACTTTTTTAATATTCTCAAAATATCAACTTGTAAACTGTGAGTGTGGAGTGTCCCGGATACATTTTTATCGATTCAGCGTTCAAAATTTAGCCAAAAATGATACCCCACACGCCTAGGTACCAGAAATCTCGAAAACCCATTCGAAATAGATAGACAGGTACCCATTTTGACCCATAACCCCTTCATGTCAGAGCGTCAATCGTTCTGGGACCCTTCTCATTCGATTCCGGAAGTTGTTTAGACAGGAGACTAATTAATCTAAATAATTTAATTGAAAATCTGATAATCCTTATGCGGTTACTCATGTCACTAGACGGTAGACGAAATCTAACAAAATAATTCCTCGTAAGCCACCTGACGAGTGGTATCCTGTGAAGCACCCTAGGTACCCTACTACAGGGGTGGAACCTCCTGAAAATGCTTACCAGTGTTTTGGTAAACTGGTTTGTCCAATTCCGCGTACAACGCTTCAACCCCAGTGTAGGCGTCGTCGACGGTATAGTGATTCGACGCAGGTCGGTCCGTCGGACTGTCCAACGCCGGCGTCCGTCGCACCCAGCACCAAAGCCCTCGCGTTGGCTCGCGGTCAACTCGAGTCTTGACGTCTCCTCTTCTTTCTGAGACGGGTCCTGTTTCTCTATATCCTGTAACAGAGGCGCGTGTTATAGATACAGTATACAAGCGCTTATTCAAGTTACCTGTAGGTGAAACCCTGGTGTAGCTGAAGCTGCTGACAGCAGCCAGATATGAGGCCTAAGGCCTGAGCAACCCACATTCCCGTCGACAGAGACACATTTTAGTCAGCGACACGAATAACAACGTCCAAAGGAACCTTCCGCCTTTATTCCCCACAAGTTTTACTTAGACCTAGCATACACACGCATACTAAACAACTATAGCGTTCATAAATTGAGTGTAGCTGAACCATCGCAAAAAAAAAAAAAAAAAAAAAAAAAAAAAAAAAATCTCACACACGGATTGGTTATTCCACGGATCAGGCGCATGGAGATTCATTTCTTTAACATGGGGAAAATGGGAAAATAGTGGGTGTGGTGGTTCCCGGACCCATTCCAATCGATTCAGGGTTCAAAATTTAGTGGAAAATGATACCCCACACACCTAGATTGCAGAAAATCTCAAAAATCCATTTTTCGAATTCCCCTTTTTGACCCCTACACCACCCAAATTTGGTCCGATCGGGTTGAAAAGTTTCGAGGACCAACTGAAGCCATGAACGGACCCCTGATCCAAATTTCAGATTTTTAGAAAAATTTCCACTACCAAAGTCGGCGTGGATGGCGGACGGACATATACTTATTTTAATCTAGACACTTTGAAACGCTCAGAAATTTTTTTTGGGGCGAATCGGAGAGATTGAATTCTAACATGAAAACATAGGTTGATTATTCAAGGAATAACCAACCAAAAAGATAATAATTTGTGAACACGAAGCAAGACTATCAACGGTAGGGAGCGACAGTATTGACTTGGGGGCGAACATAGGGGCAACGTCAATATCTTCCTTATGGACCGGATCGCCAAACCTTTCTTTGACCTTCCATGTGCAATGTCAATTATTGACGTTGAATAATTACGTCAATAATGTACGATCAAACAATAATAAAAAATTAAACTGTAATTGAACAGAGAAGGCCCAAGAAAGTTTGACAGTTCATAGAGAAGATATTGACGCCAGCATTAGTACATATTCTCCTCATAACCGTCCATCAAACTTCCTTTGATCTTCTATGCGCGTCAATTATTATTGCTGGTATTTCTGTACGTTGATCTCTTTCCTCAGTAATGGTCGATCAAACAATAATAATTATAAATGAATACCATCATTGAACAGAGATGGCCCAAGAAAGTTTGAAAGTCCATGAAGAAGGTATTGACGCAATCGTATGGTCGTTCTCCAATTCAGTGTGGCTGCTGCCTACCTATCGCCTTGTGCTCACTAGCAATTGTGACTCCGGTTTTGTGAATGGTTTTCATTATAATTGTGAATGGTATGATTCAGTTTGCGAATAAGTACACGAAACTAAATGAGTATTAGAGTTTAAACGTCCCAGTTTGACTACCCTAAGGAAGATTTCGAGGGAATTCTTTTCTTCTCCTACACTTATACAAAATATGGTGCTTAGTCATAATTCAACTAATTATTATCAAATGAAAATACTATAAACTTACTAGGTTCCTGGTTGGCGTTAATTCTTCTGGAACATAATGAAAATAGTTTTAGTTAACGAGTACTGATATCCAAAGAGGAACGTTTGGTAAAATTAATAATTCAATTCGTGGTTAGGTATCTATTTAAATCTATGAACCTTTAATACTGAAATACAGATTCACACTTACTTGAAACAGTGGCGAAGGGTAACCATAAGTGTGGCGCCTACGATGGCTGACAGTAATGATACTATTATCAGTGTGACTGACCACGGTAATGCGTCAACGTCTCCTAAAAAGAACAAATAGAATACAATAAATAAATATATAAAAAATAACTACCAACTGGTCTAATGAATTTGGAAAGCCGTGTACGCTGTTGGTATGGGCCCTAGTTTGATTTGAATAAATTGCTTCATCTTTTGAACCAATGTACGGGAGAGATAATACATAGCTATATGTTCTTGTTCACCTCGTTCATAAGGAACATTTATTAATTATACATAAGATAGGATGTCTACGGAATGAACGTCGTAAGAAACCTCAGAATCAGTTGAAGAACCAACAGATATACTAATTTTCAGATTTCCTGCTTCCCTTCGCATCCTAACCTGGCCCCAGGGAAACCTTCCCGTGTCTAGTCATACTTGCAAAACGATTCAGATTGACGGTACAATTTGTAACAGTAGCATTGGGAAAGGTTGTCAATCAAAGGGACCTGTTTCAAGAAACCTTCGAGTGGATCCAACGCATTTTGTTTCTGAGGTTTTTTGTGACTTGAGGTAGATTAGTGCCAAATGAAAGTGGTAGATGTCCTCCCATTTTCCCAGTTGACTTCTCACCATTGGGAATGGCGTGAATAGCCAATCTCCTATTCATAATTATACTACCCAGTATATTGTGAATATTGAGTTGACACTCGGAGTTTATTAAAAGCCCTCACTACCCATCAGGAAGGCAGTGATTTCAGCTGATTTGACTTCTACTAGAATGCACGCCATCTTGGGACGCCGCTTCTCCTTCTTGTCTTTTCAGCTCTCAACTGAAATACTACGCTTTGCTAACCCATCTTCTGAATTCATCCTGTTTCGAAAGTTGGTTTCCTCACTTCTACTGAAGAAATACATCCCGTGTTGAGAACAAAGTAGTTTACTTCAATATCAAGTAGACACCAGATTATTGGTGAGTTCTTCAGTACTTGAATACTTCAATATTCTTGATTTCGTTCATACCCAGGTTACCTAGGGGCACTAGGTGGTAGGAATTTGATTTATCAAGAAATACTGGCGAGAAAATATGATTCTACACCGCTTTACAGCTACAATTAGTTTAAAACTAACCTTTATTGATACGACTGAATATCATCAGACGTGGGAGTAGGCAAACTTGACATAACAAATCATCATGGATAAAACAAGACGTGACAGACAAAATTTTAAATATAACTGAACGGTTACTACAAAGTTTTTAGCTGTTTGAACAGTCAAAAACTAAGGAACTGACTATAAGGGTTAATTGAAATTGCAGCAATTGATAGGTTCGAAACAATAAAAATTTACCGGTGGTGGTGTTGGCCGCATGGTAGGAGGTGGTGGCCCAGGAGCAAAGGTCGCAGGTGGTTAGGCCATCAGGGTGGATGTCCTTCTCGAGGAAGGCGGGTCGGGGAGGAGGCGGGAGAAAGCCCCGGGCCCAGGCTCCGTCTTCACCCTCCAGGTCCAGCGTCTTGGTGGAGTCCTCCTCGAGGGCGCCGGCCCACCAGGAGGCGTCGTCCCACCCTCCTTCCATGTCGTCCTGGAACACGCACGGAAAAGGAATCGATTAGTTGGAGCGCTGGACAGACGGTGATTTCAGCTAGAGGACAGCAACTAACCTCAACAAAATTATCTTTTTAAACAAATTTCAAATCGGCAGATCGCTTGAAGAACGATACTCTACTCGCTCATATAGAAAGTAATTAGCTAAAACACCATCTTTTACGCGTATATAAAGATACCGGAAGAAACTGGAAGAAGGAGAAGGAAAATGATTGTCTATGAAAAATAGGTAGGTATCGCAAAAGCCTACAGCACGCCCACATAGTAACCATCCGGGCGAGGAGAAGACAGACATAAAATTGAAAATTTGCAAAAGAAAAAGAGGTATGGAACCCGTTTCCGGCTATTGTTCAGCCCGATCGGACCAAATTTGGGGGAGAGGTGTAAAAAAAGTTTTTGAAAAATGATTTTTCGAGAATTTTTGCGATCTAGTCAAGTGGGGTATCATTTTTGACTAAATTTTGAACGCTGAATCCATTAAGACGGGTCCCGGAACGATTGGCACCCTTCGGAAGAGGTTATGGGTCATAATGGGTGCCTACTCACCTATTTTGAAAGTGGGTTTTCGAGATTGCTGGTACCTAAGCGTGTGGTGTGTCATTCCCCACAATATTTTGGACGCTGAAACGATTGGAATGAGTCTCCATGCGCCTGGATCGAGGAATAACCAACCCCTTTAGATAAATTTGCAGTATTTTTTTTAAAATATTTCAAATGAAACCCGATACAATATCAAATCGATAGAACGCCTAGGATTGCTTCAACAATACTTCACTCGCATGTATTTGAAATAATAGCCAAAAAACACCGCCTTTTACATGTACTTTTTAAGAAGTAGATATCAATTTCTCCCCCAAGAAACAGGGAAGAAGAGCCACTTCCCCACTTCTGAACCAGTTGAAGCTCTCGGAGGAATTGTTAGGTAGAATGATTTAGGTTCATTAGTTATAATTCAAGTAGTCCTAATACTATTCGACCAGACACCTGAGGTTCATAATAGTCAATGAACGAGAAAAAAAGTTTTGACGAAAATTGCCATTTCCGTTTTTATAAATTTCAAAGTATTCTAAAAAAACAAGTATTTTGGGGAATGTTTTAGGAATCACAACTGATCCACTATCCACGAAATTGAAATCCCATTCGTCTGAGATAATTCCCTAAAATCATGAATGTTTATCCTTTAATAACCGCTTGGTTGAACCCATACCCTTCAGTGGTGAGTTGGTATAGGTGAGGGTTGAAAAAATAAATAATTTCAAAACATTGAGCTCAGCTCAAACCCTGAAATTGAGTAACCGCGATAACTTTTGCACTCCGAGGAAGATTGCGAAACACCGTGGGTGGTATTGTGCCGTCGGACGTGTTCAACGGACTAAAATTAAAACGAAAAAAAAAAGTATTGCGTAAATCTTCCCGTCAGGCGAGTAAAAACGAGAATCGGAATGTCGAGCGCGGAAAAAGGAGTTTAAAAAGTAGGACGTCCTTCGGGTTCGGGGTCTCTTCGTGGTGTTCGGTTTTCAATTCGAGGCTCAAGATTGGTTCTCCCGCGCTGGTTTGGAACGTGATCGACCCCGAAGGTGATGTAGAAGGCGCAAGGTAACAAATAACAAGGTAGGAACATAGGTACTGTCGCCATCAATGTATCTGGGTTTGAAAGACAAAGCGGTACAAATTCGTACACAAGGTTAGGAGCGGAAGGGTAGGTTTGCTCGGAACGGGAGCATGGAGACTCATTCCAATCGATTCAGCGTCCAAAATTAAGGAAAATGATACCCCACACGCCTAGGTACCAGAAATCTCAAAAACCCACTTTTTAAATAGGTAGATAGAAAATCAGTACGAGTAGGGGTCGTTCGTTGTAAATCATAACCTTCCGGTAGGCGCCAATCGATCCGGGATCCGTTTCATTGGATTCAGCGTCCAAAATTTAGTCGAAAATTCGATCCCACACGCCTAGATCGCCAAAAATCTCGAAAATACAAATGTGACCAAATTTCCGATTCCAGGGTCCAATCGAGCTGGAATGTTTTGAGGATCAATTAGAGCCAAAAATAGGTCCTTGACTATAATTTCAGATTTTTAGAAAATTGTCAACTATCAAAATCAGCCTGGACAGGCATTTGCTTATTTTGATCTAGACACCTTGAAATGGACCCATTCCAATCAATTCAGCGCCCAAAATCTAGTGGAAGATGATACCCCACACGCCTAGGAACCAGAAATATCGAAAACATTTATTCGAAATATGTAGATAGATACCCATTTTGACTCATAACCTCTTCCAGTGGGCTACAAGCGTTCCAGAACGCGTTCCATCTATCCAGCGTCCAAAATTTAGTCGAAAATGATACCCCACATGGCCAGATTGCCAAAAATCGTAAACGCTGTGAGTACTGTTTAGTAAACGTTTTCTTTGGGTTGAAAATAGTTCATTGGCGGACAGACGATTTAAAACCTCCTTTTTCCCGATAGCATAAGATAATGTTTACTGAGGTAGTTTGTTTTCCCAGTCTAGGTATATACGATTACAAGGGTGCACCATCCCTACCAGAACAATAAACCAAAAGCAATGTAAACCTTGACGTCGTCCTCGGCTTCTCCAGAAATATTTATCGTCTTTCCCGACTTGTTCAACCCATTGAGGGTTACACAATGCAATCGATAGTCCAGCGGATACATCCCACTATGAGTCACGACCTGAATTTCGTAACGACGGGACTCAACTCGAAAAAGGAAGACCGCATGTTGTCGCGAAGTTAATACCCTCAGCTTACATGAACTCGGTCCTGTTGACGCCGTCTTAAGATAAAATCGACCTCGGACCGTCCTAAGACCAAAGTTGAGTTCCACCATCGTTTCAACCACCGAATACATTTCTGTGTATGCAAAATATTGCAATTTGCCGGGGCCAATGACGCTCTCTTTGAGATCGTTCTTCCTAAAAAATGTCCGGATTCAAGGGCCGATCCAAGAAGGAGATTGTCGGCGTCTTTGTTATCAGACCAGGAGTTAAACCAACATTAGTGAGCAGAGGTCCGACAACCGTGACGAAAAGTCATTATAACGTAATTACTTCATCATTTTTGTATGAAAACTAAAACCATCTCAAAAACGCTAATGAGTGTAATGACGAATCGTACCAGCCTAATTTTAACGTGCTCCGCACGCGATACTCGAACCGTGAAGGCTTCAACTGCTCCGTTTTTCAATATTTTTAAACCGGCAGAGATTCCTCAAATTAGGCCTGAGTCTCACTTATAGATCCAGTAAAAAGTACTTAGTGTGAAAGAAGAGTTTGTTTGATGGCTATCATCGGATAGCTATCGTGGATACCTAGAGAATCTTGACTTTTTGAGAACAGCTTTGTGAGATTTGGTGATGAATCGTATTTCCCACAGCCGTCATCAGTCACTAAGTCAATGCCAAATATCAGAATCAGCATGGATGTTCAATAAACCTTGTGCCCAAAAGCTCCTGAAGATGAAGGTCAACCATGGAGACGTCTCTGTTCTGCAAGTAGGAAGGATCAGCTTGTTTAACGCCAAATTGACGAGCCCACCATCGATCAAATCTCACATTTATATTTACCATAAATATGAACACAATTCACAGACTTGTGTGTTGAAAATTTAAGACTATGATTTATCCGGGTCCAAAAACATCTATCAGAACCCAAACAAAATGAGCAGAATTTTACATCCTCCGACGGGTTTTGAATTCCTGTTTAGGATCAAACGGCAGATTGGCATTTTAGACGATAAGTGAAAGTTGAGAGATTCGGGAAAAAACCAAACTTTTTGGTCCAGAGCATCCATATGTGTACTATTGAACAGGAATAATGACCAAAGAATGGATAAAAAAAAAACGCTTCAAATATTTCCAGAATGGCAAGATTATGGGTAAAACAGTCAGTGTCCAAAATTTAGAGGAAAAAAAAAAAAAACCCCACACACCTAATTTTCAAAAAATTTTGTTTCAAAAATACATCATCGTAGGGGTGATTTCCCCAATTTTGGGCCGATCGGCTTGAAAAGTTCCGCGGACCAACATGAGGTCCCTGACCGAATTTCATAATTGAAGAAAACATTTTGAGACTTCTAGAAACGGTGTGGACGGATTATTCATGGAATAACCAACTAAAATAGTCTAGGCTACGCTGGAGCGCTGCCTGACCAGCTGCATACGCAGCTCAAGTCAAAAAGATGATCATCCTCACTGGACCTAGATCTGAGCATGTCTTTGAGGTAACTGATCCCTGCATAAAAGTCTACATGAAAAGCAACTCCACGCTGGCCGCCATTGTCCACTGCTTAAGAAATCTGTACTGCATTGCTAGCCGAACATTTTTACTAGGAGAGTAATAAAGCTTTTTATCTTATAATATTATGATCCAAATACATAGGAGATATCATTAATTAAGAAGACCATGTTCGCCAGTTAGATAGCCTCAAAAGAACGCAATTGAGCGCCGATTGGTCGCAGATGAGATCATTGGTCTTGTGGCCAGATACTTGTGCTCCAGCATGGACACAATTGTAATCTGCGGTCTGTCAAATTACCAAACTCCTGGAGCTTCACGTTTCCCCATCAGGTTGACCTGTTACATAGTACCTTACTGGAGTTGCCTGTTGCAGCGGCCACTGCTCTCCTGCCAGTTGGGATTGGCGCTTAATCTTTCTCCAGCCTGAATGGTTTCCTTGTATTTCTCCTGGCCATCTCTCGCCTGATGGCCTCTGCACTCTTTGTCTCAACCTTTATCCATTCCTGATCCGGCATAATGGCTGGATTGTCCACTCCGTGCTGGTGGTCCCTGATGGGCCAATCTTCGGAGGATCGCCCTGTCCTATCATGCCCTGTCTACCACCAGCTGGAGAGTTGAAATCTCCTCCTCTCCAGTCTGAGCGACCCATGATTCAGCCGCCTTCCTACTGTTGGAGACGACCCTCTTGCCTCTAGTCCTGTCCCTGGAATCTTAGGATGACTCGGCTGTTTATAGCCTGCTGCGTTGTTGATTCCAGAGAACTTCCCCTTCTTCTTTAGGCTTAAGAAGAGTGCTTTTTCTGCACCCTTCACGACTGAACTCCACGTCAATTATTGGTCACAGACTTTGGACTTTCATGCTCTAGTTGCCACCAGTAGATAAACCTAGGAACTCTAGAAACCAGAACGGGCTAAAAATTGGCATTCCTGAAATTAAATGATAATCTAACGGTCAGCCATAATTATGATACACAGTGCCATGTATCAAAGGTCGCTCGTTGCTCGATTCTCGTTGTATACTGTATAGTTGGACTTGATAAGTAATCGTTTTTAGTGCTGGTAGGAGCCTATGGTGAAAAAGAGTACGCCTTTTGTGCCTTCAAACCCTTACGCCGGATCCCTCCTCATTGTTACGATAAAATCCGGTGGCCAAAGAGAACCTTCACAGTTGTAGTTGCCCATAGTTAACCTTTCTCGATAGGTTGCACAACAACCCTTTTCATATGGACTGGAGGCTGTTATCCGCCTTCGTAAGCCCCTCTTATAAGCATGAATAAAGCACCAACACTTAACAATATGGGTACCAGACAGGTTCAGAATACTAAAGAGCTCTTAAAGCGAGATAGGTTCTCTTCCATTATTGCCTCTAGAAGTTTACGACTTGACACCTTTGTTGTTTCCGATATGGGATGTATAGTTTTCATGCCTAGGTGCCAACGAGTTGGTAAATGAATTGATAATTAGCAAAGCGACTATTGTTGTTCACCAACTAAGACATTTTTATTGACGTGTTCATTTTCCACTAAATTATTATTTCGATCTAGACACCTTGAAACGCTCAGAAAAAATTGTTGGACCGAATCGGAGAGATTGACTTTTCGCGTTTTTTGTGATGATTATTCAAGGAATAACCATCCAAAGTTAAACTAGAAGAGAAAAACATGTCTCTCGAATACCTACTCTGTGTCCGTTACCGGCAATCGAATCGATTCAAACCTAATCCCAATCGATTATTGTCCAAAATGTGGAGGAAAGTCACTGAATTAATTATACGTTCTTTGAAAAATTCCTACCGCCGAAGACGGCGTCAATTGGTCACCAATACCTACTCTGTGTCAGTTACGGGCAATCGATTCAAACCAAATCTCAATCGATAATTGTCTAAAATGAGGAGGAAAATCGCTGAAATGATTATACGCTCTTTGGAAAATTCCTACCGCCGAAGACGGCGTTAATTGATCACCAATACCTACTCTGTGTCAGTTACGGGCAATTGGTTCAAACCTAATCCCAATCGGTTATTGTCCAAAATGAGGAGGAAAATCACCGAACTGGTTATACGTTATTTTGAAAATTCCTCCCGCCGAAGTTACTCGGTGCATAGTTACACGAAAAACTATTAAATTTTCGCTCATATTCACAGGTTAGACCCATTCATATTTCTCCAATTTCTGGATTATTTCTAATTTTTACGTCGCTTCGAGTCAAATTTGAGTTTTTTGCGCCAATAACATGCTTGAATCAACATTTGTGACCGCATATTGTAACATTGTAACGGGCCCATTTGCTACATATCGAAAACGCTCAATAATCGATACTACCGACCTACCTACCTACCCCCGACCGTAACACGGCATTCAAATGGCGGTAATAATTGATAAATAAAATAAACGAATAAATAAATAAAATTAAATTGAATAAATAAACTGTAAATGTGAACAATTACTGAAATACGGTGATGTCGCCTGATACGCAGGCATGTATCGATATGTAACCCCATTCGGTAATATCGGTCTGATAACGTAGCGACCACCTATACCGGAGTTGAGATTTAATTTTGTTCTCTCCATACTAATACAAGGGATACTCTTATTTCAATAAGATTTTAAATCGAATGAACTACTTCTGAGGTGCCCCATTTCTTCTAGAAGAACTGAGCAACCCTGTTGAGTACCACGTTATCGAAAATCTGTAATCTGTACTGTTATCTCAATGATCAAAAATGAAAGCTCATAAAATGGTTCACGGCTTCATTACCTACGGCGGTTTACGTGGGATGAATTCCTTTTATGAATATCTCGATTGATTTTGAACGGATAAAGTTAACAGTATAAACTTTTCGAAAAATGTTCACGTTTTGGGATTAATGGCTACTTTTGAACGAGGTGAATCTCGTTTGTAGGTATATTTGGCGCGATGAACTTTATTTTTATGTTGTTTTGAAAGTCGTCAAAAGCTTTATTTGTCGTGATTATGAAAAAAACTGCAGAAGATGTTTAAGAAAATCATCTTTTGTAAGGAAACGCATCCTTTTCTTGTCTCAAGGGAAGAGGCAGTTGATAGAAGACCGTAACAGGGACCTGCAGGGGTTACATTATCTTCTTGGTGCTTGTTAATATATTATAGTACCAATAACGATGGTTCATAGAGGGAGAAATCTCTTGAAAATAAAAATCATACACGAATAATATCCATAAAGTCTAGACGTGCAACTCATTATTCCCCAAATGGTTCAAAACTGTATTCAATCCACGCGCTTTTATTTCGCTGTTGGCCGTAAACTTGTAAGCTGCCAGAAAATTCGTTCTTTTGATTTTCCTATTCTCGATATTTCCGCCGATTAATATTATAAGAAGGATCCAGCTCCACAGCCGGTCATTCTCACATTCCCACCGCTCGTATCAACCAGTGACATCATCGCGTTTGCTTTTCACAATGTTTTTATTTTTTCTCTTTCACTCACATGATAGAACAGTTCTAATCGCGTTTCCACGGAAAGACTCGAGAATAAAATCAAATACCGACTCGTGGGAAACGTCTTATCAGACGTGGTAAGCTTGACCCTGCGTCAGATGAACAATGGAAAAATGATTTCAGTATTCTTCATCATGCGAGGGCGTTTAATTCGTGCGATATATATCAATTCATCCGATGTTATTACAACTAACGTTACTGGCTGGAATAAAAAGAGTAACTTTTTCCTCTTTCATTGAACTTTTGGGCTTTTACTGCGCACCTACGATAATCGCTCATCTGAATTCCCACAATCAGAAGAAAACAGTTACAGACCAGTCATTTCCTACACTCAAAATTGGGGAAATGTTCTGAATGTGCAACCCTACAACGATGACTTGAGAATTGCATGGCTGTAGGAAGCTGGAGGAGGGGTCGACATCTCCAATTGGCCTCAAAATTTGACTATTTCAATATTATTTTCATTTGTTATTGACAAGAAACCCAAAAATGTCCGTCCATCATACGTCATCCACCGTTGAGGCCATTTTTGGTCGATGAAAAATGTGTAAAAATGTGAAATTATGGTCACGGACCGGATTTGTGATTCTAATTGGTCCTCAAAACTTTTCAGCCTAATCTAACCAAATCCGGAAAGAGTATGCGTAAAAGTGTGTTTTCTGGAATTCGATTTTCGGGACTTTTTGGGAACTAGGCATGTGGGGTATCATTTTCCACTAATTTTTGGACGCTAAATCTATTAAGATGGGTCACAGGCCGATTGGCGTTTACCGGAGGCGGATATATGTCACAATGGGCTCGTACCTTCCTCATTCGAAAGTGAGACACCAAATTGCTGGGAGGGGTATATAGCAGTCAAAATGTGTATTTTGAATCACGTATTTTCGAGATTGGGTGCCTAGGCGTGAGGGGTATCATACTCTACTGGACGCTGAATCGATTGGAATTAGTCCAGGACACTCCACACTCTGATTTCCCCATAATCTTACTCTAAGAAATAATCTTCCATTGTGGAAGAATTTGCAGCGTTTTTCACAGTAATATGTTACTGCACACTTCAGCCTGTAAAAATAACGTGAACCTAGATGCAAATTATTTTCTTCAGAGCTGGCTCGTGAAGCCGGTTTATATTTACAAGGCGTCGGTTATTGAAAGACAACCCGGCCCTGACGGCAACTCACGACTTCGAACCTTCGGCCAACAATGAATAACTGACGGTCTATTAGGTATTGTAATTAGACGAAACAGATCTGCCGAAAATATGATCTACACTGGAAAATAGCGGCGAATGAGTAGCAACAGGTGGTCGACGAGGGTTTCGAATCCCTGCACGCAACTCGGTTGATAAATCGTCCCGAGTTATTACTACTTGTAGATCCTTCTGCCACATCCATCACTCGACGAGGTGTATAAGAGTCGAATAAATTGTAATTGAATGGGATCGTATTTACGGCCTGTTACAACAGGCTCCGGCACCACAGTTCGTGAAGAAAAAATAATAAAAGTTTTCTTTTCCATAGTCACGGAGGGTTGTGGCCTCTTTGGCGCCGTTCGAGATATTATAATTCTGAGTTTTGAAAATACGAGGATGTTCAAGGGCTCCCTGAACCTGCTCCTTTTGGCTACTTGAGCCAATGATAACCTCTCATGTTGATGGTGTTACATAGCTACTGAAGAACATCTGGCAGCAACTGCAACATTAGTTCGCAAAGTCCCGCTAGATCTCAGGGCAGTGATATTCCTTCTGTCATAACAGCCCACTTTTCACTGTTATAGCAGTGCATCTCATAGCCTGCTTTAGCATGTGGTTCAACACCAGTTCTGCCTTTGATATGAGTGTGAGCTAAAAATGTATTCAGCGATAAATTTTTTAAGAATACGATGCTGCGCTCAATACAATTTGGCTACCTGTAACAATAACGATAACTCCTTCAAGTGTCGTTGATACTAACAGGCAGGCATTACATTTGAATGGCAGAGCCATCGAATCAAAAATCAAAAACTGTTGAACGAAGAACTGACTAAACGGCACATGTACAAATGGGTTTTCTCTGGCTGAGAACAGATTACCATTATAAGGGCTAACAGTGATAACAGGTCCTTATCACGACTGCCCTGAGATCTACCGGGACTTTGCAAACTAATGTTGCAGTTACTGCCAGACATTTGTTGTGTTGTGTGAAAGGTTGAAAGTAGACTCGAAACAACGGAATGCCGGGGTAATAACTGAAATACAACTACCCAGAATATTTAAGTTGATTTTTCAGAAAATTATTCACAATAAAGTAAGTAAATTTTTTGAGGTTTGCTCACAATAGAAATTGAGTTTTATTTTTCACTCAGAAAATAGGAATTGACATAAGTTTCATTTTTGGTTGGTTATAAATTTGCGAAATAAAAAGAGTTATGGAACCCGTTTCCGGCTCTAGTTGTTTTGTTTTGAGAGGGGAATTGGTCAAAAAGTGTTTTTCGAAAAATGGATTTTCGAGATTTTTGGTAATCTTGACTTGTGGGATGTCATCTTCCACTAAATTTTGAACCCTGAATCGATTGGAATAGGCCGGGACCCGCCACTCCCACTGTTTCCCCCATTTTCCCCATGTTGAAGAAATGAGTCTCCATGCGCCTGGTCCGAAAAATAACTCACCCTCTGTGCGTAAGAATTTGCTGAAGACAGTAATGATTAATCATTTCTTGTCGTCAACACTGAACGCAGGCAAAATGCTCTCAACTTGCCGTTTGACTCGTTCAGCGAGAATGAATTTGTGTGGTCGGCGGCAGTGGAATTTTTCATAAAACTAAAATTTGTGACAGAGACTCCATTTAGTCTTTACTTAGTCCTTGGAACTTTTCACCCCCATCGCCGCATGATTTTAAAATGATGTTTTTAAAATGGCTTTTCGAGATTTGGAGGGTGTGGGGTGTCATTTTCCTCCGAATTTCGGGCGCTATTCGATTGAAATGGCTTTTTGATCAGTTGCTGCACTTACCAAAGCTCACTGAGCAGTGTTGTTATTTCATATAGTTATTTATCGAGTTCTTATTTGCAAATTGCTATCGCTAGACAAGATTCTTTTGTTTGGGTCTTTCTAACGGATTCAACACTCTAAACGCCACAGATGAAGAACCCTAAAGCTGAATAAAACTCACCAACCTACAATTTTCCAGGTCTCTCTTTGAGGAAAACTGATAACTGATCACAAATTGGGTTAAGCGAGTACAAAAGAGACCTTTCCATTCCACCTGTTTTGCTATTTTGTTTCGTTTCTCTTCTCCTAACTGTTTCAAAAGAGCACAATAGACTAAGGTCCGTTCGACATATGGGTCAATCTCATGTTCGGACCCCTCAGGGGCTTTTGTTCGGCTCAGGTAGCCTCCGTCCGTCCTTCGACAAATAAGAAACTTTTTGTTCCGTTCGAAAAAAAAAAAAAAAAACTATTCATTTGATCGAACTTCATTATTTATTCATCGATTCGTTGTGCGCCGAGTCAATTCATCATTCACACGGTGAACATAATGAAAGGGCCTTCTTGAGTAAATAGAGACTCCACCGATCCCACCTTCGATTTCGGTCGACATGAAATATCGATTAAACGTTCGTTTTCACGTCGTAATCTACAATAATTCGAAAATGGGAGAATATTTATTGATGTGGTAATCATGACATGAAGATATCAATTATTGATGGTTCTTGAGCGAGACCATTGACTCTTAAAATAACTCTAAATCTCCTCTAAGGCATCCACTCCTTGAGTATCAGGCCCTCACCGTTCAAGAGGTCAATAGTTGACAATTTCAGAACCAAATTTACAAAATTAAGTTGTTTTAACGTCGCGATCCTGTGTTTTTGAGGTGCCGTCATCGGCGTTGAGGATAGAATGATGCGGATGACGAGTAAATCAGTAATTTTTATTGGTACAAGTAATCGTAATTTGAAGGTAAGCCCATTTTTATTCTCGAGCTCTACTCAGCCAAATGCTACTTAAAATTGACATGGTCGGACATAATTAGGCACTTCAACTCTCAGTATCTATCCCCTAAACTGTAGAAGGTTCAGTGTGAATTGACCGATCATCTCTAATCAGATTTTAACCCAACCATTTGAGTTTGTGGTAGTAACTTTGATATAAAGGAATGTTAATTTTGAGTTTGGAATCCAATTAAAAATAATAATAATGCATAAAATCCAGCGATTATTATGTAGAATTGAAATTTCAAAATTCATTCTCAGTTAAGGTCGCTATGCCCCAAAGAAGTCTGTGGTCTTGGCAACACTGGGCGATCCAGAGGGTTTTCTGAACCTTAGCATGCAAGTTTGGCACTGATAGCTTGTCTATTTACGTTTGTCAGATCTAGGATAAGTTCAAATTGGCAGTTCATTAATAGTTTATTGAAGATAGAAAAAGTAAAGGGAAGATTCAGCGGATTGTGACGAGTTTCTATCAGTCATAACTTTTATCATAGGTTAATGGTGTCTTCTATCAATGCTCATTGACGTCTGAGGCTAAATTATTACATTAGTTTTAAAATATTGCAGGTTGTAATTGATATTAGCTTGACTTTAATGTTAGAAAGTGTCCTATCGTGCGTTATTGTCGTGAACAGTTCCTTGATTCGACTTGAAAATCGATAATTATCAATTTGACTGGGAAAAGCTGAATTTACTTGTGCCAACCGAATGGAACTACCACTATGTGTGGCTAAATTCACTTCAACTGAGTTCTTCACGGTCATTCACCCTGTTCAACGTGATCAAACGCCAGTTTTTCTCGCCTCCGCCCCCGTATAATTTTCTGGGTGAGAGGCTGCCGAGTGTAAAACAACCCAAGTTAATTTAGAAAAGACGAGTTACCCGACGAACACGACGGTGAAGTGAAATAATCTTTTTCACGAGAGCTCGTAGGCTGGTTATGAGGCTTTCTAGCGAAGCGAGATTCCAAGTAAGTAGGTACTTAGAGCTGGGGAACGTGATGAGTTCTTTATGTTAAAATGCTGATTCACAGCTCACGAACGGTTTTTCGCCAAGTAGCTTGGAACTCATCTCTCACGGCCGTTCTCAACACAAAGCTCGAATTATGGCCATTAAATAAGCCACTGCCCACACATAAGTGCGCGGGTTCAATGTCGTCAGTTACATGCATGTCTGCGGAAGGTTGTGTTTCAGCAGGGAGTAGTTCTCACGCAAGGCTTCTCTTTCAACAAAATCCAACAAAAATACACGCACCCCATCCTATAGACAAGTTGTCGATAGGTACAGATTCTCGTAAATTATACAACTCTAGAAAATTCACCTTTAGTGAGGCAACATGCTATGATACTGTGCCTTACAAGCATGAGCTTGACCTTGCCAGTCACATTTATACCGACTCAACAACAACGATTTTTACAAGTAAACGATATTCCACACGCCTAGAACCCCAATAAATGCATCAAAATGGCATAACGAATTTTTAAAAATTTAAATTACGTGAGTGTATGGAGGGAAAACATCTCAAGCACAAAGTAGGTATACTTTTCAATGTATAACTAATTGTACATGCCTCTGAAAGCACAAGAAAACGAATAAAATCCATATAGTGGCACCTTACTCAATTTTTTTTCCACACGACTTAATACAATTAGCACAGTATGAATAATGCTGCAAAATTAAAATTGCTTTGTCGGGTACTATAAATCCCTCTAATCCCTTCTCACAGCCTCCGTCAACCCCTAAAGTTCCCTTTTCACCCTCATTAGCTGGCTTGACAGTGACGTCTCCATATCAAAACCGGTTGCTCATGTTAGGTTAGGCAGATGTGTCCTCTGACGTTATTATTCCACTATGGTCCACTATTCTTGATGTGTGCTGGGAAGAGGTCTCCTCGCCCAACTATAAAATGATGAAGAGGAAAATCCCTGAACAGATTTTAAATCCTTTGGAAAATTCCTATCGCGGAGACCAAAATGAAGATTGCACAGGGAAATTCGCAGAGCACAGGTGTTTTCGCTAAACAGGTGATTCTGTCGAACGACTTGCTCTTTCGCAATAACGCTCTCGTAAAAACTATTCAACCGAGACTTTCTCTACTGAGAACCATCATATGGCCAATTATTTTTAATCGCCGAGCTAATTTTGTTTGACTCGTGCACGGCGCTCGCGGACCACCTACGTTGAATCAGTGCGATGGAAATGAGTAATTGCAGTGGTTTATTACAATCAAGATATTCAGCCACGACTTGAGCCTCACAGAGGAAGTATTGTCGTGACATAACTGGCGAGATACCGTTCCTAGGGCACGGTTTTGATCAAAATTTCCAATAATTTTTGTTGTTCAAATTGGTTTGGAATTTAAACGTAGGATAAGTTGAGATTTGAGTCCTTTCGTTTTAAATATCTGAAATTATTCGTAATCATATCCGCTGAAGAGCAAGTGGTCGTTCTCATCTTCATGAAAAATCAAAAACAAATCAAACTTTCACAGGGGTTGGTTATTTCTTGGACCAGGAGCATGGAGACTTACTTATCGATTCAGCGTCCTAAATTTAGTGAAAAATGATACCCCACACGTCTAAATAGTCACAAATATTGAACATGGGGAAAATGGTGGGTGTGGCGTGTCTCGGACTCCTTTCAATCGATTCAGGGTTCTAAATTTAGTGGAAAATGATACCCCACACGCCTAGGTACCAGAAATCTCGATAACACACATTCGAAATGGGTAGATAGGTACCTATTTTGACCTATAACTTCTTCAGGTGGGTGCTAATCGTTCTGGGACCCATTTCATTGGATTCAGCATCCAAAAGTTAGTGGGAAATGATACCCCACATGCCTAGGTTCCAGAAATATCGAAAATCTATTTTTCGAAATACACATTTTGACTCCTACCCTGCCCAAATTTGGTCCGATCGGGCTGAATCGAGAACCAACTTGAGCCGGGAACGGACCCCTGATCCAAAATTCCGATTTTTAGAAGATTTTCTACTTCAATGTCATCGTGGACGGCGGACAAACAATCGAGTTTTTTGATCTAGACACTTTGGAACGCCCAAAAAATGTTGGGCCGAATCGAAGAGATTGACTTTTTGCATGAAAACATAGGTTGATTATTCAAGGAATAACCAACCAAAAACGTGTCTCTTAATCAATAGGTCACCAATACCTACTCTGTGTCCGTTACTGGCAATCGATTCAAACCAAATCTAATCGATTATCGTCCAAAATGAGGAGGAAAGTCACTGAACTGAACACGTTCTTTAAAAAATTCCTACCGCTGATGACGTCGTGGTGCATCATCACTCAAAAACTGCCAAAGTGATTGTGCGATTTGCGTTAATTAATCAATCTTGGACTAATGGAAACGCCTTGAATTGTAACTCGGATAGGAGCATCCTCATATTTGAGCTTCCAAAAAGTAATTCCAATTCGTTTTTACTCGAAATTCACGCCTCTTACCAACTACCTCCTTCATGGAAGTCTTCACGCGGGCATTTCATTCCATTAGCCGCGAGTAAATATCAATAACTACCTCTGAGGATATGCTAATACAAGTCCATGCCTTGGCCTTATTTTACGGTGCCCTACTTCATTACCCGTCCCATTTGCACGGTCTCAATAAACTCCGAAAAAACCCCTGGAGCCACTTTATCTTCTCCGAGCGTATACGTTACCATCTGACACGGATATTTACATTTCTATCAGCCTTTATAGTTTCTAAACGATAATGAGGAGCGTTATATCCACTGTTGCTCTTACTCGGAGGACGAAACGTTTTAATAGTTTTCCAACGCCCACTGAGGTTCCTCTGGCGATATTTTTAGATGGACGGGCATTAATTTTTTTTCCACTAGCGTTTCAAGTATTATTGGCTTCTTGTAACACTACGGGCTTTAATGAAGCGTATATTCTTCATTTCTACCTTCCCATATCCTTGCAAACTCAGAAATCAACCCTAAAACAGCTGAGTTTGTTCAAACATCAAATAAGAATCTAAAATAAGAATCCCCTCATTGTTATAAATAACCGTCAGTTCGACTTAAGCTTCTTGATCAGCTAGAGGGCGCTGAAAGAGTGCGCTTAAGAGTTCAAACAGATTACATCTTGTTCTACTCACTTGAGAGATGAGGAACATTAGATTGTAATTATCTCAGAATGAAATTCATCGATGTTTTAGACCCAAAGCTGAGCGAAATAAGGGAGGAGCTTATTTATCTGTAATTCTTCTCGAAAATTACCAACCGACTATCCATTCTTGCCATTATTGGGTAATTTACTTTCAATTATGTGAATTGAGAGCAATTGACTTGGAACTTGGTTGGAATAGGGTCTTGAGATTGCAAGAGTTAGTCCATAGATTAGCTCGGAGGATGGATATCCCTTCGTAGAGCGGTACCTTAAGAAGAGGGTAGGTATTCAAGTTCTTGCGAAGTGAATTAGTATCCCGAACCCCCGGGAAGGCCCTTACGTTGCATCATTGGAATTGTGCAATTTAGAAAGTCCAGCAAAGAAACCTTCGCATAGTGCATTACCGTAGGCGGAGAAGGATGGGCAAGTATGTAAATGAGATCATTTACCTCGGGAGGAACTGGCTTTTAAAAAGGACGAATCCACTAGGAAAACTTCTCTTTGCCGTGGATGATACTTGAGACCGCCATGTCCCATACCAAAGAGGAAAACAAGTCGGATTGGAAAATACATGAGCCCAAGAGCGGCAGGAAACAAAGCGAAGAGGATCAAGAAGGTTGGGGAAGACTACCAATTTATAATACGGCCTCATTCGGGGAGAACAAACCCAATGATGGAGGGAGACCGAGCGAGGGCTCGGTTTGTTCCTCAAGTCCTTCAACCTTAGGAGTCCCATTCGCCATATAAAGCCGCCAGAGGGCCCGCTGGGCTCCCACTTATCAAACCAATAAGATCGTATTCCACGGTACCCTCGAGAAAATCGTACTCGGCCCGGAGACTTTAACGCGCAGTAAAGAACCGTTGTCCAATTGAGGTTTTGGATGATGGTTCCTTTGATTCCTAATCGATTATGAGCAGCGACTCAACGATGAATCTCTTCTGCCATTTATTAGACGCATGACTCTACAGGAGAATCGCCGAAGAGTCATCTTTGTCGGCCGGAACCGTTTTATGAGACTTTTAAAGAAAAGAAGAGATGACTAATGAGTATTTTGAATCTCTCAACTGTAACCCACGACCTAGAAACGGTGGATTGGGGCCACCAGCGCGATTGATCAAAAAATCCTGCAAATTCATTCACAAGGATTGCTTATTCCTTGGTCCAGGAGCATGGAGACTCATTCGAATCGATTCAGCTTCCAAAATTTAAGGGAAAATGATACCACGCACGCCTAGGTAACAGAAATCTTGAAAACTCACGTTCGAAAAAGGGTAGGTAGATACCCATTTTGGCCTAAACCTCCCTCTAGTGGGCACTAATCGCTGTGGGACCCATCTGAATGAATTCAGCGTCCAAAATTTAGTAAAAAATGACTCTCACACGCCTAGATTGCCAAAAATCCCGATAAACCCATTTTTCAAAAAACAAATTTTGACCCCTACCCTCACAAATTTGGTCCAATTGGGCTGAAATGATGGGTTGCTTATTCAAGGAACCAACCAAAACGTGGAATTCAAATCTTCTTGCCAACTGAAAGCCATCAATGGCTCAGAAGGCTAAATTTTCTTCCGGTATGCTGTTCTTGCTGGAATAATACACCCCATGTACACGTATTGATCAACATGTATTTCCTCATCAATCATTTCAAAACCAAAACGTCCGTCTGCTGTTGAAAAAAATCTCTTCTAATTGCTTTGAAGAATCTAAAATTCAGCACATAGAGGTCTATATGATAGTTGTGCTCGACTCATTTTCTACCCTGTTGCCCCAAAGGGTGGCAGAAGAGTGAAAACCGGGGTTTTGAAAATGTTTTTCCGAGATTTTCGGGGAAATGTTAGGAATGATCATTTCTGTAATTTCGGACGCTGATGGATCGTCGCCATTCATATTAATTTTACAATTCTAAGAGTCGATTTCCACCGCGATCAAGGCCTACTAATAATAAGACAACTCAGGACGAATTCGCAGCATTTTTCACGTTTACAAAGCACACGATAACGTCTACAAAGGCCAATCTCCAACATTTTATGCTGAAATCAATCTCATTGTGATCCATAGAATCACAAAATTCTTCACACTGTATCTACCTAGACATCAACAATAATCTTGAGGGTCAGTATTTTTGCTAAGGGACAACATCCACGAGTTCTGAGCCACTTAGATGAGCCTGAACAGGAGAAATCCTGATTTGGCAGTGGGATTTAGCACATAAACTGAATCGCTCTCAGATAGACTCCAATTCATGGGTACGTGCGGTTATGTTATGTCGACAACTTGATGTCGAAGAAGTTTGCAGAATAAGTCGAGAGATTTCCAGAATTATTCGCTTAATCTATTATGCAATTGAATTTATTGGGACTTCTATTACTATCCCTCCGTGCATTCGGTCAAGGAAGATGCCAAAAAGTTTCGATTTGGCAATCAATTCATTCACCGACGCCCCTGAACCCTCTTGAAAAACGTATTTTTAGCGACTTTTACCCTTCAAACAAGGAGATAAATAACATTCTTCGCCCTCTCCTTGTTTTTAGTTTCGAAGGGGCTTTTTAGTTGACAAACACGAATTCCACAAACCTTCAAAACGGTATTGAAGGAGAGGACGCCCTTGAGCCCACTCACTTTGGAATGTCTATTGAGCACCTCACGTGATTGTTGCTTACTTCAAAGTGAATCCGTCGTTCTTTCAGACGAATAAAAACTCCGCATTTATTTAAACTCGATAGAAAATATACATTCAGCAGCTCCCACGTCATCGAAGACGAAAAAGTGGCATTTAATTTCTCGAGAAAATAAGTCGTCGACAAATTTTTTGTACAAAAACTTGATAAAAACAACGACAAACAATAAATAACTGACAAATATATCATTTCGGTGCCTTCTACATCATGAATAGCAGGTGTACCAACCTACGTGATGAAACAGGCTTGCAATACGTTTCAAAACGCCTTAAGTTCGTGGGCCTCTCAATAACCCGAGGCAAACTCGAATAATAATCCTTTACAAATAAAGGACGTGCAAATGAATCCTTGACATAGTTTCGCTCGGTTTCTTGAGTCAATGCCCGTCCTCGCTAGCTTGTGTTTACGACTTATGTACTTGTTCGAGCGGTAGGTTGCAGTTGAAACTATCATTTCTCATTCATAATTTACGCTAATGACTATTATGATAGTAGGCCAACTACTTGGAATGGTGTGAAGTCGGATAAGTACTCAAGATTCCGTAATTGAATATAATATACTCAGGTTAGGTTAACTTTAGTCCTTACTTTCGAGCAACTCCTATGGTATCGTTGATTTGGTTAGCATTTTCCAGTAAATTTTGTACGCTGAATCCAATGAGACGGGTCCCAGAACGATTGGCGTCCACCGGAAGAGGTTATGGGTTCAAATGGGTATCTATCTACCTATTTCAAAAGGTTATGGGTCCAAATGGGTATCTATCTACCTATTTCAAAAGTTGTTTCATCGAGATTTCGAGTATCTAGGCGTGTGGCGTATCATTTCCCATTACATTTTGGACGCTGAATCCAATGCGATGGGTCCCGGAAGAGGTTATGGGTCCAAATGGTTATCTATCTACCTATTTCAAAAGTGGTTTTTCGAGATTTTTTCGTATCCAGGCGCGTGGAGTATCAATATTCACTAAATTTTGGACGCTGAATTGATTGGAATGAGTCTCCATGCTTGGCTGTACTTGTGTTGAATTTAGGGGAATTCATAAAATACGAGTATATGGCGTTATCTTGAGGGTATCACCTTAAACAATATTTGATTTGTAATGTGTAAATAGGGAAAGACCTGCGTTTTAGGATCATAATGATAAAAAAAGACACCTACACTTGCAATAAAAGCCCTACGAGTTGTGCAACAATGTGATACAACACAGCTCATTTATCAATTTAATGAAAAATTCTTACTTTAAACCCCTCGAATTAACAGTAGTCAAATATTGGATTTATTTTGCAAATTAGAAATCACTTTTACATCCGTCTGTAATCAAGTAAACATTGTTTTGATCCACAGGAAATGTTGAGTATATCTTAGCACCGCGTAATAAAAAGTTATCGTTATCGTCTTCTTGCACGCAATTTCCCACATAATTACACTCTTAATTAACTTCTCCGTGTTGTATTTATCAGCGGGAGGTCTATATCCCGTACCATTGAGTCTGGGCGGCTTCCTGTCATGCGTCACTTTTTTTTGAGTAAAAAATGATTATCTTGGAATGTTGTAAGGTACTTATTCAAGCCGGTATGACGGGTACTATTGACCCGATTTATTGATTGGAGATTGTTTAGTTGAACGGTATGAAAGTATAAATTGTGACAGAGAAATGATGGATTTCTTCGCTCAGGTTTCGACGTCTAGGCGCTCTTCATCAGGGGCATGGAATTCCACGATGGATAAAATTAATTTGATGGGGTGAAATGCATCTGTAGCGAAGCTGCCATAATTGCTTTTTATTGCCTTTTAGAAATATAAAGCAATTTTTTTTTCGTCTGAGGTTCAAAATATGTGATCACTTAAGAAGTTTAGAAGTTAATTGGAATGGAGATGGTATTGAAATGAGCAGTTTCAGCCGATTAAAAAGGAATAAAAATTGATGTGTCGAACAAAAAAGTAATTAATTTGCGATGTTGTCTTCTCAGGGATATGTTGTGTGAAAAAAAGTTGAGTTTCGAAGCCTGAATTCAGCCAATTCAAGGGCTTATCACTGAAGATGATGCAGTTCTGAATTTTAAGCCCTGGCTGAAGATTGTATGAAAGATTTAAATTATTAGTAACGAGCATACCTTGGAATAAGAATTATCCAGTATCCGATATTGACGTCATGTGGAGCACATCGTTGGTTATTTCGTTTTCAAAAACACTCACACGATACGAACGAATCTCGAAAAGTCACCACTGAAACACTATCACTGTAAGGTCGAACTGAGGTATGTTTGAGGGGCCATCAGAGAGTGAACATGTAGCGGGCAGAGAGCGTCCTGGCAAGTGTGCGGCCGGCTGGGGAATGACGTCACAGACTCTAGGTGGCCTCTAAGCCCCACTCCAGATGGTCTTCATGGGAGGTTAGGAGCAGGACGAAAGAGGGGAAGAGTCGCTCGGCTCTGGAACGCTCGATGGGAAACCAGGGTGCTGATCCTCGCAGAAAGCTCAACATTCTCCGGGAGGTTCGAGATAGAATCGAATTCGAGGCATTTGTCTGAAAGAATCTCACACTCAAGGCTCATTTATGGAAGGATCGTCGCACGATCGAACCCACCAATCAACTCGTCCAAAACTAGGAAGCAACCGGGAAAATGCCAACTGTGAATAATCACAGATGTAGAAAATTATGAAAAATCAAAAGGGTAACCAACCCCTTGGACCAGCATGGAGACTTATTCCAATCGATTCAGCGTCAAAAAGTTAATGGAAAACGATACCGCACAAGCCTAGATCGCCAAAACACATGACATAAATAGTTATTTGCTGCAAAGTTGCAGCAGCCATAGATCAGAGCTGGCTTTCTTGAACCCTCCTCAACGTCTCTGTATCCTAAACTGAACCATAAGCTCTAAATCTATTGGTTTTCATGTTAAAAGTTGAAATGATGTTACGGCGTGCATAACTGATTTAGAAAGATGACTCAGAGCAGCATAGTTCATCCAAAGTTCTCTCGCCAGTGCCAAAGTTTACAAAAGATGCTACCTCATGTTTGAAAATGCCTCATTCGTGAGCTACCTAGGTCTTTAATTTGTATATGAAATAGAAGGCATTTTCTATAACATCACCAAACGCTGACTCTAGCAGTTGGAAAATGTGTGCGACTGCACCTGGAGACGGAAAATAATTAATAAATTGTCCATAGTTGGCGCTATAATTGCTGACTTGACGCTTACGTTGAGAATATTTTTGGGAATTACTAGCATATTCATACTTTTTAAATCTTACTTGATCAGCATTCTCTCATGAATTGCCGAAATATCCCCATGTGAATAATATATTTTATGTAATATATAATAATAACAGGGCATAGCAAATATGTCTCTGCGTACCAGCAGTTCCAAGGATGTACAGGGTGACTGGCTACTCGCGTTACATACTTCAAGATCTTGCAGGAAAATTATTTGATGCTTAATAATAATGATCCTCTTTCACATGGTTCGATTCCCAACCGTTTTCAAAATATTTCGATTTTTCAGCTTTTCCAAGAAATTCATTACTTACTCAAGAAAACATGCGTTGGTTATTCTTCGGACCAGGCGCATGGAGGCTCATTTCTTCAATTCGGGGAAAATGGGGGAAAATGAGTGTGACAGATCCCGGACCCATTCCAATCGATTCAGGGTTCAAAATTTAGTGTAAAATGATACCCCACACGCCTTGGTACCAGAAATCTGGAAAACACACATTCGAAATGGGTAGAAAGGTACCCATTTTGACCCATATCCTCAACCAGAGGGCGCCAATCGTTCCTGAACCCATTTAATTGGATTCAGCGTCCGAAATTTAGTGGAAAATGACATCCCCCATGAACTAGGTCACGTAGAATGGTGCCTTCAAATTTGGGCAAGATTTCATTTTTCAGGAATTATTATTATTATTATTTTTTTTTATTTATTTATTTATTTTTTTTTTTGCAGTATGTACTGAATTTTATGAAAACCCGTAAAAGATCAAAATAATTGGAAAACGAACCACGTTGAACAGAATCAAATTTCCTACAGCGTCTAAAAGTTTGTAACGAGAGTAGCCAGTCACCTTTTATATTGCCTTATTTAATATTTTATGGTTTTTATTGTCACCACTATGAAAAGTTTGGTACAGAGGATTAAAGCCGCTCGGGAATGAGGCAAAGAAGAACATCAAAACTGCATTCAGTGTTTGTACCAACCTAGCAGATCCCAGGCCGTTGGCTCCTGCTGATTCTGCAGAATGTCTCTTCTCTCTGTCGTTTCTAAACGCATCACCCTCTCGAATGTTGATTCGATCAACACAAACGTATTTACTGCCAGCATATCCGGGGAAATGCCTTCTTCTAGGACGGTAACACGATAAAACCCATAACCGGGTGTCACCTTACGCCCACCTCTTCTTTCAGAGGGTTGTTCTCCCTGCGGGCTTAGCCACGTTCGAGCCCGTATAAGTCGTCAATCGAACGACGTATCAAGTTTCTCGCTGATCTGTGAAATCGTAACTTTGCCACTCGTTCGATTTAATGAATATTGCTCGTCGTGCAGTACTCTTGTAACGTATTTGTCGCTGGAACAGTGCTGGTAAGCAATGCCATCGACCCTCACTTTTTTCCAGCTAATGATTCTTGACTCTTGAAATACTGCCCATAAAAACAAACAAGGTATTTTTTTGCTGTAATTCACCACTGAACCGCTAATGGGCTCAGTCCATTCTTACCCCTGCATCCTCTATGCTCTTATGATGCATCATAATGTAGTTATCATTCGTTTAGGCTTCTCTTTTGTTGCTCAAGTAGGGTCTCAACTATTCCGCTAATTTGTTAATTAATCTAGGTACCCGCATTCCCCGACATCATCCTACATTTCATCCAGAACACAACTCACAAGGAAAAACACTGCAAAATCCTTCGAAGGGGTCGCTTATTCCTTGGACCAGGAGCATGGAGACTCATTCTAATCGATTCAGCGCCCAAAATTTAGTCGAAAATGATACCCCACACGCCAAGGTGCCAGAAATCTCAAAAACCCAATTTTGAAATGGAGGAAGTTATACTGAGCCTCGCCTCTTGCACATGCACAGAAGCAGTCGGGTTCGCCTCTCTCCCGCCAGGGGCCTACCGACGCTAGTGTCGCACTTACTCAATAGCTGCTTTCAGTCTCAAGCCCGCTTATTTTGAAATATTGCAACTTTAAAATGATTTCCTAATCATTTTGAAAGACATTTTTACTTTTACGTTTTTTGAATTCCCTGAACGCTTTTGTCAATAGCTTGCTAACTAGTTACATTTACTTTGAGGCTTATATTAATTACTCTCACGCCGACAGTATTGTTCGTAATTGTATCATCTGAGGTTTAGCTGAACAAAAGCTTTTGATGCTTAAATAAGTTAGTGGCCCCTTTTTGGACGGTCAAAGGCGCCAATGCAAGACTGGAAGGTAAATAAACAAGATTTCAAACAAGATTATTCCCAATTTTCCTACCTGCCAAATACAAAAATAGGCATTCATAAGACAAGAAGAATCACGACCTAGAGAATAAAGTAGATAAGTAATAAATAACGTAATAATACAAATAATATTGCTAATTAGGTTGGGTCGCACTTTGTCGACACTAGCGCCGAAAGGCCCCTGGTGGGAGAGATGCGAACCCGGCTGGTTCTGCATCTATGGTCAAGGCTCAAGGGACGTTTTGAACGGTATATTTTGAAAATTTTCTACCACCAAAATCGACGTGGACGGCGTCCGGTGGACGGAAATTTGCTTATTTTGATCACCAGAAAAAATGTTGGGCTGAATCGCAGAGATTGACTTTTTGCAGGAAAACATAGGTTGATTAGTCAAGAATTAACCAACCGAAATCGAAATATCTAGAAAACGGTCAGGAATAGGAAACCCTGTTATTTTTGTGATGTTGGGAGCATAATGCATACTGCGTATATCATTGCAGGAAGGAGGTGATGGTTAAAATGATGAACACGAAAATTCTGGCCTCACAGAGCTCCTCATTTCTAGTTAATTAGTGGAATTACGCCTCAGCCTAAAGCGCGTTCGATGTTCCGATCCTTTTCAAAAACCGCCCAGCAGGATCCGCGGTTCACAGGAGCAGGACCGGTAATGCGACCAGATAACGAAAAAGATGCTATCGCCGTAAACTACTGTGAAAATAATGCTCCCCCACCTGCTTCGAGAGTTCTTGAGCCCCCGTTGCTGGTGAGTCGATTTTTATCGTGTTTATCGGGTTCAGACTATCGCAGGAAGGGAAATGGTCGTCCCAGGTGGGTTTTACGCTTAGCATCCTGGGAGGTCCGGAAGAAACACTCGTGAAGTCTGCCGAGACAATGAATAAGGATGTGGAGATAGTGTGAAAACGAGGCGTTATTTATCTTCGTATTGAAATATTCATATATTCTGGTCGATGGTAATTCTAATTTAGCCACGTTTTGCTGAATCATCCCGATTTTCGGTGAATTTATAATTTCTAATATTTGTGGTAATACAAGATCTAAATTCCTGCTGCTCAAACACCACAACACACAGATAACGTCAATGTTTGCGGCGAATTGAAGAAATCAACATCAGGCTTGAAAACAGAATTACTAGCCACAGCTTACTTTGCAGTAACCTAAAGAGATGGGAAGATTTTAACGGAGTATTTTTGATACCCCGGTCTGACCGCTGGCAAACAGCTGACTGACATTTCAAGTATGGCGCCCTCCCAGGCAGAAAACGCTGCAAACTCTCTCACAGGGTTTGGTTGTTTTGGACCAGGACATAGAGACTCATTCTGATCGATTCAGCGCCCAAAATTTGGTGGATAGGTAACAGAAATCTTAAAAGCACGGATTCAAATGAGTAGAAAGATACCCATTTTAACACATAACCTCTTCTGGTGGACGCTAATTGTTCCAGGACCCGTCTCATAGGATTCAGCGTCCAAAATTTAGTCGAAAATGATACCCTACTCGCCAGAATCTCGAAAATCTACTATTTGAAACACAGATTTTGACCCTTACCCCCCACCCCAATTTGGTCCGATCTAGCTGGAAAGTTTTGAGGACCAACTAAAGCCAAAAATTTGTGCCTGACCAAAATTTCAGATTTTCAGAACATTAATTTCCTACTACCAAAAACAGCGTGGACAGTGGACGGCGAACGGCGGATGGACTTTTTTTCATTTTGAAACTGTCAAATTGTGGGGCAAATTGAAGAGGAAAACAGGTGATTATTATACCAACCAAAAAGGTCACTCCACAGCTCAGCATGACAAGGAGATTAGACGAACGCAACCTGCTCCAGGATATTACAGTCAAACTGTAGCTGGTGAATCCTTGGCCACCCCTCCCCACCAGACTCAGGCTAGACCAAGCAATGTTTCCAAAAATACTTCCAATTTTCCTTAGCTCCTGTATTGAATTGTAGAACGCTTCTTTTTACAATGCGCCTGAAAAAATCAGGAAATTGTCTTAATCTATGGTTAAACTGCAATGTTTCTATAACTTTAAAGATACAAAATTTAATTAAAATTTAAAATTCAGGAGATTTTTTATTGTTTTAGAGGTTAAAGAAATTTTACAAACCTTACGAGCAGATTGCAAGAAGGTAAAGTTTGAATTTCAATACAGTATAGGGGTAGGGGTCAAAATGTGTATTTCGAAAAATAGATTTTCGACCATTTTTTGGCCATCTTGGCGTGTGGGGTATCATTTTCGACTAAATTTGGGATGCTAAATCGAATTAGACGGGTCCTGGAACGATTTGCGCTCACCGGAAGAGGTTATGAGACAAAATGGGTATCTATCTACCTATTTCGAATGTGGGTTTTCGAGATTTCTGATCCCTAGGAGAGGGGTATCATTTTCCACTGAATTTCGGGCGCTGAATCGATTCGAATGAGTGTCCATGCTGCTCGTCCGAGGAATAACCTACATCTTGTGAAAGAACTTGCAGCGTTTCTGTGAATAATTTCTATGCAAAAATACCATTTCCTATTGTGAATTTCTGTCATTTTTACTCTGAATACCATAGAATCGAGGACTATAAACATCTGTAAGGGAAATTTACGAACTATAAACATCTCAAAACGTACTTTTAATGAAATTGACTCCAGTAAGTGACATTCAGAAGCTCTCCGTTTCAAAGTTAGTCGAGTTAAATTTAATGCTCCGTTTCGTGAAGGGGCGTTAGTCGAACAATACGGCCATCCAATGGAAAATTATAGTTCGAGCTTCACCCTGCTTCCCCCTATGATAATACTAGACATCCGAAAAAAATGAGAACAATAGCTAACCACTGGGACTTTTAATAGGACAAGGCACCTGCGAGACATTTACGGTCAGGTCATCTGGGCTACCGGAATCCGCTTTCCACTCGAATATCGTCTTCCGAATATAACTTCTAGGTGTCCGAGTGAGCTTTGTGCCCACGTTTATAGACAATGGGCAGTTCTAGACCGAATACACGCGTCGTTTCATCCACTGCCAAAGGAGCGGCTTCGCTTTGAAGACCGCGTATTACGAAATGAATATTCAAAGTAACATTTCGAATGGAAAATACTTTTTGATCATCTCGGTCATCCATCATCCACTTGTCACCCCAACTGAAAACATGTCGTACGGATTTATGAGGTCCATTAATTTGAGGAATCTCCCAACGCGAGGACCCGTTCCTTCCATGATATTCGGCAGAAGAAACGAAATCCCGATGAGCCGATGCGATTAATTAAATAGCAAAGCTCGTTTCATGCCAGGCAATTTCCCCTGATTGTTCCAGTTTCGGAGGAGAAGGAGTGGCTTGAAGTGTTATTTATTTTTCGAGGCTCGGTAATTATTATCACCGAATGAGCGCATCGTAAAATTCAAGGGCCACAAATGTTTAGATAGTAAAAGATTTGATATGTTTTTTAACACGTCAACTTCTCCCCTCTTTTATGGTCCAATCAAAAGTTCCTCGCTGTGCCTCGTCATTCGTTTGAAAATTAATTCAAACGGGAATTGAACGTTGTTTGGGGAAAACGTGCAATCTCAACACTAAGGGGATAATGGGAAACCCTTGTTCGCTCGGTTCTACCAACAAGGCTTCGTTCATATCGAGAAATGAAGCTCTTGGAGTGATGAGAAGGGGGTGGGTGTTGAAGCCCTGGCTGTACTAACTGTCCCACTTCTTCATCTTAGGTATTACAAGAACGCAGAAAATTCACAGGGGTTGGTTATTCCTCGGGCCAGGAGCATGGAAACTCATACCAATCAATTCAGCGTCCAAAATGTAGTGGAAAATGAAAATCTTGAAAACTCACCTTCGAAATAGGTAAATAGATAGCCATTTTGACCCATAACCTCTTCTAGTGGGCGCCAATCGGTCCGGGACCCGTCTCATTGGATTCAGCGTTCAACATTTTGTCGAAAATGATACCCCACACGCCTAGGTCGTTGAAAATCTCAAAAATCCATTTTTCGAAATACTCATTTTGACCCCTACCCTCCCCTTTCACCACAAATTTGGTCCAATCAGGCTGAAAGGTTTCGAGGACTAACTATAGCTAGAAACGTCCATGACCAAAATTTCAGATTTTTAGAACATTTTCTACCAAAAACGGCATGGACATCGGACAGCGTACGGCGTAGTAGGGGTTAAAATGTGTTATTCCGAAAATGGCTTTTGAAGTTTATAGACAATCTGAGCTTATGGGGTATCATTTTCGACTTAATTTGTGGGTTCTCTTTAAAAAAAAAAATATATTGGCTGAAATATATGGAAAAAAATATTGGTTAATCAACTGTCGATACTCTGTATTTTTGGCCCTTGCATCATAATAAAAAAATATCCATGTATTGGAGGAAAATATTGGATCTTGGTCATCCCTCCCCTCGGCGCCCTCCGGTATCAGTAGGTTAACCAGTTCGCCAATATAGCAGCAATTCGCCCTAGCAGGTTCATCCGATAATTGATTTATAAGTTGTCCTTCTTTGCCACCCTCCTTCCTTCTTTCTTTACTATTTTCGATGGTTTTAAAAAATTGATGAAAATCTAAGCAAGATTGTTTTGTGAGGATCGCCAAACAATTTCTGTTAGGTTTAAAGCCTTTTGTGAGGCCCAAATGGACACATTGTGACTCCGAATCAATAAGTTATTACGATTCTGAAGTTTCGTTGGGAAAATGTCAAAGATGGCGGCGCAATCAGGCGAGGTCACAACCTGCTGCAAGCTGTAGGATGTCCCCATCACTCTTCTATGTCCATTGTTGCGTCTTTTCAATGCCAAATGCTGACCCGCTTCGTCTCCTGTCAGTATTTTCGAATGCGCGGATGATGCCGAGAGGTGTGCAGGTTCATGCGGTTTCGTCCTAGTTTTTGGAGGTGAAAGACCACCACTGATGTCATCCTGAGAGGGAGTGTCTAGGAGGGAGTCGACGTGGATAGTGAAAAATTGGCCAGAGGGCCGTTTTTCGAGAAATCACCAGTCTAACGACCGCATCTCATTTCAAATCACGAGCCAAAGGCCTCCTCTTCGATAAAAACGCGAAACGAGCTATTCGGGAGGCCTCTCGCGGATCGGATTTCTTTGTTGATGGCGCATGAAGGAGGAGAACGACCACCCCGGGTGCCGAACAAGGCCAAGCAAAACTCTGATCAGGCGAGGAGCCCGCCTAGGCCACATCTTATTTAGTCATCTTTAAAAAGGCTTGCTGGAGAGAAGTGAGGGAATAAAACGGCGATGGTGAGATATACGTTGGGCCCAGCCGCCTGACAGACCCCCCTGTGCGCGCATACTTCACGCCATACCCTGGTATCCCCGAAGCCTCAGCTCGTAGGCGCTACCCCATTAGAACTTTAATAAGTACTCCCGTGAGCCCTTTTAGAGCTTCTCGAACTCGGAGGGCATCACGCTTTCAATTAAACCACGTAAAAAGTTGCCTATTGATCAAAAAACGATCGTAATGTAACATCTAAATAGGTTTTTTGAACTCCTCCAAGACGATAAAGAGCTCTTCGCAATTTTGGTTGGAGAACATAATAACAGCTTCTTCGACGGAGTCTGGTTTTCGGCCTGAATTATTGATTGACTCGAATATGTTACCTTCTACCCGGCCCATCAACAGTTATGGCAGGCTCGACGGCGTTATTTACAACCCTCTCGGGTCCGAGGGTCGACCGTCATATTTCGGGGGTACTTGAATGTCTTTCATACGAACTTTTTATTGCTTTTATTCCTTCGTTAGAGCTATCGCCTAATGACCGAAGCCTTGGGGGGCGAGCTACGATTTCCTCCACGATCGACGCTCGATTTTGGTTGGTTATCCTTCGGATACTACAATCTTGTATCATCACATCGGTTCGTGGAGTTTTAATATGTGCCACAGCTTCATCAACGATGCGGCGACCTTTTTTAAGTTTTTCGCAAGCATTTCAATATTTCAATAGCTTGTAGATCCATAAAATCTACATCAGGTGACCCCTAAGTCATAATCACTGCCCCTTAATCTTTTAATTTTTAAATATTTCGGTTACTGTTAGGGTTGCAGAAATGAGGAAATCGAACAAACCCGCGCTATCGGCACCAACTTTTTGTTAAATAAATTTTTATTGAGATTTTATGACAAATAGACGCTGTAACTGATTATAAAGGCTGGTTCATATTGCTCTGTAAAAAAATAAATAAATAAATAAATGAATAAATAAAAAAAAATATAAAAATAAATAAATAAAAAAGGCTGCATATACTCGTATTTTCTTATTTCTAAGATATTTGGTCCGATCGGGCTGAAAAGTTTTGAGGACCAACTTTTTGTTAAATAAATTTTGATTGAGATTTTATGACAAATAGACGCTGTAACTGATTATAAAGGCTGGTTCATATTGCTCTGTAAAAAATAAATAAATAAATAAAAATAAAAAATAAATAAATAAATAAATAAAAAAGGCTGCATATACTCGTATTTTCTTATTTCTAAGAAATTTGGTACGATCGGGCTGATAAGTTTTGAGGACCAACTAGAGCCAAAAACGGATCCCTGACCTAAATTTGAGATTTTCAAACAATTTTTCTACCACCAAAAACGGCGTGGATGGCGGACGAAGACTGCATATAGCAGACAGACATTTGGGGTTTTGGTTGGTTATCCCTTGAATAATCAATCTATGTTTTCATGAAAAAGTCAATAATTCCAATTCGGCCAAAAAAAATTTCTGGATGTCTCATGGTGTCTAGATCAAAATTAGCAAAACTCCGTCCGCCGTCCACTTCGATTTTGGTAATAGAAATTTTTCTAAAAATCTGAAATTCGGGTCTCGGCCCCGTTTCAGGCGTTAATTGGTCTTCAAAACTTTTCAGCCCGATCGCACGAAATTGGGAGGGGAGGGGGGGGGCGTGAGCGTGATTCTCAGAAGTCTCTGATTCTCTTCAGACTCTACTCGTTGGGGTTCACCTGACCCCAGTGTCGTTCTAGGGTTAACATAGTTTTTGAAATCGACAGTTGATGAGATCTTAGCGCATCTCGTTTGCTTTTTGAGAAGCTTTCTCGCAACATTTTACTCTTTTTGAGAGCTGTGTAGGTACAGAATTTTTTTCTTTTTTTCGGGAAACAAGGAGAACAGTCCGATGTTTTCTCTGAGTACACACGGTTTTTTCATTCGACGAGGCTCGTAACTCACGGCGGATGCGGGTTTTGAAGACCGCAAGCCGCTACTTAGTGGCCGCAACGCTGACTCACCTTCATTCCTCTGTACCTCTCGACAGTGACTTACTTGCCGGACATTTTCTTTTTTATAAATCAACCAGCTGAGTCACGGAAGCCGAGGTGCCGAGACACTTGAGACTCCCCGATCGAAGGGGAGTATTATAGGCATGTGGATGTCTCCGACCAAAGAGAAGGTTTACCAGCTAATTCCTTATTATTCCTTCTGTCTGCTCGATTGAGAATGGAAGTCACGTCCGCAAAACTGGGCTCTCCCCTACAAGGGACTGTTCACTAACGAGATACCGATTGTCAAAGGGAAAAGATTTAACTGCTGAATACGAACTTGGCGAGAAAAGGAAGCGAATCATTTTGATTTCCACCTAGTGAGTCATGTTTTCAAATCAGAGAGACCAAGGTGCCTCGTAACACCTCCTAACAGTTACATTCAGTAGAGATACGCACGAGCAAAACAATAAACCATCGATCATCTTGAACGACGCTCACTGGGCAAAAAAAAATTGGTATCTAAGGGATTCCTGAAGGTTTGGATACGCGGAGGGCACAAAGATCGCGGAGAATCTTAGTTTTTTCTTACAAAATGAGGGTCGTGCACGAGGGCGAAAAAAGGAAACAACAACAACCATCATTTTGCATCATCGCGCATACTCCTCTAGAATCATGTTTTCCTAACCTACATGCGAAAATGGCCTCTATAAGAAGTTGAATGCTGAAGTTGATGTTGCGTTGTTTTGACCAAAGTTTTCTTTGTCCAGAAATAATAAGTTTCATTATTTTTTCAAATTATTATGTCAGTCACCTATAAAAATATCGATGAAAGCGCCAAGACTAAATCCTTTATACCTAGGTGGTTCCTATAGTCGTTGTACCATCCAATGGGGTCACATATCGACTGCCCATCAGGCCACATCACCGTATTTCTGTAATTTTTCACTTATACAGTTTATTTATTCTATTTTATTTTTATCTTATTTCATATTTTGATTGGTTATTCCATTAATAATCAAATTATGTTTTCATGCAAAAAGTAGACCTCTTCGATTCGCCGTCCGCCGCCCATGTCGTTTTTAGTAGCAAAAATAGACTAATAATCTGAAATTTTGGGACCCATTTCCGGCAGTAGTGCGTCCTTGAAACGTCTCAGCCTGATTGGACCAAATTTGAAAGAGGGTGGGGGTGGTAGGAGTCAAAATGCGTATTTCGAAAAGTGGATCTTCGATATTTTTGGCAATTTAGGTGTAAGGGGTATCATTTCCGACTGAATTTTGGACACTAAAACCAATGATACGGGTCTCGGAGCGATCAGCACTCATTTGTAAAGGTTATGGTCAAAATGGGCATTTCGAAAGTGGGTTCTCGAGATTTTTGGTATCTAGGCGTGTGGGGTATCGTTTTGAACTACGTTTTGGACGCCGAATCGATTAGAATGAATCTCTATGCTCCTAGTCCGAGGAATAACCAACCCCTGCTACTCCTGTTGAGAAGTTTGGGCTCGTGACGCCTCTGATCTGCAGATTCTACCATTCAAAAGTTCTTTCCAATCAAGAAAGTCCTTAATTAAGACTCTAAATCGTAAATATTCAAAAGTTGAGACGTCACTAAAGTAATTAATTTCAAGCATCGTCACTAGGAGGTTTTTGAACTCTCCTGCGACCCACATGCCCTAACATGTGTCCTATCGTGCCTTGAAGCAATTCGGCGGAATAATTGCTCGTGACAAGGCGTCAGTCGTGAGAGTGACATGTGCCCGTTTTATTACGGTTCATTAACAGAGCCGCTCAAACATTTTCTGCTCGATAATTTCATCGGTAACGTTTCGTTTGATCTTCGCCCTTCACTTTATTCGTAATCGTTCCGTCATTATTATGGTGGATACATCACGCGCGATAGTTCATCTGTAAAGATTGTAAAGAAATTAAATTTACTATGAATTGGAATTAGATTTTATTCAATCAATAAAATTTACAGGGAAACGAGGTAGATTGAGGACAAAAAATCACACGCGCTAAAAATGTTTCATAGTGAAACTCTCTCACATGCCTAGGTACCATAGGTAAATCATCCATCCCCGACTTTCCCGTGGGCATAAATCGTTCTGAGATCCGTCCCATTGGATTCAGCGTGCAAAATTTAGTCAAAAATGATTCCCCACTCGCCTAGGTACCTGAAATCTCAAAAACACACATTCGAAATCGGCAGATAGATACCCATTTTGACCCATAACCGGGATCCGATTCTCTGGATTCAGCGTCCAAAATTTAGAGGAAAATGATACCCCACTCGCCTAGATCGCCAAAAGTCTCGAAAATCAATTTTTCAAATAACACATTTTGACCCCTACCCCGCCCAAATTTGGTCCGATCAGGTTGAGAAGTTTCGAGGACCAACTAGAGCCGTAAATGGGTCCTTGACCCAAATTTCAGATTTTTAGAAAATTGTCTACTACCAAAAACGGCGTGGACGGCGGACGGACATTTGCTTATTTTGATCCAGACACCTTGACACCCCCAAAAATTTTGGGCTGATTTGGAGAGGTTGAATTTTTGCATGAAAACTGGCCGATTATTCTAGGAGTAACCAACCAAAATGGTTCTGCGGTTAGGTCCTCCCACAAGAATGAAAAACATACATTCAATATTGAAGGTAGAAAAAATGGAAATGAACTTTTGCAAGGACAGCCTTTGTACGTCTTTCCGCGGACCAAGGATCCGTTGAGCAACGACCTTCAATTCTAATTTCACCGGCGCTTTGTTTGCTTTGAAAGAGGTACAATTTTCTCTGGTAACAACCCTCGTTACCCTATTTGAAATTGGCCGACCAAGTAGACAAGCGAGGCTGACGTGCGTCATAAAACTGGTTGGGGCTCCAAGGCAGCTGCCACCTCATTGCACAAGAAGTCGTTTTCCGAAGAGACCGCCTCGTTAAGAAACTGCACCTAGTCTTGTCACTGATTACAAAAAGAAAAAACATTTTTTACACAAAATTTCCACCTGGGAATGGCAGGTTGTTGAGTCTAGTTTGTTGTCGCCTCACGTCCAGTAGCAGCCTCGTTCTCCAACAATCGCCTTTGTGAATGGAGGAGTATTACCCAGGATGACTCCATTGCCTGGCATTGGCCTCTTGAAGATGAATTCCATTGTTATCCGTAAACATGTCGCAAGTAATTCTTCAACAGGTTTCTGTTAAAATTCATTTTCAACACGTGGAACCTCCAATAATTACCACGTTGATCCGGGTGCGTCCAAGTTCGTTGGCCAATCGCCGTAGCGACCACCGACGAGCTGCCCGGGGGCCGAACGGATTCACAAGGTTGATGAGATGGGAAAGGAAGTGTTCGGGTATGAAACTCTTGGAGCTCGAGAATGATGAAGTTATTAGAGGAGGAGACCTCTCGGGTGGATCATTAGGGCAAGGTGAGATAGTTGGTTCGGTAGCAGAATCCTCCAGTGCCTCCTTCATCTTGTTGACAGCGGCATCACACGCCTTTTCAGTTTGTCTCGCGCTCCTTTTCAGTTGCTTTCATTAGTCACTTGCCTGTTCGGTGGTTCCCCGCCTTCATTAGTGGCCGTTTTCGCGCTGTATGGACGAGAAAATCGAATCACGAGGACTATGAACTTGAGATTTTGACCTAGAAATAAGCCGCTTGGCTCCACGACTTTGTTAGGAGGTCACTCGCCATGGCTTACTTTCACCTTTGCCACGCCTGAGTAGCCCTGAACTGACAGTGTAAATATTGAAACAACTAACTTTGGTTTTGGTTAGTTACTCCTTGACTAATCAACCTATGTTTTCATGCAAAAATTCTATCCCTCTGATTCGCCCCGATATGTTTTTCTCGGCGTTTCAAGGTGTCTAGATCATAAAACGCTGCAAATTCTCTCACAGGGGTTGGTTATTCTTCGGAGTAGGAGCATGGAGACTCATTCCAATCCATTCAGCGTCCAAAATTTAGTGGATAATGATTCCCTACACGTCTAGGTGCCTGAAATCTCGAAAACACACATTGAAATCGGCAGATAGATACTTATTTTGACCCATAACCTCTTCCGATGGGTGTTAATCGTTCCGGGACCCGTCTCATTGGATTCGGCGTCCAAATTTTAGTTGAAAATGATGCCCCACACACCTAGATTGCCAAAAATCTTGAAAAGCCATTTTTTGGAATACAAATGTTGACCCCCCCCCCCTCTATTTGGTCCAATTGGGCTGTTTTGAAAACCAACTAGTTAATGCCGGAAAAGGGTTCCTGACCAAAATTTTAGATTTTTAAAGAAATTTTCCAAAGTCACTTTGCCTCCTACTACTCATTGGTATGTTTGCCAGAGCTGCCGTTGAGCGCCGTTATTATTGTTTATCACCAAGTATTACAAATATTTTATGTATGGGAGTGGTCAACTAATGCATTTGGTGCAGCAGACTTGCACTGCTGTCCCAAAGAAGGCATTGTCATGGCATGTGGCTGATAGTCATGGTGAGAGCTGTTCACCCTGAGCTCCTTCCAGAATTGTCCAGGCCCCACCCCTGAGACCTCTTGCCACCCCCCCCCCCCCCCCAGCTGTTCCTTCCAGATCCTACTAGACACAACCTGCCACCCATCCACTGGTGTAAACCTCCTCACCTTCAGCAGTTAACTTGACAATGAAGTTATGTCTTCAATTAGACCTGTTTCCCCACTGCACCAAATGCTTGGCTAGATGCCTACCAATAAAGCTCATCACCAAAGTTCAATCAACCAATCTCATCATCAAACTCTCGGATCATTCATATCCTTCCATGACAATATTCCAAAAAAAAAAAAACAACAAAAAAAACTACACTTTCCATTTATTTTTCTTCTCATGAATGGTGTTATGTGCGCCTGTGAGCATGCATTTTGTGGATGCAAGTGCCTGTTGGCATGCTCTGTCATGGAACAGGAAATAACTTTCACACAAATGGCACATGTTGAGGTTATTTTGAGAGAATCCCATTACAAGAATATCAATGAGGGGAAAGGTGTCAGCAGGTCTGCCAGTGCTTGCTACGCTCCTGTTGCCAGACATGGGCATATTTAATAGCTATAAAACTAGTTAAATCTCACATGAAAACACGTGTCTTTATTCTGTGGTTAAGAATGAAAATGATGAATTGAATAAATCAACGGTGATTCGATGTAAAATGGGGTTTCTCCGAACCATCAGTGTTTCTTTTGTCCATCCTTCAGTCACTTATTCTCTCCCATCGAGCTTTTATAGAGGCACATCCTCGGCGTTTACCTATCATTGAAAGTCGAGAGACAGAAAAGGGCAAGGACGTTGTTGAAACGAACCCTGCAGACGGGAAACAATCCAGACGAGCCGGTGAAAAAAGACGAATACTTTTCCACGGCTGTAAATTGTTCTCAATGTCTATTTTACTGTCTTGAAAAGTATTGATTCGCTTTTACTGCACGGGTTAAGCATTCCATGTCTCCTCTGAAGCGTTCCCGTCCTGCATCGAATAATGGAAACCTCTCAGCCCTCGCGACTCCTCTTCCGATTGGCGGCCAGTTACGAGACTCTTTCCTCTACGTTCAATTAAACTGTCACTATCTTCAAACAGCTATTAAAGATGTGGCTATTACCCGGTCGAGGATCAGGTTTTTTCCTGACGCGGCCGCTGCCTCTTTGATTGAGGCCAAGCCTCGTGACAGAGCCGAGATAGTTTCTTACATCCAATATTATTAATACGCATCTTTATGAGGAGGTACGGAGAATCGCCACTCGGCAGAGTTCTCCCTTTTTTCTATTCTTAAAATATCTTTGAGAGGGCTGTTCTTAATAGAAGCTGGGATACGGGATTTTGATCCTACAGGGCGCCCTCAACGTCCAAATTATGAAACATAACCTAACACTAATGAGATTTTAAATGCAAATCTCACAGGAAAACAATCAACTTCACCCTTGTAACTGTATCCGTTTTCTCCACTTACGCATAGGTCAAAAAACCTCAAAAATGTTGTTTCACATTCTCAACTGTCAGTTACATATCCATGTTAATAAGGCGATTACAAGTTAATAATTCCTTTTAAAACCGTGAAAAATTTGGAATATTTGTTTATTATAATTAATATTTTGTTTATTATTATTGCTATTATAATTCTAATATTAGGAGTCTTCAAGGTAAGGCTGTCTATGCGTGTTAGCGCTCCTACCAGGCTCATCAATGCTGTTAAGATGTCAGCACTGCTTTTCCACTAACTCTGGAACCTAGAGTGACTTCTTGTAGGCGTTATTGATAATCCCAGGGCTGGTTTGCTTCATAGATTAAACAGCCCACTGTATGTAGTATGGTGGACAACCACCGCTAGCAGCACTACAAGGGTGTGCATCAATATTTGGACCTATCAGCTATAAGCGTTTGATCGGGCTCAAGTCTTGACCTACTGCCATGTTGTTTTTTAGACTGTTTCAGACAAATGTCTTGATTTATTTATACTACTCGCAATCACAAGTTTTTCAGCTGCAAGTGAGCAACTGTTTAATGGGTTTTTTTTTCTCTCGTTCCTCTCGTACAATTCTGCTTTTTGGTATTTCCGCTCTTTTCCCGTGTAGCCGTTTTCTCTCCACTGCCAGTAGATAGATGGAATTACCCCTGCCAGCATTCGTTTTCGACAGTAGGCAATGCTCATAGCATTGGCCCAGACTTCCAACCCATTAGGGAGTGGGTTACTGACATAACGCTGTCAACTGGCATGGCTTTCAGCCAGAGGTGTTTGTCATAAGGAGGCTGAGGGCTGCTGTCTTCTGTGCTGCTCGGTCAGCTGCTTTCCTGATATGCTCCCAGAATGTAATCTTGAAATCCAGTGTTATCGTTTCTGTTTCCACACTTGGCCCAATCCGTATGGGGATGAGCTCTGGGATGCGCTTACGCGAGAAGAGAACCACTTTGGTCTTGGCAGCTGCTAATGACTGGCTGCACTCTTCCATTCAGGCTCTGGCAGTTTTCATCATAGTGCTCATTTTCTCCTGGGCTTGCTCTGTCGTTCTTGCTAGGATTATTGCCGCAACGTCGTCTGCAAAACCTACCAGAAAGGTGTTTTCTGGCATCTCAAGTTGAAAAAATTCCATCATAGGAAGCATTCCTGAGGGTTGGCCCTAGTACTGACTCTTGGGTTGCTCCTGCTGTGATTGATTTTATTTTTTGTCCTTGAGCGGTGTCATAAACCAGACCTGTCGGTTAGGTAGCTTCTCAATACTTTTAGTAGATAGGGAGGCACATGAAGAATACCTGAGGCCACAGACATTCAGGCGGAAAAATATGCGTTAGTTAGGGAGGACAGTCACCAGGATAGCTGTGAGCCGTCGGAAGTGTGTTTAACATTGAGTAAACCCTCTGTTTGACTTTAATCTGTAGATATTCCCTGGAAAAATTAATTGATTTTTACATTTATTACATTATGGTTCCTACCTGGTATCCGTGCTGTGCTGTTTGTTGTGTGCGTTTAATGTCAAATGTAATATTTTGTCTACAGACGAGGTGAACCTCGATTGCTGCCCATGCCTGTGTTGGAGAAAGGAACCTATTCAAGTAAGTTCACGCCAGAGTGCGCCACAGTGTGACTGTGTTTCACCTTTTTTACTATCAGCGGACATCAACCAGGTTGGCCCGACTGGTTAAGCGCATTAATTTGTTCTGAGCTCATCGAAATGTACCTAATTGATTGAGATTTTGAGCTTACGTGAAGTATATGCGTTTTATGTGAAGTTCTTCCCGGTTGTTTCTTCTATAAATCATGTTTGGAACAAACAGATCTGTTGAGGGCACTTGCTAGAGATAGCTCGTCGTTAGCCCGACATTTCAAGACTTCGAAAATCCCCTGCCCATTAAATCCGGTCTCACTGGATGTATCGCCGGAAAACGGTGAACTCGCACAATGAGATCGTTATTTCGACGTCTAGCGGACACACTCATTTCATATTTACACTAGGTTCGGCCAAATGGAAACACATTGCCTATAAGCAGATTTACTGCGCTGGTTACCAACCAGATAACTGGTTTATTCTCCGTCCCTTGTCCCACTGATCTCGTCAATGATTTATAATCGCGGATTAGCATTTTCGCTCTTCATTACGGCATGTTTTTCTCATATAAGGAATGGTGGTTTCTCAGAGGGGTTCTCAGATAAACTGTAGCCCCAAAAGACCTTCGGGCTTCGAGGCAATTAATGTCGCGAATGAAACACAGCTTTTGTTCGGTGTTCTCGTTTTGTGCTCGTTTACGCGATGGGTTTATACGTTGGTGATAATATGTTGGTTTTGGCTTGGGTCCCGTACTGCGAAAATTGTGTGAGGTATGAGAGGGTTGAGATGAATGATGCTCTCTGCCTTTCAGAGCCCCTTAAAATGGCTCAATGAAAAATTGGCGGTCGTCTTTGAATACTTGAAAATAATTTTACTTCGTGCCTTCTGGAGCGAATTTTGAAAAAGAAAAATCCTCTGTGTTTAGAATCTTAACCTACCCGTACAATAATTGCTCTCAGGCAAAATGAAAGTCTAAAATGTGGCTCAAGGTACTTACTTTACCCCACAATCCTACGAAGACGTAAAAAATTAACGACTAAGCTGAAATAACTCACTTCGTGGGTTTTGAACTGAATTTTGACATCGTCCAAATTGTCAGCGATGGCTTTGTCAAAGTTGACTTTGTCTTCAGTGACTAAAAGCCAAGTGAGTACTTCTTCCAGGGCTACATGGAAGCCACCCAACTCGACCGACACGTTAGTAGCTAAGCTCAGCGGGCGAATGGATTCACACTGAAACGAATCGGTAAATTTAAATGAGCAGAAAATTTTTGTTGTCATTTTCGGTCTCATGATATAAGTGTTAACAGGTACTTTCACAAGATTGAAGTGACAGGTTCAATTTCGATCGACATACAAGACCAGCACTCGTCATTTGATGGGCTAACTGGTGTCCAACAAGAGAATAAGCTGCTTTCTGTGAGCTTATGGGATTTACTATCTTTACAATGAAGGCTTCAGCAGCCACATTTGACTTATCATTCAATCGCAGGAAGTCAAACCTTATCATCAACTCTTCGTTTTAATCTGTTTGTGATTTCCTACTTCCGTTACAAACTTCGATATCTCGTTGGAAATTTGATGCTGATCAAAGAAGTTCCCCTTGCGCATTGCGAGCCGTATGACCTGTAGCACTTTGAAAAGCTTGATTCCTTCCTTCCTTGATTCCATTTAGGCCAGAATCGGTGAAGAATCCAAAAAGAAGGTTTGGCAACTTCACTTCAGCGACAAACACTCAGAACATGGTAGAGCGTTGGTGTCGGATGTGCTGGTATAGTAAAAGGGGGACTCGAATGGGGTCTCAAAATTCATCAAGTATAAGAACCATTTTTTTATTTTTATTTATTTATTTATTTATTTTATTTTTTTTTCTTTATGCAAAAAATCAATCTCTCCGATTCAGCCCAAAATTTTTTTTCTGGGCGTCTTAATGTGTCTAGATCAAAATATATGATAAGCAATGTCCGTCCACCGCCCTTGCCAATTTTGGTAGTAGACAATTTCCTGAAAATCAGAAATGATCAGGGACCTGTTTCCGGCTCTAGTTGAAAACTTGTCAGCCCAATCGGACCAAATTTGGGGGAGGTAGGGGTCAACAAGTGTATTTCAAAAAATGAATTTTCGAGATTTTCGGCGTTCTGGGCGTGTGGGGGTCTCATTTTTCACTAAATTTTGGACGCTGAATCGATTGGAGTGAGTCTCCATGCTCCAGGTCCAACTAATAATAACCCCTGTAAAGGAATTTGCAGCATTTTAGTGGCTTGAATGGCACGAACTCGTCCAAAAGAGAGATTTGCGTCGGAATAATAAACTATTGTTAAAGAATAGTGGTTTCTTTAGCTGATTTGAATTTCGAACGTGGAGATTGTTAGAATTGTAGGGTTTTTCTTCCTCGCCGTCAAGTGGTTTTTCTCGTTGGAAGGACCGGAAATTCCGATAAAACCCCTGAAGAAGAAGAGCAGCTGCAGTCTGGCCGCGAGAAGTCCGACCGTTCTTCAAAACCACACCGACCTGTCCTTCCATTATGCCCGCTCCAGCTCCCGCGTCTCACGTTACCACGTTCCTTCGTTATCACAATCCCGTTCCCATGTTGTGTTTACTTAACAGCTTGTCTCACCGAAAAGGGGTTTCACGAAACGCGTTAACCCGGTTCTTATACCGTGTAATGTCCCCTCGATGAAGGCTTTGCTTTGAGACTCACGTCATAAATAATTTCAAGAAGGCGCTAAGTGGTTCGAGTCGACTCTTGTCGCGTGCCTATTTGAAGTGTGTGTAATGTCAATCATATCGTGTCACATGAGGAAAAACGCTGCAAATTCTTACACACGAGTTGGTTATTCCTCGGACCAGGCGCATGGAGGCTTCATTTCTTCAACATGGGGAAAATGGAAACAGTGGGTGTAGCGGGTCCCGGACCCATTCCAATCGATTGAGGGTCCACAATTTAGTGGAAAATGATACCCCACACGCCTAGGTTACAGAAATCTCGAAAACACACATTCGAAATGGGTAGATAGGTACTCATTTTGACCCACAGCCTTATCCAGAGGGCACCAATCGTTCCGGGACCCGTCTCATTGGATTCAGCGTCAAAAAATTAGTCGAAAATCATACCCTACATGCCTAGGTAGCAGAAATCTCGAAAATACATATTCAAACACGGGGAAAATGGGGGAAACAGTGGGTGTGGCGGGTCCCGGACCCACTCCAATCAATCCAGGGTCCAGAATTTAGTGGAAAATTATACCCCACACGCCTAGGTACCAAAAATCTCAAAAATCCATTTTTCAAAATTCACATTTTGACCCCTACCCCACCTAAATTTGGTCCGATCGGGTTGAAAAGCTTTGAGGACCAACTAGAGCCATGAACGGACCCCTGACCAAAATTTCAGATTTTTTGAATAATTTCTACTACCAAAGTCGGCGTGGACGGCGTACGGACATTTGCTAATTTTGATCTAGACACCTTGAAATGCCCAGAAAAAAATTTTGGGCCGAGTCGGAGAGAATGACTTTTTGCATGAAAACAGGTTGATTATTCAAGGAATAACCAATTAAAAGCAATCTCCAAATCACAATGACAAAATGAGAAATGCATCATGTTGAACATCACCCACGCAAAAATGCTCTTCTGTAGGACGACACTTCGCAAATCACCAAACAAACAACCAAAATTATCCTCAGAATTTGTCTCTCCAGCGAGCAAGATAAGAATAGAGAACCTAAATTTCTAGGAATTCGAACTAGGATTTCGTTTTATTCTCAATACCTAAGAGGCAACATCAAACAAGCAATGATCATAAGCTCAACATTTTCGAGAGTTGTGTCCACCAAAAACCCTCAAAACACCTCTAATGGTCGCTTAAATTTCGGTAATTTCAAATTGTCGCAATATTTTGTCACATCAACGAATAAGGAGGATCAGTTGACAACAAATTGATCGGATTTTGAATCTGAAATAGTCAAGTGGCAACCCTGAGTCTGAACAGCGTGATAACGCGAATGTTTTCCCCACACACTATTATAATCCAACAATTGCGTGTGATTACCTTTTATTTTTCATCTCATCTGCCATGAGCCTAACTTTTACGCTGAGTAACATCAACGACTTTTGTGGTACATAGTTTAGTTAGCCCAATTCAGTTGGCAGCCCCCTCACATCAATCTGGAGGTGGCCAAAATCCTCATATAAATGTGTATTTCTTCAAATGTCCATTAGATCACACTAGCCGCTACTTTTCACTATTTTTCAAATTTGGCTAATTATTTTATTCAGCAATTTTTAGTGTTTGATTTTAATTTTGATTTTTGCTGTAAATAAAATTAAAAAGTTTCAAATTCTTTGATAGGGTTGGTTATTCCTCTGACAAGGACCATAAAGACTGATTCCAATCGATTCAGCGTCCAAAATTTAGTAGAAAATGATTCTCCACACGCCTGGATTGTCGAAAATATTGAACATGGGGAAAACTGTAGTTGTGGCGTGTCCCGGACCCATTTCAATTGATTAAGCATCCAAATTTAGTCGAAAGTTCTTCCCCACACGCCTGGGTACCTGAAATCTCGAAAACACATTCGAAATAGGCAGATAATATTCCCATTTTTACCCATAAACTCATCCAGTGGGAATCGTTCCAAGCAATCGTTCCGGACCCATCTCATTGGATTCTGCGTCCAAAATGTATCCATAATGTATCCCACACGTCTAGATCGCCGAAAATCCATTTTTCGAAAAACACATTTTGACCCCTACCTCCCTCAATATTGGTCCGATTGGGCTGATAAGTTTCAAGGACCTACTAGAGCCGGAAACGGGTCCCTGACCAAATTTCAGATATTTAGAAAATTTTCTACTACCGTACTACTACAAATTGGCGACGGCGGACGGACATTTGCTTATTTTGATGTTGAAACGCCCAAAAAATATCAGCTTTCAAGGCAAATCACTGCTTACGATTCTGAGAACTTGAAGCCTGGTGCGAGCAACCTCATATATCTCCAGATTAGATGGAGTTCTAAGGCTGGCAACACTGAGAAGTAGAGACTGACATCCAGTGTTCTCAAGGGTTGCGAGTAAAGAGCTGTACAGGTTGACCAGAAGAATCTGACCTACTTGCTGGACATCTGCTGGCCAAAAGTGAACTGCCATGGAATAAGTATATTACTTACTATAATACTTATTCCATGGTGAACTGCATTTTCCTTTTTCCTTATTTCTAGGATATTAAGTTCTGTTTAAATTGCCAATATGGCCGCTCCAGCTCTTTCAATGCAGATTGTGCTGTCAAGTCAAGTCTGCCAACACACGCAATCTCCCACGTTCGTTTATTTATCCCGCCAGAGTGCGCCTGTCGTAGGTAGGTCATAATTATTCTTTCAGTCAACCTATAGTGACTCTTTAAATGTTGTTAGAGTATTCAGGGGTGAAAAGAAGTAGTACATATTTATATATTCTAACCCTGCGCAAAGGTCTCTGTATCCCGAACTGAGCTGAATTTGAGGGAGAGGCAAGAGGTTTAAATCTTTTGGTTTCAAGATAAAACTTGGAATTTAATACAAGGCACACACGTTATAGGTGACGTTTGCCATAAGGGGCGACAAGTAAACAGAAGAAATTAATATTGTCAAGTTATTTCCAAGAAATCACAATATTTCTAGCAGTGAATTTCCGACGCGATAACTTCCCAGTGCAGTCATTCGCAAATACCTTCTCGGTGTACCACTTATCGCTTCAGTTTGCCTCAACACGGGGAAAAGCAATAAAATATTTTATCGCTCCGATTGTTGGAAGTGGTAAGGAGATAATGATCCAGGTTGTTCTTCGTCCGGGGTCGGATTTTTCAGGTAGTAAAAAGTCTCCAGTCGGTTTTTAAGACGGTCGACCCTCCAAGAGTTTTCTAATGAAGACTTCACCTCCTGCCCTACCAAGTGCCATCTCCAGACCTTCCCCCCAGAGACGATAACAATCTTCACACTGTTGGGGGGCGAAAGACAGTTCCAGGATAAGTATACTCGGAACACCCTGTCTTTGGGGCAATAAAAACCGAATAAATAGAGCCTGCAGGTGCTTCTGGGGTGGCGAGATGATCGGGTTTGAAATCTCGAGGGATTGACACGTTGATACGAGGATTTATGTATTCATCGGCAGCTCGAACATGTAAACCCCCTTTGGAACGTGTGGAAGTTGAATTTCCAGTTCCGAACCCGATCCATCTTCTGAATAGCGTTCATCTACTCTGCCAGAACACGGCAAGTCGTCACAGAGCACCGCGAACAACCTCAGTTTTGGAAAAAATATTCGACGAAGCATAATTTATATTCCTGACTCATCTGAATCTCGGACATAGTAGGAATACCGTCAATTTTCCAACATGCAATCACAGTATCCCACTTCTCATTCCGTCGACACCAACGATTCAACTCAAAGAACTTTTATCGCCTTTTGATTTTGCCGCCCTATTTTGGTTTATTTTCCTCAAAAAAATCCGTTATGCAGGAGTTATGCCGTGTTCTACAACTCATTTCCGACCAAAAGGGCCCCCTAGCAATTCTTTTAGAGGCTTCATTTCCAAGTTAACTGTTCCAATTTTCAGATAAACTCAAATTTGAGGATACCGATGAAAAGAGCGTTAAATTTCCTATCTTTTCAATGCCTTAAACGTTTTTCAGATGCAATTGAATAGTGAAAAAGTAGCCCAAAACAGTGATTTTGGCCTATTTTTCACTCGCTCCATAGGCCCACTCATTCTTGTTGCAAAATTGTAAAGATCAGCCATAAACTACGCCAAATGTTAAGCTTTCCTAATCAACTTTTCTAATAAATTTCATTTTGCAATCGAATTTGACACGAAAAATTAAGTTTGAGTGAAGAAAAACGTGTTTCTCCTGGGCGTTTTAAAGTGTCCAGATCAAAATAAGTAAACATGTCCGTCCGACGTGCCAATTTTGGTAGTAGAATGTTTTCTGAAAATCTGAAATTTTGCTCTGGTTGGCCCTCTAACTTTTCAGCTCGATCAGACCAAATTTACGGGGGTGAGTGGTCAAAATGGTTGTTTTTCGACAAATAAATTTTCGAGATTTTTGGCGATCTCGGCATATGGGGTATCATTTTCCACTAAATTTTGGACGTTGAATCCAATGGGACGGGTCCTGGAACGATTGGCGCCCACCGGGATAGGTTATGGGTCAAAATAGATATCTATCTACCTATTTCAAAAGTGGTTTTTCGTGATTTCTGGTACCTAGGCGTGTGGGGTATCATTTTCCACTAAATTTTGGACGTTGGATCCAATGAGACGGGCCCTGGAACGATTGGCGCCCACCGGAATAGGTTATGGGTCAAAATAGGTATCTATCTGCCTATTCCAAAAATGGGTTTTCTTGATTTCAGGTACCTAGGCGTGTGGGGTATCATTTTCCACTAAATTTTGGACTCTGAATTCATTGGTGTGAGTCCGAGATACTCCCCACTCACGGTTTTCCCACATTTTCTCCATGCTTCTGGTCTAAGGAATGATCAACCCCTGCGAATGAATTTTCAGCGTTTTCATTACATGATTAGCCAGTATATATTTTTTCGCCTCTCAATCCTAATTTTCGCTGACAAATTCGAGTTTATGTGATCTCCTTTAGGCTTTACTTGTTCCATGATACCATTCATCCCGACCACCGTACACTGAGAATGGATATAGACGAAATTCATACTTTAATAAAAAATTTAATTTAATTTACATTTCTAGCGTTCTCGGCGAATGCAGTGAAGCCAGATTTTCAGATTTATATCTTCCTACGACGTATTACATTGGAATCTGGCAACTGACGAGAAAATAATCACCCTTTGAAACCATCAAGTTTAATGTACATCGTGATTGGACCTATGTGATGCTGATTTGCCCGAACGGTTCTTCTCTACTCGAACGTTATAGTCGTTATCGGTTCAAATAAGTTTAGCTGACCAGGTTGCCTTTATCTTTATTCATAGAAGCTCACAATGTGCATTCTTCTATTGATTCTATCTCTTAAAAGAGTCGGCCGCCTACAAAAACACCCGCTTTGACGTTCGATAGAATAAGATCACGAGCTAATTTCGAGCTCGGTCGCTTCTCGTCGGAGCCCTGTCAATGCCAGCAAAGGCCTCCTCGTACCTGTGACCACTGCGGGGAACCTCCACGACAAAAGGAGACAAAAAAAATTCCCATAGTTGGATGCTGGGGTACCACAATGACCTTGGTGGCCGAATTGAAGCGCCCGACAGTTCTTTGACGGTTCTTGCCGAATATGTGAGGGTTTTTCTTTCGCGACATCAAAAGGTGTTGGCCGTCACTATTACCTTTAACACTTTTACAAGCTTTACAAAGTATTATTTCTGTTGGAAGTTTTTCTGAACGAACCGGCGTTGTCGAGAAATCGACACCTTTTCGGCGGGACGGGCTTTTGAAGTCGGGCAGTCGGAAAGACAACGAGTTGCGACGTCAAGACGCCCAACTGTATCAGATATCGTTCAGGATTGCTGCTTGAATGATCTGAGTTTTCTTGACACACTTTAAAAACAGTAGCACAAGGCTTTGATCCTGTAGGTACATCTTTCGTTGTGATCCCTGATTGGCATGGCTTAATATGGCTTATTTGGAGACCTCCAACTTGCTATTTGATCGTCAATTTGGGTTAAGGCCGGGGATACGCGAGCTGCGAATTGTTATTTAACATCAAAGGTAATGGAGACCCTTGGCTGAGAGAAAACAGCAATGTCCATATTCATAGACTTAGCGAAGGCCTTTGATACAATAAATTAGGGATCTTGGCTTTGATCAGCATTCCTGCCTCTGGATGAAGAGCTATTTCCGTGCTCGGTCTCAATGTGTTAAGCTAAACGGATTTCTTGGAAAATACATCGACTTTGGTGTTCCCCAGGGCACAGTTTTGGGACACATCCTCTTCATAATCTACATCAACGATCCAGGTAAAATTGATGTAGGCGGCGAGATAGTTTTGTTCGCTGATGATTCTGCACTATATGTTGTGGGCTAGAAGTGGGACGAAGTTTTTTCGGTGGCCAGAGGTTTGTACAGGCTTTGGTATGTTAACGCCTGGTTGGTGGAGAATGGCCTGACCTTGAGTATGCCTAAAACGAATTGCTTACCTTTCTTCCTGCCTTCAACTGTAATTTGTACTTACATGACGTCATGTGTGACGTGAATATATGTACCAGCTTCCCCAAAAGTACCGAGGCGTACTCGTGTTTGTACTCCAGTATGAAATAGAAAGGCAAATTCAATCGGTGTGTTTGAGATTGGCTGATGTTTTCTTTCGGCTAAAGGGCATTCTCCCGCAAAGACTATTACGGATTCTATACTGCTTCCTTCGTACAACCGTCAATCCAGAAGATATTGTTGCGAGTTGCTACAAAGAGTCCATTTTTGTAACACACAAGTCCTGTTTTCAAAAGACTTCACATTCAAAGAGTAAATTTTGATGAATTATCGAGATTTTCGGCCATTTAGGCGTTTGGGGTATTATTTTCGACTGAATTTTGGACGCTGAAACCAGTGGAATGGGTCCCGGAACGATTGGCACCCCCGGAAGAGGTTATGAGTCAAAATGGGTATCTGCCCATATCGAAAGTGGGTTTTCGAGATTTCTGGCACCTAGGCGTGTGGGGTATCATTTCCACTAAATTTTGGACGCTTCCAATAAAACGGGTCCCAGGACGATTAGTGCCAACTGGAAGAGGTCATGGGTCAAATGGGTATCTATCTACCCATTTCGAATGTGGGTTTTCGAGATTTCTGGTACCTACGAATTCCTAACGAGTATTCTCAATTGTGTTGCTGTTTTAGGTTCCTTTTATTAGACAACAACACGAAAACGAATTCCTAACGAGTATTCTCAATTGTGTTGCTGCTTCGAGTTCCTTTCATTAGACAGCAACATGGTGACGAATTCCATCATTTCCAAGTTCTTGTCATTCCAAAAATTCAATCTCTCCAATTCGGCCCAAAAATTTTTTCTGGGCGTTTCAAGGTGTCTAGATCAAAATTAGCAAATTTCTGTCCGCCGCCCACGCCGACTTTGGTAGTAGAAATTATATAAATATTAAATTCTGGACGCTAAATCCAATAAAATAGGTCCTAGAACGATTGCCACCCAGGCATGTTCTGGTACCTAGGCGTGTGGGGTATCATTTTCCACTAAATTTTGGACCCTGAATCGATTGGAATGTGTCTCCATGCTCTTGGTCCGAGGAATAACCAACCCCTGTGAAAGAATTCAGCATTTTCAAAATTAAGAGGTCAATTAGTAGAACTCCTCTCGAGCTGAAAGGTTTCAAAAGGCCACCTTCGAAGATGTCAACTGCCAGTCTTCAGGTGTCGGATTTGATGAGGTGAAGCGAAGAACGAACCTGCCGCACGTTCCAACTGCATAAATACGACCGTAAAACTGGATCAGTTGCAGGTATGAGAAAATTGGTGCGAGTTGAACTTTTGTCACACGAATACAAAAAGCAGTGAGTTGATTTTGGCCAGTTTGAGTGAAAGCAGGTCGTGTTTTTTCAGGCGCAAGTGTGAAGTGAAGGTAATAGGGTGACCGTGCGATTTCGCACTCAACTTTACCACCCTTTCTTACAAAAGTGACATAGAAGAGCGCAGGAAGGGCGAAGATAACCCTAAAGCTCAGAATATTTGTAGTTGGAAAGGGTGGAAACTCTGGAGCGTATCTTAACTGTTCGAAAAATCATCAAACTCGGTCGTTAGCTAGCAGATCAATTCTCGTCTTAAAATTACGATAGCCGCGCATATGTGTCAATTTGGCGGCATTTTGGATTTGGTGGATTTTGTGGGGGTTGGGGGCATTTTAACATTCTGGAATTGCAAAATGGCTGATTAGCTAAATGAAAATAAACCAACGAATAATAATAATTTCCTTATCTTCTTATCAACATAATACGAAAGTTAAAATATTGGTAATCCAATATATACTAATGAGGGTGTTTTAGTGCCCCTGTTTAACCTACTTAACATAATATAAGATAAATGATTAACATCCATAGTTACAATTCAAGTTTTTTATCAAGAATGGGTATATCTAAATATAATAAAGGAATTGAACAGTGTACCACAAAATGCCCGAAAAATGCTCCATTCCCGAAAAAGTGATATAATTACTCTCTTCAGTTGGGCTAAGTGAGGGTTGTTATTATTTACTTTATGGGTACAGAAATTCCAACCAAAATCTCTTGTTTTACAGAATGATCGGATGAGCGAGTTTTCAGATAATCGTTACGAAGTAAAGCTAGAATAAGGAATAATTTTTACCGATCTTTTTAATCTTTCTGAAAATTTGAATGAGGTTTTTTTTTATTGAATTGAAAAAGGGAGTACTTTTCACTAAAAACCTCAATTTGGAGGGATCAGGAGCTAAAAGATGGCCAAAATGAGAGATATTCACCCATAAAACGGGAGATCTAGTAAAACTGGGGAAGATCAGATGGCGAAGGCCCTAGCTTGGTCATGTGATTAGGCTAGGCAATTCTAGGGGAATGTGTATGTGTTACATACACGTGACTATCGAAAGGTTATGTGATTGACTTCACAAGACATGTGAGGAGTTTGTTTAAATTTCAATTACGAAACTACTGATTTTCGGGTCAAAATCCTGCTATGGATGGGATACCTATCAAAAGAGATTCTTCTAACATTATTTGTACTGAAGTCGTCAGTCCGATTTGACTTTTATAGCTTCTTATGGCCCACTTCCTAGGAGGAACACATACCAGGTCCGACTTAATGAGGAGTAATTGTAGGACAAATTAACTAGAGATCAGTATAAACGCTTGGAAATCCAAAGGCATGCCTCTATTGGGAAGTATTCTGAGTTACCCTCTTCTAAAGCACGTTTGGACGGAAGGGAGAGTGAAGTTGAGTGCAAAATCGCACGGCCATACGATTATTCACCCTTATTCTTTATTTCACCCTTGGGTGACAAAGAAACAAAAAAAAAAAAAAAAAAAAAAAAAAAAAAAAAAATCTCGGACCAGGCACATGAAGACTTATTTCTTCAACATGGGAAAAATGGGGGAAACAGTGGTTGTGGCGGGTCCCGGACCCTTTCCAATCGATTTAGGGCCCAAAATTTAGTGGAAAATGATACCCCACACGCCTAGGTACCAGAAATCTCAAAAACACGTATTCAAAATGGGTAGATAGATACCCATTTTGACCCATAAGTTCATTCGGTGGGTGCCAATGTAGCCCGCCGTTTTCACCTAACGGGCTAGGGATCCAGAAATAGACCTAGGCGAATAAATTAGTGGGAGACTAAAGACTTTCACTTACCGTCCGGAATGTCGGAGATGGTCGGTCATAGACGCCAAGTACACCTGAATTTACCAAGCTCTGAGGAATGGGGTTTCGTGATTGAAAGACAAGGGTTCAATATTGGCTTATAATAACGCAATTGTCAGAAATATGAAATATGGAATGTCTCGGCCGAGAAGGATACTGACTATGACTTAATCTAATTAGTGAGTAGGTAGAAGTGAAGGGCTGAAGGCCAAATGACTTTACGAAGTAGCTGAAGGCTCAGGAGTGTTTGATTTGGAATAACGGAAAAATACAAGTGATTTACTAATGTCCTCCCCTAATTCCCTTTGCTTTTCCTACGACAGACAAAATACTAAATACTACGGTTACAAGTTACAATTCTCTGATCAGCTTTCTGGTGACTAAACGTCAGGGCTTGGGCCAGATTTAAAGAGTCGACTTTCGCGTTGCTAGGGTACGAGACAGAGTTATTTCGCCACTTACGTGCACCAACTCCTTCGGATGGAGACAACAGGGTGATGTGCTCTTCGCTGCTCGGCTTCGGTCAGGGGAACGCCGTCCAGGCCGGAGGAGGCGAGGCTCTTTCCGACGGAGGTCCGACGACTGGCGGTGCGTGGAAAACCTGGACTATTGGCCGTCGAATCGGGCGCGAACGGATCAACACTCGGGTTCGACGGGGGATTTTCAGTTCGTATAAGGGTCCACTGTTACGGGATAGGAATTGGCTGATCTCCCAATTCCCGAGTTCTCACCCTGAAGGAACCACGATACACTCGTTCCTTCAGGTCACTTTCACAACACCGGGTCACAAGGGGTTGACTTGCTACGCGTCGGTTGTTCCGCTTCGATGTTCCGGTTCACTTCGCTTCGATGTCCCGGTTCACTTCGCTTCGATGTCCCGGTTCACTTCGCTTCAATGTCCCGGTTCACTTCACTTCGTTCCGCCTCGTCGGCGAACGGGGATTCCAACTTTCCTTCTCTTGAGTTCGGATACGACTGCTTGATGTTCCTTCTCCCAGTCCGCTCGTCAAGTCGCCTTCCCCTTCTACTCCTCCCTGGGTGTCTTGCGCCGCCCATCGCCTAACCAATCCAATGAGGACACGCCTTCCGCCCAGCTGGGGTTAGGCGCTTGGAGGGGAGAGGGGTCGTTCCGTCCCCCGCCGCCGAAGTTTCTTGACGGGGCGCTTGGAATCTGCCGCCCCGTTACACTCCTCCGATCTTTGGAGGCCGAGGTCTACCTCGGCAATTTTCCTTCCGGTGGGGGGGTGACTGGTGCGATGGGCATTGCGTCAGGTCGTTTTCCGGCTGTCGAGAGCATGATGGCGCTGATGTTCGTTCCAAGGTGGTGCGATGGGCGAAATGTGTCTTCCGCTGGTCTTATCTTCTACTTCCCTACTATGATGTGAAACATACAAACCGGCCCTTCCTTTAGTCTACTCTCACACTCCAACTCACACATTTCACACCCTAGATTTTGCTGCCATTAAGAAGGAAAAGGAAAACAAAAAAGGGGGGGGGGGGACCCAGGGAGTCCTGTCACGACTCATGAGGTACGGTCATTAGTAAAACAAGGTAAGTACTTGTGTTGTGCATTTTATTTCCAGATCGGGGTTCATCATGGCTTCGTCCTCGTCTGATGGGCTGCTGTTTTGGTGCATGGTTGCGAATTCACTTGTTAAATAAAGAAGAAATAAATAAATAAATAAATAAATAAATAAATAAATAAATAGATAATTAAAAAAAAACAATTATAGAACCGATAGATCACTTTCTTGCGCACCAAGGACCGATAATTTCCCCACGAATCGAGAAAGGACTTCCCAGTTGGTAAGAGCTATGACGGGTCTGGAATCGGGATGTCAATTGGAGCTGAAGGCTCTCGGAACAGTCCCGGAACAGTCTCGGAACAGAGGGCCTCGGAACAAGCCTCGGAACAGTCCCGGAACAGAGGGCCTCGGGACAAGTCTCGGAACAGTCCCGGAACAGACCCGGAACAGACCCGGAACAGAAGTCCCGGAACAAGCCCCGGAACAGTCCCGGAACAGTCTCGGAACAGAGGGCCTCGGAACAGTCTCGGAACAGAGGGCCTCGGAACAGACCCGGAACAGTCTCGGAACAGAGGGCCTCGGGACAAGTCTCGGAACAGTCCCGGAACAGACCCGGAACAGTCTCGGAACAGAGGGCCTCGGGACAAGTCTCGGAACAGTCCCGGAACAGACCCGGAACAGTCTCGGAACAGAGGGCTACAGTGAGAGTGATGCTACTAAATAAATGAGCCAGTATCTAAATTTCGATTTGTGGAAAGAAAGAAAAATCCTAGACACGGATTTGAAGTTAATTGACTCCTCACTCGCTTCCTCACACTCGGGCCGATTTGTTTGTTTCTTACAATTTTAAATTTCGGAATCTACAACTAGCACAATTTAAATTTCAAGATTATAGAACGCGACCCAATTCCTTCAGAGCTTTTTCTCACCAATATTCACCTGGTCAAGATCACTTGTTGTGGATACGACAGAAATCGAGATTTCTGAAATATCCCACCTCTGCCACCAAAAGATGTAACCCGCCGTTTTCACCTAACGGGCTAGGGATCCAGAAATAGACCTAGGCGAATAAATTAGTGGGAGACTAAAGACTTTCACTTACCGTCCGGAATGTCGGAGATGGTCGGTCATAGACGCCAAGTACACCTGAATTTACCAAGCTCTGAGGAATGGGGTTTCGTGATTGAAAGACAAGGGTTCAATATTGGCTTATAATAACGCAATTGTCAGAAATATGAAATATGGAATGTCTCGGCCGAGAAGGATACTGACTATGACTTAATCTAATTAGTGAGTAGGTAGAAGTGAAGGGCTGAAGGCCAAATGACTTTACGAAGTAGCTGAAGGCTCAGGAGTGTTTGATTTGGAATAACGGAAAAATACAAGTGATTTACTAATGTCCTCCCCTAATTCCCTTTGCTTTTCCTACGACAGACAAAATACTAAATACTACGGTTACAAGTTACAATTCTCTGATCAGCTTTCTGGTGACTAAACGTCAGGGCTTGGGCCAGATTTAAAGAGTCGACTTTCGCGTTGCTAGGGTACGAGACAGAGTTATTTCGCCACTTACGTGCACCAACTCCTTCGGATGGAGACAACAGGGTGATGTGCTCTTCGCTGCTCGGCTTCGGTCAGGGGAACGCCGTCCAGGCCGGAGGAGGCGAGGCTCTTTCCGACGGAGGTCCGACGACTGGCGGTGCGTGGAAAACCTGGACTATTGGCCGTCGAATCGGGCGCGAACGGATCAACACTCGGGTTCGACGGGGGATTTTCAGTTCGTATAAGGGTCCACTGTTACGGGATAGGAATTGGCTGATCTCCCAATTCCCGAGTTCTCACCCTGAAGGAACCACGATACACTCGTTCCTTCAGGTCACTTTCACAACACCGGGTCACAAGGGGTTGACTTGCTACGCGTCGGTTGTTCCGCTTCGATGTTCCGGTTCACTTCGCTTCGATGTCCCGGTTCACTTCGCTTCGATGTCCCGGTTCACTTCGCTTCGATGTCCCGGTTCACTTCACTTCGTTCCGCCTCGTCGGCGAACGGGGATTCCAACTTTCCTTCTCTTGAGTTCGGATACGACTGCTTGATGTTCCTTCTCCCAGTCCGCTCGTCAAGTCGCCTTCCCCTTCTACTCCTCCCTGGGTGTCTTGCGCCGCCCATCGCCTACCCAATCCAATGAGGACACGCCTTCCGCCCAGCTGGGGTTAGGCGCTTGGAGGGGAGAGGGTCGTTCCGTCCCCCGCCGCCGAAGTTTCTTGACGGGGCGCTTGGAATCTGCCGCTCCGTTACACCAATCGTTCTAAAACCACTTTCATTGGATTCAGCGTCCAAAATTTAGTGGAAACTGATACCCCACACTCCAAGATCGCCACAAATCTCAAAAATCCATTTTTCGAAATACACATTTTGCCCCCTAACCCACCCAAATTTGGTCCGATCGGACTGAAAAGTTTCGAGGACCAACTAGAGATGGGAACGGACCCCTGATCCAAATTTTAGATTTTCAGAAAATTTTCTTCTACCAAAGTCGGCGTGGAAGGCGGACGGCGGACGGCCGACTGTCATTTGACTTTTTGACTTTTTTTGATCTAGACAATTTGAAACGTCTAGAAAACATTTTTGGGCAGAATCGAAGACCTTGACTTTTTGCATGAAAACATAGGTTGATTATTCAAAGGAATAACCAACCAAAACACGACCCAACTGGACCCAAACTGGCCAAAATCAACTGGAAAGCTGCTCTTTTTATTCATATCGTACCTTCAGCTATCTCAGTTTTACTGTCGTATTTATGCATGCCAAGGTTTGTATTCCAATGAGAATAATAGTCCAAAATAATAAGTAACTGAGGCCCGCCAGATTGTCTACTAATATAAAAAACACGTGAAGGTTTCAATTCACAAACTAAAGCCAAACCTCCTGAAACAGGTGGTCAACTATCGGTGAACACCTTTCGATAAGTCGATTGTCCGTATCATCTTTCTATGCTCACGAACCGAATCTTTCAATTCATCAACCACATGTTCCTACATTTCGCCGTGGTCGGCACCTCCCCCACCCTTGTGAACCGTCTGTCACGATAAAAAACCAAGCACCACGACGAACCACACAAAAGGTCGAGGAGGATCCAAATTCCAAAAAGGACGCATTCTCAATGAGGTGCCACGTGGTCACACGGTGAAATGATGGCACCTCATTAGCAGTTAAAAGGCGTTTTCTTTTTCAATCCGACTTTTTGATATACTGGAGCCCTCGCGCGGTTTAATCTATAAGAATCCGTTCAAATGACCCCTGGCATAAATTTTTCAAGCCTCGTTCCTTCTTTTTACTTTAACGAGGTTCACGGGATCTTATTAGTATTCGAGGAGCCAAGACGTTTTGGTTTGAGGTATTTACGTGGAGTAAATTATCACTCAAACGTGGTTTTCATAATTCAAATCTATTTTGAACCATGTTCGTCGTTGAAGGCGTTTAATCTTCCAGATTCCATTTGTGGTTGCACAGTGCGCTAACACGAACTCATTTTACCGAATATTCACCACACACAATAACTTAGTTTAGAGGAACGTGGAAAAAGGGTTGTACCTTCTTGGAGAAGATCATGACTTGAATACTACAAACAATTATTCTCGCCTCATTTTATTGTCTTTTATGAGGTGAATGGTGAGGAAATTGCAAGTAAAGCCAGAAGTTGGCTGCTGTGTTTCCAGTCTTTGCTCCTTTTGGAAGCTCTGTGAACAGTCTTCCCACAGAAAACACTCAAGCAGAAGGTTCGCTAAATGTTAAAAACTTCCCCCTCGGTTCGAAGCGATCCTGGTGGCTGTCCACTGTAACTAATACCTGTGGCCTATAGCATTTTCTGGAAACTGAACTCTTTTTGTAGGCATTGCGACTTTTTGTCTTCCCAATTGGAATCCTTGAAATGGTGATGCGATGGTAAGATCGTATAATAAAGAACTTCATTAACAGAAACAAAGTACATCATGTAACCAAACAATATGAACAAAATATGAAGTACACCATTGAAAAATTATAAAAACACAGATAGGTTGTACTTTTGGAGTTGAAATGTTTGTCTTGAAACAGTCTGAAAACAACATGGCAGTGGGTTAATACTTGAGACAAGACTGACCTGCAGTGCTGCTGGCGGTGGCTGTCCACCGTCACTAACAAGAGGGGTTGTTTGGTCTATGAAGGGAACCAGCTCTGGTCTCTCCCTTGACCTAGAACATCACGCGTCTGTCTATAATTTAGAATACATTATATTCATCTCTTTTGAGTTGCGACTCAATACTGTACATTTCCAGAAACATAAATCAGAAAATGAAGGATGGTGGCAGAAATATTTGCACCTGTGACCCAAAAACTGGCATAGTATTGTATTTTGGAATTTGGTTTCTTTTACACCAGCGGCTATTCTCTACTGGGAAAACAGAAAAGAGGTCCCAAAAACATAGCTTTGCCTATGGATTTGTGAAAAGTGTCTATCGAGCTAAGCTTTTGTCACAAAAGGATAGAAATGGTCGGCTAACATGATGATGAGTGTTGGGAGAACATTGGTAGCAAAGGAAAATCATGATTTCGTTACCAGCTGTTTCCTCAGTTTTCACTCGTACAACCTCTGCAGCACCTAGTTGTTTGTGGGAGGGGCCATGAAACTGCAAATCAGAAGCAAGATGATAGTCAGCATGTTGACAGAGGTTATAGCACACATCACTTCTTATTCATCTATGATTCGTGTTTGAAGGTTTAAGGTGAAGAAGAAGAAGAAGAAGAAGACTTCCTCCTACATACAACGATTCTTCCACTAACTATATTACTGGAGTAGTATTTCTGGTAATTATGAGGTGCCTTATCTCTGTTGCTCAACCAATGGGACTTTTGGACCCCAGGAAAAGACTTGGGGATGAGTTCCCCACATTTCCCCCACTCTACTGGTCCAGATCAGGGTTGCCACTGCCTGATAACTGGTTGGCAACTTCTTTTTCTTCTTCTTCTTCTTCCGTGGAATGTCTTGAGGGTGGACGTTTCAGCCCCTACTTCTGTAGGGGGTTAAATCTAGCAATCCAAGAGTATGACCACCTGGACCGATAGTGTGAGCGTTGAAACAAATGGCATGACGCAAGTTGTGTGAGCGTCTGATTTGGGGAGGGGAGGGGGGGTTCAATGTGTGATTTTTGGCGATATATGTATGTGGGGTATCATTTTCGACTAAATTTTGGACGCTGAATCCAATGGGATGGGCCCCAGAACGATTGACGCCCACCAAAAGAGGGGGTCGAAATTGGTGACTATCTACCTGTCGAAAAGTGGGTTTTCGAGATTTCTGGTACCTAGACGTATGGGGCATCATTTTCCACTACATTTTGGACGCTGAATCGATTGGAAAGAGTCTCCATAGTCCTGGTCTGAGGAATAAACCAACCCCTGTAAAATTTTTTTTTTTCTAATGGCTTACTTTTGAACAAATATCTGAGTAGGAGTGGTCTTCATTTCTATGTATCAACTAAGAAACAATAAATAGATAATAATTTTGAAAAATGTGGGTAACTTTTTTCAAACATCCGTTAGTTGAGATTTCCATTGACATTTTTAACACACTGTCATTCCTTAAATCGCGGTGAATTTCAACCCAAACTGTAACGTCCCTAGAAGAATTCGGGACCGGTTATTTTTTGTCGAATAAACTTTTTACGAGGGACATTACTCCATCCACAACGTCTTCATCATTATAACGTGCCGGATTAACAGACCTAGCGAGACAACTCAGGAGGAGTGGCGAATCTAGAGTTATAAAATGTTTTAATGTATAAACAAGTCGTCCGTTCTCATATCATGAAAATACGACTCGGATCGTTTGAACCTGTGTTCATTCTGAGTGCGGGAAACCACGAGGAAGGTTTGTGTTTTTTACGACGCTTTTAAAAAATGACAATTTATTACGAGTTGACTCAACTTCTCGAAAGGCAGTCGTGTCTTTGGGAAGAACGGGGAAAAATATGCGGAAGGGTTGCTCTAAAATGAATGGATTGAGTGGTTATGACAACCGAGATTCAAAAATGTAGGCAGTGTCAACTTAGTTTCAGATATGTGGAACCTGAGTTGGAAGTCTGAGAGGCCATGATGTGACCGAGAGATAAGTGCGAAATGTGAAAAACTACATAATCCCTTTCACACTTTCCATTACCGGTAGCGGGTACTTTTGTGTCAAGAAGGATATTTTGAAAATTCGCTATTTCTTTAAGGGACAGAAGATATTGTTGTGAAATAGAAAACGTTATTATAGTGATCTTATGTAAGCCTCTCTCGAATTAAAATCTGTTATAATTTAATTCGGGTTTTTTCGGAGGTTTTGAATGGACCTAGCGAGAGGTTACACAATGTAAGTCCAAGACTTAAGACTGAGCAACTAGGGATACCAAGGATGAGCATAAAATACATTGATACAAAATGAATTATAATTGAAAACTGTACACGTTGCAAAGGAGAATATGCCTCAATCTGGGCTAGAATTGATACAAGACAAAGTAATTCGACAAAGTAAATTAGACAACATGTGGAGCATAAAATACAATTAATACATGATACATGAAATTATGATATATATGAAATACAATTTAATGAGCAAGCGCAATGATACCGGAAAACGGCATTGACGTCAAAGGGAAAACTGGAGGGGGCACGCTGTCCTGAAGGTACACAGCGAGGCTTAATTAACTTGAGTCCTTTATCATCTCATGGGGAACACAATATTACAGCTTCAGTCGACTTCAGCATGGTAGCAGAGTTCACTTCAGAGCGAGCACAGGACAAAGCCAGGATGGACTGAGTGAGATGCACTTGCACGACAGGGTTACAAAAATATATATGACTCCGACATGTTGGGTGCCTCGGCGACAAGGGGCGCCTTGCCAACGACTGCCCGGTTGGGCGCCTTGGCAAAGAGTGTGCGCTGGAGCTCTCTCCAAATGCGACGTCCAGGCAGGAGCTGCGCGCGCATCCTGGTACATGCTCCCTCCCTTCTGGTTTTCTGGAGGCAGTAAGCCTGGGGGCTTACACTTACAGGGAACGAGCCCTATACTAAGAAATGATTCAGCAATCCAATTGATCATGAAAACGATCAAACTTACGAAATGAAATACAGGTTTTGGAAAACCTTTCGGAAGTTTGTTGCATCCAGTGAGATTATCTCGGCGAGCTTCCAGTATGTAATACATCAAGAGGACGTAACTTGGTGGAACGTAAAGTGCATATCGATGTCAATGTTGTTCCTAATCTTTCTTTTTGTCGATTCGGGAGTGTGTTTTGAGACTAAAGCGATTCGAAAAGGAACATCAACCGCGCGTTTACATACATGATAATCCTCTTAAGAAGTGACTGAATTCGTGTTGAAAGTGATCTGGAAACTAAAATGGGGATAGCGATTTAGGCTTTTGATTAAATAAATTTGAATGAGTTGGTTAGAGGTGAAAACAGTTGAAAATAAGAATTTCGACACAGCGCGGATACAACGTAGGGAACTTCTTCCTTGGGAAGAAGTCGATATTCTCTTGGGCTCCCTCTTCAGGCTCGGGACTACACAAATTACCATTTTTTCTCTCTATACCTGTCCGTAAGCCTGCTTTCTCGGGAACAACAATGGTGACAAATGCCGACTCGTCCCCTGCCGCGTGGGTTCGCGATCCATCTTCTCCTCTTGACAATCCACCTTTGAAAAGACTAAATAGGAAGACAGCTCTAATGGCTTCATTTGCCCATTTTAAGGAAGCGTGTTCAACTCGAGTTTCTTTTTCCGACCTGAAGACACAACGCCCCCTATAGTGTCCGAAAATGAAACGACGTTTCTTTCCACGAGAGCGATAGAATATTAGGTAAAAAACTATTATAACAAATTGGGGAAAATTACCACGTAATTAATATGAAGAAATCAACCAAAAAACCTGGTAATCAAAATCCCCTTATACCTGCCCGGCAAATTACCCTAAAATGTCAATCATAATCATCATATTTTGTACAAAAATGATACTAGTTGCATCATTTTCAATATTATTTCTCCCGATGTTTCCAACTAATATCAGTAATATTGCTACTTCCATTCACAAAACTCTCAAAATTAGATTCCGAGCTACTAGAAATGACACGTAATTATAATAGATCAGTAAAAACATGTTTTTTCAGTAACTTGAGCGCGGTTTAATACGTTCCAACACGCGATACAGTGTGCACCGCCCGTTACCCAAAGGAAACGAACGACAAAAGGAACCTTCCTTTTCGAGACAAAGACCCTCTGAAAGGCACAGGTGGCCTGTGAAGTATTTTATTAGAAAACGGCCTTCTGGGATGCGGTTTTCGGGGAAGAGGTAATTTCCTTTGCTTTGATCAGTCGGTTCATTTCATCGACCATATGGTTGTGCAGACTCCCACTAGTACTCTCACGCTTGGGTCGTTGTATGAAGATGAGTCAAAGTTGTCTTCAGCAGATCTGTCAAGGGCATCAGGAGTCTGGCAGGGCTATAGATCATTAAACTTCTTACCTGGGACCTTCACTTGACGAAAGGAAGAATAGTAATGAAAGACTGTCCATGTTTTCCAGGCAATAGTTCCATTTTAAGCTACGCTTCTGAGTGCTGGGGGTTCCGTGAGTACTCTTCTGCAGGGAGTGTCCTGATGGTCTGGCTGAAGCGATTATTCGGTTTGCCCACTTTGCTCCGAACCACATCATTCATTTGGAAATCAAGCTCGACACCATTCATACGTTCACCCTGGATCCTACCTCAGATACATCACCAAGGCTATAAACAAGCCGGACCATCGGCTGCCCAAGATCGTCGCAACAGAGGTGTTCCGGAGGGGCATCTCCTGGCTGGAATATGGGATCATGGCGATGAAGTACGGTGTGGAAAACTCCCTGCACTCATTCAATGGCGCGAGTTTCAGGAAAGAGGCTGGAGAGGTCCTGGAGAGATACCGTCGGGGGACACATGACCAGTGGTGGGCCCAGGCTCGGTCTTCTGCAAACATCACCCTGTACAGGGAGCTGTGCCCTGGGGTTAAGTGTGCCAGCTTCAGTTGATGCGCAGGAGTGGAAATGAGGGTTATCAATGGATGTTCAGGATCCGTTGTGAGCTGGTCAATCTGAATCGTAAGCCATACGCTACTCGTCAGAAGAGTGTCCCCTGTGCAGTCTTCATGCGAGGGTAGATCTTCATCATTTCCTGTGCATCTGCCCCACCCTCTCAAAGATCCGCTTGGAGGTGTTCGGAACTTATGACCTCTCCAGAGATCATGCAATCAGGTTGTTAGACAGTGCTGATGAATGGAGGAGGGTGGTCAGGTACTGCGAACTAGCGTGGCAATATCGGTTGCCCTTTCTCACATAGAGGTCCTAGATTTGAAGCGAATAGAGCCCTCTCATTTCCGCCACCTATTCAAATTTCATTCCAATCGTTCTGGGACCCACTTCATTGGATTCAGCGTCCAAGATTTAGTGGAAAATGATACCCTACTCGCCTAGATCGCCCAAAAACCTCGAAAATCCATTTTTCAAAAAACGGTGGAGGTGAGGTGGAGACCAAGTCACCACCATAAGAGCCCGCTGAAGATGAGCCATTTTTTGGCACTTAGGCAAAAACGAGAGAAACTCAGCCCTAACTTGCCCCAGACGCTTTCTTATCGTATTTCCTCCATGAATACGTGACGTGGAGTGAACATGTTTTTGGCGCAACTAGCACCCAAATGGAGTATATGCGCAAAGCCGCAGAATTTTCGGGGATTTTTTGGCCTGGACGTTCAAAATATCCACTTTTGCCCACATCATCATCATACTTTCCTTTTGCCAATCGGTCTGGCACCGATCTCAATCAAGTCAGTACGCAAAACGTTGTGAACAATTTAGCTCCAAGTACCTCAAAATCAAAGTACATACTCATTTGACCCATACGGTCATCCATCAGTGAAATGATTCAAGGACCACCTGAAGCCCAACCAAACCTGACCAAACCAAAACCACCAAAACTTTTGACTTTTAGAAAAGTCTACATTGCTTGGTTACATTGATCGTGGAGGGCAGAGAGACGTCTCTATTTTGGAATCCACGTATGTATGGAATAGAAGATGTCAACTTTTTGGACAAAACGGAAATATCGACCTCAGGAACAAAAACGAGGGTTATTATTTGAAAATTTGTCCTACTATAACAGTACCGCATCATGTTGAAAGTGGACTGTTTCGTCGTCGTAGTTTGGTATTACGATAATACCCAGCGTGAGGCTGTGATGAACACCAAGGTGGCGTGTGGTTGAAATAGTTTCGACCCTCTGGTCACTTCGGAACCCCTCGGTTATTCCTTTTTTTCAGTTCCAATTACAACTACCCTAATTGCGCAAGACCAACCTCAATTGCCCGTTTGACCAAGGACCCGACAAACTGTCTCAAGTGGTCAATCATGCGTAAAATGACGAATTTCCTTCGAAACGACCACCGATACCTTCGGGCTCCGTCGTTGCATGTCAGTACATGAAAGGGGTCACCGCTTATCACAAATTTGACCCTTGTTCACCATAGTGCTTAACAGACCTGACTCAAGCACTCAGCATTGAAATGGTCTCCGGAAACTCAATTATTCGTCTAAATTCGACCCAGAAGACACGATCTAACTAACATGCATTGGTCATCAGGAGATTGTCAAGATAGTTATTAATCTACCCTTAATAAACAATCAAGCATGAGGGTAGGTTATTCTTCGGAACAGGGGCATGGAGACTCATTCCAATCGATTCAGAGCCGAAAATTTACAGGAAAATGATGACCGACACGCCTAGGTACCAGAAATCTCGAAAACACACATTCGAAATGGGTAGGTAGGCACCCATTTTGACCCATAACCTCATCCAGAAAGCGCCAATCGTTCTGGGACCCATCTCATTGGATTCATCGTCCAAAATGTAGTCGAAAATGATATCCCATACGCCTAGATCACCAAAAATCTCGAAAACCCATCCCAGAAGCACATTTTTACCCCTGTCTCCTCCAAATTTGGTCCGATTGGGCTCAAAAGTTTCAAGGACCTACTACATTGGATACAAAACATATAGGCTTAGATATTTCTGTTTACAATTTGTGTGGTTAGTAGGGTTAATTCTTGCCGTTTATAACAATTCTATATTGTTCGGAAATAGGTGATTCTATGATTTTCCCCATTTTGGCTGAAGATTCTCCTAACAAAAACCACGCTTTTTGGAAAATTTTGTGAAATTTAGAGCCATAAATTGTCAGTTTTCTGGCAGCCAATTGTTGTTGTTAGTATAATTCAACAAACAAAACTGGACTTGATAACGTCAGTAGCAATGCCGTTGTTTTGGCGTCCATTTGGGCGTCCCACTCTCAATTTCGTTATTCTGGTGGTTAGCTCGAAAATAAAGGATGTTCTATTAACTACCTACGTCAGGAAATGTTGGATTGAGAGGCAGCTTATGCTGAGACCCATGTCACCAGTCCTCAACACGACCCACATGTGAACACGCAAGGGTCATTTAGTTCTCAGGAGCCATCAATGTCACGACTGCTTCCTCAGATCCGTAATTATAAATTCGCGCTCATCGACCATTTCCCTTTCCCAGCTTTTCGGGAAAAAAAAACACTCTTTATAGTCAAAACACGAACTCTTCTTTCTACCGTACAACTGCTAGGTTGAATAGTTCGTTACTAAAATTACACTACGACGTCGAATACTTTAAACTCACATTCCCGCGATTTTACTAGTCAGCAGGCAAACGAATCATCTTTACCTCTCTCGCTTCACGATTTCGCGATCCCATTACATTTTACGATTCCAATAAATCTCAGCGGAAACTACATTAAGCAATCGTAACTGGCAATAAACCCTTGTTTATTTTCCTTAAGTGAGGAGGTGCGTTCAAGTTATGTACGATCACAATGGATGATCTCAGAGAATATCTAATTGCGGATCTGAACAAAGTCCGAGTGGGCAAACTTTAATAATGGGTGATTGTTTTAGGTGAAGGGTTTGACTCTATCGAGATTCGGGATCTCTTGAAAAATTATTCATTCTCTCACACGCAGTGTATTTACCAAGAACCAAGCAAAGAAGATTTCTTAGAAGTTCCGCAGGGATAAAAAAAATTGTAAGTCTTAAAATGCCATATTTTTGAACAAATGGCGGAGTAATCATCAGTGATGGTAGTGGTTGACTCTATAAGGGTCATGCATGTATAAACTAGGGATGGTTTAAAACAAGCCCACTATTTGTAGTGTGGTGGATAGCCACCGCTAGCAGCACTGCAGGGGTGCAGGAAAATTTGGATCAATCAACTGTCAGCAATTGGCCAGTCTTGTCTCATGTATTGACCCACTGCTATATTGCTTTTCAGACTATTAAAAGACAAAATTTCAGAATCACAGAATACAACTCACAATCACAAGTTTTTCTGCTGCTTGTAACTGTCTTTGGCAAGACTTTCCAGGTATCATTTCAATAAAACATAAGTTGATCTCAAAATTCACAGTAACTTTTGATAAAACAGTTAATAAAGGAGAGGAGGACAACCTAAACTGGCGTACGGGACGACCAGGATTTCTTTCAGCAGTGCAAGTTTGTTGGTTTTCCTGAGAAAGCGAGTTGCTGGGGCAAACCTCGATGGCAGACTCACTAACTGGTGGAAACGTCGAGCAGGATTTCTTTCAGCAGTACAAGGTAGGACAAGTTTGTAGGTTTTCTTGAGAAAGCAAGTTGCTGGGGTGAACCTTGATGGCAGACTCACTAACTGGCGGAAACGTCGACCAGGATTTCTTTCAGCAGTACAAGGCAGGACAAGTTTGTTGGTTTTCCTGAGAAAGCGAGTTGCTGGGGTAAACCTTGATGGCAAACTCACTAATTGGTGGTTACGACAACCTGGACTTCCTTTGGACGCACAAGGCAGGACAAGTTTGCAGGTTTTGAGAAGGGTGAATTTCCTTCTGGAGAGGTGGGGGAAGCCATGCTTGCAGTGTTACCCCCTTTGGATAAGGTGGCATCCTGCGAGAGCAACCCTCGGCGGTCGTCAGGGGAAGCTTGTGCTCTGTCATATGTGTGCTCTCGGGTGGCGTTCCTAGTGGACTGTGTACTGCAGGCACATGGCCTTACATGCTAAGGTGATGTCTTGTACAGTGTTTTTAGTTCTTTTAATTGTTTCCTTAGCCAATATTGACTTTTGCTGACTGTATACTTTATTAATCTGAACCAACTATCAACTTGCGGTTTGGCAGGTCATCTTTAACTTCATTACTGGTTCTGTCAATGAAGTTACTTGTCCTATACTGTATATTCTTCTAATAACCAAAACAGCAGAACCATCCTAATAACCATTTTGATCTCACGACCCTTCTAAGGATCCCAAATGGGAACACAAAAAGGAGCAATGCCTACAAAAACAGATCAGTCTACAGAAAATCTGTACACAACCAACTAATGAATACCGTAGGCTACAGACATTTTGGTGGTGACATATGCATTAGTTACAGTGGACAGCCACCAGGATTGCTGCAGGGTATGGAAATTGATTGAGATGGGTTCCAAACCCATAATTTGGAATATTGACCCATTGAGGAATAGTGAATAGCGTAAATTAGAGAAAAGTGTTACCTAAGAAGCATAGTCAGTGAGCTCTTTGGACTTGAAGACATTTTTGATGTGCCAACGGATTGATTTATTTTCTTGGATTATTCACTTTTACCTTTTTGTTTTCTCAGGAGAAGCCCAATTTTGCTCGTTCACCATACAAGATTAATTAACCCCTTCCTTTTTATAAATTGATACGCGATTAAGCTTCACATTGCCTAATGCGTGCGTGGGACGATTTGTCAACGAACTTCCCCAACATTTGAATTGGAGAGTGTTATTGATTGGGCGATTGCTTCTGATTAATTCTTATCGGAAGACGTTTGTGTGGGCAGAACGTCAGGAGGCGATGGAAGACGGAAAAACGACCAAAAGAAAGGCACAAGTAGAAAGGATATAATAATAGAAGGAGCAGAGGATTCGTCTACTCTTACCGACCCACGGAAGGAATGTACCCTAACTAGGGATTACCTCTTTTTCCTCAACGTTGGAAGGCTCCCCGTTGTTTTCCTTTCTATGAATAAAACATTAGGTGGATTCTCGAAGGTATCGATATAATTACAGGGCACAATGATACGAATGTGTTCGAAACGACAGGATCTCTAACAAGGGCGACTGTGAGACGAGGGAAGGGTTGAAGGGAGCGGTTAGCTACTAAGTGGGGAGTAGATAGCTTTGAAAGGAAGGCGCTCCTCATTTACGAAGGTAGATTTTTTTAGAAAATGGGTTAGTCAGCTACTCAGATTGAGAAGAAACTCAGGTAAATGAAGCCATTAGAGGTAGCCAGTCTCCTTTCGTATCGAGAACGTTGACACTAGCGGCTTATCATTGAAAAAAAAAAAAAAAAACTTATCGCAGAGAGGTGTCCAAGTTTAGCTTGAGAATATCGCAGGATCACTGGGTCAGCAGTTTTCTCAATGACTCACACGCTTCCACGTTGAAAAGGCCCCTGAATAATCATTTTCGAACTAATACCAGCAGTGCAAAGCTTGCAGCATGGAAATTCCAGAGCTTCTTATTTACCGTGTGACTTCAGGATTTTGTCAGAGTCGTCTATTCATGGGCATAAATAGATGTGAAAATCAATAACTAATAGCAGTATGTATTGTTTATCGTGTTGAATATCTCACAGTAATGGCCATAGCTTCCTCAAATAAATATATAAAATAAATTGTGATAGTATCGTTAAGCATAGCACTAAATGCACTGCAATTATGTTTTCATACAAAAAGTCAATCTCTCCAAATCGGCCAAAAATATTTATCTGGTTTTAAGATGTCTTGATAAAAATAAGCAAATGCCCGTCCACCGTCGACGCAGATTTTGGTAGTAAAAATTTTCTAAACATTTGAAATTTTGGTCAGGGATCTGTTTAATCCATAGTTGGTTCTCAAAACTTTTCAGCCCGATCGGGGTATCATTTTCCATTAAATCTTGGACGCTGAATCCAATGAAATGGGTCCCAGAACGATTGGCACCCACCGGAAGATGTTATGGGTCAAATGGGTATCTCTCTACCCATTTTGAATATGTGATTTCGAGATTTCTGGTACCCAGGCGTGTGGGGTATCATTTTCCGCTAAATCGTCAAAAAACTCGAGAATCCATTTTTCAAAAAACACATTATTTGGCTTCTACCTCCCCCAAATTGGGTCCGATCGGGCTGAGTTTCGAGGACCAACTAGAGCTGGAAAAGGGTCCCTGACCAAAATGTGTTTTCGAAAAATGGATTTTCGGAATTTTGGGCGGTATAGGCGTGTGAGGTATCATTTTTCACTAAATTTTAGACGCGGAATCAATTGGAATAAGTCTCCATGATCATGGTCTGAGGAATAACCAACTCCTTTGTGTAACGGCAGTTCAAGTCGGTCGATTCGAAGAAGCATGCGTCACTTTCATACGTGGACGACTCATGTACGTCAGTTGCTTCATTAGGCAGGACTGACAGTAGCTCACGTGAGGCAAACAGGATCGGAAGCGCCCTGAGCCTAATGATCACCATTTATACGCATATTTCCCGATCGGAATTAGTCACCGGCGCACCATCCATCACGCGCCGGCGCCGCTCCCTTCGAAAGGAACGTTCCAGGGCCATTAGGTGCACTAGTTGACCCCGTTTAAGCCCGAAGATCGCAAAGCAAAACCATTCGTTATAAATGACAGTAGCTATTTGATGTATGAAAGTTACTTCTCATGAGTATAACTCCCTCAAATAAATTGCCTCTCCCGCCTAATCGACAACGAATGGAGTTCGCGGCTTGGTAAGTAGATTTCATGGGTTGGAGGCGATTCTCACAGCTCAATCCGCCAAAGCCTGGATATTACCATCACCGCTCAGTCATGCGTATGACAAGGCAATGAATGTGGTGACAAGCAGCTGCCATCCACGAGATAAACAGACCAAACTCGTTTTTTTCCTCGCAAATCCCATATTACCAGCAGAGTCTGCCCAAGGATCCTAAGTCGCTTCTGTAATGAGATTAGCCCAACTAGCCTGCCGTGAGGGAAAAAAAGCCGAAGTTTCCAAACGTTTCACGGTCGAATAAATATTTTCGATTGGTCGAAAAAAGATCAGTTCTTATTAGTTGAACGTTCTGCAAGTGGAAAATCGGTGTCAACGGGAAGGTTTCACCAACAATGGGACGTCCAGGGGAGTGAACTTCGGAAGTTGAGCCGATATTTACGCATCCAATTCCACTATTCTTACCGCATTTAGGAGATCAGAAGTATATCAGTAGTACTAATCGGCCCTAGGTGGAGGCTTAAGCACAGCTGCCCCCCCTAGCTTCATAGAGCTCTCACAAATATTCTTATCTCAATCCAATTCGGTGTCCAAAATTTGATGGATATTATACCTCACACGCCTGAGTCAGCTCGAAAAATCGGAAAATCATAACAACATCTACATATCTAATCGCCATAGGATATTTTGATTGGTATACAGCATCCCCCCCCCCCCTCATTCATTTGCGCCATCCTAAAATGGTCCAAATAAATTAGAGTAAACAAAAAAGGACGTGTGGGTATCATGTTCAACTAAATTTTGCATGAAAAAAGTCTATCTCTCCAATTCGGCCCAAAATTTTTTCGTGGTCGTTTCAAGGTGTCTAGATCAAAATAAGCAAATGTCCGTCCGCCGTCCACGCCGACTTTGGTTGTAGAAAATTTTCTAAAAATCTGAAATTTGGGTCAGGGACCCGTTTCCGGCTCTAGTTGGTCCTCGAAACTTGGGGAAAGAATTTGCAGCGTTTTTGATGGTCGTTGCTGTAGGTATTTCGGTTTGAGTCTTGCAAAACCCGTGTTGCACTTCCTTCACTGTTACATCGCGCACCAGTTCCTTGAAATTCGTGTATAATTTCTATAAAACCACGGAACGAACCCCAAGAACGAACGTAGTATCTAAATAAAACAAACGGGGAAAGCGGGTAAACTCGGAATGGAACATCGAAGGAAGCAAAATCGATATATGACTGCAACATTCGATTATCTTTATTGCCGCGTATATGGGCCTTCTGCCTTGATGGTTGTAACCACCAAATGAAACAGTGAAGAATTGTTTTTAATCAATACCGGTTGTTATCGATATTTCTCATTTGATACTGATACTGAAATCGATTCTCTACTAGTATTGGTCATCCCTTGGAGACCGAATTCTGGCCGTCCGGGAAAAAAAGGAGAACAACGGGAGCGCTGACTTCAGCAGATCCGAACCGCGGGAAGTGCCACCGTCTCCCACCTCCGGTGAAGAATCCGATCCCCACCATCGCGCCGGAAAATCAAAAGTTCCTGAAAAACCTCCGGCGGATTTTTGATCATTCTCGTCGACATCGTCCCGGAATCAGCAGAGCTCCTGGCCTGAGCACTGTCCTGCGCTTGAGACCCAGCCACCTCATCGCAGCCCGAACACCAACACGAACCACTCCAAGGTACCAGTGAGCGCGCCAGCGCCTCCACCACTTGTGAGCTTCGGTTTCGACGAGACATCTAATCCCAAAGCTCACTGTTATTTTTCCCTAGGACTGGCCAAGCTATCATAGGCCAGTCAGGACGGGACTTATCCAGAATCCCCGAAATTCTTAAGCCCCGATAAATGTTTTTAAAACCCTGCAACACCAAAAGGACTCCAGGTTCGCACAAATCAAAACCAAACCAAGAATAAAACACGTTTATTACCTTGTCGGGAGTTTGCTTTGACTTTAGATATATGCCGAATGCGCTGGTACCTTGGAGTGGTTCGTGTAGGTGTTCGGGCTGCGATTGAGGTGGCTGGGTCTCAGCGCAGGACAGTGCTCAGGCCAGTAGCTCTGCTGATTCCGGGACGATGTCGACGAGAATGATCAAAAATCCGCCGGAACTTTTGATTTTCCGGAGCGATGGTGGGGATCGGATTCTTCACCAGAGGTGGGAGACGGTGGCACTTCCCGCGGTTCGGATCTGCTGAAGTCAGCGCTCCCGTTGTTCTCCTTTTTTTCCCGGACGGCCAGAATTCGGTCTCACAATCCCTATTCCCCTCTCTGAGTTCACAGCCAATGCCCCCATGGTATCAGAATTCATAACAAACAATAAATAGAAAATAGTATACAAATGTGTCCCATGAACCTTGTTTTTGGCGGAATATGGTCCTGAGACTTTGTATAATTCACATCTTGAAGCGCTAGCTACAACCTTCTGTACAAACCTGACACCAATAAATGAATGTGAGAGAAATTGCCGCTCGTTCATGGTTTTTCCTGTAGGATGTAGAATGATCTTGAGAATATTTTTTCTCCTCTTATGCAAGTTCCATCTTAAAATAATAAACCATCGTGGACAAATTCCAAGCGTTTTGTTGCATGTGTGAACAAACCCTGCATAATCCGAAGATATCGTTTTACCGGCTGGTTGCGTAATGGATTCTACAGAGACTTATTTTCGAGGTCTCTTCGCTACTCACGTCTGTCATTTACATCAACAATACGAACCAGTTCAAATTTTAATGCACTTATCGCATTTCTCCGCGTCAAAACGGATCACGACGCGCATCAGGCACCCGACAGTGGACAAATTTAAGATAAGGCCGGCAGATAGTGAGAATGCCGTTCCACGTTAATTATGGCCATTTGCGACTGCGCAAGTCCTTTTTCATTCCTCATTACCTCCGCACGAAAAGATAAAATATTCACGGCTCTTCTTCCAACTATCTTGATGACTCGGAAACCACTGGGCGAGTGTCTTCTCACCTTAAGCCGGTAAATTAACGTGCGTGGAATTCCTAATTCCAAACGGGTCTCTTTAGCGGAGGATAACCTTCCAAAGTCTTTTCGTGATTGGTTTAGTGAGTTTCTGGAAAATGTATGAGGCGAAGAAAATGGCCAAAGAACTCTCCCCGGGATAACATTTTTGGTTGGTTATTCCTTGAATAATAAACCAACGTTTTCATGCAAAAAGTCAATCTATCCGATTCGCCCCAAAAATGTTTTCTGGACGTTTCAAGGTGTCTAGATCAATTAGCAAATGTCCGTCCGCCGTGACTTTGGTAGTAGACATTTTTCAAAAAATCTGATATTTCGGTCAGGGGTCCGTTCATGGCTCTAGTTGGTCCTCGAAACTTTTCAACCCGATCGGACCCAATTTGGGCGGGGTAGGAGTCAAAATGTGTATTTTGAAAAATGGATTTTTGAGATTATTTGCAATCTAGGTGTGTGGGGTATCATTTTCCACTAACTTTTGGACGATGAATCCAATGAGACGGGTCCCGGAACGATTGGTGCCTTCTGGATGAGGCCATGGGTTAAAATGGGTGCCTATCTACCCATTTCAAATGTGTGTTTTCGAGATTTCTGGGGCCTATTCCTAGAAACCTCTCACTCCACGCTTCGCGACTCTTCATTTCATACTCTTCACATTGAAAATTACGAAGAGTAGGAGAACTTCCTGTTCCTAGAAACCTTTCACTCCAAATTTCTTGTTCTACTCGAAATGTAGAGTAAGTTGTTGTTGTGTATCTATTTTGTTGTAACCTTCCTCGCGCTTAGGACACCTAAACGAGAAAAACTCAAGACTTCTACCACATGTATATTCGAGGTATACGTTATCTCCTAAATGATATTTGGAGAGTACTCAACTATTTAGCAAAGTCATTGGATACTCTACAAAAAAATGGACGAATCTTCATTTGAAACCCACAGCATCTTGACTCTTCAATTCACTCTACATCTTCATAACGCTCTGCATTTCTACGAACAAAAAGTTTTCGTAGAGTGGGGAGTTAGCACATTCAGAGTGGAGAGTGAGGAGTGAAGAGCTTCTAGGAATAGGCCCCTGGTACCTAGACGTGTGGGGTATCATTTTCTACTAATTCTTGGACCCTGAATCGATTGGAATGGGTCCGGGACTCGCCACACCCACTGTTTCCCCCATTTTTCCCACATGTTGAAGAAATGAGTCTGCCATGCGCCTGATCCGAGGAATAACCAACCCGTGTGTAGGAATTTGCAGCGTTTTTTGAAATACATAGATCAAAGTGAGCAAGTATGATTGCGTCACACCTTGTGATCATTCCATCACAACAGGCTCTTTTAGGATGGACCCTTTTTGAAAACTCCGCGAGGGTTTTGAAACTGAAAAGAGTGACAGGAAGTCTTTGAAGGACCAGGGGTTCTCAACCCTTTGTGGCCAGGGTTGAGGGTAGTTCTCGCCATCATCAAAAGAGCTCCCCTTTCCGCTTCAAAAAGTACGCTCTAGCTTTCGAGATTATGAATTTTTTTCACGTCCGTGGAAGAAACAAAAAAGAAAAAACTCTCGAAGCCACCAAAGTCTCGAGCGTTTTTGTGCGTCGCGTCGACCCTTCAGAAATCATATCTACCGTCGTGACCGGAGGATAGGGAATGGTTTAAACAAACATGACGTTTTTGCTTGTATAGGCGAGAACAAACACAGATTGTCTCGTGCTTTCCAGTCACTTGGGGGACCCCACTTGTTCTGGTGCTTTCAAAGTGTTGGATTACATCTGGGACTTTTGTGTACCGTTCACACGGGCGTTGACTTGCGCTCCTTAAGCTGCAAATCGTTCCTGAAAATGGAACTTGTGTCAGGAACGACGTTCTGCGTGAAATGTACTGTTGAAATCGGCACTTGCGGCGTTGAGAAGGTTAAATACCGTGACTTTCACGACTTGGCCTTAAAGGTAATTAAGTTCGAGATAATGTCAATTGTGAGGAGAACCGTGAGGAAATGTCGGATCCGTTTTCACTTCCCAAGGCGAGATCGTCGAACGTTCACTTGCACCCTGCAGCGGACCTTGGAGGCTGAAGTAGGCCACGCGATCGACTGCCCATTTTAATTTATTAATCCGGACGTATAGAGGCGGGCGAAGGAGGTTTTATAAGATCCAAGGACACTCGAGTGCATACATTGGCGGTTAAACTACTTATAAAAACCCCTTAGTTGTTGACCTACGACAAGCCCAGGTCAAGTGACAGAGCTGTTTTAACAAAAAGACATAGATAAGAATTATACGGCAATTAAATCAAAAATACCTAATAGATGGAGAAAAATGTCCTTCGACTTGATAAAGGTCAAATTACTCAGGTCCTCAATTAACTGAATAAGTGGTAAATATGAATTTTGGGGATAAATAATATCGTAACCCCCAAAGAAATCAAGACCAGAAAATTATACAAACAAAAACTACAAATTATTTCATAGGGGTTGGTTATTTTTTGGACCAGGGGTATGGGATTCATCAGAACCGATTCAGGGTCCAAAATTTAGTGGAAAATGATATCCAGAAATCTCGAAAACATAATCAAAATGGGTTCATAGATACTCATTTTGACCCATAACCTCTTCCGGTGAGCTCCAATTATTCCAGGGACCCATCTCATTGGATACAGCGTCCAATGTCCGTTTAGTGGTAAAACCAGGAGCATGAAGACTCATCCAAATCAATTCGGCGTCCAATATTTAATTAAAAATGATACCCCACACGCCTAGATCGCCGAAAATCTCGAAAAACCATTTTTCGACATACACATTTTGACCCCTACCCCGCCCAAATTTGTTCCGATCGGGCTGTAAAGCTCCAAGGACCAACTAGAATTGGGAACGGACCCCTGACCCAAATTTCAGATTTTTAGAAAATTGTCTACTACCAAAGTCGGCATGGACGGCGGACGTCGTACAGTGGACGGCGGACGGACATGTGACTTCATTGATCTAGACACTTTGAAAAGCCCAGAAAACATTTTTGGGCCGAAACGGAGAGATTAACTTTTTGCATAAAAACATAGGTAGATCATTAAAGGAATAACCTACCAAAATGTAGATGATTGGTTTCAATTCATTCATAATTTGGTTCATTGGTTTGGACGTTTCAAGGAGTCTAGATCAAAAAACCAAAATGTCCGTCCGCGCCGTTTTCGCTAGTAGAAAATTTTCTAAAAATCTGAAATTTGGGTCAGGGGTCTGATTCCGATTCTAGTTGGTCCTTGGAGCTTTTCAGCCCGATCGGAACAAATGTGGGTAGGGTAAGGGTCAAAATGTGTTTTTTGAAAAATGGATTTTCGAGTTTTTGGGCGATCTGGGCGAGTGGGTTATCATTTTCCTCTATTTCCATTTCGATTTCGATTTTTTTGGGATTCTAAACTTTCGAAATTCTTTCCGTTGAAATTGGGAGCTCTCTTCCGTTTATGTATACCTTCCCGGTGAAATCTGAATTGATAAGCAGTACAGTTACGAATACACAGTAGCGATTTCACTTTGAACTATGTGGAATATCCCATCGTTACGTTTCCTTCCGTCAGCCTTGGTGGCCTAGCCGGTCCATTAATTTCTTTTTTTTTTTATTCTCAAAAGACACCGGGTTGGGCCATTGAGTATAGCGATAACTTCCGTCCATGTTCATTATAGCCCGGATGGAGATAATCATGCGTGTTTAATCTAACACCTTATCAACTGTTGTTTGTAACAAAGGAACTATATAAATGGAGATGGATGATGATATCTCAATAGCCTAATAAGACTCCATTTCTCAACAGGCCGAGTGTGAAACGTTTAGTAGCTCATGCGCCAGACTCGAGTCCTCCAAACAACGTGAATTGTCGATCGTCATCGTGAAGGGCAGAAGAGATTTGGGTCGCCGGTGGATTGCTCATTCTGAGCATGACCTGGCGTCTTGTGACGCTCTGAGTGGCCTTGTCGAAGTCAGTATTTGCTTTGGCAGCTTTCGTTGCGTTGATCTCGTCATGGTTGCTGTAAAGTTGCCGAAGAAGTAACGAAATCTTTTCTCGCTTTGTCATAAAACTTGAAAGAATTCAATTTCTTTTATTCATTAATTTACCATTTCAAACTGTATTGTTTTCGATGTCATGTGCAATAGGGTGGGTCGAAAAAAATCGATATTTTTTTTTCGGATCGTAATACCGCGGAAAAGTTGCTAAATGGTATGACTAAAAGGGGGAAAAAATATTAAAATTATCGGATGTTATCTTCCGTTCGCGCATAAGCTCTAAAGTTTTGAAAAAAATAATTTTTTTTTGAAAATTTGTAATAATTTTTTTTTACGATATTTAATATGTAATAGTGAAAAATGTCATCTACGACACACTAACAAAGTAATATAAAAATACCGGTATTGCACTTCAACATCTTCCGTTCGCGCATGGACATCCAAATATAGCCAAAATACAAGAAAATCGGATTTTTGTCCTATTTTCTTTTCATGTATAGTTACAGATATCAATAATGTAATACCTAATACCTGATTATACATGTTCTGATAGTTAAAGAAAAAAAAATTCAGACGTAATTAGGCTTGGTTTTTCGATCGCGCACAGCGATACAAAACTTACTGTCAGCGCCACTAGCGGGTCAACGACCCACGCCGCGTCACGTGATACCCCCTCTTTTCGGATTCGGATGTCCATGCGCGAACGGAAGATGTTGAAGTGCAATACCGGTATTTTTATATTACTTTATTAGTGTGTCGTAGATGACATTTTTCACTATTACATATTAAATATCGTAAAAAAAAATTATTACAAATTTTCAAAAAAAAATTATTTTTTTCAAAACTTTAGAGCTTATGCGCGAACGGAAGATAACATCCGATAATTTTAATATTTTTTCCCCTTTTTAGTCATGCCATTTAGCAACTTTTCCGCGGTATTACGATCCGAAAAAAAATATCGGTTTTTTTCGACCCACCCTAATGTGCAATGACCGACCGAACAGATAAATAGCAGTTGAGGCACTGAGTTTCAAAACCCGCTTGTTCCGAATCAAGCAATTTTGCAAAAAACGCCAAAAAGTCATACCTTCCTATCCTGAACGATTTTTTTCGATTGCTTTTCTTCTTATTTTGTGCGGTCGGTCACACTGAAGGCATACAACAAGAGAACCAACATACAACCAAAAAGAGAAAAAATCTGCAAATTCTTACACACGGGTTGGTTATTCCTCGAATGGGGGAAACAGTGGGTGTGGCGGGTCTCAGACCCATTCCAATCGATTCAGGGTCCAAAATTTAGTGGAATATGATACCCCACACGCCCAGGTGCCAGAAATCCTGACACATACCAAATGGGTGGATACATACCCATTTTGACCCATAACTTCTTCCGGTGGGTGCCAATCGTTCTGGGACACACATCATTGAATTCAGCGTCCAAAATTTAGTGGAAAATGATACCCCACACGCCTAGGTAGCAGAAATCCCGAAAACACATATTCAAGATGGGTGTATCTATGGGGCACTACGACACTAATTTACTAATATAATATTGAGAAAACGTAGGTAATTTAGAAGGCTATAATAATTGTATTAAATTGAATTGAATGGTACGGATAAAAAAGCTCGGACAGTAAAAAGAATTGTAGGCAACTGCTCAAAATTGGTTGCTAAGTTTAACAGCTGGTTATAAACAACAGGATATGACGATGTGTTTTGTTTGTCTATTCGGCTGAAGTCACCCACATGGGTAATAAATACCCAATTTGACCCATTACTTCTTCCAGTGGGTGCCAATTGTTCTGGGACCCATTTTATTGGATTCAGCGTCCAAAATTTAGTGGAAAATGACACCCCACTCGCCTAAATCACCCAAAATCTCGAAAATCCATTTTTCAAAAAACACATTTTGACCCCTACCCCCTCCAAATTTGGTCCGATCGGGCTGAAAAGTTTCGAGGACCCATCTCGGCTGGGAACAGACCCCTGACCCAAATTTCAGATTTTTTGAACATTTTCTACTACCAAAAACGGCGTGGACAATGGACGGCGGACGGCGTACGGCGGACGGCGGACGGACATTGACCTTTTTTGATCAGGACATCATGAAACGTCCAGAAAAAAATTTTGAGCCGAATCGGAGAGGTTGACCATTATCATGAAAACATAGGTTGATTATTCAAGGAATAACCAACCAAAACAGAAAAATAAAGCCCCATCTCCTGAAACCTCGGATGATGAGAAATGAGTAGAATTAGTGACATCAGTCTTCGGAGCGAAAACGACCTGCCTAGTCATCCCAGAACTTGCCACTATAATTCCTATTTTTAATTCTTATTTTTATACAAATTTTGACATGTTCTCTTCAATTTTGCTAATAAAGACGTTTTTTACCTTTTACTCCAATGCTTTGTACTTTGTTTTTACCTTTGTAAACGTTACCAATTAAGAGAGGACGGAAGGTGGGCAACAAAAAAAGTGCATAGCTTTCACTGGAAAATTCGGAAATTAAAAAATCATACACAGAATTGTTTATCCTTAACTGCTCTTTTGTGCACATTTGCCCCAACAGTAAAACAACTGAATTGTATAAGATTTCCATGTGGCGTACACATTTACCCCAACTTGTGGGGCAAATGTGTACTTCGAAGGTGGTTTTAAAAACACGGGTTGGTTATTCCTCGAATGGGGGAAACAGTGGGTGTGGTGGGTCCCAGACCCATTCCAATCGATTCAGGGTCCAAAATTTAGTGGAATATGATACCCCACACGCCTAGGCACCAGAAATCCTGACACATACAAAATGGGTGGATACATACCCATTTTGACCCATAACTTCTTCCGGTGGGTGCCAATCGTTCTGGGACACACATCATTGAATTCAGCGTCCAAAATTTAGTGGAAAATGATACCCCACACGCCTAGGTAGCAGAAATCCCGAAAACACATAATTAAATTGGGTAATAAATACCCAATTTGACCCATAACTTCTTCCAGTGGGTGCCAATTGTTCTGGGACCCATTTTATTGGATTCAGCGTCCCAAATTTAGTGGAAAATGACACCCTACTCGCCTAGGTTGCAGAAATCCCGAAAACACATATTCAAAATGGGTAATAAATACCCAAATGACCCATAACTTCTTCCAGTGGGTGCCAATTGTTCTGGGACCCATTTTATTGGATTCAGCGTCCAAAATTTAGCGGAAAATGACACCCCACACGCCTAAATCACCCAAAATCTCGAAAATCCATTTTTCAAAAAACCCCTACCCCCTCCAAATTTGGTCCGATCGGACTGAAAAGTTTCGAGGACCCATCTCGGCTGGGAACAGACCCCTGACCCAAATTTCAGATTTTTAGAAAATTTTCTACTACCAAAAACGGCGTGGACAATGGACGGCGGACGACGTACGGCGGACGGCGGACGGCGTACGGCGGACGGCGTACGGCGGACGGACATTGACCTTTTTTGATCAGGACATCATGAAACGTCCAGAAAAAAATTTTTAGCCGAATCGGAGAGGTTGACCATTATCATGAAAACATAGGTTGATTATTCAAGGAATAACCAACCAAAAACAACAATACAACCATGAAAAAAATAGTTGTTTAAAATTCTTTGGGTGATTTGTAATCTAGAGAAACGCCGCTAAAAGATGAAATAACAAAAATAAAATTCTGAATAACCCCCTCCCCACCACAGGCTGAAAGAGTTGAATTTCGTCAAAACAAGTACACAATTACCCCACTTCACCCTACCAGAAATTCCGAAAACACACATTCGAAATGGGTAAATAGACACACATTACTTATCTCAGTGGATGCCGATCGTTCTGGGACCCATTAAAAGCCTTTTTAGGTCCAAAATTGATAGTTAAAGGTCAAAGATTAGTAGTAGAAGATCAAGAGTCAAAGATCATAGTGGTTAAAGGTCAAAAGTTGAAAATCAAATATTAGTGGTTTAAGGTCAAAAGTTGAAAATCAAATATTAGTGGTTTAAGGTCAAAGGTTTAAAAATCAGTGGTTAGTGGTTAGAGGTCAAAAGTCAGTAGTTAAAGATCAAAGGTTGGTGGTTAAAGGTCAATGGTTAGTAGTAAAAGGCCATGGTCAAAAGTAAAAGGTTAGTGGTTAAAGGTCAAAGGTCAAAAGTTAGTGGTTAAAGGTCAGAGGTAAAGGATTAAAGGTCAACGGTCAAAAGTATTGCCCTAAGACTTGAATGAATTCAATAATGACAGGTTAAGTTGAACAAGTTTTTAAAACATTGATACCTAGGCATCACTCAAGTAACCCAACAAGCGAAAAATGTCCCCCTTTCTACTGCTTAAATGTTATATTCCTCCCAGTATGTCTTCAATGAAATGTTTATTGTGGTTTTTGTACGTTAAATCGATTGGAATGAGTTTTCATGCTCCTGGTCCGTAGAATTGGAATTACTGGTGATTGATCCCACGGGGGATTTTCGCGTGATAAGCTGTGCCAACGTGTGGGCGACGGTCAAGATGAATCCTGGCGAACCTGACAGGACACGAGGCGTTCTTCAACCCACCCCCTGCAGAATGACCAGGCAATTGTTCCGAAGAAAAACCATTTGTCTCCGGATGTGAAGCCACACGACCTCAAAATCGCTCCGAACAGTCGCTAGTGACAGTTCAGAGAACCCATCGATGTTTCGTCACGTTTCAAACCCACCGAGTTCTCTTTTTCCTTTCAACAACCTCTGATTGTTAGGATGTGTAATGAGGACTGAACGAAAATCCTCTCCCAGTTCTGATTCATGACAGACAGTTCAGTTTTAACTTTGAATATCCTTTGAAAATCGAGTTTACCAACCATGGATTTGTTGGTCAATTGTGAACATTCTTCCTTCCAGGCATCAACATAGAACTTTAGTAAAAGGTCATCTCTCCCAAAACCTAGTTCACTCGTCCTAACATTGGATTTAGAAATATCTATATTGTGAAAATTTAATGAAGAATCAATTTAACCCGGGAACACTAATGTAGGTCAGTATGACTCCCATAGAAGTTTGTATGTTTACTGTCTTGAAGCTTGAAGTGCTTCGCAATTTGACAGGCAAACCTAGGCAATCTAGTTCCAGATGAGAGGTGTAGCAGCAACATGTCTGATGGTGAATTTACCTAACCTTCCTTGTAACGTAGAAACAAACGTAAGGACCAGGCCTGGAATCTACCTAGTTGAAACTGTGCTGCATTGATGAGCCATAACCATCTCTTCACAATCCTGTATCCAGCGGTAACGTTCATAGGGCAATTATGTCTGAGTCTCAATTTTCATTTCTAATTATATGACTTGGTCTTGACTGCTTTGAAAAGCAAAGTCTCACTTTGCCAAGTTATCCCCAATTTGGGAAATTTGGGATATTTTTGTCAACAACTGCAACTGCCGACGTCGGAGTCACAATGACTCCGGTTTAGTGTTACCGGGTTAACCCAATGTAACATTCTGGAAGAACGTCCAGAAAAAAATTTTGCGTTTTGGTTGATTATTCCTTGAATAATCAACCTATGTTTTCATGCCGTCAACCTCTCCGATTCGGCTCAAAATTTTTTTCTGGACGTTTCATGGTGTCTAGATCAAAAAAGGTCAATGTCCGTACGCCGTACGCCGTCCGCCGTCCATTGTCCGCGCCGTTTTGATGATACCCCACACGCCGGTCATAGTGGTTAAAGGTCAAAAGTTGAAAATCAAATATTAGTGGTTTAAGGTCAAAGGCTTAAAAATCAGAGGTTAGTGGTTAGAGGTCAAAAGTCAGTAGTTAAAGATCAAAGGTTGGTGGTTAAAGGTCAATAGTTAGATTGAATGATGGTAATGATTGAATTCAGCGTCCAAAATATGATCGAAAACGATACCCCTAGTCGTGTGGGGTATAATTTTCCACTAAACTTTGGACGCTGAATTGATTGGATTGACTCTCCAAGTGACTGGTCCGAGAGATCACCAGCCCCTTTGAATGAATTTGCAGCGTTTAGGGTTCTAGTTTTGAGCAGCACACTGCCGTCACATGTAATTCGTACCTTGTCATTTGTAATAATGCCTTTTGGATGGGGAACAACGTTAAACCGGATTTTGTTGATGTTGTTATGATTGTTAAACTTCTTGTCCATTTCAGTTCGTAGACCTTGGACGATCAAGAGACGAAGGCCAATCGAACGATAAGAAGCAGAAAACAGCGTTTTTGATGAGACTCGAAAAGATACCGGGCGGTCGAACCAGCGGGAGGGGCTTTCGGCTGATATATCGTGCACTCTCGATTAACTTCCTAACGGTGTCGGAGTTCGAGGCACTAACATCTTCACTCTACCGATCTGCCCCATCACCTCTCGGCATCTTCCACGTACGAGGGTTGAGAGACGACTCCGCCCCCCTAGAGAGTCAAGAACCCCCCCTAGGGCAGAATGCCTTTTGCCGCTCTCTACCTGTGCAGAAATAAGAAAAACAATTTCGAAAAAGGATAGTAATAATAAAGTGTATGATATAATAAAAAAAAATTTAGTATAATCTTAATAATCTGCGTTGGAATCCTTGATAGCTACATGAAATAAAGAGAAGAACGAAGTTTGCAACTCCAGACTTAAGCAAACTTTGAAGAAGTTCAACTCATTAAGACTGACCGCCGAGTGGATTCCTATTCAAGTGAAAAACCCTGCCAATTATTACACACGGGTTGGTTATTCCTCGAATGGGGGGAACAGTGGGTGTGGCGGGTCTCAGACCCATTCCAATCGATTCAGGGTCCAAAATTTAGTGGAAAATGATACCTCGCACGCCTAGGTTGCTATGGCGGAGTTCCACTAATCATGGACACTGAATCGATTGGAATGGGTCTGGGACCCGCCGCACCCACCGTTTTCCCCATTTCCCCCATGTTTTAAAATCAGTTTCCACGCGCCTGGTCTGAGGAATAACCAACCCTTGTGTAAGAATTTGCAGCGTTTTGGTTGGTTATTCCTTGAATAATCAACCTATGTTTGATATTTATCTTCTGCTATTGTAATGGATTTTCCTACATTGATGATTTTTGTAGTAGGTCAATTCAATGTGCCGTTTAAAATCAGTTTTGAAGTAGTAAATCGTGTTACCTTACCTCATAGTTATTTCAGGGAATATTTATGTGTCTGAAACCTACATTTCAGTCCCTCAGGATTCAAACTGAAAGCAGATTTTCCCTTGAGAAGCTTGGGCTTATAGAGAAACCTAAAGATCCATTTAGCAGCGTCCCCCTATCTCCAATCACAGTATGTCATCGTCAGAAATTATAAATTTATACCCAATTTACAACGCTCCTTATTACATTGCAACGTGATGAGCACAGTTCTGAATTTAATTTAAAATCTAAACTTTCCAAACAAACGCCAAACCAGTTTTTAATATTAGCGGGCATTTTTTTTTTTTTTTTTTTTTTTTTTTTAATTTTTTAGATGTGTGTCTACCTCTTTTCGGCATTTATATAAGAAAACGAGCTCGTTAGACGAGTTCCCAACACTGACCGAGTTTCTCATACCGTGTCATTAGACGGTAGTTGAGCTGCGGCATCGCGGAATTTCAGAGCTTATAACAGACTTGAAAAGCGTATATTTTACCTTTAATAGGAGCTTCAAGAGAGAACTAACATCCCTTCTCACACTTAAACGCTCACTTGGAGAACTTCGACTACTACATTTACTTTTTTCCACCGATTTCTTCTTGATGCCGTCACGAGCGTAACTACTCCGTGAAAATGACTGAGGAAACAATGACTTTCATTGTGGATCCACCGTAGTATATAATTAACAACAAAGATGCCAAAGTTAAAAGGTCTATCAAATATAATTTCGGTTTGTCCTCTGTCATTACCGGTCACTTTGTCATTAAATAGATTCTGGTTTTGGATGACGAGACCATTGACTTCGTCAGCCAAAACCTGACGACGAACATATCAACAACACTTTATTCAACAAGTATTTAACACCTCACACAACATTACTCCAACGTTTCGCCAAGTCCAGGCCTGGCGTCCTCAGGGAACATTTACTCGAGCCAGATAGTGTACATCTGACAATTGGTCCACCATAAACTATAGACTGATCACCAATAATGTTGCTGATGATGTGTATATCATTCTGTAGGGATTTGGAGACCCGGTTACCAAAATGTTCCTTGAGGATGCCAGGCCAGGACCTGGCGAAACGTTGGAGTAAAGATGGGTGAGGGGATGAATGTGCGACTTTTCTTTAAAAGCACTGCAAATTATTTCACAGGAGTTGGTTATTCCTTGGAGCAGCAGCACGCAGACTCATTTCAATCGATTCAGGGTCCAAAATTTAGTGGAAAATGATACCTCACACGCCTAGGTACCTGAAATATCGACAAAAACACATTCAAAATGGGTAGATATGTACACATTTTGACTCATAACCTCTTCCGGTGGGCGCCAATCATTCCGGGACCCGTCTAATTGGATTCAGCGTCCAAAATTTATTCGAAAATGATACCTCACACTCCTAGACTCCTTAAAAATTTCGAAAACCCATATTTCGAAATACACATTTTAACCCCTATCCCCCCAAATTTGATCCGATCGGACTGAAAAGTTTCAAGGACCAACTACAGCCAGATACAGTTCCCTGACCAAAATTTCAGATTTTTAGAAAATTTTCAACTACCTACTTATTCAAGGAATAACCAACCAATAACCCTAACCACCAAACAAGAAGATATGGAAGGTTAACCCAACACAACAACTGATGTACTTTACAATTAACGAATTAGAAACCGCTATTGTCATTAAATAGTTCAAACTAATGAAGAACATGAAATATACATATAAATAAATAAGTGATGGCAACTGTCAGTGTATTTAATAATGCCACAAATGTCATGAAATAATTTAGCAGAGAGGTTAGGTCGGATCTGTACAAAATGGCTGTTCTGATGGAGTATTGTCCCTCAATCTTGTGAGTGGGGGAGTCCAATGTTTAAAATGTTTTGTTTGGAACTAAGCAATCAGTTGGCTTCGGAGAATCGGTATGTTGAGATGGTTGAAAAGAGCGAGCTTGTTTGTTCTCGCGCCCTGTCTGATTATTATGATCCGAAACGGAGCCGCTGGTCTGTGAGGTGTTGGTAGGATGGAACAGGCTCCAGTGACGAGATAATGAACCGACCTTGGAACACTTTTTTCCCGTAGGGATGCCCAAAGCCCAAATTAGAGGCCAGTTATCCCTGGAGCAGGCACCGACAGTAAACAAGGGGACTTTCGTTGGTGATTGAGAGCCTTCCACGGTTGTAGTCTTCATCTTCATCTCCGCCCATGAGGATGATGCGGCCGAAAGTCGGCAGGTGAACCCCCACCCCTATGGGAGGGTTTCCAACTAAAATCCATCATTAGCTACAAACCCCGAGTTTCCCATCTGCTCTCATAATGGTCGAGCAAATGTGTTATTAGGTCGGGAAGCTGCCCAACAAAATCCGTCCCTATTGTTGACACTTTGTCGATACCCCTGAATCCCTTGTATTGTGCGATGTTACCGAAACCCACGTTTCTGCTCCCATAACGAATTTCAAGCGCAGCAGACGATCACTAGAGAGTCACACGTGTCCTAATAAGCCCCTCTGATACGTGACATTAACACCCATTTTTATACTTCAACTGTCACCTTCCCACTATAACAGTATTGTACAGTCTATATAATATTTCGTGTGAAGAACCCATCCAGGACTGCAGCAGAAATCCCTTCACAATCAACACGGCAAAAAATCTGCAAATTCTTACACACGGGTTGGTTATTCCTCGAATGGGGGAAACGGTGGATGTGGCGGGTCCCGGACCCATTCCAATCGATTCCGGGTCCAAAATTTAGTGGCAATGATATTCCACACGCTATTCGCCCTAGCCTACACCATGGCGCGTAGTTAGAAAGGATGGATATCTTTTCAAACCCGCTAGCGGCAGAATGGAGCTCTCTTACTACGCACACCTGTTCAATGACTCACACCCATAATGCAAATAACCCCTACAACCTAATCCTCTACAATGTTCGAAGTATTAAGAAACGCCTCACAGAAATCACAAACACACTCACCCTACACAACATACACATCGCAATATTTACAGAAACGCTTTTATCACCTAAAGCTAAACTCAACATACCAAATTATACTCTATACCGTTGCGACAGAAACAAGGGTGGTGTCCTTATAGCAGTCCGTAAAGATCTTGTCCACTCAGAGTTAGATACGACCGATAACAATGGACTTGATGCAGTAGCTATTCGGGTACCGTATAAAAACAAATACATTCAAATCGTTGGTATATACAGTAGCCCGCAAAACAAGTTAACTCCACGAATGATTAAATCTCTCCTGCATCCTACTATTCCAACTCTTTTAGCTGCTGATTGGAACGCAAGGCACCAACTTTGGAACTGCGCACGGAAAAACAAAAATGGGGAAATCATCTTTGAATTAGTCACCTCTAACCAAATACACATAATATACCCTAATCAGCCAACATACCACCCTCTAACATCTGACCGAACACCCAGTACAATCGATTTCATTCTCACAAATCATCCCCATTACATTCAAAACATGCACACTGAAACAGAAGGGGGTAGCGACCACCTGCCGGTACTTTTCAACATCGCGACCACAAACATAGAAACAAACAAACCACAAACACGTTACGACTACACAAATGCAAATTGGAAATACTTTAGAGAAGCTATCACTCAGTCCATCACGTCAGCTGCACCCCAACTAAAATCAATTGACCAAATCAACAGCTCAATAGACAGCTTCACCAAAATTATACAAAACACCCTAAAAGAGACCGTCCCACAAATTGCAATTACTATGCCTAACGTCCCCTTGCCACCCGAAATCAAGCAAGCCATACGGGATAAAAACAAAATCCGACGGAGATGGCAAAACCATAGACTATCTGAAGACAAGCAACTTTTTAACATCATGCAACGTAAAATAGACCGCGCCATTGATTTGTGGAAACAAACCAAATGGGACGACAAACTCAGTAAAATCAATGTTAAAGACAACTCAATCTGGAAATTAACCAAATTTTTCAACTCCCAAAATCAATATTCAATTCCTGTACTAAAGAAGGACGGTCAAACGGCATATTCAGAACTGGACAAAGTGGAACTCCTTGCCAGCCAATTTATCAACATCCACACAGAAGCACATACTAGGGGTAATAAATCCTTTTCAGAACAAATAAACTCCCAAGTCAAAAAATCAGTCCTCTCGCCGCCCACGCCCGCTAATCAAAGTATCAAATTCACATCTCCCAAAGAAGTCCGACAAATCATCTCCCGAATGAAAAACAACAAAGCACCTGGTCATGACAAAATCCAAAACATAGTACTTAAAAATCTCCCGAAAATTGCAATAGTAATGCTCACAAATATATTCAACGCATGCCTGAGATCATCATACTTCCCAGAGTCGTGGAAAATTGCTCAAATCACCCCAATATTAAAACCACATAAAAAATCAAATGATCCAGCCAGCTACAGACCCATCAGCCTCCTCCCCACCCTTTCAAAATTGTACGAACGAATAATAAAATCACGCCTTCAAAAAGAAATTGATAATCTAAAAATCATTCCGCATACGCAAATGGGTTTTAAACATAAACACGCCACGACTCATCAATTAGCCCGCGTAACTCACTGTATCAAGAAAAATATGGAGCAAAAACATACAACAGCCATGGTTCTATTAGACAGTGAAAAAGCCTTCGACTCAGTCTGGATCGAAGGCCTTATTCACAAGCTCCATGCCTACAAAATCCCCCTTGGTATGTGCAAACTAATTTATTCCTATCTGACCGACAGATATTTCCAAGTTCAAAATAAACTCGCCAGCTCAAAAAAATACCTTATTCCTGCAGGAGTTCCACAGGGTTCAGTTCTATCCCCAACCTTGTTCAATATTTACATCTCTGAGGTTTTTAAGACCATTCCACCAAATGTCACCATAGCTGGCTTTGCTGATGACTTGGCACTCTATACCTCAAGCCCATCCACCGAAAAAGCCTGTAACAGACTACAAAACGCAGCCACCCTCATCATTCACAACCTCACTAAATGGAAAATCAAAGTCAACACCTCCAAAACAGAAGCCATATTATTTACTCAAAAACAGAACACACCTAAATACATCAATATTAAATCCGACAAAATTAATTTTTCTCCATCTGTTAAATATCTAGGACTTCACCTTGACAAGCGACTCACTTACAACGAACACGTACAACAAACAAACAAAAAAGCACTCAGAAAACTCGGCAGGTTCTACCCTCTTTTCAAATCCCACGCACTACACCAAGACATGAAACTTCTTATCTATAAAGCCATCATCCGCCCGACCATGACATATGCATCATCCATTTGGCACACAACAGCCAACACCCACCTCCACAAACTACAAGTTACACAAAACAAATGCATCCGCCTTGCCACCAATAGCCCAATCTGTACCAACCTGGAAACCCTCCACTCCACCCTTCAGATTGACTCACTCCACATCCATATCCAGAAATCTGTTGAAAGACTCCAATCCTCACTCCCCTCACACCAAAACCCACTCCTGCACCCCATCCAGATTTCCATCAAACCCCGCTGGGGGTCAAGAGGAGTTGTGCTCTCATAACCCTCCACGTGTAAATAATTATGTACATATGGGATGAATGGTCATATTGTAAATAATGTATGAATGATTTACTGTTAAGATAGTCGTTAAGTAGCATTTTAAAATTGTAAATCATGATGTAAGGTTTTCTTCCCTTTATTTTCCTTCAATTATTCATTCAACTACTTATTTTATAATTATGATTTATTAAATTATAGAACATTAAGACTTAGACATTAGAAGCCTAAACTGGCTGGAATTGTAAATTGTGAAGAATTATGACACATGTACTATTGTAAATATTCAACCAATAAAAAATTCTGTATTCTGTATTCTGTATTCTGTACCATGGCGCAAGTGGCTAGAGCGTTCGGCAGTTACCGGAAGGTACTCAGTTCGAACCCAGGTGGTGTAACAGTTTTTTTTTACCCATAAATTGACCAATTACTTCTTCCAGTGGGTGCCAATCGTTCTGGGACCAATTTATTTGGAGTCAGCGTCCAAAATTTAGTGGAAAATGACACCCTACTCGCCTAGATCGCCCAAAATCTCGAAAATCCATTTTTCAAAAAACACATTTTGACCCCTACCCCCGCCAAATTTGGTCCGATCGGGCTGAAAAGTTTCGAGGACCCGTCTCGGCAGGGAACAGACCCCTGACCAAAATTTCAGATTTTTAGAAAATTTTCTACTACCAAAAAGGGCGCGGACGATGGACGGCGTACGGCGTACGGCGTACGGGGTACGGCGTACGGCGTACGGCGGACGGACATTGACCTTTTTTGATCAGGACATCATGAAACGTCCAGAAAAAAATTTTGAGCCAAATCGGAGAGGTTGACCATTATCATGAAAACATAGGTTGATTATTCGAGGAATAACCAACCAAAATGAAAAAAGCCCAGAGCGACTTTTGGTTGGTTATTCCTCGAATAATCAACCTATGTTTTCATGATAATGGTCAACCTCTCCGATTTGGCTCAAAATTTTTTTCTGGACGTTTCATGATGTCCTGATCAAAAAAGGTCAATGTCCGTCCGCCGTACGCCGTACGCCGTACCCCGTACGCCGTACGCCGTACGCCGTCCATCGTCCGCGCCCTTTTTGGTAGTAGAAAATTTTCTAAAAATCTGAAATTTTGGTCAGGGGTCTGTTCCCTGCCGAGACGGGTCCTCGAAACTTTTCAGCCCGATCGGACCAAATTTGGCGGGGGTAGGGGTCAAAATGTGTTTTTTGAAAAAGGGATTTTCGTGATTTTGGGCGATCTAGGCGAGTAGGGTGTCATTTTCCACTAAATTTTGGACGCTGAATCCAAATAAATTGGTCCCAGAACGATTTGCACCCACTGGAAGAAGTAATTGGTCAATTTATGGGTAAAAAAAAACTTAAGCACCACCTGGGTTCGAACTGAGTACCCTCCGGCTACTGCCGAACGCGCTAGCCACTTGCGCCATGGTGTAACCTAGGCTAGGGCGAATAGCGTGTGGGATATCATTGCCACTAAATTTTGGACACTGAATCGATTGGAATGGGTCCGGGACCCACCACATCCACCGTTTCCCCCATTCGAGGAATAACCAACCCGTGTGTAAGAATTAGCAGATTTTTTTTGAACGGTGTAAAGATGAAACTCCAATGACAAAGGAGACAAATGTTCCAAAAATGATAATAGATCTTTGTTCCTATTAAGAGGGGTTGGTATTAATGGCAACCATCGGCACCACTTATTTTTAGAGTTTGAGGTTGTCAGAGACCTGGTGCCTCTTAATTAAACAAAAAGATACTATCACTACTCAAGGCATTATGGGCAGAAAGTGCGATTTCCGCCAAAATTTGAATCACACGCCGATGAGATACATCCTTCTCCCAATATGGGTGGGGGAGTCTTATTGTTGAGATACAATAATCACTTCGAGAAAAACGCTGCACATTTTTTTTTTTTTTTTTACAGCGGTTGGTTATTCCTCGGACCAGGAGCATGGAGACTCATTCCAATCGTTTCTGCGTGAAAAATTTAGCGGTAAATGATATCCCACACGCCTAGGTACCAGCAATCTCGAAAAAGGGAGACAGATACCCATTTGGACACATAACCTCTTCCGGTGGGCTCCGATCGTTCCGGGACCCGTCTCATTGGATTCACCGTCCAAAATTTAGTCGAAAATGATACCCAACACGCCTACATCGCAAAAAAAAACTCAAAAATCCATTTTGGTTGGTTATTTCTTGAATAATCAACCTATGCTTTATTCACTTTAAAATTTATTAAATTTAAAAATTCAATTTCCGATTTGACCCAAAAAAAAATTTCTGGACATTCCAAGGGGTCTAGATCAAAATAAGCAAATGTCCGTCCGCCGTACGCCAATTTTGGTTTTCTAAACATCTGAAATTTTGGTCAGGGACCCCTTTCCAGCTCTATTTGGTCCTCGAAACTTTTCAGCTCAATCGGACCAAATTTGAGGAGGAGGAGAGTCAAAATGTGTATTTTGAAAAATTAATTTTCGAGATTTTCAGCAATGTAGGCGTTGCGGTATCATTTTCGACTAAATTTTGAACGCTGTATCCAATGAGACAGGTCTTGGGACAATTGGTGCCCACCGGAACATGTTTTAGGTCAAAATGGGTATCCATCGACCTATTTTGAACGTGGGTTTTCAAGATTTCTGGTACCTAAGCGTGTGGGGTATCATTTTCAGTCTCCGAGAGCCTGGTCCAAGGAATAACCAACCCCTGTGACAGAATTTGCTGCGTTTTTAAAAATACGCATTGTGAACCCTCCCCCCTCCCCACCAACTCTCCAGGAAAATTTTGTCTGTCGGGCTAAATAGATTTGAGGACCAACTAAAGCCAAAAATGGGTCCCTCACCAAAATTTCAGATTTATAAAACATTTTCTGCTACCAATGTCGGCGCGGACGGCGGACGGACATTTGACTTCTTTTATCTAGACATTGAAACGTCCAGAAAAATTTTCTTGGACCGAACCGGTGTGATCTACTTTTTGTATAACATAAGTTGATTATTCAAGCCCAACCATACTGGGGACCAGAAATCCAAGCTAATGAATATTGCGACAATATGATATTATTCTGGTCTCTCGTTCTTTTCGAGTATATAGGAGGATTCGGTAAAAATGTTTATCTGCAAAATATTTGTTTTTGAGCCACTTATTCATAGCCAGACTTTCATGTAAATGGAAGAACCTGCATGAATAAAATCCTTGTATAATGAAAACCCAAAAATGCGCAGGTGGCGTCTGGGCGTTGTGAGGTGATAACTCACTCAGTACGTCCTTCCACATGATCGATTAATTTTGGAGTCAAAAATGTATGTAGATTGCTTCAACTCTCCGCATTACTGTGCTGATGGTTAATAAGAGGCGAAAATTGCACCGGCGACTGACTCTCTAATTTCTCAAGTAATAAGGCGAAGTATTTTGCCAAAATTCTGTTGAGTCGACGATGAGAGGTTTCAAGGTTTTGTCTGGACAGGTGTCTAACTTTGCTCAGCTTTTAAAACCACCTCGCCCGGGAAGAAACCAATTCTTCGAGGGGCAAAAGCGTCAAGGTACCTACCCACAGATTAAAAAGGAGAGGAAGAAGAAAAAAAAATCCCAACAAAAAAAAAGGTGGCCCAAAATAGAGACGTTAGTCTCACAAACAAGGGGCAGAATCCAACAACCTGTTTCGATAGCACGTTCATTTGCCCTGTCCTCCTCCACTTAATCGAGGATTAATCATATAAATCGATTCAAAACGATCGAGAAATGGGATGATGGGAGGGAACTCTAACGAAGTCGCACCCAACGGATAAGTTCGAAGGAGATTTTGAATACAGATAAACTGCGGCGTTTTCACAAGGGCCTGCGTCCGTCTGAGGCCAGAAACCTCGATCGTATCTGACTTTTTTTTCCCTTCTTGTAATTGAATCGAACATAAACAAGTACTGACGACCTTGGAATACCTAGATAGGTTTTGAGTTTACAAAATATGGTTCAAAGTCGGACAATTGAGTCCCCAAAAATCTCAAAAAAGCATATCCAAGACACCAATATTGACCCACCCTTTCTCGGAGTGATGGCAGAAAGGTTGATAATCAAGAATGATCTATAGCTCAAAAGATGTTTTTGACAGAAATTTCAGATTTCAAGAAAAATTAATAACAACTATATACGTACATCCCAATACAGAGCGGACGGTGTATGGCAGTTCATTTCCTATTTCACCCAAAATTGTCATATTTGGCAAATCAAATTACACGAATTCATCCAAGAAATTTACCACAGGCATAAAAGCATGGGTTATTAATCACAGAATAAACCAAAATGACAGCAAATATCAGTAGATATCTAATGATCTATCCTTTTAGGATCCAGAAATATTTTTGGCAGAGTGAAAAAAGGTGTTTCTGAACGTATCTGAAGATATTTTCATCTTTCCGTTCATTCTTTGATCAAACTTGTGTTGTTAAAAGGAAACAAGTACAATTCTCCAACAAAATGTTTAAGAAACGCTGCAAATTCTTTTACAGAGGTTAGTTATTCCTCGGACCAGGAGCATGGAGGCTCATTCGAATCGGTTCAGCGTTCAAAATTTAGTGGAAAATGATACCCCACACGCCTAGGTACCAGAAGTCTCAAAAACCCACATTCAAAATTGGTAGGTAGGCACCCATTTTGACCCATAACCTCAACCAGAGGGCACCAATTGTTCCTTGACCCGTCTTATTGGATTCAGCGTCCATCATTTTGTGGAAAATGATACCCCAACAATTTTTGGATCGAATTGATAGTCTGTATGAATACAGGATGATCATTCAAGGAAAAACAAACCAAAACATCGGCATTCCCTTTAAACATCTCGATGTGTTTGAATCGATTCGTTTATGGAAATGTATATAGGTTATATAAGTTCTTATCATCTTCAATCTCTATTCGTAGTATTTCTCTTTACACTTTACCGTTTTTTTTTTTCTCAAAATGCCTGCAAAAAGTTACATTTGGTTTTTTGTGAGACGATGTGTGATGAAATATGGCGATGTTTTATGTGATAACATGTATGTTTTCCCTCCAAAAAACAATCGATGTATCGAAACATCGATGTTTCGTTTAAGAAACACTGCCGTCATCCCATTTTCATCCACTCCTCCAAAAAATTCATACAAAATGTGGGAGGCTTTATCATGCCTGCAAATCAATAGGCCGTAACTCGTGATTACAAATAATTGTCCTCTGTCTCACGAGAGGGCGCTCTGAGAGGATCATCGTAAACCCTCACCTAAAATATTTCCCAACCGGTAAGATTCGGTCGACACGAGATACACAAACTATTTTATCATTTACTCCGTGATATTACGCGGTATTATGAAGATATTTACTCGCCGTATGTTTCGTTCTTACGTGAAATCGTTCGTGTAACTTCACGCTGCGTTAAAGGCCAACCGCATCCTCTCCCTCCAAATTAGCCATATCATCCGTGACGCCTCAAGGTTCGCCATCGCTTCGCTTCACCCTATCATCAACACCTACTCATCTTTTCTCAACTACAATCTGATTAAAATTGTTCAACCCGAGTTGCGTGACGGCTCTTTTCTCGGACCACGTTCTAATCGTGAGCCAAAACCGCTACGGAGAATTTGCGTCGTCTCATATCCTGGTTGACTGTTGAGAACCGCTTGTAGTCATGTCCAGCGCCGATTAAGTCCAGAAAAATTAAAGTGTGAATCTGAATGTTATTTCCATCAAGTTGGAACAGTCTTTGTTTGAACCTTCAAGCTGCGTAGATAGATATATTTTCTCCCAAGAAAGTTAATCTACCATAATTCATGACCCCAAAAAACTTCGAAATTTTTTAAATTTATGTAATTACTAGTGATAGTCGGCCGAATTTACTCGATATCTTCTACATGGCGTATATACTCTGCGTACAGCCGTTTGCAGTACAAAAATGAATCCCTTTTGCGACCCAATGGGTTAAGTGACACTGAGTAAGTTACTGGGACCAATTTTACACTGTCTTTTTTGGCCCACGATTACCTAATTCTACAGTACCGAGAACTAGAATTATCTCAATCAATTCAGCGTCCAAAATTTAGTGGAAAATAATACCACACGCGCCGACGTTTTCAAGAATCTCTAAAACTCATTTTCAAAAATCCCATTTTCACCCCCATCATGCTTCTGTAAGCGGAAATCGATTATGGACTCACAGTGAGAGAAAATAAGAGCCTCGTCTAGGACAAATCTTGTCAATTGTGAATTGGTATTGTTTTTATATGTTAATTACAATTTTATGCACGTGAGGTTGTAAAAATCTTAAATGATGGAAAATTGGGTCGGAATAGTCTCAATTTGACAAGAAAATGCCTCCTCGGGTTATGTGTATTCCCCAGTCCCTGTTCACTTATTCTTTATTTTAAGTTTAACCCCCCCACTATCACTCTTCTTTATGAAAACATTCCTCCAATTTCAGAAAAATCTATACGGTTTCAAAAAGGTCAAAAAATAGATGGTCAACCACGAAAATATGGATATTCTCAATTTCTGAGCTTTTTCCGAGAATGGGATACAATTCCAATAGCAAAAGGGGTGGTCGTTGTCAAACTGGTCAAGCGAGAGGACCTTAATTGCGCCTAGGTGACAAAGCAGTGATTGAAGGAAAATCATAGTGATTGGTTATTCCTCGGACATGCAGCATGGTGACTCATTAGAATTGATTCAGCGTCCAAAATTTAGTGAAAATGATACCCCACACGCCTAGGTACCAGAAATCTCGAAAACACATACTCAAATACACCCATTTTGACCCATAATTTCTTCCGATGGGCACCGATCGTTCCAGGACCCGTCTCATTGAATTCAGCATCCAAAATTTAGCCGAAAATTATACCCCACACGCCTAAATCGCCTGAAATCTTGAAAATCAATTTTTCGAAACACACATATTAACCCCCCCTACCAATTTGGTCCGGTCGGGCTGAAATTTTCGAGCCAACTAGAGCCAAAAACAGGTTCCTGACCAAAATTTCAGATTTTTAGAAAATGTTTACTACCAAAATCGGCGTGGACGACGGACGGACAGTTGCTAATTTTGATCTAGACACCTGGAAACGTCCAGAAAAAAAAATTTTTGGGCCGAATCGGAGAGATTGACTTTTAGCATGAAAACATAGGTCGATAATTCAAGGATTAACCAACCAAAATATCCTAAAGTGGTTAGTGTTTTAGGCTGATCACAACCGAGTTCAGCGGTGAAACTCAGACAATCCAGTCTCGCTCAAATGTTGAGCAGTCGGTGTGTTAATACATTAGCTTTTTGTAAGACCTACAGTTCCCGATGATACAATTTGGCTTCCGAGGCAGGCGTTGGGATTCCTGAGACTGCCACAGAAGCCTAATCAGAGAAGCGTATTTCACTCCTGTCGAAGTAAACCGGTGAGCTAACCCTCCTCAGCTTCTCCATTCCACGACAGACGCCGCTAAGCCGGTAGGATACGACCTGTATTGTAACCTGCCGTGTTTTATGAGCTGGAGAACGGACTCCGCGGCCCCGAAAGCAGGTATCCGTGTTAGTTATGGCCGATCTCTTTCGTGCCGGAGCTAAGGTGTCAACTGAGGCAGATGTTTCGAACGAGGATACCTCGTTGGGACGGGGGAAGCAGATTTTTGATCTGTCGATAACGTCAGCCAAAAGCAAGAGGGTGGATGCCAGATGGAGACCGAAGATGCGACCTGATGACCTGTAGGCTACCTTGCCAAGTGAGCAACTTATCCTGCGCAACAGTTGTCGTAACGCCTATCTCACCAAAAAACTTTCAAATTAGTCAGAAAATGCAACGTCTTTTTCGTTCAAAGCTGACACACATGAATCATCACCACAGTGGATTAATCGTATCTATCAATCAAGCCACACAAACTTGAACCGCACTCGCTTATTTTCTAAAAAAAAATCGAAGATTCTCCTTCCTTACAATTGTATTTTTCATACCTATCCACGAGCCCCAATAGACTTCGTATGTCGAGAGAAAATATGGGCTGAAAAGTTTTCATGAAAGACACAATCTTAAGAAATGTGAAACCAAAAATGGCGTACTTGGCGCGTCTTGTTGGAATACGCACCATTGTTTCAATCAGCCCAAACCAAAATTGTAGTACACCGAGTCAAAAATGCCATTGAAATGCTCCAAAAAATTTTGGCACACAGACATCGTTTTGGTCCTTGTGCCCTAAACGGTTTCAATTTAACGGTTGAGTTCATTCAGAATGAATTTTCTAACCTATATCACTTTTTCCTTGGATTTTAAACACTGAATCAATTGATATTCGGACTTATTTCCGCGAAAAATGTCAAAATACGGTTGAAAATAGTCATTTTGGAAATGGTTTTTTGAGATTTTTGGTGACTTTGCCGTGTATGATACTATTTTTTGCTAAATAACAGACGTAAATCGATTCAGATGCATTCTGAATCGATTGCCACAAACAAATGTTGGTTATCGGTAAAAAGGGAGATTTTGAAAATCGCTTTTTGATATTTCTAGAGACCTTGGCGTGCGAGGTGTAATTTTCCACAAAATTTTAAGCACTGAATCGATTAAGATGAATTGCCGACAGTATTTTGGGTATTCGTACCTACGCTTATGGCCTTAATGATACACTTTCCCATACGAGAGAATATTGCTAGCAATTTTCAACGGTCCGAGTACCAACGACTTGTGCACTTACGTTTTTGACCATAATTTGGCCTGAAAAAGTAGCTTCAAGTCCACATATGTGCATACTTACATTATTTCCCTCGCTCTTGATCCTCGGCTAGCAATAAAACTCTCTCGCTGAGCCCCGTTATGAATATCTCGGAGGAAAGGTAAAACAGTTCGCGCTTATCTTCCTTAAACAAGTAGAAGTCCGTTAGAACAGCGGCCAGTGGGTGCGCGAGAAGTCATGCGCGGGTCCGTTGAAGACAGTTGTCGAGAACACGACCGAGAAAGTTGTATCAGATGTTGATGGCGCGCCACATGAACTTCATAGGTCCTTTACACTGTGCATTTGCATATAACACGCTTGGCCCGTCCCGATCCGCAGGCTCCCTTGTAATATCAGTCATACGTTTTGCATCTTGAGCGGGTTACATGCAGGTTGCTGCTGACTCGGCGGATACCTGCTTCTTCGAACGAGAATCCTCAGGACACGGAAATTGAAATATGGATAGCTTTAGAAGAAGCCTTCCTGATGGTATGGCCGAGGATACAGCGCTCATTGTGGACTAACGTTCAAGAAAAATCCATTACTGAACGACACAATAGCTCGTACATCTAAGTTGTCATAATTCTCTCGATTACACCAGAATATGATGAAAGACCTGAAAGAGGCTGAAGTAATCTGATTGAGGAAGCAATGATTCACTTTTCCTTGAATAAGCACTGAGTACAATGGATTGTCTTTAAATTAAGAAAAGACGAAGGATGTGTCATTTTGACACGTCTCAGCGGATTCAGGGCACAAAATCTAGTTGAAAATGATACTCCACACGCCTAGATCGCCTGAAATCTCGAAAATACACTTTTCAAAAATTGTATTTTGACCCCCTTCAGCAGGCGAGGCTTGACTAGGGGGCTTGCAGATTCTGCAAGCTGGTTTTCCATCTGTCAAAGAGTAGGAAATGGCAAGAAGTGTTCAACCATCTATACTTATGCTTGTGCCAAATCAACGTGTGCATTCATGCTGAGGTGATTTGTTGCAGCAAGGCAAGGGAGTGAGGAGGAGCGAAGATATAGACAATGTATGGGGCTAGATCCTCTGTCTTGGCTAGTAATTTGTGCAGCAAGCAAGCGCTTTGGACACATCTGAGGGCTAGACCTCATGTCAAAGAAAGACCTGGGATAGTTCTGGAAGGAGCATAGTGGAGGGAGTAGTGAGAAATTGTATGTTCTGCCTATCATCAGCTGACTGATAAGGGCCCCCCTCTGACGTCCACAGCCTCCATGATAGTGCTGCCAACGTAACAGGACGAATCAAGGTTTTAGTTTGCAAGGTTCACTGGTTCTGGTGATAGGCAGAACATACGGGCATGACGTCAGAGAGGGGGGCTCTTATCAGTCAGCTGGTGATAGGCAGAACATACAATTTCTTACTACTGGAGGGGATAGGCAAGAGGCCATCATTGGACAGTAGAAAAGACAGGGTGGGTGGATGGGGTGGGCATGAGGGAGGATGGGTTGGATGCTGGGGTGGTAGAGCCAGGATGTCTTTAGGGCATAAGTGTTGCATAAAATAGTATACCATATTAATTTGTCAGTATATAAGCATCCATCTTATATCCATGGAATGCTTTGGTTTTGGTTGGTTATTCCTTGAATAATCAACCTGTTTTCATGCAAAAAGTCAATTCTCTCCAATTCAGCCCAAAAATTTTTTCTGGGCGTTTCAAGATGTATTGATCAAAATAGGCAAATTTCTGTCAACCGCACACACCCATTACACAAATTTTGGTAGTAGAAAATTTTCTAAAAATCTGAGATTTTGGTCAGGGGTCTGTTTCTGGCTTTAGTTGGTCCTCAAAACTTTTCAGCAGGATTAGACCAAATTGGAGGAGGGGGGGGGGGGGTATAGCAGTCAAAATGTGTATTTTGAAACACGGATTCTCGAGATTTTTGGCAATATAGGCATGTGGTTTATCATTTTTCTCAACAATATCTGGGAAACACCTTCACATTTTGTCGTGAGCTATGACAGGTTCTCAGACACTATACATGCTCCAACTAGATGGTAACCATCGCGATCTACCAATTTAAGCTATTCAATGGGTTCAAAGGTCAGTGTTGGCTTTTTGCATTTGTTGACTGATTGGACGTCCAATTAAATACATCCAGCGAATGTTTCAACAGAGGATGCTCGTTAGAAGGGAAGAAACTGCCTTGCGGCTTTGAAGCGCATCGAGGAAGTTTCTTACATCTTAATAGAGCTGAGCTGCACCTGGCGCAAAAAAAAAAACCTCTTTCGAGTCTGTAAACAATTCCACGTGGTTGGAATTGACGGATTCACACGGTTCATGTGATTTATTTATCCGCTTAAATTTGCATCGAGCGTCACAACGACTGTTAACACCGCCTACAGACGGTCGCTATTTTCGTTGCGAAGTTTCTCGTGAAACCGAGAAAAGTTCGCACGTTCAGCGAGCCTGTGGTTGATGAAACCTTTCAAATGAGGGAACCTGTCGTTTCTCGTGCTGATTTTCATCCCTCGTCTGTCACCTGTCACATTTAACTTTGTGACGTGACGTTCTTTTCTAAATCGGCTCGGCCCTTCACCCCTCGTTGCTAAAACCCTTCATTGTCTCCCAATGCCAGTCATTTTTATAAAAGACAGCCCAATCTGTTTTGTCTGATTTTTGCTTCGAAATAGCGGCAATTCGTTCCTTCGTCTTATGTATAGCCAGGCGGATCTTTGATTCTGAAAGGAGTTGGCACCATGGGAAAACCCTGGGCGCCAACAATGATCCATTTTCAACACTTATTTCAAACGCTTACGGCTGTTGCGGCTGACATTACGTGATATTAACACCACATAGGCGAAATTTCAAAATTTCATTCGCATCTTATACGATTAACCTCCGTTTTCTTCTATTATTCAATAAATAATCAACCTGTTTTTAGTCTAGATACAACGCAGCAAATTCTTCAATAATGGTTTCTTAAACCTTAAAGCAAGAGTATGGGGAAAACAGTGACTGTCCTGGACTCATTCCAATCAACCAGCGTCCAAAATGTAGTGGAAAATGACGCTTGTGGGGTATCAAACTCAGTTATGGGTCAAAATGGGTGCCTATTTACCCATTTTAAATATGTTTTCGAGATTTCTGGTACCTAGGTGTGTGGGGTATCATTTTCCACTAAATTTTGGACACTCACTGTTTTCCCCATACTCCAAGGAATAATGGTCCATTGTGAATGAATTCGCTGAGTTTTTCGTAGTCTCTAATCAATAAGTGGTACATTTAAGGGTAGATGTTGAGGGTTTTTGATTTCTGCGATAACACATTATTAAAATCTTCATTGGTAAATAATTCACCCTTGCATATGCGTCGGCAATAAAAACTCCTCCACGGTCTAAGCTCAAATGTGTGTGATTCAAAACCATAAATTCCCCCTTTAAATGCCCCAAAATATATGATAATGTAGACTTAAAAATTCTTGTTATACCTGAACCATCCTCAGCCCGACCGCCTAAAATGGAGATAAAGTAAGGCGTCAGGAAGTCAATTTCTAAAATAAGTGGAAAAGAAGATCGAGATTTTCATTCTGGGAATTAGGGGTATCATTTCACTGTCTTTTTGACGCTGAATCGATTGCGAAGGGATTTCAACTTATTACCACTGAAATATTTATATCTTATTACTATTGAATGATTGGCTCCCAGTGGAAGAGGTTATGCGTGAAAATGGGTATCTATCTACCTGTTTCGAAAGGGGGTTTTCGAGATTTTTGGTACCTAGGCGTGTGGGGTTTCATTTTCGACTCAATTTTGGACGCTGAATCGATCGGAATGAGTCCGGGACACTCCAAACTCATTATTTGCCCTTATTTTCTCCATGCTACCGGTCCGAGGAGTAACCAACCCCTGTGGAGGACGCTGAAGAATTTTCACCGTTTTTTAAAACTCAATTTTCTCGAGATTCTTTTTGGGAACCAACCACGTGTGGTATCACATACCACTGAATCGATTAGAATGAGCCCAGGACTCTCCATTCTCATTGTTGTCCCCATAATCTTGCTTAATGGAATAACCAGCCATTGTGGAGGCGTTCATTTTGATTCAAGTGTGATATAGGCCCATCAAAAATGAGAGAGGATTAAAAACATCAAAATTAGGTTACCGTGTGTAAGGTGGTTTCTCACGAGTTGCAGTGAGAAGCTTAGTTTTAAATTGGTGTTGATCTCATTACTTTTCCATGTGAAAACGTTCGGCTGACTAGTTTTACTTGTCCGTAGGGAGACTTAAGAATCCCTTCACACGTTTTCCCATTTTACGAGGGTTCGACGAGAGAAACAAAAAAATGTGTTACCCTCAGGATAATGGTTGATGGTTGATGCTTTAAGCGGGAGGATAATGGTGTTGTTGGTGGTTAGCAGCGACCAGCGAGATCGAGGCCTGCGATCATTACAAAAGGATTACTCTACCGATGGGACCGACTAAAGTTACCGATGCGTTCAAGACGTGGATGAGACCCAGCTGTACCCCCAGCGACCGCACTCGTTATAAACACCCCTCGGTGGGGGAGCCCTTTTCTCGAAAAAAGCCGGCTTTTTGAAGAAGAACGTCACGCCGTCGCTCCCTTGAGGAGTTTCCGGAGTGGATTCCTCCTGAGACCAGCTACCGGCAGCTGTTTCTGAAGAAATTAGTCTCAGATGAGCGCATCGTCAGCTTTTTACGCGTATCAATAGTGACGAAGGGGTCCCTTTCCTGAGAAGCTCTTTCCGAAGACATAAAAGGCAAAACTGGAGATCCCTCCCAGAGGTACCCCGACCTTCTCAATTTCACCGGCAATAAATTGTCAGCCGGTTTTCTGAAGATGGATTTTCAACAGTTGTCAAACCTTTATTTTCCCTTTGTACGGCCCTAAGGGCGAGTTGGAGGAATACACCCAAGATCCTGCGATTTGTAACACCTCTGTTCAACTATTCACACCCGGGTGCTAGGTAGCCATGCGGCTTGTTGAGTCGTGTCCGTTATTGATCAGTTTCCTTTTGTAAGACACCCCAAGGAACACCTATCGATCTTTGTCAGAACCAGTTGACACGTTGACGTTCAATTCATTGCCGTTGTTTCGCAAAATCGAATTTTCGTGTGCCCGTATCGACCACCCTTGTGCTACCAGTTCTTTCTAACAGCAATAGCTACGTCACTTACACGTCATATTGGAACTGTCACATCCAAAATTACTGATGGAAGTTCTTCTAAGGGTTGGCTATATGAAACGTGAACCTGATTGCAACGTTTTTTGGCACAAGGCCACCGGTCCAGGTGACAACCACCCTCTGAGTTTCATTACAAATGGACAGGTACCTATAATGACAACACTGCGTATATTAGAGGCAGCATAACGTGGTAGACATCAAAAGGATTGAAATAAGTACTCTTATTACATGCTTCCAGTTAGCCCAGGCCAGCTTGGCTACAGCGCTGGTTCACTTCATAGACGAAAGTGTGGTGGACAGTCACTGCTTGCAGAACTGCAGGGGTGCACGAAAATTTGGACCAATCAGCTGTCAGCACTTCATTTTTCAGCAGCATCTCCTCTGGAGAATCGACTCACCACCATGTTGATTTCCAGACTATTTCAGAATGAACGTTTTAACATAAGTTTTTTAGCTGCAAGTGATCTGTTTCGCTCAGATATTTCGAGTTTTTTAGTTCTTTTGATCGATTCCTTCGCCAATATTGACTTTTGCCTGCCTTTTTGTCTGCCTGGTCATCTTTCGGTTACATGTATTTGTTTCTGTTAATAAGGTTTCTAGCCCTTTACCTTTTGTTTTTCTATAACCAATCCAGCAGAACCACTCTAATAACCATTTACTTCATATCTCCATTCTAAGGATCACATTCGGGAGCAAGTCAATGAGCACAAAAGATGCAATGCCTACAAAACATGTCAGCTTACGGAAAATCCGCACATCGGTTAACTAAAGAATACCGTAGGCCACAGTCATTTTGGCAGCAACTGGTGGACAGCCATTGAGTTTCCTGCAAGAATAGTGGAAGACGTCTAACATTAAGTGAACCTTCTGTCCCAATGTATTCTGTGCTTGGCTGTTTATGCCCAGTTGCCTAGTGGAGGCACCCCTGCAGTGACCATGTGGGGAGTTCCCCACTTTATATGCTGGGTTGCCTTTATATGAGTTGCTTTTACTGAGCGCCTGCTGTGTGGTTATAAGCCAATACAATCATATTTAATCTTTAAACAATGTTTTGGAATCTTTGGACAGTGAAACAACTCCTAAAAAGCCAATTTGTACAATTATTATTTGTTTATTTAATTTTTTTTTTTTTAAGGAAAAACTGGTTTAACTACTTGAAGATTAACACCAATATGGCGGCACACGATGAAATACTGCGGTTTTCCTGTAGGTCGTGGTTTCTTGGTACTAACAGCAAGCAGCAGATTGCTTTGGCCACCAATTTCAGAGTAATTCAGCAAGAAATTCCGTACACCGTCGAAAATGGGCGACTTGTGAAGCCTCTTATTTATTTTCAAACCAGAACGCGATGTAAACCAGATCGCTTTGCTAACGAATCTGCCGACGAATTACTTGAACCCACGATGAAGGAATCGAACTCATTTTGTTGCCTTGCGTCCAATTTCGCTAGAATATAAAGTTTCGCCGACTGCGGCAGGGGCGTGGAGTGGTAGTCAACAGGTGAAAGATCCAACAACCCGCAATTACTGGCTCCAATCAAAACGCGAGCCGATCTAACGAGCCGCGGTTGATTTTAATACCGCGGATATAATTATTGTAAATTACGCCCCGATTCGAAGCTGAGGATGGCAATTTCGTGGAAAAGATCCGGTTGAGTGGGAGAACTTCACACTTTTGAGCTTCACCCTCCGCATGGTTTGTACCTGTTTTCTTCTACTTGAACACTAACAGAAATGACTTATCTTGTTTACTTGATACGACACCGGCGACGTCACGAGAGAAGAAAAGAGGAACTAAAAAGTTTAAAGCCTTAATCGCCGGGGATGCCTTGGCGTCTGACGGTCGTTTTTCGAATAATTGAACTTAATTGGAAAATGACCAGCCTTCGAACAGACTCGCGGTGAACGAGTGAGCTTTTGAACTGCACAAAGGCGAAGGTGATTCATTAACTCTTAAAGAATGGACGAGAAGAGCGGTTTCAGCAAAAACGTGGAGCCGTTTTTTGTGGGTGTGACTCGTTTTGAACGATGAAGTCCGTCTTGGCAAGCTGTATTAGAGAGCTCTCAGCCGGAAATATCCGCAAGTCGGCTGCTGGCTATCGTCAAATCGGAGGTTAAAATAGGTAAATTGCGTTGATTCTCGTCATATTTTGCCTAAAAATTATAGGTTAGAATAAACGCAATGATGTGATATGCAAACACACAAAATTGTGCCGCTAAAATGGAGAACATTTTTGTCTTATTTATTTAAAAAATGAGATGAAATTTGGCTGGTTTTCCTTGAGCCTTCGAGACACCATATCCACCTTCCGTTCCAGATCTGACAGGCCTGTTTGCTCAAAATATTCTACGAGTTTGGCTGCCGTAGAGTCCTGCTTAATTTTGAGTGCTGTACGCTAATGTCTTCTACCACTTGGCAGCTCCTAGCTCTGCTGTATGGCTAGTGAGATTCTCAGTTACCATTTCCCGATCCTCTGTTGGCCATTAATCCCTCGTGGAATTCCCTGCCCAGGTTCTCTACTGAGTCAGTGAGGGAGGTCACTCCAAATGGCCTCCAATCTGCTCTGCTCCAGTTTAGCTTCCATGTCCTGGATGCTGGCCAATATTAGCCCAATGATCTCCTCCAGGAGCTGCTTTACCATTGCGTATGCACTCTTAAATGGCCTTGCGCCGAAGTTGTCCAGGATTGCTCCCCATTTCTCCCATTTCAAGTTGATGTTTTCTCTAACTTTTTCCAGCTTCTTTGTCTTGAGCACGGCTGGTGCTGCTGGTCTTGATTTGGTCTGGTTTCTCCTTTTCCGTGCACCACCAGTGGCCCTGTTTCAGGTTCCTGAGTAGTGTTCGTGCATTTCGCCCTCTTCCCTAGTCACCAGAGCGACCTATGCAAGGCCTCTTGCTTTGGCTCAGCGTATTAGGACCTGCTTCTGCGCCCAGCCCTATAACATATTCAGCTGAGGAGGAGGAGGAGGAGGATCCTCCTCTTCATTGCTGATCCTCCCTTCCAAGGAGGGCAAGTACATCAGGTTTTTATGCCAACATGTCCTGGTTGGCCTACACCCAAGGGTGCTGCTAGGATCACCCTATGATCTTTTTTCCAATTCATAGAAGAAGATTCCCTTCTTACTTCCTCGATCCATGCTGTTTCCTTGATATTCGTTGAGGGCGCTGTAAACCATGAACCAGATAGAGGATTTTCGGCCTACATCTCTTTCTTCTTGTGCTGTTTGGGTTTAAGAAGTATGCCTGGGAGGCCTACTAGAAGTATTGCCATCATTTTCGAAATATCCTTCTCAACCCCTCCACAACTCCACGCCAGTATGCGGAAATTGGTCCGCATCCAATCTTATCCGATCCAGTGTCCTACATTTATTAAAATCTATTACCCCTACACGTCTAGGTCCCGTCCTTTTCCCTGGCGGTAGACCAACATTTCGGATGGAGAATCTAAAAGGCGAATGTGGGAAGCATTTTCTTGGTCGATATGAATGGGATATGGATGATACGGACCATATGAGTCAACACGGGTAAGCCTGAACACGGCGTTTTGAGATCGTAGAGGATTTTCGGGCATCTTTGTTACATTTTGGACGCCAAATGGACAAAAATGAGTCCTAGACTTACAAATACTTGCACAAGTGTGGTGATTGTGTAACTAGAAGTCAGTTTGCGATCGCAACTCCATCTGGAGAATTCGTTCTCAATTGTACTCAATGTAACGCTACCCGTACAAAAAGAAATGCATTGGTTGAATGCCCACTTGTCACCCAATCACCCCCACGATTGTGAACGTTTTTCCTCGGGTGAGCAAGAACGTGCCGACGGATTCTTGTTGTAGGGCACGAAAAAGTGTTGAACAGCCTAACACGTCCAAGATTTGCTTCTCCCTACGTGTTTTTATGTCCGCATGAGAAGACCAATGTGATTTCTTCTCATCACGTCCAACGCGAACAAAGTTTCATTGATACGAGCTCAACTTTTACAGTAGACCTGAGCTATTACGTACATTGATTATGATTTATTACAAAATGGTATGCAATACAAGACATGGCGAATTCGCCTTGATCAAGAGGTCCGACTTGCTCGGTATGTCAGTAGGTATATAATATAGGGCTGCCATCCGTCCCGATTTTCAAGGTGCCCTGGGCGTCCCGTCCCGATTGTTGAAGTGTCCCGATTAATTTTTTTGCCGTCCCGATTTTGTCCCGATTTTTGAAGAATGGCGGAACAAATCACTAATGAGGATTTTCGGAAATTGCAGTCCCCTAAGAAGTGGGCAAGTTTCTTCAATAAGAATAAACACAGCGATCAATTTCCTCAGCTAAAAAGAATAGCTGGATACGTGTTTGCCATCCCTTCACACAACGCTTTCGTTGAAAGAATTTTTTCTCTGATCAGTGTTCAATGGACCAAAGAGAGAAACTCTCTTCTCCCAAAAACTGTCAAGGCCCTATCCACCATCAAGACGAATCCTGACATCACCTGCTTAGAATTTTTCAACTAGATCAAAGAACACAAAGAAGCCCTACGCTTAGTCGGCGGAAAAGATAAATACTTGCAATGACTTAAATACCTACTTCAAAATACGTGTTTCCAGAAAATGTTTGTGTTAATATTACCTGTTATATTATAATATATTCCGTGCTTTCAAAAATATTTTATTTTGCATAGGTTTGGTATGGTCATCTTGTCCCGATTTTCGTCCCGTTTTTGGTTTAGGCTGTCCCGATAAGTCCCGATTTCTAGCATAAGCTGTCCCAATTTACCTGGGAGGGATATGGCAGCCCTAATATAATACCTTATAAAATTGGTTTTGACAAAAGAAAATATTCTTCCAAAGAAGCAGCGTAAAACCGAAGCTATTAATTAGAAAAGGGCGGCATTTGCTCACAGATGTTCCCCAACGATTGTACTAGCTCTCGTCTATTTAGAGGACAAGGTTTAATTTTTAAAAACACGTAAACAATCCCTTCAAGCTGGCACCTAATAGCTACGAAAGAATTTACGATAATCGCTCGTGACTAATCAAGACCTAAGGCTGCGGTCCTGGTAAACAACCAAGTAATGGCAGCTGCTGGGCCCACTGATGACTTGATCTACCTGGCCCTTCATCCTCACCTGTCTTCATTATCACGACCCCTACAATCAAAACAATAGCCCAAAGGTGCTACGAGTTTCTCATACGCACTCTTTCTTTCGAAATCTTTCAAGTTGAGAAAAAAATCGAAGGGGCTGGTAAAACAATACGGACAAAAAACACGAATTTGATCATCCATCTTGGATAGGACGTCACTGTTACAATAGATTGTTTTAACACGAGGATCAACGTAAAGAAGTATAACTAGACAAGATGACGGCTATGAATTATGGTTTTCTGTGTACCAACGTCAGATTTTATCCAACAGATACATTCCCTCGATTGGTGCTGGAAGGGACGCTTCTATTGTTGATATGCTTTGAACATCTTCTCATCTGATAAAGTTGAATCCAATAATTAATCGTTCAATCATCCCAGTTCACATTAATTCTTTGAACTTGACAGTCAGGTAGAGCAAGTAAAATTCAACGTTGACTAGACAAAAACTCGCTAAATCCCTTGTCGGGGATAGAGATTATGGACTTTTCAACTGTCATAGGTATGTACGTGTATAGGGTGTTAACTGATAAGATAAGCAGCCATGAAGGGGTCGACTCTACAACTCATTAGCAACAAAAAATGTGTCAATTTTTCGTGTTTTTGATCTGAGGTCACTAAAACGGCCATAACCCACTTAATTTATAAGATAATCTCAAATCTAAGTACACCGATGGAAAGAGCGTCACATTTCCCTTCCGATGGGCCCCTCAACGACTTCATTAAGTGAGTACTGGTATTCACTAATTCAGTGAAAGGTAGGAAATAGATGAAAACGCGAAACTTTGTCAACATTTCCCCCTGAAAAACGCTGCAAGTTCTTACACAGATGTTGGTTATTCCTCGGACCAGGTGCATGGAGACTCATTTCTGAGTGAAAAATGGTCTTAAAATCCGAAATTTCGGACAGGGATCCGCATTTGGCTAAGGTTGGTTCTCGAAACTATTCAGTCCAGTGAGACCATATTCGGGGGGGGGGGTCCAAAAAATATTTTGAAAAATGGATTTTCGAGATTTTCGGCAGAACTAGGCGCGTGGGTATCTTTTCCTCTAAATTTTGGTCACTGAATCCAATGGGAGGGTCCTAGAACGATTAACGCTATGAAGAGGTTATGGGTCAAAATAGCTAACCTAAGCGTGTGGGGTATCATTTTCCACTAAATTTTGGACACTGATAAATTGAAATGAGCTCCTGGTCTGATGAATAACCAACCCCTGTAAAAAAATTTGCAGCGTTTTTTTCCCCAAAAATTAAAAATTATAGTGAGACTTCAGTATTGTTTCATGGCTCGTTCTAGGTTAACACTAGTTGTCAGAGACTTGTGCAATCGAAGAGCTTTCAGAATGACCCTTAAATTATGCCATATTTGAATATACCGTTGTAATACTGGTATTCTGGGGAAGTTTTCCCTCGAAAGCGGTAATTTTGGTTGGTTATTCCTTGCATTATTCCTTGGATAACCAACCTATGTTTTCATGCAAAAGGTCAATCTCTCTGATTCGCCCCAAAAATTTGTTCGAATCAAATTAGGGTGGGGTAGGGGTCAAAATGTGTATTTTGAAAAATGGATTTTCGAGATTTTGCGATCTAGGCGTGTAGGGCATCATTTTCCACTAAAATTTGGACGCTGAATTCAACGAAATGGGTCCCAGAACAATTGGCACCCACCGGACGAAGTTATGCGTCAAAATGGGTGTCTATCTACCCATTTTGAATACGTGTTTCCGAGATTTCTGGTACCTAGGCGTGTGGAGTATCATTTTCCAAATAATTTGGGACCTAATCGTTGGAATGGGTCCGGGATCCGCACACCCACTTTCCCCATTTTCCCATGTCGCAGAAA
>CM034001.1:23336546-23436590 GCA_019603395.1 Cyrtorhinus lividipennis | reverse complement strand
GAGACCACCCTGATAACACCCCCACCAAGGAATATGAGTGACAGGGTGGAAGAACCTCCCCAGTCCAGGCACAGGCATTCCAAAGTCAGCTCTTGAAGTCCCTCCTATCTATCTTGAACTACATTCTTGCTCATCCCACATAAATCAAATTTACTTCAAATGTCCAAGTGTTTATTGTTTGGTGGCATTGTACTTTGTTGCATTCCATGCATTGGCATAAAACAATCTCCCACTATCAGACTGAAACCAAAACCTACCAAGTTTGGAGTTCCAGTAGCTACAGAATTCCCCTTGAATAATTTCTAGCCTAAAACAACCGCATCTTCTGGTGGCATCGCAGAAGCTGGCCAAACAAACTCAGCTCATTTCAATACAACCTCGCATTACGGGAGGCATCCCAGGAAAAGCAGCTGGAGACAACATTCCTACCAAGGTTTATGAGTGGCAGGGCAGAAAAACCTTCCCAGTCCAGGCACAGGCCAACATCAGCTCTTGAAATCTCTCCTAACTATCCTAAACTAACATCACTTTACCATCCCGTTCTAGCTTGTCCAGAGTTTGCTGTATCCCATGACACAAAACAATCTCCCACCATCAAGCTGAAACCATAACCTACTGAGCTTTGAGGTGGTATCTGAATAAGTTGCATTCCATGTGCCAGTAGCTACAGAATTCCCCTTGTATAATTTCTAGCCTAAAACAACCGCATCTTCTGGTGGCCTTGCAGAAGCTGGCAAACAAACTCAGCTCATTTCAAAACAACCTCGCACTACTGGTGGCATTGGTTTCGGTTGCATCCCAGGAAAAGCAGCTGGAGACAACATCCCTACCAAGGGTTATGAGTGGCAGGGCAGAAAAACCTTCCCAGTCCAGGCACAGGCCAACATCAGCTCTTGAAGTCTCTCCTAACTATCCTAAACTACCATCACTTTGTTATCCCATTCTTGCTTGTCCTGAGTCTGTTGCATCCTATGCGTTGACACAAAACAATCTCCCACTATCAGGCTGAAACCATAACCTACTGAGTTTTGAGGTGGTATCTGAATAAGTTGCATTCCATGTGCCAGTAGCTACAGAATTCCCCTTGTATAGGTTCTAGCCTAAAACAACCGCATCTTCTGGTGGCCTTGCAGAAGCTGGCAAACAAACTCAGCTCATTTCAAAACAACCTCGCATTACTGGTGGCATTGGTTTCTGTTGCATCCCAGGAAAAGCAGCTGGGGACAACCCCCCTACCAAGGATTTTGAGGTCCAAGGTTATGATCGAGATTTTTGGCGATCTAGGCAAGTGGGGTATCATTAAACCACTAAATCCAACTAAATTTTGGACGCTGAATCCAATGAATTGGGTCCCGGAAAGATTGGCATCCTCTGGATGAGGTTAGGGGTCAAAATGGGTATTTATCAACCCATTTTGAATATGGGTTTTCGAGATTTCTGGTACCTGGGCGTGTGGGGTATCATTTTCCACTAAATTTTGGACCCTGAATCGATTGGAATGGGTCCGGGATCCGCCACACCCACAGTTTCCCCGATTTTCCACATGTTGATGAAATGAGTCTCCATGCGCCTGGTCCAAGAAATAGCCAACCCGTGTGAAAGAATTTGTAGCGCTTCATGTCTTGCTGACATGCAATGGGTTTCACCCGAAGTTTTTAGGTTAGCAACTTGTTTTGACTATTCCAAACACCACTACCTCTGTCTAACGTTCATTTTCCGCCCTAAAAAGCATTAAAAACGTATCTAAGATTCACATATAGGCAACAACACTTGTCTGATCTCTCTAATATCTATTGACAAATTTCGGGTTGTAAAACTTGAATTTCCTCTGTAATTGAACATCAATGATGTCGTAATTGATAAGTTTCTGTGAATTGAGTAATTTTGTTTCTGTTGACTTTCAAAACCGGTTCATATATTTTGCCTCACCCTGTAGATGAGTGCTACCAACGTCCTTTTCTATGGGAATGGATTGATAAGTTTCCGGCCTAACCAAGAGATGGCGCCACTAGGCCTACGTTGTGGTGGCGTTCGATAGTACCATCCCTAGATAGCTTACAGCTATAGTTTCAGTCTGATCACCATGTTAGTTTAGGTTTGAGAGCACGCTGAACAAGACGCCTCTGTGTTGTTATTCCATTAATCTTGTTCGATAACGAACCATCGCAACGATCTGAAGTTTGAATTGATGCCGCACCCTGCCTACTCTCCAGACCTAGCCCCGAGTGACTATTTTCTGTTTCATAACCTCAAAAAATGGCTTGGCGGTAAGAGATTTGCGGACAATGAAGAAGTAATCGAAGCTGTAAATGGGTATTTTGAGGAGCTTGACGAATCAGTCTATAGAGATGGCACTAGACTTGAACACCGCTATGAGAAATGTATCAGCATTGAAGGATATTATGTTGAGAAATTTAAAAAAAAAAATTCTTAAAAATGTTGTTTTTCTTGGTCAGGCCGGAAACTTATCGATCCACCCTCGTACCTCAGCTCACGAGCGCTCCTGTTTTGAAAAGTGAATATTATTTTTTACATAGGAACTTGAACGGGCCAAAACGGTGACAATCAAGAAAGCAGATCAAGCGTTTTATGGAACCAAACATCAGAAAAGGAGATGAATTCAAGCCAAGGCGACGCCGGGACGCGGAAAAACTGGTTACGAGACAAGTGGCCATAAATGGAGAAACGGAATGCTCGTATCAAGATGAGCTAAATTAGTTGCGCAAAATAACACTCCATGCACGATGCGTACCTTCGACTGTCCGTAGTAGGAAGCAGAGTAGAAAACAAAGGATTAGAACGTCACATGAGTGGAAGCAAGCCAAAACGAGAAGCAATGCCTGAATACAGGGCGTTACTGGTGATTGCGCGTTGTTTGAAAATTACCACTTTATTTATTACGAATTTTCTAGAAAATACTTTCAGTGACCCCACGGCGTCATACGCTATTAGAACTGTTGAACGAATACAATCACAAAAGGAAATGAACAACTCGTATGTGAGATGGCATCGCCATTTGTACTGCGTGGGATGACAAACTGCCTAAGGAAAACGACCAAAGAGAACTTGACATTCTTAAAACAGTCCTATTAACTGAGAATAAGAACGTGGTGTTGTACACGGATCAAGCGTCAAATTGCAATAAAAAAATTTCCAAATCATTTGCAACAGAACTTTACTTGTACCTTCGACAAATGATTTATTTTCAATCAAACTACCCAAGTTTTTTTCTCTCCTTTGGAACCATTTATTTTATAATTATCATTAAGTTTGATCCGGGTAATTCTAATTTTTCATACTTCTTCAACAAACAGTTGAGCAAAATATACATCAACGAAAAAATCAAAAAGCAATCAAAATTTACAAATGTCCGTCCGCTGTCCACGCGGACTTTGGTAGAAGAAAATTTTCTTAAAGTCTGTAAGTCTGGTAAGATGATTATTGCCCGGCTCCCACGTGTTCTACAACTCATTTCCGACCAAAAGTGCCTCATAACCATTTAAAATAAGTGTTCTTCCTGATTGAACCTAGGGTTTAAGCTGTCGGCGGTTCCTTTAAATGTCATCCCCACACTCGGTAACCCTCTGAATACAAATTGAAACGAATATTCAACTCACTGCGGAAATTACTATGCTAATTCCCAGAGGAACAAACTAAGAAAAACACGTTTTTAACACTCAAACCAAATTTTCGTCGTCAAATTTGAGTGTAAATGAAAACTTGATTAGACCTCTTGGTGGATGTTTTAGCAGACCTTCTCGGTTCTGCAACAAGAATGAGGAGGGCTACGAAGCGTTTGAAAAACTGGTAATTTTAAAGTACTGACCAAATTATTTTTTCGAATTCCTTTTATACTATACTCAATTGCACTTGAAAAGATTGAGAAGATAGGAAATTTAACGATCTTTCCAATGGTATTCTTAGACTTGAGTTTATCTGTAACTTGTTATGTTCTTTTTGGTGACATTAGATCGAGAACACGGAAAAAATCTTTAATCGCGAATAATTCGAACGAAACTTCCAATAAAAAATGGCTATGAGGCACTTTTGATCGGAAATGAGTTGTGGAACACGTAGGAGTCGGGTCGGGCATTACTCAGGGGCCACCCTGTACATAATATGTACATAATACATATTATGTATTAAGGTGAAATGCCTCAAACTAATATAACTAACTCCGGGGCCCGTCTCATTGGATTCAGCGTCCAAAATTTAGTGGAAAATAATACCCCACACGCCCAGATCGCCAAAAATCTTGAAAATCCATTTTTCAAAATACACCTTTTGACCCCTACTCCGCCCAAATTTGGTCCGATCGGACTGAAAAGTTTCGATGACCGACTAGAGCCAGGAACAGACTCCTGACCCAAATTTCAGATTTTTATAAATTTGTCTTCTACCAAAGTCGGCGTGGACGGCGGACGGACATTGGACCTTTTTGATCTAGACACCTTGAAACGTCCAGAAAGAAATTTTGGGCCGGATCGGAGAAATTTTTGCATGAAAACATAGGTCGGTTACTCCTTGAATTTAAATTCCAAAACAGAACACGATGAAAAAAGAATTTAAACGATGCGTAAAGTACTTTATGCTGTATTTAATCTTCAAATAAGTAAGTTTCCCTGCCGCACCCAGCGTTATCCTTCTGTGCCTAGCTAAGTAGGTAAATAACAGGACCATAATAATCAACTCGTGTGTCTTAAACCTCTTTCTTGAACCAATCTTCCGATTAACAACCATCCGAACTATCAGGTTTAAGTTTAAGTTTAAGTAAACAAGGATTTTCACCTTGAATTTTCGTCCGACTACCTTGGTCAGGTGTCGCGGACGTCGTCAGCCGTCCTCCAAAGAGGATCGTAAATTGATCTGACGATTTCGCTCGTGGCTACTTATTGCCTCACCCCCTTAAGTGAAGAGGACGAATATGAGGGTCAAGACAAACAAGTTGCTCTAGCCAGGATTCGAACCCTGGCCGCTCGGAGTACCACACCAATCCTTCGTCTATTCCACTAGACGCCCGTTTTGATCACAAGATACGCCCTCATCGAGAGGGTAATTGCATTCAGTTATTTGCCAAGCGGGTTCTAACCATTCTCAACAACAATCAACGCAGATTTAACGTCACAACACTTATCGTGCGGGTCAAATAAAATGAAGAAAATAACGAATTACAGGAACTCACCGGTTACTCCTAGTCGGTAGGTTTTCTGGACGTATCTCAAACCGTGGACAATTTCACGTTGAACGATAAAATCTATCCTAATGGAGTAACTGATCCCTTCTTTTATCACAAACGTCTGAAACAATTGAACGGTTTTGAAAGGGCGATTTGATGAGGAAATTTTGGTTGAGTGGGCGACCAATTTGACCCAAAAATGACTCACTTGTTTTTTGAGACCATCGAGATCGCCGGTTAGATCAAGTTCCATGTCAGGACGCCCCTTCACACAGAGAGCCAATTTCTTAACGAGGACTTTCCTTTCGTCGTTGGGATCTGAAGTTCAATACGAGAAAATGTATAAGAATTGAACTACAAAATAGAGCTTGTCGGTAATGAAAAGAATACATAGGAGTCACTGCCTGGCGGAGAAGAAGCACATTAAAGCGGAGTGCTTGGAAAAAGAGGAAACTTGTTGTTGTTGGGTTGGCAACAATGGTTCGCCATTTGTTGCTTGTGTGCGCTTATCAATTTTTGGGAGTCAATTCAGTGCTGACGTTTGTAGGGGAGAAAAATCGTACAAATTTCCACTTACAAGTTTTCCCGCTTTTTGTTTCGCTTCTTCTCCGCCAGGCAGCGACTCCTACGTATTCTTTTCATTACTGACAAGCTACAGTAACCTACATGAGGGAATCAAAATCTTACCGACGATAATTTGACCTCCTTTGGCATCTCCGAGAAGAGCCTCTTTGTATTTTTGGAGACTCTCGTCTTCCTGATCGGCTTTGATGATTTCCTCCAACGTTTTTTCTGGTGGCGGTTTGTAGTTGGACTCAATTTCCAGGTCTTCGACGGCACCTTCCAATTTTTGTACGGGGGTCGCTCATCTTAGGAACATAGATGGGGAAATCAAAGCTGTAGTTTACATGAGTGGAGTGAGAGGTTTCCCTCAAAATATAAATGCAGCAAGAAATGAGACAAAATCCGCTCCTCTGTCGTTGACCAATTAGATTTCATGCTACTCAGTCGACCCTGCCTCCCCCCACCAATAAATAACTGCTTATTGGTATACCATGAGGTCGTTTTTTGGAAATCAAAGAACGCTAATACCCGTCCATTTGGTAAAAGAAATTAGTCAGGTACCAAATTTTCTGGCTCAAGTTTGTCTTTAAACTTTTCAGCCCAACCGGTCCAAATTTAGGGGAGTAGGGGTCAAAATGTGTATTTCCGAAAATGCGTTTTCTATATTTCTGGTACCAAGGGCGTGTGGGGTATCATTTTCCACTAAATTTTGGACCCTGAATCGATTGAAATGGGTCGGAGACACACCACACCCACTGTTTTCCCCATGTTTGATATTTTCGACGACTTAGGCGTGTGGGGTTCCGTTTTCCAACAATTTTTGTACACTGAATCGATTGGATGCTTCTGATCCGTGATATAACCAACCCCTGTGAAAGAATTTGCAGCGTTTTGAAACTTGATATCCAGGACGTCAGGACATGAGTAGTGGTCAAAATGTTTTTTGTAATGAATTTTCGAGATTTTTACCAATCTAGGCGCGTGGGGTTATCATTTTCACTAATTAATGGGCGCCGGGTCCATTTGAAGGGGTCTGGGACACTCTACACACAGTTTTCCCCATAATCTCCTTCAAAGAAATAGCAAACCATAGTGAAAAAGAAACAATTTCAGCGTTTTCAACTACTTATGAAATGTCAGATCATGACGTTCAATGGCTTCATGACTAAATAAACAGAAAGAACTTCAGACTGATTTGCCGTCCAATTGAGAGTCATCCCGATTTTCGCAACATTCCACTCACAGGATTTTGTAGTGATTTTGGGTGAATGAGCGCACATGCTAGCCGAATTCTTCTCTTAAGGCCACTCAAGCTTTATCTCCTAACTTCTCCAAGGGTGTTTCCAATGACTCATCCTGAAAGGGTGGTTCCTAGCTTATCTAGTTTCAGGATTAGAACTGAACGTGCGTCAACAAGACACAGGCCGAGAGACTGATGTCAAAATTATAAATCGAGCATGATTTCTCTACAAGCTCTGAGCAATCTGCTGGATTTTCTCTTCAAAAGTAACCGCAACAGGCCAATCGAGATTTGAGCGGAACGGTAGATTGGGCAAGGCGAGATAACGCAACTTGTCAACTGCAGTGGGGGTCGCCGCAATAAAATGAGACATCGGCCGAATTTAAAACACGATCGCGTTCTAAATCGGTCAACGGAATTATTCCAGTTCCGAGGGAAGGTTTCAACGTTAGGCGAAGGTGCCTCAAAGAAAAACGAAATACATAAAAATATAAGGAACTCAGGGGGTGGGCGATTCGGCGAGGCGTAGTCACAACTTCCAAAATTCAGGCAGAATAACTTGTTCAGTCTCACCTTTACTCAGTTGAAGAGTTAAACGGAATTGAAACAACAGATGAAAGAAAATAAGACAGAAACAAATTTCCGCAAATGAACTGCAAAACTGTTAAGAAGAAAAATAAACCGAAAAAAACTTGAAGAACGCGACCAGCTGCCCAACGCAGACGAGTTGAAAGTAGTCGAATTGAATCAAACATCGATATCAACGTTTTGCATAATCGATTCGCTTCAAGCGATGTTCGGTTACTAACATTGGGAACGAATTTGAGTGAAATGTTTTGACCAAAAAATTTCATTGTTGGTCAATTTTACCAATTTGAATAATTTGAAATGTTAATAACGAAATTTAAATGGTACTCAATTGTGAATTAACAATAAATTTCATCAGTTATCCCTGTAAATTTCCGAAATTTGTTTTTCTGCTCGATACCTACCTTATGCATCTTCTTGCCGTCCGTTATTTTTTTCCAGGATTATTTTCTGTATGAGACTAATGAATTATATTAATTAATCGATTTCATGCGATTGTCCACTGATGTTTTCCAGGAAATCGAAGCGAAATGAAAAGAGCGGAAAAGTTTCCCTGATGTCGTCGCTAGAAGCGCTGCAAGCCTTGAAAATCATGCTTACTTTCGCCACGTAGAAGAATCAAGGCATAAAAATGTATCTACTACAACAACAACGTATAAGGTTAGCAGTGGATTTTCATCGTCGCTTTCTTCATTGATTTCAGGGCAGAGGAAATTAGTGGATATTTAGTTTGTTCTAGAGGTATTTATGCTATATTAATTAATTTTTTTGATTTAATTTGGTATTCCTTGCGTACAGGCCTGTATAATGCTGATTACTTCTACGGAAAAGCGCACTTCTGTGTGGTTGATCTCCGTAGTGGTAATATCTCGAGTCACAATTTTCTCATTATTGTTACTAACTTTTTGTATTGTGAAGATTTCGTGTGCAATGTATTCTTTCGAAGTGAATTTCCCAATGAAATCTTGAGTATGAATCGAATTGTACGCAACGAGATCTTACACGAACATCATCGTTCGGTGGTGATTCTATCATAGCTGTGCAATCATGCAAACCAGACAATACCCGTATACTTCGTGCAAAGGGTGCAAACCACCGTTATTTCTGAAGTAAACTGTCTTCTGTGGCTGCCATTCCTTAGCGCAAAATGTCAAAGATTGGCGGAAATGAAATTTGTTGGTTACACCCACCTCGCACCACGTTATATATCCATATCCATAATCCACCCATGGTCCTTCATTTTTTCTCGGAAATATATTGTATGAATATTGCGATATATTTCCGTAATATGGGCTCATTACGTGGATTTTTACATGTTTCCCACGAGCAAATGGCCTTTGGATCATCAAGATCCAAGATCCTAGATCATCTTGACGTAGGATTCAACCCGTAGTAGTGGGTCTATGAGACCCCCCATGTTTTGTTAGATCTATCAAAGATTTCCTCGAAGAAACCAAAGGGTTTGAAACAGTTTCGGAATATTTCATTGCGACGAATGGTGATCCTAAGCAATGATAGGGCACTTTTATGGAACTTTTCTGCACCTTTTATTGATATCTTGAGTTCCATTGGGCTTGCATACAAGTTCACCTCTATTCTATTAGGTAGCAATACAACATATCTTTGGTTTTATTAAATTGAAAAAAATTTCGGTTGAACTGTGCTATTAGGTGCGCACCCCCTGTTATCACTTATGACCTTCCTACACGTTTCGATATATCGAGTTAAATACACAACAGGGATGTTTTTTTCTTTCCAAATACGCCCTCGAGTTAAATACACAACAGGGATGTTTTTTTCTTTCCAAATACGCCCCTGAGTTAAATACACAACAAAATGTTCAAATATGTTGCAGAAAAAATGTTTTAGGGTATGTAACCTCCATTCCTAAATTCGAAGTATCGAAGGAACTAAGTTCCTTCGTTCGATATATCGAATTTAGTGATAAGAGGGGGTGCGCACCTAATTCGACAGTTTTACCTAAATTTCAATATAAATTTTCAATATTTTTGTAAATATGCACTGTCGGGGGCCCCTGTCATGGCGCCCCTAATATATCGATATGACCTGTCGAGCGAGATAATCGATAAATTTTAGATTAGTCAAATTGATCACATTTCAACCAATTTTTTGCAATTACAAGGGAGAAGATGGTCGTATAATAAGGCGTTCATTATTGTTTCAGGTCGCCACACAAATCAACTGAAAATGTCAGACGCTCCTGCCGGCCGCCCAATGAAATTCCCCTACACGTTGTCGGCGAAAATCGCCCAATTTCCGTTCAAATATCATTTCAACAACGTCTGGCTCTTCAAATACTGGGTCATCGCTATCGGTGTTACATTCCCAGTGTTCTACAAGATTCAAAAAATGAGTAAGTTTTGTCGCTACGTCGTTTTCTAAAATGTCCACTACTGACCGGATTCCTCACATACAATTGGTTTGAATGAGTTTAGGATTATCACATTAATGTTTATTTTTGGCGGCTTACATTGTCAGGATGACATCCAAAATTAAAACGCAGCAAATTCTTACACACGGGATGGTTATTCCTCGGACCGGGTGCATGGAGATTAATTTCTTCAACATGGGGAAAAAGGGGAAGAAGTGGGTGTGGCGGGTCCCGGACCCATTCCAATCGATTCAGCGTCCAAAATTTAGTGGAAAATGATACCCCACACGGCTATGTACCAGAAATCTCGAAAACACACATTCGAAAGGGGTAAATAGGTACCCATTTTGACCCATAACCTCATCCAGAGGGCACCAATCGTCCGGGGACCCGTCTCATTGGATTCAGCGTCCAGAATTTAGTGAAAAATGATACCCCACACGCCTAGTTTGCAAAAAATCTCAAAAATACATTTTTTGAAATACACATTTTGTCCCCTACCCATCCCTAATTTGGTCCGATCGGGTTGAAAATTTTCGAGGACCAACTAGAGCCATGAACGGACCTCTGACCAAAATTTTCAGATTTTTAGAAAATTTTCAATACTTCCGTCTAAGTCGGCGTGGACATTTGCTAATTTTAATCTAGACACCTTGAAACGTCCAGAAAAAAATCGGAGAGATTGACTTTTTGCATGAAAACATAGGTTGATTATTCAAGGAATAACTAACCAAAATCGACATAACTTTTTCTAACAAATGATTTTTACTTGCAGGTTATGCCCCCGCTAATGTCAGAAATTGGGAAGAAATCAGACGTAATGCTTTCACTCCCCACAGCGATCATTAAGTTCTTACTCTCATATTCTGTGGAATTCACTAGACCGTAGCGGAAGAAAATTCATCTCCATTGTGGCAATGTAAAATTATCAATAAATTGTTGTTTTTGGCGTATGAATTTATTTTATTATCCTTCAACCGTCTTGTTCTATTTTTTATCCTCAGAAGTACTAATGGGCTCTGCCCTGGTTACTGATGGAAAATTTGTAGGGTAATGAGACCAGTAACAGACATCACTACTTCAATTCTAAAAAATAAGCATTTTAGGCTGGTAAAACTGAAGTTGGTATTGTCCATGAGTTTGGTGTAGCCATCTAGTGTCATCTAAGTGAAGTTCATAAGCCAGAATGTATTCAGAAGACAGTAGTGGAAGATGGACAGCAAAGCAACCAAGAATCCAGTTTGAGTTGGCTGCCATGGATAAGGAATCACTGCTTCTTCCATGCTTGCTGTGGTAGCTGGTTTTGTTCAGGAGGTGGGTGTTTTCAGACATCATTTCTCATTGCTGGTAAGGTGAAGGTGTTCTATCAACATTTAAACTATGCTAGTTTTATCTGTCTGTAACTCATTCCATGACTGCAACATCTCGCTACCCTATCTCACACAAAATGAAATTTTATTCAAGGACTGCACTAAATCGTTTCCTAGGTGGAAAGCTCCATGACGATAAACTCAAACATTTAGATTCTCAGTACAAGATCAATCAGGGATCACATTCTAAATTCCACAGATATTTCTGTCTACATTTCAAGTTAATGTGCAAATAGTTCCAGTTAGGTAGAAGTTACGGGCAAAATGGATGAAGCATACGATGAAGCAAGAAAGAGGATGGATACCAAGAATAATGAACACACAAAAAAGTTGAAAACCCCTGCAATGTACGCTCTTGATGTTTATGTGCAGGCATTCACCATGGAAGGACTCAGTAGGGATAGTTACAAAGAAGACAGTTTGAGGATCAGGTATTTGGTAATAGTACATTAATTATCAAGTCATATTTAAATGTATTGGACTCTGGTGTAGAACTTGGTACTCAAAATGGCTACTTAAATCCAAATTACAAGCCTGAATTGGCTCTGGATGGTATTAGCAGACTTCCTACAAGCCAAACACTGGCTAGAGAGTGACTCTGTTTTATTTCTTATGTGCAAGCAACATCCAATTTCTTGCTGGCATAAGCAGGACAGTTGTTTTTAGAACCCTCTTATTACCCAAGAGGATTTCTCTGGAGAAGAAGAACAGCTATCAAACTTGTGTTGAGCTGAGTACTGTATAGCTCAAAGACATTTTACCAACCCTTGTATTTACTCAGATTCAAATTTTTGGACTACGCCTGTATTGAAGTCAAAGCGAGTGGCTCGAGGGAAGCTTTTCCAGATGAGACAACCAATGGCAGTTCATCTCCACCCAGTTCTCCAAGCACACCTACCAAGAGCAGCAGGTCTGGTGGTGAACAGACTGGTCCCAGTGAGATCACAGACTCAGGGGGTGAAATGCCTCAAAGTGAAGACTCAACAAAGCAAAAGTCCCAACGAGGGTGAGACTCAGTCTGAAGCAGATACAGCAGTACGTTACAACACTTGTAAACATGAAATAGCTTGTAATTTGGGCCAAATTAGTTATTTGTATACATAATTGTGATCTGCTCAATGTTAAGTGTACAAATTTCAATTTTTGGTTTCCTCATCATCTTCCTGGGGTGCTTTTGTCACTCTAATCCACTCACTAGATTAGGTATTGCTTACATTATTTTGTTTCAATTTAGAATTGTCCTCGCTTTTTGTTTGCATAAAAATAAAAAAAATTATTATTATAACTACCGACCTAATTTTTTAGTAAAGGTATACCTCTCCTCCATTGTTTAAAGTATTTTGAGGTTATTTGACTATTGATATGGAGTTGATTGTCCGTTCAGGATGACGCTGTTGAAACAAAAGCAAAGGGCAAGCGTAAAAACAAATCTAAACGAAAAGGTGGGAAATGGGAAAAAGAGGTCCAAGGAGACTCAAAAGGGGACTTACCAGTTGAGTTGGGTGCTGGAGTCAATTCTTCAGATGAAGCGCAATCAGCAGACTCGAAGCACCACAGCCCAAGAGATGCAACGTTTTCTCCATCGTCCACTTCCATTGAATCGTCCGATGACTGGGTAACGAGGAGGCTGAAGAAGAAAAAAGGTACAATATGGTATTCAAGTGCTGACTATTTCAAATCCACTTCCATACTTCTGATCTACAGCAGCAACTATTTGATCATTCACCCTTCTCTTTGGACTAGAATTGATGTTGCAGCTTCTTTTACCAAGCTAGGCTGTAATCTGCAAAATGTTAGGAACGTTCAGAGAGTGCTTGCTGACAAACCCTGAAAATGGGGAAGTTGGAAGTCTGGAAACTTCTTTCAAATGCAGGAGCAATCTAGAGATAACATGATAGTTCCATCCTTAGGTGCTTTTTTAAATTTCCAGATCCTCGCTACTTTGACCCAAGAAAATTATTGAAATCAAAACCTTTGTCTGCTGGAAAATATGATGGAGATGATCTAGAGGAAGATGAATATTTTGAAGCTGGTGGACAAAGGCCAGCTGGAACAGGAACCAAAGAACCTAAATCTGATGACGAGACAAGCAATAGACCGTCTGACTACACACATGATATTCCTGATCAATCGACTGAGAGTGGGGAAACAACATTGACTATGGATTTAACAAGAGCTTCAGAGCGTACTCCAGGAATGCCATATGATGAGAGCTTATCAATGGGCGAGTCCATGCAGCAAGGTGCTCAGCACACACACAATTATCCAGTAACCTTGCAGTAATTCTTCAAAAAGGATATTGGCCACAATTTCTTACTGTTTTACAATGTTTGTTGCATGTATGAAGAAGACTACAGTATCTCTGAAGAAGACCATTCATCTGCATTTCATTTTGGAAATGGTGAGTGGTTTCATCAATCACACTTTGTCGCTAAGTTCTACTATTCAGAGCATCAATTTTCTAACGGGGTTCTTCAGGAAAGTCGCTGATATTTTGCAAGAAACCACTCGAATTGCTTCACAGTTTGCCTCGTTTTCCATTGATCGTAATCTTTTTTCGCCCTCCTGCTGAAGTTTTGGGTTTGTGCCGAATCGATTTGAGCTCATTGACTGATGCTGTGGACAAATCTATAGTCCTCACAAAATCTACTCCATTATCCGGAGTCATTAGAGACTCTTTTGACATAATGCAAGGAGTGAGTTGTGCCAATTATCTATGTCTAAGTGATAAAATCTGTTCAATTGCCCCAGTACCACCTGTACCTATAAACTACAACCAGATACAAACCTGGTTGAGTAGCTTCCAAAAAATGTAATCATTCTCTCTTTATTCTCCAGGAAAGGAAAATTGGCACTGCAGATGTGGATGTGAGGCTATGCTGCTTTGGGCCATTCCTGCTGCACGAGATTTTTGTGAAAGGTATTGACGGAAATTGCGAGCCAACCAGCTGTATCCACAGGGTGCTTCTCTAGATATTTTTTACATTGACGTCCATTCAGTGAAATAGTGTAAAGGTTATCATTCGAATATTTCTGCCTCAAGATAATCCAAACGATACTACGTCACGAATGACAGAAAAAACCAGTTCCAATCACCAAATAGTTACTGAAATGAGTGCTGCCAAACTACGTTTGGTGAGAAACAAGAGTAAGATGTTTGCCTCCAAGTCTCAAACCACATTAGTTGGGAAGGTAAGATTGGAATTCCAAGTACTGTAACCAAATTGAGTGTTGTTTACCATGAAGTAATTCTGAGATTGCGACCATCCTAAGGTGATGAGAGATGTGAGCCTATTGCCACCCATCATTTGTGCGGATGAGCATATATTGGAGCCTTCATCCAAACCCAAACCAGAAACTAGCGTGGTTGAGCAAGACATTCAAGCAAGAGAAAGGGCTAGAGAAGACCCTCAATACAAGTGTGTTGATTGGGAGGTTGTCTTCACAAGGAATGTCATCAAGGATTTGATAGCCAAGAACAGGTTTGTTGTACCAAGTAGTGTGGTCAGTTGTGATCTGCCTTCCTCATTCCTACAATACGAAAACTCCCAATACGCGGGTTTTGTAGGAGGCCGTTTCAATATGGCAGTTCAGATAGGAAATACGTGGAATCCTACTTCCCAGAGCTTATGCCGAAGAAGCAGAGTGCAGATCATAGGGGAGGCGCTGCAGGAAAGAGAAAGTGCCAGACAAAAACCAAAGACAAATGCCAGTCTTCCTTGTACTATTTACCTTTGGCCAAAGTAAGTGTGAGGAGTTGTGAATGATTTGAAACCAATCTCTTCTTGTCTGTCCTTTGCCATAACCGATAAATCAATTAGGACTGGGTGAAAGAAAACAACATCGAAAGGATACGAAAAAAATCAGCCCGACCCACAGTCAGGACGTCTTTTTCAAACTCGTCTCCTGTGACCTTCAACAAATCTACCTTGTCTTCGCCGTCCGGTTTTGCATTGCCTTCAACTGCATCGTTGGCCAAGTTACCGACCCATAACGTCAAGTCTATGTCGCATGTTGCCATTAATCACTACGACGTTCAGCGAGGAGAGTTTGAGGAGGATTCGAGGATACTTGTCCAGGTAAATTTAGAAGTAGGTGATCCTATATTGTGGCAGCCAGGGTACCTCACACGATCATGTTTCAGCCAACATATTCGACGAATTCCGGATCAGAGGCAGCTGGAGATAGAATCTGCCCTGGAAATGATTCACAAAATGGCTCGCGTGTTGCCATGTTTCATTACAATCCAAACAAGAAATGCCAGCCAAAGGTTAGTTCCATTCCAAGAACAGCAAATTATCCGGCGATATTTCAATATTTGGCAGATCTTGTGTGCAGGGGTAATCAATGTTCTCCAACGTGTTGAGAAAACCATCAGAGGCTATGTGGAGGCGTCTTACATCCACATATCACACTAATTGCAGAGTCTTCAGTCTGGCGAAGGCTCTTTGAAGCGGGCTGGCATATTCAACACGAGGCATCCCCGAGTGGACTCATCATTGGAAAAATACAATCCGATTCCGGAAAAGCCATTTACATTGGAGATCACCGCGCCAGAGAGATCACTGGCCGATAAATTGGTGCAAGCTATTAGGTGAGGTAGAAATCAGCGATGGGATTTCTATTCTGCTGAGGCACCAAATATAGCGAGTCAACTGACAAATTTTCGTGTACAGGGTATTTGGGAAGGAGGTAGAAGCTTTGGGTGGAGATACTAAGCTGCTGTACAACAACTTTTCCGATCTTGATCAAGAGGCTCCGTGGCAGGCTCCAACTCACATCCAGGAGCGCTTCCAGAGAACCACCAACAGTCCGGAAGTGTCTACTTTTGGGATTCACGACGTAGAAACTGTGACGATTGAGGTGGACAAGGGCGTTCCGTTGGCTGTGCCAGCTCGCAGCTCGCCCTACTGGGAAGGACACGCGCCTGTCTGCAGTGCCCCGACCAGTTGCCCTCATTACTTAATACTGCACCCTGGGTTTGGATACTATGGGCGTTGACGTGGCCAAATTGAAGGTTCTGCTGATACTGATAAGATCTTCAGATTACATGAAATACAAAGGGATTTCACGAATGACAGGAAGCAAGATGAAATTACCCAGCAACGACCAAATAAATCGAATTACTCAAAATATTGTAAAATTTTCCACAATGGATATGGATCTTTGGGTTGTGACACATCAATTTTTCCTCCAAGCTACCTGTTGTTGTTGAGTCTAGCTGAGAGGAAAACGCGTGAATGGTTGTAGTTGAATTAAATATTGGCATCTGATATGAAAACACCCAATTGTGTCAACTCTAGCGATATTCCAAGGGACATGATGGTATATAAATTATATCTCAGTGAATAAGAGATTACTTTGGAATGCTATATTTTTACTAGGTTGATAGGTTTCTCCAAAAATGACGAGCTGTAAGGCCAACTAGCAAAGAATCGACTGAAATGGACAAAGTATACAAACACAAGAAGCGAGCAGTAACATTGTACAGATTAGAGTGAGAGAAAACAAGTATTTTATCGAGTTCTTGGCAAGTCAATGACAGCTGCAGACGAGAAAGGGCAATCTTGTCTCGCTGAAGGCTGGAGAACAAGGCAAGAAATAGGTGCTAATGCCAGTTTTGAGCGGTTGAAGGTGCTGGAACTAATATTTTATGACTTATGTGACTTGTAAATTGTTACGACTTCCCTTGAGCTCTTGGAGCGCCTCTGGGCCGACACGGACAGGAAGGCTTCCACAGGCGAAAATGTTACGAATACCTAATTAGAAGTAAATCGCCCATGAAGGAAGCTTCCTCATGTGAAGAGAAGAAAGGTGGGATATGGCGGTTCGGGGGCGTGTTAGGAGAGAGTGCACGCTGCTCTAATGACTCAGTAGGACACCAGTTACCGCAATATTCGAGCAGACGGGAGTTTTTTTCCATTTGCGAACACGTTTCGGCAAGTCTTATTCGGTCTGCGTGTCTTCGAGTAAAGCTTTACAAAAAATGAAGTGACTCCTACGAAATCGAATAATGTTTATACTGCACCGGAGATATTTAACAAGTCATGAGGACTTGGATTTTCCTGTTTTTACAACTGCATTTGATGTAAGTACTCCTTGATTTACCATCTAAAGCTGGTGGGATATTTGTGATCCAAATCGCTTAATCAAAATGTAGTTGGAAACGTTTTCTTCACTGTATTGGATGGATCAAAACGTAGATTCAGCATCCTTTTTCTCCTCTCGGTTTTACTATTCATGTCACAGTCAAGCAATGGTAGGTAATTATGGCATTTTCAACTTAAACTTGAGGTTTTCCATTTCAAATTGGAAATTGATGAAAATAATTCGTTTCATTAGGTAGCCGCATAACAGTCAACATGAGGTATTACCCCTTTGGGTATATTGTAAACCTGTTGAAGGAACAAAATGATGAGTGTAATAATTTGTTGGCATTGTGGGTATTTTCAAGGCTGTTTCGCATTGCACATTTATGCCCATATTTGTCATAAAAACTTCCATTTACTCTACAAAAAGTTAGTTTGTTGTTGTATTATTATTGTCTGCTAGCCCGCGTAATAGATTCTAAAAATACCTACTCCATGCAACACAACATGGCAAAGACATTCCATCCATCCCTTTGAAACGCCATTCTTTTGAAGGTGCCGGTTGATTCGCCTAATTCTAAAATCTGTAATTGCCGCCGATAGTTATCACCTGCTTTATAGCATTTTCACGTCAAATTGGAGGTTGTCGAAAATGGTTCTTTTCACATTGGTTTTGAACGCCGCAATGTTAGCCCGTGCAGATTTTGAGAATACCTTCACCGTGCAACACAACATGACAAAGACATTCCATCCATCCCTTCAAAATGCCATTATTTTGAAAGTGCCTGTTGAATCGCCCCATTCTAAAGTCTCTAATTGCCGCCGTTAGTTATGACTTGTTTTATACAATTCTCATTTCAATTTGGAGGTTGTCGAAAATTTGAAGTTTTGAACGCCGCGCAACGTTAGCCCGTGCAGATTTTGAGAATACCTTCGCCATGCGACACAACGATATGGGAAAGCAGTGGGTGTAGAGTATCCCCGACTCATTCGAATCGATTCAGCGTCCAACATTTAGTAGAAAATGATACCTCACACGCCTAGGTACTCTAAAATCTAGGAAGCCCATCGTTGAAGTATGTAGGTAGGAACCTATTTGACCCATACCCATCTACGGTGGGCGTCAATCTGCAGGACCCATGCAATGTATGAAAAATGGTGCACCACACGCCTAGATCGCCAAAAGTCTCGATAATAAGTTTTTTTTTTAACTCATTTTTTTATAGGACATTCCCCCAAATTTGGTTTGATCGGATTTAAAAGTTTTGAAAACCAACTAAAACCGGAGAGAGGTCCTTGACCGAAATTTCAAATTTTTAGAAAATTTCCTGCTACCAAATCGTTATGGAGGGCGCGCGGGGGACGGATATTTTGGCTTTGGTTGATTATTCCTTGAATATTGAACCTATGTAATCATGCCCAAGATCATAAAAAGGCAAACGTCCGTCCGCTGGCCAATTGGTTTTTAGTAATAGAAAATATTAGAAAAATCTGAAATTTTAGTCAAAGACTGCTTCTTGGCTCTTGTTGGTCCTTGAAACATTTCAGCCCGATTGGACCAAATTCGCGAAGGATACTGGGGAGAAATGTATTTTTTTAACAATTCAGTTTCGAGATTATCGGCGATCTAGGCGTAGGGGTAATATTTTTCAACTAAATGTTGGATTGAATGGATTGAAATGAGTCCTAATCACTCCACATTTCAACGATTGTAGTAGAATTCGTAGGGTTTTATCTACAAACAAATTTACGTATAAAACCATACGTTGTTTAGAAATAAACAATCCGTTATTTTGGGGGGCCAAAATTAATTGATGGATTACGAGAGATGAACGCCTCATTAATTCATGAAGTAACCAACAGAGATGTGCCAGGATTCATTGGAGCGTTTAATATTTCCGGTTCCCAGATGGATAATTTCTTGTTCGGAGGAAGGAAACACGACTGCGGCTTCCCCAACGATTGCCGTCTCAAACCAAGGCTCGCAGAAGTCTCAAAATGTCACAAAAGTGCCCAAAGGTGAGTTTTAACTGAAATGTATGCGTTATTGTGTTCAAGTAATTTTCTCCTATGAGAAAGCCTCAGGTTATTTTCACGGTTTCAGTTCCTGATTGCTTCAATATTCGTCTTAATTCAAATCTTATCATCAATCAGATTTTCGCAGAGATGGTAATTTACAGCAAACATACCGCTCATACTGTACTTAAATTACTAACGTGGTCAGCGGACCTAATCACTAAATGGAAAGTAGAAAGTGCCGATGCTCATGTCCGTTTGTCAGATACCAATGTTAGCCGCCAGGTTATCATTTGCTCATCTTGCGTATTAATCTTTCCAACAGATGAGATTCATGAATTCAATTCAATGAATGAAAGTCACGTTCTGGAACGACCTTTTTAAAAGCATAGGTCCATTAATTTGGTAACGTGCCTAACCCTCGAGCACTGAAATACCGAAGAATTGTTCATGTTGCAAATTAAATGCGCGTAAAAAGGTAAATTTCTCCTCAAAATGTACTTTTTTCTGGTCAAAACGGGGTCCAGAATCGATTTTTGTGGACAATGCCACCTGTTGTATGGACTCAAGCTTCATTTCTGCTGGTATAATATCAAACGGATTTGCTCTCCCTCTATTTAGCATCCAAGTATAAGTGATCCAAGTACTGTCAAATTCCCGAAAATTTTGGCGAGCATTGGGAGAGAACAATCACACAATCACACCGGAGAATGAAGACTTGCGAACGAGAACCACGAGATCGGTCCTCACTTCGTGTTTATAGAGTGGAACTAGTTATTGTGACGAGTTATGAGCTCGAAAAGTTTGTTACTCATTCCCCTATACTTATCGTAGTGTGCCATCGCTCGAGACGATAAAAATGATCGACACGCGAATACTTAACCGCCTACCTACTTTTCAGGACAATGAATTATGCAGGAGCGTGGAAAAACTGTTCAAAGTGGCTCGAAGAATCATTTTAGGCCGGTAAAGAACATGTATATAAATAAAGATACTCATTTTCAATGAATACATCAATTATTCTGCTACATGAAGACTCAAAGCAACCACTGTGTTCTTTTTGGCACTTTCATCTGTGTCTTCGATTGAATTGATTTCCACTGATATGACGCGCCTTGACGATTGATTGATTAACGTGTTTATTAGTTTAGGAAATTTCAGCGGATTTTCTACTTCTCTATAGTGCATTAATGGCACTGTTGTACCAACGTTTGACAATTTAGTCGAGTTCCTTACATTTTCAAGTTCTAGTTGAACCTCCGGTTGAACCATTCACTTTCCACGACCTGCAAACAGGATATGAACTTTCAGAAATGAGAATACTCGGTGCGCGATATGTCCTTCCAGAGTTCACAAGGCTTTTTGAGATGAATAAAATGATTTATTGCATGTAACAAACAAAATGTATGGAGAACAAATCATGGCACGCTATGGTCCATTCTTCAGAAAGTTCCATTCTTTAGCAACAAAAATAAAAAATTCTGTCGACAATAATAATGAACATTCTTATTACACAAAAAGTTCGATCAACAATTAGTGGTTTGGTATGGCTTGAGGATCATAGTTGAACTCAGCCAGGAGAAAATCCTTATATCGCAACGCCTCTCGGCAATGTGCTAGGAGCCCCGACCAAGCAGGACCATAAGGATCAGCAACAGTTCCTCCCTGCTCAAGACAACCCGTTCCAGGCAGCTAAGATGTGCGTATTCCAATATTGAGCACTCCGCCAAGAAATGCTCAGTGGTCTCTTTGACACCCATGCTGCAAGGGGGGCACAGGTATATCCTGCCCCTAAGCCAGGGCTGCCAGTTCAGCACCTCACCGCGGCACTTCATCACCATGGACGCCTTGAGTCAGGTCCTCTGCAAAGCTCACCTCCTGGTACAGATGCTGGTAGAGCAGGTGAAACCGGGCGCAACCAGCCTTTTCTTGGGCGGCAGCCTTGAATTTCAGGGCGTGCAGGGCTCTCCATGCACAATCTCTGCCATCTTTTTAATGATTGCTGGGTCAGATGGGTCCTCTTCAACTTTTTGCTGGCAGCCACCAGTCAGGCCCCACCACTTCTCAACCCATCCAACTCCTCTTCTTATTACCTCGAGAGCTGTGGTCTGAGGGGCTCTCGGTAGTCTAGTGGAATAGACGAAGGATTGGTTTGGTGTGGTACACCGAGCGGCCAGGGTTCGAATCCTGGCTAGAGCAACTTAATTGTTTGTCTTGACCCTCATATTCGTCTCTTCACTTAAGGGGTGAGGCAATAAGTAGCCACGAGCGAAATCGTCAGATCAATTTACGATCCTCTTTGGAGGACGGCTGACGACGTCCGCGACACCTGACCAAGGTAGTCGGACGAAAATCCAAGGTGAAAGTCCTTGTTTACTTTACTTTACTTTTTTTACTTTACTCGAGAGCTGTGGCTTACTAAAAACGCTCGTCTGGTGACCTTAGTACCCTCAGGAGGTAATCTGCATGGGGTTTGAGCGGTTTTAGGTATACCGACTCTTGCTTAGTTTCATTGTACAAGTCTTGCTTAGGTAAGCATGGCATTAGGAGCATGGGTAATTTAAACAGCTTCATGAGGAAAAATCGCTTAACCTTCTCGACTTCCTCGTACTCCCTTACAAACTGTGGCCATCGTCACTGCACCAAAGGCCCGGCAGTTTTGCCTTGGTGGGGATGTCTCGAGCAGAGAACAGTTTCTTCCAAATGGCGCCAATGCCTGTTCTAGCGGCCCTCCCCTTCTTCAAGAAATGCTTGCTAATTCTGAGGTTGCAGATCAAACAAACACCGAGTTATTTGTAAGAATCCACCAAATTTACCCTCCTGTCCCTCAGCGACCACTTCTCTCATGACGAGTCAAGCCCTCTCCTCTCTTTTGGAATACAACTCCTTGTGACTTTGTTAGGTTATCTCCAAGCCCCACTGGTCCATATAGTTCTGGAGACGGTCTATCGTTCTCTGCAGGACCACAGGAGTCTCGGCAATAAGAGCGATGTCACCTCAAATAGCAATGCATCAATCTCACCAACAAAGTCGCTCAGGTCATTAATGAAGATGACAAACAGGAGCAGGCTTAGCGAGCATCCCTGCTTGACCCTGAGTGGGTCCCAAAACTCTCAAAAACGCGCCCTGACGCCAGAAATCCTTGCCTCTGTGTGGGTGTTTAGCCTTTCCACTGCGGCAATCCACTTTGATGATACTCCAGACGAGTGCAGCCTGAATTTCAGGGCATGGCGCTGGAAACGCAGCTCGCAGATCCACGAAGAAGCAGGCTTTTTGAGATGCTCAACTGTAATTAAATTCAAAAACAGCAGCACACTTGATTTTGCCGTACTCCCCTCGTATGATACCACCCAATCGTTCCGCTTTGAGAGGAATTCCTTTTTCTGGCAGGAATTGGTCACCATGAGATGATGAAAAGGGGAAAAACGAGGAGAACCCACGTTCACATTACTTGAGCACCCCAATGCCATTCCCTGGCAATTTTTTCACTATTCTTATCAAACCTTCACACGTCAAATGAACACCCATACTTGCAGCCACAAATATTTTTCAAAAAACATAATTATTTTCAAATTTTGCTGTCCAGAAGCTGTCGCGGAGGGTTTGTCCGGTTTCAATCCAAACCCACCTCGCCCACGATCACGATGTTTCTCCGGTGACACAGAAGGTGCCTGTTTCACTGGAGACGACTGCTTCAGAAAAGGCGGCCACGCGACTGATGTTTTCTGCTCACCTTATCCTCGAATCGAATCCTCGCCTCTACTATGTTGTTTATGTAAGCCTAACAAAAATATTTTTCCCTAATTTACAAAATTTATTCATTATACAAATTCTTCTGCAAGGGTTTGCTATTCCTTGGAGCGGGCGTTAGGGGAAAACGGTGAATCTTTTCAGAGATCAACATTTAGTGGAAAATGATACCCCACACGCCTGAAATCTTGAAAACCCATTTTCAAAATAGGTAATGAACCATATGAAAATTTGGACAGGGACCCCTTCCCACCACTGGTAGGTCCTCAAAACTTTTCAGCCCAATCAGACCAAATTTGGGGAGGGTTTGAGTGTAAATTAATGGATTTTGGAGATTTTCGTCGATCTCGGCGCGTGGGGTATCATTTTCCACTAACTTTTGGGTGCCTAATCCATTGAGATAGGTCACAGACCAATTTTTGGATAACTAAACGTGTTGGATATCATTTTCCACTAAATTTTCGACGCCGAATCAATTGTAGTAAGTCCAAAACACTCCACACTTCATAATCTTGCTCCAAGAATAACCAACCATTGTGGAAGAATTTGCAACGTTTATAGAATTTATAGTATGAATATTTATCTTATACCTTTTAGTTATTCACACTTGCGGAGACGTTTCAATGGAAAAAGTGACTTACTTCAGGTCTCCCGATTACCCAAACAAATCGCAAGGATCGTTAGCGTGTGATTATGACGTGATCGTTCAAAGTAATACCTGCGCCGTTAGGTGAGTTTTGTAGCAAAATCGATGAAACCAGAATCCATTGAGATATTCATAACGAACTCAGTTTAACGTGATCGTTTGTGGCAGGTTGGACTATTTGAAAGTGAATTTAGCGAGGAAATTGGGAGGCGTTTGCGACATTGATCAGCTTTTTATCCTCAATTCCGTTGATGGACCGACTTCGGGCCAGTGCGGCCCATTGAGTGGATACTCAAGTAAGTCGCAAAAGAAAAATACATGCATACTAATGCAGTAGAGATTAGACCATCTGCTTTGATTGCTGACGATTGATACACATGAGTCTCTTTTTAAAGCCTTGGCATTACCGCTAGAGATTCTATTCAGCGGCAGGTTTAATGCTAAACAGATGTTGACCTAAAGCGTTTACATTTTAGCGACAATAGCGGTAAATCCGGGACAAAGCAAGCCAGTGAAAATTGCCCTTTTGATACAGAACGAAGGCACTTATCATTGGGATATCAAAGTCACGCAATTGGCATGTAACCACGTCAAACATTTCAAAAGTAAGCTCATCAATTTGAACAATGAATTTCGTCTCCTATGCTTTGCAATTTTTTCACGTTTAAAATGTACGGTTAACAGAACCACCAAAGTGCGGTGAAGTGAGGAATGAAATTCTAGTGGGAAGTTCAGATCAGCAAGGGTACGAATGGTATTTCTCAGGCAACAGGCAAGGGCGAAGTAAGCCGGACAACCACCGACCGTCAGATCCGTACCAAGCCTGGTGGAATTATCCGGAGCCCATTTTCAACACTTTTTACTACGGTAAGATTCATTCAACACGAAGGAGGATCCCAAAATATAGTAAGTTCTTGATAATCATGATTCAGATGAAGCTGTAGGCTCCGTGGAGTGATTAAGTGGGGGGTGTACGAAGCAGAAATCAGCAGTGATCTACTAGCACGAAATATGGCTGGGTTTGAAGATGCGAGGGATGGAATGTTGAGAGAGCAGAAGACTCATCAGCAGTCAGCAGAAGCATCTCGATGCTTGGTCAGTGTGACTGTCCCAGCCTGCCGTAGTCATCCCCTGCCGCATCCTCCATCTCCCTAACCCTCGTCTAACATCCACCCCACCTAACAGTATCCCTCAAAATAATGATGCACCTTACACCTGCTATGTGTGAGTCAGGATTATCAAGCGACTACTTCATGTGCCACTGTTCAGATGGATTCAAACCTCAGTGGGCCTTTTTTTTTTTTTTTTCATGCTCTGACACGTTTTTCCAGCTTCAACCAAGCGACTACTGCAGCAAGGATCCCAAGGGCTGACCTCAACAGCCAAAAGGAGAATAATTTCAGGAACAGACGCCTACCTCGGAGAATTCCCTTGGATGGTGGCCATTGGACTCGATCAGATGTTCTTTTGCGGAGGCGCTCTACTGACAGACAGTTTAGTTTTAACGGCAGCGCATTGCATGTTGGCGTGAGTACACCAAGAGATTAATGATCTGGCAACGGTGACTCAACAAGTGGAAATCCCGCTAGCCACCAGAGTTAAACGAAAGACGGTTGCACTGTACACCTGTCAACAGATATCGTTCAGAGAGTTTTCCTACTCTGACAAAAGTAACTTTGTCGTTTTCAGGCGAGACACGCCCATAGGGAATCTCATCCTTCATTTAGGAGACTTGGATTTGATGAACCCAAACGAAACGGTTCACGTTCTGAGGGGAGTGAGCAACATTATGTTCCACTCTCACTTCCATCCTTTCCTTCTCGCTAATGACATTGCCCTCCTAAGGTTGGACCAGCCGGTCAGTTTTTCTGACACCATACAACCAGTGTGCCTCCCAACCCCAAGTAAGTCTGCAAAATGAGTCCACAAATCACGTTCATTCCCAATTTCTGAACTGAGATACTAGTGAAGAGACCCGCATTCCGAACTCTCACCAATACCTCACACACCCTTGTATTTCTGTACTGGAAAGACTACTCCCCTTCAGACACTCCCGTGCAAATTGCCCTGACGTTCAAATCTCGATTCTCGATTAACATCGTTTTCAGGTGAATCCTACGTTGGAATGAAAGCGAACGTGATTGGCTGGGGCGTCACATCTTTCCCAATGGGCGACCCAAGTCCAGTTCTTCAGAAGCTCGAAGTAGAAACCCTTTCGAACAACCAATGTGCAAAGATGATCGAAGAGCCTGTCACCCTCGGAATGCTATGTGCGGCGCCTTCCAACTTACAAGGGACTTGTTTCGTAAGTTTTCTATAATACGTCGAGCTGATGAACATGACTGGTTCGAAACATCATTTCACACGACTACGTCTAACTTGTGTTGAAATAGGGTGACAGTGGAGGGCCTCTGACTGTGGAGACTAAATCCGGAAGAAGAGTTTTGGTCGGGGTGGTGAGCTTTGGAGTAACAGGATGCGCCGTTCAGCCCGCGTTTCCTGATTTGTACACGCGAGTTAGTGAATACCTCAAATGGATTGACGTCAACGCCATCTAAACCACGACCGACCTGACCACTAGCCAACGAAAGGATATTTTAACCGACTAAGCACTACGACATATGAGCACCATAAACATGTTCTTAACCATTTGTAGATACTTACATAAGCAAAAAGCATGTCTACACTCATAGTTACTTTGATTCGAGTAGCGCTGACTAATAATAAACATCAAACTCGGATTTTTTTTTTTTTTTTTTTACATTTCGCTCTTTAAACCTTCAAGCAATTATAAAAGCAATTTGAATATATTTAAATAATTCAACATCCCAGAGCAAAAGCCGGTTGGTGCTCTCTAATGCAGGTACTTACCGCTATAAAAGTGTGTAAAGCCCCTAGGGAGAAGAAATGCCGGTAATCGGGGCTTACAAAAAAATCTTTTGAGAAAAGAAGTTTGGGGTACCTGTGAATATCGAAGTAAATGGCAATTTTTAGTAGAAGAAAAATATATAATTAGTAAAATTATCAAAGGTAATAAAAATACTAATTAGATAACTAAACAAATACATTGTTATTGTCATAAATCTATACAATGAGTAATTATGATGTTCAGTCAGAGAATTGGACGCCAAGTATATTAAATGAATACTGATGTTTGAAGTATACTTGGTGGTGTAAAAGCGAGTACTATGTTCATCAAACAGGCGGATTTCAACAATTTCCCATAAAAGTGTCGTTGAAGAAGAAACAAAGAATAAGCATTCCTGTTTCTATCAAGAGGCTTGGCTGATGTCCTAACCGTCAACACGCCAGTTCACGTATTTTCTCAAAAATATGGTAAGCTCAGGTGTGTCTCATGTCGTCCAGCAATGGCCTTTCTATTCAACCAGTAACCAAGATACTCAGGTCGTAGGTAGCGTGAGCTGGGCAGTTTCAAAGGGATTGTTTCCATGCCATTGCATGGAATTTGTTGCATGTTTGGATGCCTCCATTCAACCTACCTGGGGAATTTGTTGATTTTTAACGTTTGGCGATCAGAAAGCTTCATTTTGAATTTGTTTCAACTCACGTTTGTCGACAGCAGGACGCAGAAGATGGGTTTTACCAGCAGGAAAACCATTTAGACCGCTTAGTACAAAATTGCCACGATGGAATTATGATTGTTTTCTGCTAAGGTTGGCTCCTCTGAACAAAAGCTTCCTCGGAATATGGCATGCTCGCTTTGTGTATGACCTCATTATGGGCCTTCCTTAAAGAAATACACTGTTCGTAGGAGACAACAATGAGGCAGTCTGAGATATGACTTACTATCACCAAGGCACTTCAATTAACCATTGCGAAATCAGGGGATACTTTGTTGTCACTTGACAGGGTTAATGGTGACAACATTTTGAGCGAAAACACTTGACAAAAATTGCTTGAATCCACAGGACAATCTGCCAGGACCAGGACTGTTAACGCTTCTATTGGCACAACTGCATCAAGGCTGCATTTCTGGCCTGAGATGCTGAAACCTTCAACAGAGGAACGGTGAAAGTTGATCGTTAAAAGAAACAATCACTGGGCTACGAGTCAACTTTGAACATTGGTTGTTTGGACGGTTCAAGCGAGTCTGGGACGATGGTTATAGTCAGGTTGTTGCTGTTCCAAGTGAAGGTCTTGGGGAGATCCCCTGGGTTGGAGGCAGTCAGGCATTGAAGCTCGTCCAGGAGCTTGTCAGCGTCCTCCTCCTTGATGAGCACCTTGAATCAGATGGTTAGCGCATGTGAGCAATAGCATGTTACATTGGAATTGAAAAACATACTTCGACCAAAGGCCTACCTGAAGCCAAAGACCGTGAGCGACGTACGGCTTGTCACTGTCAACGAATGTTCCAGTAACTGACTCAGCTACGAACGTGATGGCCGAAGCACTCGTGGCCGATTTGAAGGTGAAATGACGACCGTGTTTGATTCGACCTCTGATGACAAGCGGCAGAAGACTCCCAGATTCCAAGTTGAAGGTCAGATGAAGCCCCTCAAGAACTCTAGTCTGTAGGAGTTCAGTGCTTTCGAGGCTATCCCCAAGTCCAAATGTACTGCGGCTGCTGCAACGTTCCTCAAGTGAGAGACAGAACGCGGCTGAACGTACCATCGGAAGATTCAATAAAAGATTTAGCAAACTTACTGCGAGTACAAGGGCGATCTACTTTCGTTAGAAACTTTTAAAGTTTCATCTTCTGCCACAGAACCTCCTCGAGCTCCAATTACTGAAACATTAATTTGCATTAGATCTATGGCCATAATCTAAACACACCTGCATTTGCCGGTTTGGTAGCATCCCCGAGCATAAGCTAAGTGCTGTACAGAGATATGCTGTTTTTTTGATTTACCATGTGAATATTTGATGAAACTCTTTAATGTATTAGAGTTCAATGGGGTGAAATAATGTGTTAAAAACGTATCAACTTAGGTCTCAGTTTTACTTTTCACTGATAGGAAAATTAACGTGCAACCTCAGAAATACATGTGTGTAATAATGGTTTACTAAAGAGTGTCTCTAGAGGTTGATTGCAGTGTCACGCAATGCTACCTCTACCTCGGGCCTCCTACTTGAACTTTACCCTCCTTCTCCTCCACCCCCTTTATCGGCGTATCCCTCTTATCTTCTAGCAGTTAATAGAGATGTGTAAGCACTGTTTACATTGGAATTTTTCTATTTATATAATAGATTTACGATAAATAGGTGAAGTAGATTGAGTAGAGAAGTAGCTACCTCACGTAGATTTTGTATGGCAACGCTAGTGTAGTTGTGAAGAGGAAGGGTGATGAGGACAGGAGATGAGAAAAGTTCAAGTAGGGAATCCTGAGGCAGTGCTATTGTAGCGTGACACGGTGACTCCTTGGTTTTCTTTACCAAATAGGTATATCTCACACGGAAAGAAAAGAACCTTGACCACAAAAAATTATAAAGCCACTGAGCTCTATTAGGCAGTACTAGTGGCATTAATCCTCACGCCCAACAACAGCAAACACAGTAATGGAGAAAAGCTGATCCTCTGATCAACAAGAGCTCTCTCTAGTGTTTCCACACAGAACTAGCCATAGGTAGAGCTTGGCAGGACTCTCGTTCGTTGTTCCTAGCTTTGTGTTGCTATAATTTCACTTCCCTGATGAAGCTAAAAACAGTTGACCCTTCGTACAAACTTACTAGATTCGGCCCATGAGCAATTAGCAGTGACTCCACTGAGATTTGAACCATCAGTGTCGATACCAGCCTCAATCAATTGTAGAGCGTTGGGGTCCAACTGCACGATTGACTCACCGCGCCTCATATCCGTCACCAGCCAAGGGCCCCCACCGCACATTCTGGACAAGAAAATAGTCCAAAATGAATCTTCAACGATTATATTGGTGAGTTCAATATTCAGCTGTAGCAGAAGATGGTTAACCTTGGTATGTTCTTGAGGATATCGAGGACTCCAGCGCCTTTCCATCTTTGAGCGGCTTCCAGCTCCACTTTGCAAACACCCACTATCTGCAATCAATAGTACAAAAGTTGGTCTTGAGACTTTGATACTTAATAAACTCCGAGTTACTCAGACACCCTTCGATTTTGAGTCAGTCTTCAAACTCGCTGCAGTATTGTGACACTCCGAATCAAATGAGTCTGGCTGCACTTAATTATATAATTTTAGAAACTGAAAGGACGCGAAGGTTGAGACGTACTTGGACGAAATCCACGGTACCACAAGGCGTTCGTATCGTCTGAAGCTGAGGATCCGATGTGAGAAGCATGTGCTGAATGGCGGATTCACTCGCGTCCAAAGCAGCGTGCCATGAAATGTGGTCTCCATCGCAGAATGTGTTCCCTGCAAGAAATAACTCGATGACACGCTGTTGGGTGGAAAGGGAAGAATGTAAGCAACAAAGTGAAAGCATACCAGAGTGAAAAACGTATTTAGCGAGCGACTGGAGTAAATTGGCTGGCCATGTTGGCGGAGACGTTTCGCCTGGATCTCGCTTCAGTCGGAAGGTTAACTCAAAGCCAAAACCACTCGGGTTGTCTTGACTGCTCCTCTCGTGAACTCTACCGTCGCCGTGCAGGTCACTCAAACCAAAACTAGAACGAATCGGTGTTTTCAATCACTTACACAAGTTGTCATAGAGCGAAAAAGGTAGGATCCATGATTAATTACACGCTGGCATGGCTAACACTATCCAGCTGAGCACCCAGCTGACGCAGCAAGAGTGACTTTGGAAAATGTCCAGATAAATATAACATTCCCTGTCAAGGAGGAGGTTACAGAATACCAATCTCTACTGCTTAGGGATCAGGTAAGACTGCATCAAGGACTGAATAATGATAACTAAAGGTAACTCTATCTTTTGAGCTCTGCTTGGTTCATCACTACAAAGAGCTGGGGAGCATTCCACTGCCTTCGAGTCCTGATACATTCATGTCTAACCTCATCCCCATCACCAATAAAACAACAATACACAACATCAAATAACATGGGATATGATTCCATTAATTTATTGTCAACTGCACCTATCATTGTGAAGGCAAACAGTAATACCTCCATAAAACACCAGATACCCAAGAAATTAATTGCAATAGCAGTACTCTTGTCAATTGGCCGCCCCCCTAGGGCAAACCTGTCTGTTGTAACCCTATTGTAACCTCCACTATTTTCAATATTTCGAATGGATGTAGGATAATATCCTGATATATTATATCAATTGTTTTCACCATTATACTGCTTTCTACCGCTTTTACGTGCGCCTTCTTATCAATAATGAAAGACATAAAGAATTTTCAGGAGGAAGTATTTTCAAAAAATTGATTTATAGTGTATAGTGTGCATTGTATATGTTAATTTTGTAAATAAATACGGTACATGTCAATCAGTATTGACAACAACAATCGATATACCCTTCTTCAAAAGAGAGGAGGTTACAATAGAGGCAGACAGGTTTGCCTCAGGGGGGCATCTAATTGATGAGTACCGCAATAGCTGACACACGTAATTATGTGATAGGTATCCAATATTAATGGCTAGGCCTTTCTGTGCGCAAAAATCTGACAACCTGGTTGATATGATGCACCACACTTATACATTAAAACAACCGAACGTTTACATACCTTATGTAGTGCCAATGAGGAGGAATGCCGAGAATAGGATTCCCAGGATTAGAGTACATACTAATATAATCCAAAGGATCCGGTCCTCCCAACCTGAAATACAACATATGATTCTATTAGTGTGATTTCGTTTTTGACAGGAAAAATGTACAACTATACACTTTAGAGAGAACTTTTAATGAAATTCAATTAAAAGTAAAGCAAATATTTATTATAGGAAATTTTCTAAAAATCTGAAATTTTGAAAACCCGTTTCTGGTTGTGTGGGGTATAATTTTCCACTAAATTTTGGACCCTGAATCCAATGAAGTGGGTCCCAGAACGATTAGCGCCAGCCGGAAGAAGTTATGGGCCAAAATGGGTATCTATCTACCCATTTTGAATTGTGTTTTCGAGATTTCAGGTACCTAGGCGAGTGGGGTATCATTTTCCACTAAATTTTGGACGCTGAATCGATTGGAATGGGTCTGGGACCCGCCACGCTCACAGTTTCCCCCTTGTTGAAGAAATGAGTCTCCATGCGCCTGTTCCGAGGGATAACCAAACTGTGTGAAAGAATTTGCAGCGTATTTAGCAGTATATCATCAATTTAATAAGTATTTCGTAAATAACTTGAACTTAAACAATCAATGCGACAACAAACCCAAGGTAAGGGAGAGAAGAAACCTCTTGGGAACTACCATGTAGCAGATTAAGCAAAGCCCATTTGGTTGAAGAGAGACTTGTTTTGTTCAAGTTTCCCGGTTTGTCTGCTTGAAGTCTAGTTGGTATATGAACTAAAGGAAAAATTGCCTGTCAGACAAGTTTCCTGAGTCAAAAGTTAAATATACTCCTTTCTGCTTAGGAATATGGGACAAACCCACCTCTTGTACCTACCGGATGACGATTTCTCTTGTGAATCACGAGCGGTTGGATTAGAAAAGGCTTGGACATATTACGGAGACATACCTAAGCAGAGGAGCTACAAGAGAGGAGCACAAGATGCCCATGGATAGTCCATGGTGGTGTCTCTGGTGATGGGCTCAAATCAAGTAGTCTTCTTCATACAATATCCTTAGCCCATTACGATTTCCTGTTCCTCACGCTAAACTCACCAAAACTTGACGACAGCAGCCACCTGCAGAGGATTGGGTTGGTCTGGGTAGACGCTCCGGCAGGCCAGATAGAGTGCCTCAAGGCCTGGAGGTGACGGAGGAAGCACTATGACAGGAGGACCACCTCCAGCACTCATTCCGATCGTGTCGACCATTGCCACAGTCCTACTCGGGCACAACGGGGTTCGGTATCAGAACCATTCAAGACTCATTTGAGTTATTTTGAGTCGGACTCATAAAAAACGAACACAGGAACAGGAAGACAGCAGACAACCTCCCAACATGCTCCCAACCCTTGGTTCGATACTATCGAAACATCGATATTACGTCTCCAAGTCCAAAGTTTCACCATCGATGTTGAGCTTATTGACATAATGGACATCGATGTTTTAGTTTTTAGTTCGGTTTTCATCATGAATTCAGTGTTATTTCTCATTAGAAAAAATTTTCATCGATTTGATAGAATCAAGAGTCGTAGGTTTTAGATAAAAAATTATTTAAAAAAATAGTTATCCGTGTTCCATTTACCTTAACCTCAAATTCGACTTATTTTCTCTCGTTTTCACCGGGCTTTCTCTTCACACTAAAAATGTATAATCTATTAAAAAGTGACTCATGGCTACAATATGATATGATAAATGAAAAAAAAACATGCTGAGGCATGTGCAAATAACTATTTTCCCTTTATATTTCAAACAATCGATCAAACTAATCGATGTTCTCCAATTAACTTTGGAATTCTCATACCTGCCAAAATTTCACAAAAATGAAGTTCTTCATAAACTCCAATGAATAACAATAAAAGCCCTTTTCGATTTCAGTATACAACCAAATATTTTGCTAAAATATTCATGTTAGCTAGTCTTGATGTTTTTTTCATTGAATTGATGCTGATCTTTTCAGCTGAAACGTCTGATTTATTAAGAAACTTATCTTCATTAACTGCTCTAACTGCTCTGCTATCTTCTTAACTTCTAAATTAATTTATAAATTTTCAGATTATTTCAGAAAAAATGGTATTCTCCAGGATACATTGGCCGTTAAGGGATAACCCTTTAACCATCTGTCTGATATATTTAATACAGATTTGTATGATCTAAACCTCATACATTCAATTTGTTAATTGCAAGTATCATCACAGAACACACTTCATTCATCAATTAATCGAATTTTTCAAAAATCATTCTTGATTCATTTTTCCCGCTCAGTCGATTGTAATACTTATCAGTCAGCTTTGCCAATACTCAGCCAGCAAAAAATGGCTAGTTAGGTCAAGAAAATGCCTTTTCCAGAAATATATTATAAGTTGAAATTTGTTTAAAACACCAAAGACAACTTAAGATTTTCTCTTTACTCGTATATCACCCTCTTTTTCTTGTTATTGATGAAGAAACGCCTTGAAACACAATGAACTAATATACAACAGGACAAAGTAGGTACAACAGGATAGGACAAAGTTCAATTATCTTTGGCCAGGAAGAGTGTTGACGTTGAGTGTGAAGCCTCATTTCATCTTTCCTTGCGAACACTGGTGGTGAACATATTTCAGAGAATCAAACAACAAAGAAACCCGAAGTTTGATGTAAGTATTATATTTCTATTTGTGCTCGTTATGAAATTAGCTAGTCGATTATTATAATAAATTGAGCAGTTATCATGATAATTCACACTGATGTAACCTTTTTGTACTGTTGGGTTGTTCTTATTACAAGAGTCAGGAGCTATCTGTATGATTCATGTTCAGATGAGATGAGATTGTGTACTTGATTGGTGGATAGGCAACATAAACAATATTGATTACTTTTTGGGTGTCTTACAGAACGGTCACTGCTGGTGGTTCCTACGTACAACTGATTCATCTGCACGTGTCCTGATTAACATTTTGTCCGGACTATTTTCGCGTATTGACGTAGGTATACATTTTGTTTACCAAATTTAAAAACTAAATTATAAACGTATTGAACGTAGAGGTAGGTAACCTGTTGAATTCACCTAGCTATTGTTTACTGTATTCTTGAGAACTGAGTTCTATGAAGAATTGTATTGTATTATTGTAATAATACCCCGCGTTGCTCTTTTGGTTGGTTATTCCTTGAATAATCAACCTATATTTTCATGTAAAAAATCAATCAAAGTGTCCCGGAACGATAGGCACACACCGAAAGAGGTTATGGGTCAAAATGAGTATCTATCTACCCATTTCAAACGTGGGTTTTCGAGATTTCTGGTACCTAGGCGTGTAGAGTATCATTTTCCACTGAATTTTAGACACCGAATCCAATGAAGTTTGACCGAGAACGCTTGCAAATGAAGAGTACAGGGGAAAAACCGGGTAAATCGATTTATGGTCGAATATGAGTTAACAATGGATTACAATGTTTTAAAGGGTTTTTTGTTTCCCAAACGCTTCGGACTTTGAGTAACCTCTGTTTCCTCTCAGCGACTGCAATACAATATTCTTCTATATTTTATTCGATTCGACTGATAGAAAAACCAAAAGTAATGAACTTCCTTGTATTCTCCAATGAATAACTCCAATAGGTAAGAGCCTACCTCCGAAATATCGTCAGTATTAATTTCTATTCAACGCAATACTTGATATTTTACGTTGCTGGGTGCTGTTTCTTACTTTTTAAATATTTAAATTAACAACTGAGGCCCATGAAAGTTGAGAAAAAGCAGCAATTACGGATAGCATCACGTGAATCAGCGTTACAAAACAATCAAAATTCATTTTCCAGACTTTGGAGCTCACCATCATCCATTATTTGAACCCTGTATTGGGACCTCCAAGTTACCCGAACCAGCAGGTCACATTATGGGAGCTCTCTCAACTGGCAGAAGCACAAAAGCAAAGACACACCAAATTCAAAAAGAGCGAAGACCCTCGGAATGCTTACACCCATGAACACTGGTCACTCTCAAGTACCACCTGTGTAACATCAAGCAAATCTGAGACTGCCAACTGCCGCTGGTGTGCGAGTGTCCAGCTTTTGCCACAACTTGGCAGTGGATCCTTGGTTCAGGGCTGCTTTGCTCACCTGACATCGCCAAGATGGCCCCTGACAGGATCCTCCGCTACCTTAGGGAGGATTAGTAAGGGCAGACGGGCACAATAGACCCATGGATGTCGCAAGTCATTGGAGCAAGATTATGGGGGAAACAGTGGAGTGTCCCGGACTTGTTCGAATCGATTCAGGGTCCAAAATTTAGTGGAAAATGATACCCCACACGCCCAGGTACCATAAATCTCGAAAACACACTTACGAAATGGGTAGATAGATACCATTTTGACCCATAACCTCTTCCAGAGGGCACCAATCGTTTCCAGACCCACTTAATTGGATTCAACGTCCAAAATTTAGAGGAAAATAATACCCCACGCGCCTGGGTACCAGAAATCTCGAAAACGCCCATTCAAAGTGGGTAGATAGATACCCATTTTGACCCATTACCTGTTCCAGTGGTCACCAATCGTTTCGGGACCCACTTTATTGAATCTAGCGTCCAAAATTTAGTAGAAAATGATACCCCACTCGCCTAGATCGCTCAAAATCTCGAAAATCCATCTTTTGATGTACACATTTTGACTGATTGATTATTCAACCGAAAGAGGGGGAATGGGGACACCATCTATTGCTTCACATCAGCAAAATCCCAATGTTAAGATGTCTCCTGCTGCCACAAAGTGCCAATTGTGAGCACCGCACGACCACAATACTGTGATGCACATTAAATTTCATCGTAATTAGCGTGCCAGGTGGTTACCTACATTGTCTGGTCCTGATCCCTCATACGTGATTACAACTAATTTGTTTTACGATGCAATCTTAAACTGTGATCTAATTAATTGTCGACCATTCAATTTTTCGCAGGTCAGGCGACAACCTTAAAGGAATCAAGTATGAAAGGTTTCTTCGAATGGTGTACCTCAGCTTACGCAGAGGAAATTCACGACCACCTCAAAATGAAAGAAACAACTAGAATCAAATTACAATTCATCAGTCCTCAAGCAGCTAGCCGAGATCACATTCTAGGCTGGATGGAAGATGTAGCTGAGAAATTCAATCTTTCTATAACCGGTCTTCATTTGGCCGTGTACATTTTGGACTTATTCATGGACACTCACGACATCAACGAGGATTGTTTCGGGCCTGTTGCAATCACTTGTTTGATGATCTCAATGAAGTATGAAAACCGTGGCAATTTGCCATGTGTTCTTGATATGATCGGCATGTCAGCTGAGCACTTCGGCTTCGATGCGAAATTGCACATAGTCATAAGATTGGAGCGCTTTATTTTGCGCGGTCTTAACTGGAGGCTTGATTGGCCCACTGCGGCACATTTCTGCGAGTACTATAGGCTATTTGTGGTGAGTCACTTTACTATGTATCCTGTCATAACATAAGTCTAATGATCTGAACCTTTCCGCAACTAAAGACCCGGGTATGTGGAGATTTTTTACCCACTAAAAACCTCACCTCCTTTTTCCACGCTGAGGCCCAGCCCGGAACTGTTAGGCACATTACTTCAGACTGGGTTCCGATTTCTGCCTGCTAGCTGGTCCCGTTTGCCTGAAGTTCCCATTGCCGGTCCCTTTCCTCCTCGAACTTGCCTTCCAGGATGTTTTGGATGTACCCTGCCACGGCATTCCACTTTGACTTGCTCTCGAGCATCCTGGTCATCATATTCGGGGGTGGGAGGGCTGGTCATTTCTAGCTCCCTTGCAATCTGCCATCGCTCTCTATCCCACCTCTCGCATTCGAAGAATGTGTGTTGAGCGCTGTCCTCTTCAATGTAGGCATCTTGGAGATTCCACGATACGCATCCTATGGAGATACTGATAGAACATCCCGTGACCCGAAAGGAACTGCGTTATATGATGGTTAACTTCACCGTGTTTCCTCTCTAAGCAGAGACGTATATTGGGCACCAGTCGTGCCGGCCATCTCCTCTTGTTTCTGTCTCCCAGATTTCCTGCCAGGAGTCGAGTGTTCCCGCTCTCGTTTGGCTAATTGAGGCCAGGGCTCCTGTTCCCGTCGCTCGTACATCCTTTTCTTCTCCCTTGCAAGCAGATGTATTGCTTTCACTCCCGCCAGGAGGAGCACGGCTGGTTCTGTTAATGTCGCCCTTTGGTTGGCTTCGTCTAACGTCCAATTAGAATTTCAGAGGGATCAGTTTGTTTCAATAAGACGAGATATTCAGTTTCTAGCCATTTATGGTCAGTCATATGGAGTCTAAGCTAGTGAATGAAATGGCACACAATACACGAGTAAGCTAGGTTTTGTTGTATGTAGCATGCCGTAAAAATTTTCGATGATGTCTCTTATCCATGCTGCAGTTCATTAGAATCTGTTGTTTGCGAGCAATGAAAGAACATTGCTATCAAAACCAGCTCATTCCTGCTCCCTTTGTACATTTCATAGAGGACGTATGAAACGTTATTCACGAAAGATAATTTGAAGAGAAAGGTCATACATTTCATGGAGCATACTCGGAAATTTTCATAGGTTAGGGAATTATGGTCAAGTTCCCTCCAATACTGTTGTAGCATTTTTATTATGTTAATTACACTTTCCTTTTGGTTGGTCATTCCTTAAATAAACCTATTTAATCATGCCGGAGGTCAACTTTTTTCGCGTCGAAATTTGACAGTGTGCGTTTCACGGTTTCTATATGACAAACGCTGCAAATTCTGCAAAGGGGTTGGATATTCCTCGGGCCAGGAGCGTGAGGAAACCAGTTTGGAGTGTCCTAGGCATATTCCAATCGATTCAGCGTCCATCTTATAGTGGAAAATGATACCACACGGCTAGGTACCAGAAATCCACTTTTGAAATAGGTAGATAGATACCTATTTTGACCCATAACCTCATCTGGCGGGCGCCAATCGATCCGTCCCATTGGTTGAAGCGTCCAAAGTTTAGTGGAAAATGATACCTCACAATCCTCATTTTCAAAAACGGGTTGGTTATTCCTCGGACCAGGCGCATGGAGACTCATTTCATCAACATGTGGAAAATAAGGTAAACAGTGGGTGTGGCGGCTCCCGGACCAATTCCAATCGATTCAGCGTCCAAAATTCAGCGTCCAAAATTCAGCGTCCAAAATTTAGTGGAAAATGATACCCCACACGCCTAGGTTTCAGAAATCTCGAAAACATACTTTCGAAATGGGTAAATAAGTACCCATTTTGACCCATATCCTCACCCAGAGGGCGCCAATCGTTCCGGGACCCCATTTCATTGGATTCAACGTCCGAAATTCAGCGAAAAATGATACCCCATACGTCTAGGTACCAGAACTCTCGAAAACAGATATTTGAAATGGTTAGGTAGATACCCATTTTGACCCATAACCTCTTCCAGTGGGTGCCAATCGTTCTGGGACCCATTTCATTGGATTCAGCGTCCAGAATTTAGTAAAAAATGACACCCCACGCACCTAGATTGCAAAAAAATCTCAAAAATCCATTTTTTGAAGTACAAATTTTGACCCTTACCCCGCCAAAATTTGGTCCGATCGGGCCGAAATGTTTCGAGGACCAACTAGAGCCGGAAACAGACATCTTACCCAAATTTCAGATTTTTAGCAAATTTTTCTTTTAGTTTTCTCCGTACAGATCGTATTACTGTTGCCGATATGCCTAAGATTGTATTCTTTGGTTTAATCCTGATCCAACAAAATATTCCTATTTCAACGTCTCTTTTTCTTTTCCAGGTAGTGGGAGGAGACCGTGATCCAGACAACACCTCCCATTATTCATTGGCCAAAAGAGTTCAACTAACGTTCGACGACTTACTCAACAAGAGCCTCCAAAATATCCAACTAGTTAACGTTTTCCCATCTCGCACAGCAGCCGGCGTCCTTCTTGCTGCCCGCACAACTGCCAGAATCCAACCTGTGTGGCCAGAATCCATTCAGAAGAAGACGAGTTACCATTACCTCGAAGTGAATGAGATTTCTAACCAACTTCTTGGTTTTGACTCGGCTGACGCTGATTCTGGCTACGGATCCAGCCCCAATGTTGTAAGGGGTGCAAGAATTAATATAACATCCCGAGCTTAATTATTAAGCTGTAGTGGTTTGTAATAAATTCAAAGGATTTTCCCTGGGCTCTTCACATATTATATTGGCACCCACAAATAACCCCTCTGCTTTTGGTTGGTTATTCCTTTTTTCCTTTTTTTCTGTCCGCGCCGTTTTCGGTAGTAGGAAATTTTCTAAAAATCTGAAATTTTTGGTCGGGGTCTGTTGCCGGCTTAGGACGGTCCTCGAAACTTTTCAGCCCGATCGGACCAAATTTGGGCGGGGTAGGGGTCAAAATGTGTTTTTTGAAAAATGAATTTTCGAGATTTTGGGCGATCTAGGCGAGTGGGGTATCATTTTCCACTAAATTTTGGACGCTGAATACAATGAAATGGGTCCCAGAACGATCGGCACCCACTGGAAGAAGTTATGGGTCAAATTGGGTATATATTACTCATTTTAAATATGTGTTTATGAGATTTCTGGTACCTGGGCGTGTGGGGTATCATTTTCCACTAAATCATGGACGCTGAATCCAATGATGCTGGTTCCAGAACGTTTGGCACCCACTTGAAGAGGTTATGGGTGAAAATGAGTGTCTATTGCCCAATTTGAATATGTGTTTTCTAGATTTCTGGTACCTAGGCGTGTGGGGAATCATTTTCCGCTAAATCTTGGACGCTGAATCCAATGATGTGGGTCCCAGAACGATTGGCACCCACTGGAAGAAGTTATGGGTCAAATTGGGTATACATTACCCATTTTGAATACGTGTTTTCGGGATTTCTGGTACCTAGGCTTGTGAGGTATCATTTTCCACTAAATCTTGGACGAATAACCAACCCGTGTGTAAGAATTTGCAGCGTTTTTGATGTAGATTCTTCGGATTATATCCTCTGCAGTCACTCAGTCCATAATGGGTGACAACCTAGCTCTTAGGAAATCAGACATTCTTTGAATTCCAGCACGAGAAGAGTTACTTCCAAATGTTGAAAAGTTAGACCATCAGCTTTTAGAATCGTTTTCAATTGCATAATACTGTGGAGTCACAATGTAGCCGCCTGATTAAATTGTTTAAAAAACGTTGAAATCTGTTGAAACCACTGAACCGACACGGTGTGTAAAGATAAACTGTATGTATTTACAGAGCAATTTATTAATAGTATATTTTCTTATCGTATTCATTCATCCGTTTACGTCGAGTTTTTGATAAATTCTTCGTATGCGTCCGGCGTGAGAAGGTTTTTCTTGTAAGCTTCGACCTGCGATGGATCTGGAAGCACGATAGCGAGGAAACCATTTTCGTTCGGATCCTTTAAAATTAAATTAGGCGAGGAAAGCAGTTCTTTGTTAACTTCTAGCAGTTTTCCATGAATTCCAGGAACGAGTTTGTAACTTCTTGATGAACATTTGACGTTGATGAGGCCAGTATTGGGTTGGAGGCGCTGCGCGTTGTGTTTTCGTTTGCCCGATATTTTGGTATTGAGTGTGTTTCTGTTTTCGGACATCTGTAGCAAACGGATAAAAATGATGAATTCGTTTCGTTTCAACAAGTTCGGGGAGATTTCAACACTATAGGTGACCTGTTACCTGAAAGTCCACCGACTCGATTGAAGATTCACTCAACAGTTCGTGTGAGGGTGCCAACGTGATGATGCACACACGATTTGAGTGAATTAGAACACAGTAGTCGTCTTTGGGATGTCGGACGTTGACGGCATAGCGAGTGGTAAAGTAGCGTTTAATATAATGGACATAAGGCTCATCGTAGTTGTAGCTCTCTTCGATGACTGGGACGTCTTTTTTGGCGATCGTTGTCATTTTCAAAAAAACCCTACGAACAAACGAATTATACTTTAGGCATCGAGGTGGTCAAATACTTGAATAAATCGGGAACTTCTAGAGCTTCACTCCAAGGTCTATCAGGCAAATTAGAGTTGGAAGCAGTTCAGATCTTCCTACCATTCCACCAGTTGATACTCATCGTGCTTCGGGAATTTTCAAGAGCTAGACGTATAAAATAAACATACACATGTACATTTTGTCCCACGTCAATTATTTTCGCAGATCAGTTCAGTGGTTGCCGGCTCTTGTTGGTCCTTAGAATTCTTCATTTGATCGGGGTATGAATAAAAATGCCTTTTTGGTTGGTTATTCCTTGAATAATATATCTCTTTTCTAGCAAATAGTCAATCTTTCCGATTCGGCCCATAATTTGTTTCTGGGCGTTTCAAGGCGTCTAGATAAAAAGAGTCAAATCTCCATCCACGCCGGCTTTGGTAGTAGAAAATTTTCTAATAATCTGAAATTTAGGTCAGGAGTCCGTTCCGGCTCTAGTTGGTCCTCAAAACTTTTCAGTCCGATCGGGCCAAATTTGGGCGGGGTAGGGGTCAAAATGTGTACTTTCAAAAACGGATTTTCGGCGATCTATGCGTGTGGGGTATCATTTTCCACTAAATATTGGACGCTGAGTCGATTCAAATAAGTCCGGTACATCTTGCTCAAAGGTAACATTAACCATTAAAGAAGAATTTGCGCTGTTTTCCCTCCTAGTACATACAACGAAGAATTACAAGTTTTCTCATTTGATTTGAAGCAAGCAATTTTAGTTCCAACCACGTTTTAGTTTTTCTATTAATTTATTTGGCTAAAGCCAAGTATATGGACCGTTGTCGCGTTATCAACTGATAGCAATGATATCGCGCAAACGGTCGATAATCGATAATCGAAAGTTTTTGTTGTTGCTTCCTTTTTGTCTCCTCCGGCTATCTTCAGTTGGTGTACATTTTCCCTCCATCCTTCCTTGTGCGTGTCCACTGTTATTTATTTTAGTTTAGTTTAGTTTAGCCTTTTTGTCTCCTCCGGCTATCTTCAGTCACTTCACTTCAGTCGGTGTACATTTTCCCTCCATTCTTCCATGTGCGTGTCCACTGTTATTTATTTTAGTTTATTTATTTAGTTTAGTTTAATTTAGTTTATTTTTTTTTAGTTTATTTATTTAGTGTTTATTTATTTTAGTTAGTTTTAGTTTATTTCAATTTAGTATTTTCCCTCCTTTTTTATAAAGACAAATATGGCCGACAGGGATAAATATTATTTCGTGTATAATATATCGATAGTGCATATCGACTGAGCGTACTATCGATATCAGCTGATAACGCGACAATGGTCCTTTTCTTGGCTTTTACGATGGACAATTGTTGATCAATAAATAAGGCTATCATCATCATATCTTAGATGGAATAATCTACAACCAGGAGAGATCCGAAATTCGAATAGAACGGATTCGAAAACGGGACATTATATTTTCTGCAGAAGCACGACGGATAGCATCTTTTCATAGGACCATGTGCCTTGTACCCAACATCATTCTTACCAGCAAGGAATTAGAAACAATCCAATTTTAGAATTTGAAGATTGGAACACTTTACAGACGTAGCCAATCGGACATATCACTCATGAACGTTCACAACTTTATCATAAAAATACCACGCTTCAAAAGTTTAGAACAAGACGAAACAGCGTTCTGTTTACCTTTTTATCTGATAACGCGGTGATTTCAAGACAACTCTTTTCTACAACAACAACGATCAGCACCACCTCCGTTATCAGTAGATGTCAGTTGTGTGTATTGATTCGTTGTGCAAGGGTAATTGCTTCATTTAGCTTCAAATAAGAAAATAATGACAAGCTGAAGCATGATTGGACGCTTTTCGACGGCTCTTCAAAATGCAGTCGACGTGGTAAGTCACGTACATAACGTAAGTTACGTAGGTAGAGTAAGACTTGAACTGATGAAGGACAAATACGAGCTGCGTAGGAGTTGATACAGTCTTTTCTAATGATATTTTATATCTGGAAATTGCATTCGCTCTAATGGGGGTACCATAGGTTTTAGATGGGTCATACATCATACCCCGTTGTATGCGATTTAAGCTCTCCAAAGTACCATAACTACTCTTTAAAAATTACAAATAATGTCGTCAGTACTATTATCATGCCAAAATCAAGAAGATTCAAAACCGCAAAGAGTCAAAACTGGGATTTCTGTCGCCTTTAGTTGTCACTATGATTGAAATTCTACTGCTGAAATACTATCATTGCAACACCACTGGAGAGCAGTGTAATTTTATGATGTTATTCCATAAGTCCAAGAGAAGAGAGAGAATCTCTCCTAGAAGCAAGAATATGAGTATGGAGTGCTCTGGACTCTATTCCGCGTCCAGCATTTATTGAATAATGATACTCCACACGCCTGGGTACCCTTAAATCTAGGAAACCCACTTTCGAAATTGGTATATAGGTACACATTTTGACCCATAAACACTTCCAGTGTTCGCCTATCGGTCCGGGACCCGTCTTAATAGATTCAACGTCTAAAATTTAGTGGGAAATGATACCTCACACGCCTAGGTACAAGAAATCCCGAAAACACATATTCAAAATGGGTAATATACACCCAATTTGACCCATAACTTCTTCCAGTGGGTGCCAATCATTCTGTGACCCATTTCATTGGATTCAGCGTTTAAAATTTAGTGGAAAATGATACCGCACTCACCTAGATCCCCCAAAATCTCGAAAATCCATTTTTCAAAAAACCCATTTTGGCCTCACCCCGCCCAAATTGGGTCCGATCGGACTGAAAAGTTTCGAGGACTGTCCTAGGCCGGGAGCAGACCCCTGATCCAAATTCCAAATTACTACCAAAAACGGCGGACGGACATTTTGGTTTTTTGATCTAGACACCTTAAAACGCTCAGAAAAAATTTTTGAGCCGAATCGGAGAGGTTAACCTTTTACCTGAAAACATAGGTTGATCATTCAAGGAATAGGTAACCATTAATTTGTGATATGGAGAAGATAACCCCAACAATCGATATATCGCCACATTCGACTTGTTAGTGGATTGCACACAAGATGGCGACTGTGTATTTTTTCTTTCTAGTTTTTTAAGTTACCTAATTTTGTTCCAATATTTTTGTTGCTTTGGTAGGTACTTGTTAATTCTGCCGTCGGTTGACTGCAGCGCTCCTTGCGGCATGCCAGGGAAGTAATATTCCTTGTTATAGAACCTTCTTGTTGTTGTTTCATTTCCATGTTAATTTTATAGTTATTTTTATTTTAAAATGGGTTGGAACTTGAAGAAAATCTTTAAGACCGTTAATGATGAAAAAAGAAGAAGAGGAATCAGCCAAAATTTCATTGATTCATACCTCGTAGAATTACGGTGGAGGACAAAGTTAGAAAGTAGGCATCCTTTTGATGTGATTATGGAAGGTACAATGAATTTTCATAACAGTTGTATGTGAATATATTATCATATATAAAAATAAAAACGTGTAATCATTCATTAATTCCTAGTTACGCTATTTACATTGTGTTTATCAGTTGGTGGGTTTGTAACCTGATCAAAAAACAGTTACCTCACATGACACAAGGCGCGTTGCAGTCAACCGACGGCAGAATTAACAAGTACCATTCCTTTTATGTATTTCTCTAATTTTATTTTATTTTTTAGTATCTAGTAATAATGTCATCACATGACGGTTAAATGTATCGAAAGTGGCAATATATTGATTGTAGGAGTGTGGACCCTGATCTCAAGATTAACCAGGTATTGGTCATTAGCGAATTTTCACAGTAAAACACAGTAACATTTTCCGATCATAAATTTCCAGCTGGCGCCTCCTCCACCTCCTCACGAGGACTTCGCCTATCACTGGAAGAAGCTCATCAAAAATTATCTGGACGTGACAAACAGCCGAAACGTCCCAATAGAACTGACCAATATTCCCGCACGTTTTGATCAAATTCTGAAGGTATTATTAGCAATTAATATTTTTGTTGAGTATTGAAAACAATTGTCCGGAGTGCTAGTCAAAAGAGACTTCTCGAAATCATGTGACTGGAAATCCCCACTGTTACAGGGCGTTCGTTTGTGGATCAAGGGGTTGATTTTACAACTCATTTGCTACAAAATGTATCTTCCAGAATTTTATTTTTGGAGGCTTCGTTTCTGAGTTATTCACCAGCAGTAGTTGATCATTCCTGAGCAGTAGTGATGGAAGTCTATACTGCTCTCTACAGCTGATTTTGGTAGAATTTCTAATTTTTCCACTTCAAATGACATTTTCACCATTAAATTATGTAACAAAAATAAATTCGAATATATCATTGGAATGCTGGTGTTTTAGGGATTTTTTTCACGAATGAATGTGGGATTGTTTCTGGGGAAAATGTATCCCTTACAGGGTTGAAAGTTGACATGGCTTTGTGTTTTCATTCATTTCCTAACTTAAGGCTGAATTAGTAAACGCCAGTACTCAATTATTGGAGATGTTGATGGGCCCATCAGAAGGGAAATTGGACGCTCTTTCCATTGGTGTACTCAGATTTGAGATTATCATGAGTTATGGCCGTTAGATTGACGTTGAATTGTGAATTTATGCGTCTAAAAAGAAAAGTCCAGGAGACACTTTTTGATGATCATGAGTTGTAGAATCGATCCTTTTGATGACTGAACCTTGAAGGTTTACGCCACGTAGGTATAACTAGGAAACGAACCTCTAAAAAGAAAAGCCCTGGAGACACTTCTTCTTTCAAATGGGTGGTGAGTCCACCCTTTTGGTGGCTGTCAACCCCCTATATCACCTGTATAACTCTTCAACTAAATTAATTGAATAGAATCAACATCAGTAACTCTGGGGCAAATCCGTCTCGTGTCGTCCCACTACCTAACCTGCATCCCAATGGATACTTTCTTCCGTCTTGTAGATCCTCTCCAAAGAAGATGAAGAAATCGAGGATGACAAAAGACCCGGCCCTTGTCTGGAATACTTGCTCCAGCACAGTTTATTGGACCTTCTCGCGACTCTCGCCTCGTCCGACGATCCACCTGGAATGCGACAACACGTTCTTCAATTCACGTCCAAGTTGTTAAACAACGTGAAAACCCCTCTTTTCGCCCACAATAACGTCTTTCAACCACTTCAAGTAAAGGATTCTCACACCTACGTACTCCTCACGTGGCTATGCACGTATAGAAGTTGTAAAGTTCACCATGTTTGATGTGAATTTGAGAACCATAATTTTATTACAGAGGTTGGTTTCTCAGTGTGACGGCACTTCTCCTGGTCCGGCTGAGTCGTATGAAGTCCAATTCCTGCTAGGTTTAGCCGCTGTTGTTAGACGACATCCATCATTGGTTCCAGTCTTCACAACCAGCACAGTGAGTCAATCACTCGCAGCAGCAACAACTTTCATTATTATTTTCTCAAAATTACATCACCGAAAACGTATCCATAACCACCACAACGCCCTCGAAAAATTCTTTAAATTGTAATTATACTTTCTTGTATTCGTATCAAGTAATACAAATCCAAATATTGCTAAGACTAAAAATGGGTCTCAGCTGCGCCTGAATAATTATCAGCCCAATCGCTTTTAACGGAGTTCATTTTGAAAGGAGTACCAACTCAGAAAGTGGATTTCTGAGGTTTTGGGGGGCCACTCCCAGCGGAGTATCATTTTCTGCTCAATTGGTTGAGGTGGATCTAAAAACGACTTCTGCACATTAGAGAATTTTGTTTATGGGTCAAAAAAGGTATTTTTTGGAAATGGCTTCTTTGCAATTTTTTGGTTTATTATTTCTAGAGTAATCAACTGTGATTTCATGCTAGAGGTCGATCACTACAATTTCCCCTAAGTTTGACAGTTTGCGTATCAAGATGTCCAGATCTTAAACTCAGCAACTTTTTCCACTACGGTTGGTTGGTACCTGGAGTAGTAGTGTGCGGAAAACAGTGAGTTTGGAGTGTCCTGGACTCATTCCAATCAATTCAGCGTCCAAAATTTAATGGAAAATTATACTCTATACGGCTAGTTCCAAAAAAGTCCCGAAAATCTAGTTTCATATTCACATCTTCACCCAAAACGCTTCCCAAATTTGGTCTTATTGGCCTGAAACGATCCGAGGATCGACTAGAGCAAAAATGATGTCCCTGACCAAATTTTCAGATTTTTAGAAAATTGTCTTCTACCAAAAACGCTGTGGACGACGTAGGGTGGACGGGTATTGGTTGGTTATTCCTTGATTTTTGACCCATAGCCACCTCCAGTGAGCGCCTATCGGTCTGGGACCCATCTTAATGGATTCAGCGTCCAAATTTTGATGGAAAATGATACCCAATACATCTAGATTGCCGAAAATCTCATAACCCCTTTTTTCGAAAAACACATTTTGGGCATTCCGGGCATTCATTTGACGGGTTCCGGACCGATTGGCGCTCAGAGGAGGTGAGTATGGGTCAAAATGGGTACCTATCTACTTTACCTAGATTTTTGGGTACCTTGGCTCACTCTTTTTACCCACACTCTTGCTCTGGGGAATATTCAAACCATTGGGGAAGAATTTGCAGCTTTACTACTCTTCTAATTAAGCACTCTTGAAATATTACATGTTTTTATCACGCAGGCAAGACACGCCCAAAATAATGAACCTTTGTGAAATAATTTGCAAAGTATTTACATTTGGCGTTGCTTTGGATGATCTGATGAAGTACTTTTGTGCAGGAAAGTTGCGAAGCGAGTCCCGAAAACAAAAGGAGAAGTTCCTGCTGCTCTTCAGAAATCAGTTGCATTTCGTCGAGTTGTGTTTCGGATTTGAGCGGCGTCACTTCCTCGACCCCTCAAAATCCGTTGTTTGCTCCTATGGTGACGTCGGCCCGGTCGAAATCCGTTCGCCTTGTGACGCCTCCTGACCTCTCGAGAGAAGATGCGTCTTCTTCTTCATCCGACGACAACAAATCCCTCGTTGTTGACGACTCAGCACAATTCCCTCTCCTGGACGCAGCCATATCGTACATTCAAACTCCGGTAAGTGCGACTGTTTGTGATTGGATGAATGAGCTTCAGGTTGAAATTGATAAATTCCGACTTCTGAATGACGTGACACCGCCAAGAGGTGTTTCCAATTGAGAATTCTATTTGGTGTTGTTTTGAGAAAACCCGTTTTGAATGTTCCAAGTCACCTGAAAGCAATTGAGCCCCTCGAAAAATATGGAATGCCCCTAGAATTTATTTCAAAAAATTCCTTGTTTGACGAATATAGTAGGAACGAAATCCTTGAGTTTCAAGAACGTTATTTATGTTGAAAACCAGTTGAAAAATAGTGAAAATCAGACATTTGTTGCTTAAACAGGATTCCATCAAACTTCTTCTTCACTGCTGGAAGAAATACAACCACATTATCAACAGATTATTGAGAATCACTACCATCCCTGTGAAACACAAGACAAATTTACTGGAATAGACCAGATAAGGTTAGAAGGTGCGAGAGTGGGTGGACTCCCCACACCCTGTAGTGTGGTCTCTGATAGTTGTTCCTCTTCTCAAACGTGTGTACCCTGATGATTCTTTCCCCAGTACGGGATATCTTTCTTCATATCATTTGAGTGGGCGCTGCTGGTTTCCCCCCAAGAAATACTCCAGTCTTCAGTATTGCAGAAACGTTACCAGATGGCATTATTATCTAAAACCGCTGCAAATTCATTCACAAAAGTTGGTTATGGTTATTCCTCCGACTTATTTCTTCAACATGAGGGAAACAGGGGGTGTGGTGGGTCCCAGACCCATTCCAATCGATTCAGGGACCAAAATTTAGTGGGAACTGATACCCCCACACGCCTGCATACCAGAAATCTCGAAAATACACGTTCGAAATGGGTTGATAGGTACCCATTTTGACCCATGACCTCATCCAGAGAGTGCTAATCGTTCCGTTGGATTCAGCATCCAAAATTTAGTGGAAAATCATACCCCACACGCCTGGACCATCACAAATCTCGAAAATTCATTTTTCAAAAAACACATTTTGACCCCTACCCCGCCCAAATTTGGTCCGTTCGGGCTGAAAAGTTTCGAGGACCGTCCTAGGTCGGGAACAGACCCTCTGACCCAAATTTCAGATTTTTAGAAAATTTTCTACTTCCAAAGTCGGCGTGGACGGCGTACGAATATATGACTTTATTGATCTAGACACTTTGAAATGTCCAGAAATTTTTTTTTGGGCCGAATCAGAGAGACTGAGTCTTTGCATGAAAACATGGTTGATTTTTCAAGGAATAACCAACCAAAACTGGAAAAAAGTAGACGCTGATGATTTTTTCCTGTATCCTTCAATCGTTTTAAGCGATTATTTCTTGGCTGTTTTCAGGATTGCTACGTTCGCGTCAAAGCTTGTCAAGCCATCATGTTGTTAGTTTCCCTGCCCGACGACAGAGCCGCTGAAGTCATTGTGTCCGACACGCTGCTCCTTTCAAGGCTGACTGCCAGACTGTGTGACCTGTTTCACGGCATACCGTTCACCACTGAGCCGGGGGCTGTTGATGAGATGCACGTCTCTTGGGGGTGAGGATTGTATGGTGTCCATGTAGTCAATCTTCTTTACTAAAGCGCGCCCACGTCCTCTTATGTCCACTCTGTAAATGTGTTTCTCATTGTAGGCTTGACATGGCCTCTGCTGAGTGCTTGAGCGTTGAGGGATCAAGGCAACTGGCCTCATTCATGGCGTGGTACGACTTCTGCGATCAGGTAAACAAGACCAACTCGGGGCTTATGGACCTCAGACCACGTAAAGTTTAAAGAATAAACGTACCCATAAACTGATATCGTTACTTTTATAGATTTTAGCTGAAGCCCATTCAATCATTGGGCATTCTTTAGCGAGGGAAATCCAAGAAAAATTCTTCGTTGACATCTTCACTGATGACGTTCTCGCACAACCTCTTGCTGTGACTATTTTGGCAAAGCTGTACAAAGTTGCCACGTCCCGTCTTCTCATTCAAGGTAACGCACAACAACTCAGGTTCATTATTTACGTATCAAGAGTGAAAAACGTTAACAGAGGAAAACAAGAAATCGTTGGCGACCAGGCTACAAGGTTTTTGGGGTCGCTGCATAGACTGGTACCTTATAATGTAAAGTTCTGTTAGTGAACATCTAATCTTTTGAACTTCATTGCAGCCATCAGCGAATGGTTAGTGGGTGATAAAATTGAAAAGGAAACGCCAAATTCAAAGAAATCTACTACTCTCCGTACATTGCTGTCCAATTGGACAAGCCAGCGAAGTGACCTTGTATTGGAAACTTTGAGGTTTTTTGAGGTAAGTTTTTTGACATTAATTGGTAAGTATTTCCGATAAAATATATCGTACATTATCTTCACATAAACTTGTTTTTACCGTTTATTCTCCCACGAAGGTCATCATTGATAAAGGGCACCCTCACGTTTTGAGAGCGTTGATGTTCATCTACGTGGACGATGGGAGTTTTCTCGATCCCTTAGCACAAGGTAAGTTTATACCAACATAGATGCTCTCATTTATGCATAACATCTCAACCTTTCTTTAAAAATCCGCTTCTTATTTCATAGAAATCTATAGTGAGGCAGTTGAGGAAAATGCTCCCTCGCGGATTGAAAGGATCGTGAACAGGTGAGCTCAATTATATCATTGATAACAGTTACTATAAGTTATTGCGGATTAAGGGGGGAGACGATTTAGAGATTTGCCGAGATGGCTCAAGAAACTCAACTTTCCACGATACACAGATGAGGGAGGAATTCCAATGTTATGAGTAGAGGCAGGAGGGGTTCTACCTAACCTTTTACATTTTTAACTTTCAAGGTTTGCGTAGATTTGAATTAAGACTATTTTAGTTCACCGTTCAGGCCGAAAGAGGCCTTTGAAACACCTTAAAATTGTGAGATTTTTCACACCGGTTATTTTTATTTTATTTATTTATTTATTTTAAAATGAGGAAATGATTTGAGGCCAGGTGTAATGCCTCGTAGTTAAATACTAGGGTCGGCCTCCTCCAGTTATGTGGAAGTCCAATCCACTAAAACCTCACCCTCCCAATGGCCACTAAAACCTCACCCTCACAACCCCAAACCTGGTACTATTTATCACATGACTTCGGGTTGAACCTGGGGCCAGTCTCAGTTGTCGTGGCTTGTTGCCGGGCTCTTTCTTCTGAGGAGAGACTATATTATCTGCCGTCCTTTCCATGCTTGTTTGCTTGATAGCATTCGTTTCACTAACTCTTCCGGAGACGTTGCATTCAGACCTATTTCTGACCACAGCTGTTCTCGTTTTAGACGCCATCGCTCGCAGTCGAAAAAGGTATGTTTCACCTGTCATCCGTGTGTGGGCAGTGCAAGCACCCTGGACTCTGTGCGAGTCCCATCCGGTGTAGGTATTGATAAAAAAGGCCGTGTCCTGTGAGGAATTGCGTGAGGTTGTAGCTTACCTTGCCGTGTGGCCTCTCACTTCTGGTACTAGTCTCGCTGTCCATCGACTCTTCGATTCATTGTCCCAGATGGTCTGCCAGTCGTTCAGTCTCCTTTTCCGTTCTTCCTTGGTCACTATTGCCTTCCTGGGTTCCATTCTTCTACCATAAATCCGCTTTCTTTCTGCAGCCAGTAGATGTAATGGTATGACCCCAGCCAGTACAAGGACAGCTGGCTCCGATACCGCTCTGTATGCACTAACTAACCTTAGCGCTCCTCGACGTGGCTATTTGGGATTTAAATTGGTCTAACTCATTTTCAGCCAATCGACGAGAATGGAGACAAAAAGGGTCCTAATGGATATTAGAAAAGTAATTTTTCTTGATTTGTGGGGACCTAGGCGTATTCCATTCAATTTTGCAAGAAATTTCAAGAGCGTTTTACAATATTTTAAAATTAAAATGGATCAATATTGATAAATTATTGAATTCTTTTAAATTTGTGTCGTTCCAGTTTCGTCAATCTTGTCCCAGTTGGACTTCGAAGCGCTGAAAATTGTGGATACGAGCAGTATTTATCTGAATCACAGAGACAGTACTCGGCCGTTTTGGCATCCCTCAAAAAAGACGGTGTCGATCCGTACGAAATTCCACCTCCAAACCCCAAAGAGTCTGAGAACGGTCGTCGTCGAGAATTGTTCTACGAAGGCCCATTCATACGCACTTTGTTCAATTGCTTGGGAAATATTCCGTACCAGGTAAATTGAAGTTAGCTCTAACGTAAGCTTACCCAGATTATGGTGTCGTGTGGACGATTTGACGACCGAAATTTTCCAGCCGTACGAAGTGAATCTCGAACTCACCGGCATTGTGAGCAAAGTGTGTCTTCGGCCAGAACACTATCTGTCACTTTTCCTCGTCGAGTCCAGTTTGACGCAAGTTGTTCCAGAGGCGAATACGTTGCATTCGGTTCTTCATCGAGTAGCGACACTTTTGGCATCGGCCGTAATGGCTCGACCAGACTACGAAAACTGCCTCAAGTCAACGCGGTTCCGTCTCATCTCTGATCAGTCGATTCCTGTGCCACCCGAGTAAGTTTGTATTTCATACCCTAATTCTTACTTTTGTCGTAATTAACGAATTGCGCTATGCCCTGCGTGCACGCGGGCAATTGCTGCGAGAAAACGCACAAAGGGAAAGAGAGTTGTTGATTTATCGTTTCTATTAAAAGATTATGGCGCCGTACAACTCAAAATATCTATTTCCCACTCATTCTGCTGGCGTTCATTATCATTTGAAAACATTCATGAAGAGTTTCATGGTTCCTCGGACCAGGCGCATGGAGACTCATTTCTTCAACATGGGGAAAATGGGAGAAATAGTGGGTGTGGCGGGTCCAGGACTCATTCCAATCGATTCAGCGTCCAAAATTTAGTGGAAAATGATACCCCACACGCCTAGGTACCAGAAATCTCGAGAACACACAGTCGAAATGGGTAAATAGGTACCCATTTCGACCCATAACCTCATCCAAAGGGTGCCAATCGTTCTGGGACCCATTTCATGGGATTCAGCGCCCAAAATTTAGTGGAAAATCGCAAAATTTAGTCGGAGAGGTTGACCTTTTGCATGAAAATATAGGTTGATTATGCAAGGAATAACCAACCAAAATGGAAGGACTGACAGCTGCAGAAATAGATCGGGAGATTCCGAGAGACCACCCCCTATATGATGCTTGATCATTTTTCATAAAATAAAAATACTGTAGAAGAGCATTAATTTTGATCAAGATTTCTTTTCATTCCTACATTTCCACGAGTCTGACGCTGAGGGGCAATACGGAAGTATTACTCCGGGCAAAAACGTTACTATTAGCCTCCTTATTTTTCAAACGCATAAATACCCGTTCTTTCTGTATTTCACTTATTTCTATTGTATACATACCAAACAGGAGATTCCAAAGATTCGAAACACGGCTCAAATGCTCAAAAAGGTTGGTTTGAAGGGTCACAATTTGGCTCTGATAAGGGGGGGGGGATAGTAAAATATACCCGACCATGATTGTTCTATTCAAGGACCATCAACAGAGTAAAAACAAAACCATGACGCAGAAAACGGGAACATTAACACAATCAAAGCTAAATGGATGAATGTCACGTCTTTTGCACGTTTCATGTAGAAGCGTTTAAGACGGTTTGTGTACGCAAGACATAGCGTTAGACTATTATATTATTGTCAGGCAGGCACAAACCAAATTTGTTCGGATGCTCTGAAAGCAGATAATAAATGAAAATAAATTACTTCTTCTATTACAATATCAATCAATTTTATGGTAATGTTCACTTGATTTGATTTTAAGGGTTTATCAAGTGCTCCAAACGCAAGTTTCAAAGATTCTCTCGGTTTTCTTCACATTGAAATGTGATATTTCTCTTGTTACGCAATTATGAGGTTCTACAGTTCTACAGTGCTTTTTGTCATTTACAGCGAGGATAAATGGAATTCGACCTTCGAAAATATTGTCGTGATAGAAGAACTATGCAAGGAGCTCGCTGCGATAGCCTACGTTAAGAATAAACACCGTTCAAGTTTGACGTAACGTTGATTGACTGCAGAGTCTCCAGAAAGAGCGGCGTTGATGATGCGCGAATATCGAGGTGGCCTTGGAAGGGAACCTGAAGTCAACCTGGAGGTGGAGCTACATAACGGCTTAGGGCTAAAAGCTTAGAAGACACATGACGTATTTTCGATGGCTGTTGACATCTAATGGAAAGTTGTTGCTGTCGACCGTTTGCTGTTGGCCGTTTAGACGAGATTTCCTTGGCCAGTAAAAGTGCTAGGTACGAGAGGGTTACCAAGATGCCCCATGTAAAGATAAACGATTTATGGAATTTAGTAATTTGGCGCTTACTGTTTTGGCAGTCAACAGCCAACTGTTTCAACCTCAAAAGTCCTTTCTTAGCATCGTTGGATTCCTCCCTGAGAATGGCCAAGGCTACACTATTGATGCTTTGTCAACGTTGGCCACACTGATGGTAGATGGTAGCAAACACCCAGAGGAGAGGGTTGAAGGAGCCCCGAGTGCGGAAGCCTTGTGGCTTGTTGTGCTTCTCATGAGTGTTCTATTTGTAGGTCCATAAAGGGCCCCAGTCCCTTGAAGAGGGTTACTAAGTTGTGGACTGACTTTTCTCTGGGAATGGTTCTTAATGGGGTTTGTGCCCCAAAGAGGTGTACCTGCGGGGTGTGAGTGCTGGTCACTCGAAAATTATGCGAGTTGCAGTTTTGTCTGCAGCCACCCTTATGTGGTTCAGCTGAAAACGCAGAGGAACGAAGCCGGTTAATAGGCCAAATATCGCTTTTTAGGTCACTGAAGTACGTCCTTGGTGACTGATGAGTGGGTTTTGCCACACCTATAATTCCTCTATCAGTGCTGGTCATGTTGAAACCTGGGCTCACGCCTTGATCTTCGGGCAATGCTGTCCTGGATACTGTTTGTGAGGTTAGGGCTAGAGTCAGTGCAACAGATGCCATTGACATAGATGGCGTTGCTAGCCCTGCATATGATTGAGGCTAAGTAAGATCGCTGATAAGGCTGGAGGAATATAACTAAATATCATCTATCAGCCATTTTGCTGCTATCTCGGCTTTCCCTGATGTTCCTGTGTATCCTTGCTGCTACCAAGATCGTCATTTGAACTCAGCTACTTCGTTTTTGGACGTGAATACGTAAAGCGCTGTCCAAAAACACTCCATACTTCATCCTAGTTTACTCTCGGCAAGGAATGAAATGAAAACAGCTCAAATTGGCATGGCGACTGATGGGGAGAAGAACGCTGCACATTCCTTCCCAATGATTTATTATTCTAGATTGGTCTCACTCGTGTCAGAAAAGTGTACCTAGGTCTTAGGAGATGGTAATTGGGCTGAAAAATTCACTCTTCAGGACGTTTCCCCATTGTTTGATACAAATGCAGAGGCTTATAAGGATAAAAATTAATTCGAATATAACTAAATAAAGAAAAAAAAAACAGAAATACTTGCGATGCTAAAATTTCCTAAGAATCTCAAATGAAAATGAGGCTAATTCTTGAATGTTTAGGGAAAAACTTGAGTTCTACTAAAAAAATCGATAATGGACTGTAGCAAGATGGCCAAGTTGCAGAAACCAGCGTGACGTAATTCTAACCTGTCCAATACTCCACCGCATGTAAAGGCTACTCATTTATATAAATCCGATTAGAAGCTGCAGTGCTGAGATGGATTGATAAAAGTCGAGTTTGTTAATAAGCATCAAATTCCAAAAAGAAAATATTTTCTTGTAATGTGATCTGAGTGCAGTCTTATATTTGATCGATGGTACCTACTTTTAAGATATATTTTTTGAAAGGCTTAAAATTGCACTGCTGGTCAGTAAAAATATGCTCTTCTTTACATTCAAGTACGTGCAATTTTTTAATGGAGTTACCGTGTCAGTGGTATGAATAATTATTATATTATGCAGCATTCCAAATGTATTCCACATTATCGTTCTGATTTATCTCGCGCTTCTTTATTTTATTCGGTCGCTTTGTACCATGTCTAGTGATAATCCTTCTAGCTGTTTTTAGTGACCCCTCCCCTCACCCCTCCTCACCTCATTTCAGCTGGGAGACTCTTTAGTAAAGAGAATCATCTTCCATAGTTATCTTGTACCTTATCATTGAATCCTCAGCTTTTTAGCTATTTTAGCCTTCAGGTACACATCAGTATTACAACATTGATTTCTCCCTATATAAACGAATCAATAGATAATGTTCTAATGGGTAATTTCGTTCTAGTCCTTATTGATGCTAGTTAATCTGAATAAATACATACAATGTGACTGATGAATCGAATTTCTATCCCCTTGATTGACAGTGAGTTTTTAAAATGTCACCTGCAGGATTTATTCATTTATATTTCAGCAATTGATGCTTGTAAGGGGAAGGTGATCAGGCTGGGCCAATACCTTATTAGTTCTTCTAATTGAATTAGCTGAAGAAATGAACATCTTTCAGTGGGTGCCAATTGTTCTGGGACCCATTACATTGAATTCAGCGTCCAGAATTTAGTGGAAAATGATACCCTACACACCTAGATTGCAAAAAATCTCATAAATCCCTTTTTCGAAATACACATTTTGACCCCTACCCTACCCAAATTTCGTCCGATTGGAATGTTTCGAGGACCAACTAGAGCCATGAACGGAAACCTGACCATAATTTCAGATTTTTAGTAGATTTTCTACTATCAAAGTCGGCGAGAAATTTCTCCCATGATAAGGACCTGAGCCATGATTTTGAATGGCTGCCCTTGATTCATTCATGTTATCAAAATGTGTTAAGATAATCAATCTTCCATTTTCATACGCGGGAAACAGGTTACCTGTGCTTCATGGCTCTATTTTTCATGGTTCACTTTCACTTTTCATTTCGATAAGGACTACCAACTACCCCAGAAAGTACATATGTTCATTTTGCTCATAAATACCGCATTCGTTAATTTTTGTTTTGTTTCAACTACACTTCACTATCATAGAGTCCGTGTTTCTTCAGCGTATATGAGTATTCCATCAAATAAAAGCTGGTATTTCGACCACTTGATACAGACTTAACCCATGTTTCTGAAGTCAATAGAGGGAGTCGACTTTTGGATCATACCCAATTTTACATTGAGCCAGTGGTCGACTTAAGAGATAATTTTAATAATAATAATAATCTTTCTTATTCCATGAGACTCCGCCTTACTGAAAAGTGATTCTTCCAACTAAAATGTTGATGGTGAAACCATGGTCAGTTGGCGTCCTACAGAAGAGGTTATGGGTCAAAATGGCTATCTGTCTACCTACCGGTTTTTGAAAATTTTGGGTGCCCTGGCATGTGGGGTATTATTTTTCACTAAATTGTTGATGTTGATTCAATTTAAATGAGTCCGGGACACTCCATGCTGTTTTGTCGAAAAGTATCGATATTTTTTAAATACCGATTCATTAGAGAATCGATACTTTCTTTGCTACCTAACCTTAGTACCTACGATTTTCAAATGCATCAATGTTTTTAATCTCAATAGCGTTATTTTTTATAGGTATGCCTAATAAGTAATTGCTTAATCATTTATAAAACTTGATTAAAAATTGTTGAGCTATTTACGTTGGTAGATACCTATTAACAACATTATCTCTTATCACTTTGCAACCAATGAAAATTGGTCTATGCTCTAAAGCCGTGTTTCCCAACGTGGGGCAATTTGATTTTTAAGGGGGGCAATTCGAAAATGGACCGAATGCGCCCCCCCTCTGAGGCCCCCGGACCATTCCCGAAGAAATGTTAGCGAAAATAAAAATTTCTCAGAGGATGAAAGAGAAATTGGTTACGCAGTGTACTTTTTCACCCAAGAGAGGTGTTAGAGGCAATTCCAGGAACTCAGACAGGAGTTCCAGCTCATTCCTTCGACACCGCTCACCTTCCTAGTAACTCTACCCCACCACTAGCCCTTTTCTCCCTACATCCTCTCAAACCTCAGTCCTCTACAGTCTCCTTTTTTTCAATTTTATTTAGAAACATTTAATTTGAAGTGAAAAACTTATTTTTCTATTAAGCTCATCCTACCAGAAGTTGCTTAGTCTAGTAATTAGTTTGTTTTATAAATGGTTATGGTACCTGTCAACAATAGAAGAGGTGAAGATGGAGCGAATAAATCGTACCGACTGTAAGGCCGGGTACACACGTTGAGGATTCCGGAGAGGATTCCTCATTGATCGATTCCTCTTCGGCCGACGGACCGTGTGGACGGGTCGAGGCCTTCAGTTGAGGCGGACCGAACAGGCTACCTGCTACCTGAGGCCGAAGCCTCCTGGTTTTCGCGTACATGTGGATGCTCCGTCCGGCTCCGGCCGCCTCAGAGGTTTTTCTCAGAGGAATCCCTCTTCGGAATCCTCTCCGGAATCCTCAACATGTGTACCCGGCCTTACAGTCGGTACGATTTATTCGCTCCATCTTCACCTCTTCTATTGTTGACAGGTACCATAACCATTTATAAAACAAACTAATTACTAGACTAAGCAACTTCTGGTAGGATGAGCTTAATAGAAAAATAAGTTTTTCACTTTAAATTAAATGTTTCTAAATAAAATTGAAAATTTTCCTAATAAAATGAAACATAGTTGTTAAAAATCGTTTCACGCCAAAGGTTATAAACAAGCTTCCGCCTTCTCATTCTGGACGGACCATAGCTCCAACATCACCCGGTCTAAACTACATAATATTTACCAAAGTCCTAGATTATACTGTGATCTTTCGATGCATAGGTAAGATACGACTAGTTCGTTAGTTATCAGTAGGTTCTCATTTTTATTTAATTTTTTCGCATTATAATTTCAGTTAAAATTATATTTTTGCTAAAATAAACAAGTTTCCTGTGATTTCTTCCTAAAATCTATTATTTAAGTTCAAGTTGATTGTTCAAGTGAACAATCAATCAATCAATTTTTTGATATTGAAAATTATGCATTATACATGGGGGGCACGCCCAAATGTCTGCCATCTGTCGGATCACCGTTGACCAAGGTTTGATTAACCGGCCATTGAAGTAGGAATGGTTTCTTTTTCAAAATCGATACATCGTACTATCCAGTACTTTTGAAGTAGGTATGTAAAAGTTCACCCAATCTAGGTAGGTGATCATGTGTGCAATGCGATAGTGGTGTATGCAAGTTTTGCTGCTCTGATTTTCTCATGACGGACTGAATATTGTGGCAGGGTTTTGGATATCATGCATAACAAAAAGACGACGTTCGTTCTCCTTTAATTTCAATTTCATTACTGTACCACAGATTTTTGACATAAATGGTAATCATTTTTCAACTGATATTGAAAAAAAAAATCTGTACATATATCCTGAAAAATCGAGAGTATTATACCATATTGATATATTTAACAAATATATTTATTATTTCGTAGCTATCTCTACCTTGAACGACCAAAGAAATGCTATTAATAAAGAGTCATTAAGGATCTTTAAAAAATCGATGAGAACAATCGATGTGAGGCATCGATACCTATCCCTTTATAGTTTGATATTTGTTTGGAGGAAGGCGACGGTTGGTGTTTGATATCGGTAATATTGCTTATGATCCACACAGATTGATATTTATTTTTAAAAAGTTAACTTAGCGGATACTCAATTTTGAAAAGTTAGCTGAGTTTGCTGTTGTAGTTGTTGACTATGTCCCGCCATTGTGTCTCTTGTGTGAGTTGTGTGTTGTACTGTAGGGATGAGCATCGTTTCAAAACTATCGATAGTCACCATCAAATAGACTATCGAAAGGTACCATCGATAGTTAAAAACTATCGGTACTGAACTATCGATAGTTTTTGATAGCATCGATACTTTTGTTTGGGTTGGAAAAATAAAATTGGTGCCTTATGAATCTGCTAAATGAAGACGAAATTCATTGAAACCACATGTCAGTTTTGTGCAAATTAAATCTACCAAACATGAGCAAGAATGTGCTGAAAAAGTTTTCATTAGAGCATTGGTAGGTAGGTAGAAAGTACGTTAAAAAATGGAATTCAACTCATATCGAACTAATTAGGTACTTTATGGAGAATTATTATTCATGGAATGTGCCACAATGAATCGGACAATGAATTCAAAAATAGAATCTTCGACGCAAACTTCCCTTCAATCCGATTTCTGCTTTTCGTAATAATTTGCCCCGAGAACAAACATCCTGATGGGACAGACTTGGCCACGGTAACGAGATGGGACGTTGTAGCCAGCTGATGAAGCAAAGGGTATGAAGCTGACATTTGACTCCAAAATTTCAGTGGATCTTGCTCCATTTTTTCTGCTGGCGCCCTCAAATATAAATGGCTGATTTGTCATTTACTTTTAATAAAAATGTTTCCAAATGGAACTCACTCGTCCCCCGGCGCATTTCGATTAGTTTCAAGCAGCAAGGAACATGAAAAAAATAATAGGTAACTGATACCAAACAAAAGGCAATGAAACAAAGTGAAGAACTATTCACATCTTCAACTGAACTGAAGATTCTTCAGTTTCGATAGTATCGCCCAGAAACCATCGATAGTGGTAAAACATCGGTTTGTAACTATCGATGGTGAAAACATCAACTATCGGATGCAAACTATCGATAGTACGATAGCATCGACCATCGATGCTCATCCCTATACTGTTCTCCTCCGTCCTCCGGGGAATGCACTTCGCATTTCGCCCATTTGTGATGTCACGCGTAAAGGTTTAAGTTATTATCTTGATGCATTCGGATAACATGCAATCTAAACATATCTCGTTAAAAAAAACTGAGGAAGTCGCGTTGCTCTGAAGTTTCAAAGGATCTTATTTCAGTCGTCTGACCGTTTACTGTATCTTCAGGGATTCTCTCCTGTTTCTAGTGTGAGTAGGATCCTCCCGCCAAATGTATACTTCGTCAACTTCAATATAATATATTCTTTTCAGTCCATTGTTTACAGAATCGCGGGGTTTTCTTAGAACTGTTATGTGCATCCGAGAAAATCACGGTTTTGGCCCTTATAAAGTCGGCACCTATTGAATCCGTTCACATTTTGGTTGGTTATTCCTCGAATAATCAACCTATGTTGTCATATAGAATATCTTTCTCCGATTGGTGCCCACCGGAGAACGTTTTAGGTCAGAATCGGTATCTATCTACCTATTTCAAAAGCGGGTTTTCAATATTTCTGTTACCTAGGCGTGTGGGGTATCATTTTCCACTAAATTTTGGACGCTGAATCGATTGGCATGAGTCTTGATGCTCTGATTGATGAATAACCAACCCCTGAGAAAGAATTTGCAGCGTTTTTTCCAATTCAAATCTATACAGAATCCTGTGCATCAGACAAAATCACGTTTTTGGCTCATATAAAGTTACCACCGATTGAATCCGTTCGCATTTTTTGCCTGCGTAGAAATATGTTGACGTCGATTGCGATTTAATACAGCTTTCTTTTCAGTTCTAATATGTCACACGACTCGGATGATGACTTGCCAGAGCGATTCCGTCATATTACTAAAGCGTCCGATGCCGAAATACGGCTACGCCAGAAACTTTACCCAGGTAAATGATGCGAGGACAAGAAAACACAACTACAGTTTAAACTTATTTGCCTTTTTGTTAATTTGCTTTATTTGAACGATTTATCGCTTAAATACGTTACAGATGTGTCAGTTGTTGAGGACGCTAAGATTCAGTGCACCATCTGTCTAAAGGACGTGAAGCATGTTTTTCTCCTGAAAAAGAAATCCTACAAACATAGAATTCTGCAAGTCGTGGTTTGTAAAGTAGGTATCACCAAGCGCAAATATTTTGTTATTGTTTTAATGAGAAAATTTACTTTAATTCATATTTGTTGTTGCGTAGTCTTGCTTGCAGTTTTACGGCGACGGCGACTTCTCGGCGGACGAGGATGGCATCGATAAGTATTGTAGGTGGTGTGGCCAAGGCGGTTCCCTGTACGTTTGCAGTAAATGCCCTTCGACTTTTTGTAAGGTTAGTTATCCAAATTAATGCCAAATTTGACTTTGGCCACGTTTGGTTGTTACTGAATAACAAGTCACTCGCATTGCTGAAAATAAGGAATCCAAGTGTCTTCACTCAGGTGCAGTCAGCACTTTCCAACTGTATCCTTACCTACCGTGAGTATGCCATGATAGCAGAATACCTGTTGATAAGTGACTGGGACTCTTGAATGGAGACTTTCTGCGCTGAGATTAGTAACTAAGGAGTCGCCATATAACAAGAACTGGTCCTAACCCTCCTCCAAACCCCTCACGTGGACCAATGGACCAATTAGAATTGCACCAAGTTATAAACTTATTAGCAATCTTTTGTGTGTTAACTAGGTTATATCTTCAGCCAAGGTACATTGCTTGGCTTATAATTATTCTAACAACTGATTTTGGTTGGTTATTCCTTGAATAATCAACCTATATGTTTTCATGTAAAAGGTCATCCTCTCCGATTCGGCTCAAAATTTTTTTCTGAACGTTTCATGGTGTCTAGATCAAAAAACAGGTTGATTATTCAAGGAGTAACCAACCAAAAGGTCAATGTCCGTCCGCCGTCCGCGCCGTTTTTGGTAGTAGAAAATTTTCTAAAAATCTGAAATTTGGGTCAGGGTTCTGTTCCCGGTCTAGGACGGTCCTCGAAACTTTTCAGCCCGATCGAACCAAATTTGGGCGGGGTAGGGGTCAAAATGTGTTTTTTGAAAATTGGATTTTCGAGATTTCTGGTACCTAGGCGAGTGGGGTATAATTTTCCACTAAATTTTGGACGCTGAATCCAATTAAATGGGTCCCAGAACGACTGGCAACCACTGGAAGAAGTTATGGATCGAATTGGGTATATATTACTTATTTTGAATATGTTTTCGAGATTTCCGGTACCTGGGCGTGTTGGGTGTCATTTTCCACTAAATTTTGGATCCTGAATCGATTGGAATGGGTCTGGGACCCGCCACACCATTTATTGTCTTTGCATTAGCGAAATAATTCATGTGGTTTCGTGCTTTTTAAGCCTTCTGACGAGATCATTGACGTCAAGAAGTCAAACAGCCTCTTCTTTGACATGATCCTGTAGCCTAGGAGATGTGCAGCTGCTTGAAGCCTGATGGTTTCTGAAGTACCACGAAGCGTTCGTAATGCACCTAAGTACCGTATTTTGGAATCTCTGTGTCATGTCTTGATTGGTTTGAGCGGTGCAGCCCCACAACTGCGCTCCATAAGTCCAGACTGGCTCTCTAGGACTTGCTTGTAAAGGATCATCTTGTTGTGGACGGACAAATTTAATTGTCGCCCCATTATCCAGTACATTTTTTTAAATTTGAGTGTCAGTTCATCCTTTTTCTTTTTCACGTGGGCTCTCCATCTGAGCCTCATACCGAGGTACTTAGCTTAATTGGCGTATGGAACCACCTTGTTGTTGATATGAGTTGGAATGTGGCTAACCTTTTTGTTGGTAAAGTCTACGTGCACCGGCCTCATTTATTTCAATTTTCCTCCTTGCTGTCCATTCTTCAATTTGGGAGATTGAAGCTGGGTTCACATGGATGCGGTTTTTTCCGTTGGGTGGCAAACGCGTTCGGCCATCTGATTGGCTCCACGGGTCTATCGCAGCTGCCGCAGGTGAACTTTTGATCCCCCCTCCGTTTTTGTCATCTCATGTTATCTCATTTTTGTTATCTCATTTTTGTTATCTCCGATTTGCCGCCAATCAGCTCCACGAACGCGCTTGCCGCACCGCATCCATGTGAACACCCAAACTCAAAACTTACTTCCCCCACCATGCTACCGCAGTTGCCGCTAACGGAGAAACCGCATCCATATGAACCCAGCTTAAGAGGTAGAGTCTTGACGTTGGCTCTTCATTGCTGTTTCCCACAGCCAAAATGGCCGTGTCATCGGCGATGGTCGCTATTGTGTTTTCGTCATTTTCAGGTAGATCACTGGTGTAGAGGAGATACAAGAGTGGGCCACGTACACTCCCCTGTGGCACTCCAACATTGATCATTTTGGGCCCGAATAGGCATCTTCATGTTTTACGCGGAAATATCGATCTGATAAATAGGATCTTAGAAGCTGTGCATACTTTTGCGGTTGCATCTTTTGAAGTTTATGATTGAGCCCTTCGTGCCAAACTTTGTCAAACGCTAGACCAACGTCGAGGAAGATGGCAGAGCATACTTTCTGCTCTTCAAGAGCTTTTTCAGTGATAGTGGTTATTCGGTGAACTTGATCAATGGTCGAATGTTTGCTTCTGAAACCGAATTGGTGTTTTGGCATCAGGTTCCGTTCGGAGACAACTGAACCAATCTCTTATAAAAAAGCTTTTCGAATAATTTTGATAACACAGGCAAGAGGAAAATGGGCCTGTATGACGCAGTTTCTTCCTAGTTCTTCCCTTGTTTAGAAATCACAATTAACTCTGCTATTTTCCACAGTTGTGGCACATAAGAGAGCCTGATGGATGCATTTATAATTTTTGTAAGCCTGGCAATGACCTTCCTCGGCAGGTTTTTCAGAACTTGGCCTGAGGTCGTATCCTGGTGCTTTCTTGGGATTGACCTCAGCCTGAATCGTCTTCTGAACTTCATTGATTGTGACTGGAGGGATTCTTATCTCTGATTCAAGGGGTAGGAGCTCCTCAAGAGGTGGCTCACCTGGGGTTCCTGGATTAGAAGTGAAAATGATTTCATAATGGTCTGCAAAAGTGTCTGCCTTACTCTGATTGTTCTTTGCCCAATTACCGTCAGGCTGTTGTATGGGTGGGGTTTGAAAAGTTGGTCTTTTCAAATGCTTTGTGGCCTTCCACAGCGAGTAATCGGTACTTTGGTCGTTAATCAAATTGGTAATAAACTGCTCATTAGTTTCATCTCTGATCTCTTCCAAAGTTGAAAAATTGAATAGTTCCAATTAAAATAGTAAACCTCATTCAAAATTAAGCCCCGTAGCTCTTAAAAGGTACTTGGGTACCCGCGCAGTGTATCAATGATTACCAACATAAAATGTACGAAGTTAAGTGCATCGCGTTCGTGTTACACAATATATTTAGTGCAGGCATTTTTCAAGCCCCGATTAGCCTTAGATTGCCGCCGTCCCCGACATCCCTGCACTTCTGTGGCCAAACATCTGCATCTACGGCCACAGTGAAAGTAGTAGTATCTTTGCGCAAATAAATATATTCAATTTTTGTTCCAGAAATGTATAAAACAAAATTTAGAAAGAAAGTTCATGCTTCTGGTGGAGAACGACGACTGGTGTTGTTTCATTTGTGATCCGTCGCCACTGTACAAATTGAGGGCGCTGTTGTGGGCTGTTGATCAGCATTTAAAAAATGAAAAGTAAGTTGACTGACATTCGCTCGATATATTTTGTATTAAATACGTTGTGCTCAGGTTCTTCTTCAGGTAGTATTTTTTTGCTCTGTTTCAGAACCAAAGAAGAAAAAGCTAAAAAGAAACTTAAATCCAGGCCCAAGGTTAGTTGTCTATATCACGTCCATGTACCGTTTATTAATTTTACCATGTTGCTGCTATTCACGAGAAGACGGCGGTTTTAATGAGTATGCCACTTTCAAAGATGATTTGTAGCGGAAAGCAAAATTAGGTTACTGGGTGGTAGAACTCTTAGGGAACTAGGCATTAAGGGGAATCATATTCCACATTTTGAACGCTGAATCCATTAAGATGGGTCCCGGACCGATTGATTTCCAACTTAAGTATGAGGTTTTGGTCAAACTGGGCACCTACCTACATATTTCGAAAATGGGGTTTGAGTGTTTTGGGTACTTTGACATTAGTGGTATCATTTTCGACTAATTTTTAGATGCTAAACCGGTTTGAATGAGGTCCGAGACACTCCACTCTCACTGTTTTCCCATAATCCTGCTCCTTGCTGAAGAATTTGCTGCGTTTTTCTATTGAATATATTTACTAATACATTTAGATATTTGCCGTTTTTGGGATTTTATTGAGGGTGTCCGATAACTTGGTTCTAATTGTTTTTTCGTGAGATTTATCTAAAGATCAATTTGGAGATTTTTCCTCCAGGATCTACACAAAACCGCTATCGGAGTACTTATTGCAGCGTCCTATGGTATTATATTCTTTTGTAAGGTTGGTGTGAGTCATACTTTTTGCCAGCTTCGGTCGGGACAATCGAAATTACTAGCTTCGCCATAAAATTGTTTCCTAAACCTAGGCTAAGTTGAGCTATTGATTCAATTATATAATTTGCTTGTCGTAAAGAGCCGTTTTTACCATGTTTAATGCTATTATATTTTTATTTCGTAGGGCAGCTCGAGGTCGTCCCTAAAACCAGTTCATGCCGCTGAGATGTCCGAGGAGTACTTTCAAACATATGTCGACAGTGCAAAACTGTGGCTGTCGGGATTAATGCAAAAAATTGATCCTGCGGACACGGCGACTGCAAGGTTTAAGGATTGCAGCGTGCTCTTGGAGAATTTAAATCATCCCGCTGATTTGGAAAATTTATCAACTTCTCTCCTCAACTTCGTGGATCTCCAAATCGATGCTATGGACAATTTTCGCAAAGAATTGCTTGAGGGATTGGCCAAGATAACGAAAAAATGCCAAGCTCAACGACAACCGCCTGGTTGTGGTGAGAGTGAACACAGCAATGGGTGTACAGAAGTCACTCACGTAGATCGTGATGATGATCTAGATGCTACAGTCGACGCCACGAACGGAAACGACGTCCATTCGTCGCACTCCGCAAGTATGGATATGTTCGAAGACTGTGGTGAAAAGGAGGACAACAGCGTTGATCGCCCCGTCATTCGTCTAAGAAGCCTCTCTGAGCTGATGGCCCCTCATGTTAAGGATGATGCCAAGGCTAAACGAAAGCCGAGGAGAGTCTCTCCGGAAGCCATACAGTTGAGTAGCGACGACGAAGATCCTAACGATAACACCCGCGGCAGGCAGTCGAGGGGCGAAAAATCAAAATCGAAAACTAACTTAATACCAAATCCTAAGGTGTTGGAGAAATCTTCTTTGGAACTGAAACACGATTCTTACATGGAAAACAGTAGCAGACAAGAATCTGCTCCATCAACATCTAAAAGAGACTCTAAAACTTCTAGATTGGTCGAAAATCCAAAATCAAAAAAGTGTGAAGAGAATCTAAGAAAAGGATCTACAAAAAATCGTGATAATGTTGGATCTCGATCATCGTCAGACGCAAGTTCTGATAGATCCAGACGACCAAACCATGAAAAAGACAAGGGGGCGACAGTTCAGCCACTTTTTGTCACGACTTCGGAAAGCGAACTTGAAGTTGGTGTAGAGCCCAAAAAAATTTCCTCTTCTTCGGAAAGCCAAGAAAACAATCCCAAGAAAGAGAATCAAACTAAAGTGAAGTCCAGTAAAGTGGCGTCCTCTACGCCTCGCATTGCCATGAAGACATCCAAATCCACCTCAGATTCTACCTCGTCGACCGATCCGGTAGGTCTTACAAATTATGTTTTATCTCTTGATAGTAAATATTTAAGAAAGCTAGATAGTTGGGTCGTTCAGGCAACGTGACGACAATATAAGGGAGATAATCAGTCTTATCTGATAAGTTTGGCATAGTGGGCAAGCGTTATTTGCGTAATGTAATTCTAGTTAGCTTGTCAACGACGTCTAGTCACCTTATCAGAGACATCATGACCCTAATTGGCTTGAAAGTGTTGTGAAGACTCATGTACGCATTGTAATGATGTCAAAACCGCGTCATACAACCGAAATCAAGCCACGCAACGCTAGCAAATGCTGCGACCTGTAATCTAGTCTAGGGCCATGAGGGGGGTGGGGCAGTAGGGTATGGAGAGTCCTTAATCCATTCCAATCTATTCAGCGTCCAATATTTAGCGGAAAATGATACCCCATACGCCTAGGTCAAAAATCTAGAAATCTCGCTTTCGTAGATTGGTAGATAGAAACCAATTTTGAACTATAACCTCTTCCGGTGGGCGTTTATAACCTCTTTCGTTCCGGGACCCGTCCCATTGGATCCAGTGTCCTAAATTTAGTCGGAAGTGATACCCCACACGCCTAAGTAACCTAAAATCTAAAATCCATTTTTAATTTTTTTTTTTTTTTTTTTTTTTTTTTTTTTTTGGTTGGTTATTCCTTGAATAATCAACCTAGGTATGTTTTCATGATAATGGTCAACCTCTCCGATTTGGCTCAAAATTTTTTTCTGGACGTTTCATGATGTCCTGATCAAAAATGGTCGATGTCCGTCCGCCATACGCCGTCCGTGTTCCGCGTCGTTTTTGGTAGTAGAAAATTTTCTAAAAATCTGCCATTTGGGTCAGGGGTCTGTTCCCGGCCGAGACAGGTCCTCGAAACTTTTCAGCCCAATCGAACCAAATTTGGGGGGGTAGGGGTCAAAATGTGTTTTTTGAAAAATGGATTTTCGAGATTTTGGGCAATCTTGGCGAGTAGGGTGTCCTTTTCCAATAAATTTTGGACGCTGAATCCAAATAAATGGGCCCCAGAACGATCGGCACCCACTGGAAGAAGTTATGGGTCAAATTGGGTATTTATTACCCATTTTGAATATGTGTTTTTGGGATTTCTGCTACCTAGGCGTGTGGGGTATAGTTTTCCACTAAATTTTGAACGCTGAATTCAATGATTTGTGTCCCAGAACGATTGGCAACCACCGGAAGAAGTTATGGGTCAAAATGGGTATGTATCCACCCATTTTGTATGTGTCAGGATTTCTGGTGCCTAGGCGTGTGGGGTATCATATTCCACTAAATTTTGGACCCTGAATCGATTGGAATGGGTCTGGGACCCACCACACCTACTGTTTCCCCCATTGGAGGAATAACCAACCCGTGTGTAAGAATTTGCAGATTTTTTTTTTTTTTTTTTCATGAAAACAGGTTGGTTATTCAGGGAATGATCAAGCAAGAGGCAAAATGTCCATTAGCCGTCCACGTTTTCTTTGGTCAGGGACCCCTTTTCGGCTGTAATTGGTAAAAATTGGCGTAAATTAGGGGAGGAAAAGGGTGACAATGTGTTATTTGAACTATGAATTTTGGGCGATATAAGCGCGTGTTGCACGCTGAACACTTTATGAGTCCGGGACATTCAACACACATGGAACAACCAACCATTGTGGATGAGTTTGCAGCGTGTTTCCAGGTACAACGCGGTACATTCCAATATCCAGGCGTCATAAAGACGACAAGAATCGAGTTGGCTTCACCATGCCCTCACGACTAATTGGATTCACAATGATACCTTCATGTCGAAGGCTTTTGCCCATTATGCCAACAGTTTTCAGTAAGATGAAAATGTAAAAAAATCCTTGCAATCGGGGGACATTGCTCTACAAAACTAGTTGTTGCTCGGACCCTCAGCTCAAGAACGATTGTTTCTCAAGTGATCGAATTTCTTCGTTAATCCATCATTGCCGAGAACATTTTCCCTCACTGTAAATTTACTGTTGGTTGTACCATAATTGTTGAGCAAGATGCCGATTTATAACATGATTGTGTGACGTATAACATGTTTGTGTATTTTGAAGCTGTCCGAGGGAAGTGGTGACGAATGTAAAATAAATAGGTCCTACTTTACTGACTCAGACGAGGACAACAAGAGCAAAAAGATTGTTACGAAGGTACCGACGGCGTTGATCTATTTAGTTCGCATGGCCAACTGCTCTTGCACGCCTAACGATATCTCGTTAGTGGATTCAAGCTTATTGTTGCAGATTTCTCCCTATTATTGAAAAAGCATTATAACAAATAAAGCCTCTCAAATCATAATAATCATAACGCTTTATTTTTTTCTATTTTAATTTTCGAAATTGCATTTATTTCCAACGTTAACTCCCATAGTTTTGTTAATTTCTTCGTCAATTACGAGGAAAAATCTGCAGATAAAGCTCGCTTTTTGGATTTGAGTGCTACTTAGTAACTTCCTAAGCTTGCCGAGTGTGTTGCAAAAACACAGACATGGGTAAATAGGGAATCTGTCACGATAAACTGGGGGATCTAATCTAATGAGGCGGTCGACCGCGAGAGGTTTTCATTTCTGATAAACCCTTTTAAAAAACCTTGAATTGTAACCAAATAATATTTTAATCATAACAATTCTTTAGCTTCAAATTGGACAATTTACTATGGCAGTGGGGGTCTTTTGGGAAACCTGGGCGTTTAAAGCATTTCTTATTCATGAATTGTACTCATCAATTTGGAGGATGAGAGAAGCACGTGTTTTAGTTCTGGGAAAGCAATAACCACAAATTAGCGAGTGAAACGTAACATTCAAGTAAAGAATGAACAAAACGAATGGAAAAGAACAAACCAATCTTTCAACGTAATTCTCTCCCTGCAGCAGTGTCTCTCAGAATGGGTCAAATCCACAGCCACCTCCAAAAGAATGGCATTAGGAAGGGGCGGATGAAATGTCTTCGACGTGTTGTGTTGAAAGTAGGAGTAGGTGAAACCTCCAATTTAACGTGACAATTCTATAATCACATGGATCATTTGGTGGTGGTTTGGTAGCTTAAGGAATCTTTTTTTTTTCTTCGGCTGGCCGATTGATCACGTCGTATCGTACATTTGGGCTACTAACGGGCTTCTGCTTTATAAATATGATAATAGTACCTCTATAGTCTCAATAAGTTGAGCCTTCGGAAGGCCCGTGTCACCTACGTGGTATTCAAAAAATAGTTGTGGATATATCCGGTATAAGTCCGAAACTATTAGTTTTATTAACAAGTCTACAAAGCGTTCGTGGCTTTGTTCGCAATTTTAAAATAGAAAAACTATAAATATCTTGCTCCAAAATGATATTTGCTGACTGACGGAATAATGTGCTCTTTTTATTTTATTGCTCTTGAGTTTTCAAAATGACTTGAATTCAGTTTGAATATAAGAGATCATGTACAGCTTTAGAATATCTACATTTAAAATATTAGCTTTGTCCTAAAGGATATTTGTGGTTTTACTCCCAATTTGCTCATGAGTCGTTGTGAAAGCTGAGATACATTGAAGAATATTTCTACTCAACATGAGTATTTAGCCTAAAATATTAAAATTAATAGTTTCGGACTAGTCTTGCGATGTTGGCAGAGGTCTTTTGAAGTATAAGGTATTGAATGTTGGTTGTGACTTTATAGTAGACTTTATAATAACTAAAGCAATTTTTTTTGTGGCTTTACTGACTAATATATAGCGCTTTCCAACCTGGGTTACCATAACTTCGTACTTGGTTGAGATGTATTTTTTTAATGAAGCTGTTCTCAATTGCAGAAGAAAAGAAAGACTAGGCCAATGTCCGAGTCAGATTCCAGTTTAGATAATCTGTTAAAAATCACGAAAATCTCTTCCGCATCTAAAAAATCGAAAAAAGACACACAGAAGAAGGGGAAGACTGATAAGTCAAGAATTACTGACGTTTCAAGTGATGAAGATGACTTCAACATCACGAAGTAAGTTGTACTCCAAAAACACTTATGCGTACCAATTGCTTTAAATTTTGAAGAGTGAATAATGTGCCGTTCTGTTTGTTAAGATTATGTGATCTGAGGACGTTAAAGGCGAAAAGGACGATGTCTTCTGATAGCCTGACCCTTTCGGAAGACGAGCCCGTAAAGCCGAAGACTAATAAGAAAAAGTCGAAGAAAGTCAATTCTGTACCAGATAAGTTAGAAGATCATTACGACCCTACAAATAATCTAGAAAGAGAAGACCAAGAGGAGGACGAAATAGAAGGTAACTCAACAAAATTCTAAGTGTTGGTTCTGTCGAATTGCGCTAAGTACAATTTCAATATTACCAAAGGTCCATAAGTTGCATTCTGTTGAAAGGAGAACCGTAAAGGAACTGTTCACCTCCCTGCACTTAATTTTCGAGAAAAGGGAGGCACAAGTCGCCATAAATTACCTTGTATCTTTTCTCTTTGACTGTCCAATGTCAGCTGCTTGGACACGAAAAAACAGCCGCTAATTTGCTAAAATCCGGCTTCCCTAGCACCCAGTACGGCACCAAAACCCTTCGTCATTCAATTTCATGGTTTCAAAATTGTCTATTCACAGATCTCAATACGACCTTCCAACGGGAGTTTGCTCACATCAATGAGCGGAGCTATGTCGAAGATATGACAGGAGATTTTCTCAGGCTGAGCTCATCAGACGAAGGTGAGTTCATGAAGCAAATAGTTGTACGATCCGCATCAGCTGGCAGAGTGGGGAATTTCCCAAAACTGAATACATCACCCATCAGTCCACTCTCCGGACATAAAATACTGGGCCAATTGTGACAGCATGCCGCAAGATAAATTAGCTTGGGAATTTTCAGGCTGTTGAAGTGTTCATGGTAGCTTCCACTCCACATGGTGTGGAAGTAAAATGGTCCGTAGAGACCAATCGGGGTTGCAGTCATCTCAACGATGCAACGATGCATAATATGATATCGGAAGAGTAGCTACCCCATTCCTCCTGTCCAAGATTTCAATACACATATAGCCAAATAGAAAACGTCAAATTGATTAGACAGCCTAGACAAGGGAGCTGATGCTACCATGCACAAAGCGTCAGCCTTATACATTAATTTATTTAGCATTTCTATTTCCTAAGAGCTGTACGCCCCAACATCCTTGAAGATTTGAATCACAACTAATGTCACTTTAACAATTTTGTGCCAGTAATTTTTACGCAAACGCGAGTCCACCTAATCCAGTCTTGGAAAACGCTGCAAATTCCTACTCAGGGGTTGGTTATTCCTCGAACCAGGCGCATGGCGCAAAATCTCGAAAATCCATTTTTCAAAATACACATTTTGACCCTATACCTCGTCCAAATTTGGTCCGATCGGTCTGTCAAGTTTCGAGGACCAACTAGAGCCGGGAACGGACCCCTGACCCGAATTTCAGATTTTTAGACATTTTTCCACTGCCAAAATCGGCACGGACGGCGGACGGACATTTGCTAATGTTGATGTAGGCACCTTGAAACGTTCAGAAAAAAATTTTGGGCCGAATCGGGGAGATTGACTTTTTGCATGAAAACATAAGGTTGATTATTCAAGGAATAACCAACCAAAAATGTGTAGAGAATTATACATCAGGTCTTTCATTCTTCCCGTTCCTACGCCTTGCGGCTTTACCGGGGCTTGCTTACTGCCTGACGGTTGCGCTTACTCTCCTGCCGTGCGTTTCGACATTGCTATTCAGCAGTGCCTGGGATGGACCTCGCGGAGGTACCACGGTCGGGGCCAGGAGGGGTGTCTTGGCCTGTGGGCCAGCCTTTTGCAGCCATGACTCGATGGGCAAATATTTTGGTGCCTTCTGCATTGCCTCTTGATTGGAAAGCTGCCTGCCATGGATTTTCTTCTGATGCAGCCTGGCCCAGTACTGCTAGCCATCGTCTTCGTGCAGTCGCGTATTTTGGGCATCGAAGGTAGGCATGGTCAGCCGTCTCAAGCTCGCCACACTCGCAGAGGGGGGAAGGCTTCAATCTCATGCCATGGAGCTTGGCATTAAAGTCGCCATGGCCAGTGGCAAACTGTGAGATGTAGTGGTCCACATTGACATAGCGCTGTGACAGGCGCACTCGAACACTAGGCCAGCTTTTGTAGATGTGCCGCCCATTGGGGGATGCATCCCATCGCTCCTGCCACCTGTCTAGGCTCCATTCGGTGATTTCGGCCTCAGTCGTGCATCCGACTATCATGCTCTCCCGGCCGTGGATGATGTGCCACATTGATGCCAGGGCGTGGAGCTTGAGGTCCAGCGGCATCTGCCCTGTGAGGACGTGGAGGGCCTCGTGTGACACCGTCTTATATGCCTGGCTGACCATGAGGAGGGCGCTTCGCTGGGTCTTGAGCAGTTTCTGCAGGTCCTTGGCTTTCGTGTACCTGGCCCAGGCTGGGTATGCATATAGCGCGACTGTCTCAAAAAGGGACTTGTACATGAGTCGCCGGCTCCAAAAACCATTGCCCCAAGTGTGTAGAGAATTATCCAAGCATCATCAGTTCCGAAGTACCATGAAATGATGAGCTGACTCACAAGGCTAGGTCGTTAGAATTTCGTAAAGGGTCTCTTTCACTGATTTAGTATGAAATTCTATGTCTAACTATGACTAACTGGCATCATCCTCAAAACCTTGATGTAAATTAGATAGGTAAATAATCGCGGACATAGCTGTGAATAGAAAATCTGATGAATGCGGAATGTAATTTGTACAAGACACTTGGTAACACAAAATAAAAGTGAAATTTTAAATGTTGGATCACAGTTTTGTTCTCTTAATTTTATCAGTTATGATTAGGCGGGGTTTCGCTGACTGAAGAGCAAAATGAATGGTAAGAAATGCGAACGTGTGTACTATCATTTGAAATTATGCTGACACAGAATCAGTGCAGTGGTAAAACCTGGGGTTTCGGTTTTGATGATTTTGGGAAAATCCAAGTCTCATTGCATCACAATCGTAAATTTTTCAACTCCGGGCTGAATTAGTGACATTCGGGTGGCTATTGCTGCGTTTCAACCGCGCCGTCCCGGGCCACCGTTGATTAGTTCGATAAGTCTCCGACAGAGTAGCAACGCTCCAACCCACCGCATCTCTTCTCTGTGGTGCTCCCTTCCGATAACAAAAACTCGAGTTTCCCCGAAATCGTAAGTTGTTCCTGATAAAATTGTAGTTTTTTCGAGCGATTATTTATGTTTTTGTTTACATCCGTGAGACGATTGCCTCTTGAAAATTCGTTGCTCCTATAATTAGTCGCGTATTATCCGAGAAAACGCTCCGTCTTTTACATTTCTGTCGTTCCGCATCGAAAACCACCTCGATTTTTTTTGTTTTTGTTTTTTTTTTCGTACTTCCGACTGCCGATGCAAAAAGTTGACGGTCATGTGTCGTGATGCCGCTTGAACCCCTTCGGAATGTCTTGTTTTTGACGTATTTTCGGCTCGTGAACGGCTCGTATCTCCTTGTCGTTGGATTCGGTTAAAGTCGGTAGTCGGACGACGATTTACAGATCAATAAACCGACCGTGATCTAGTCGGAAAGTCTATTTTTTCTTTCTCTAGCCCCTCCGACGCCTAGTTCGCGTCGTTCTACCCTGTGATCCGATCGGAGCGTTGCTTTTAGCGTTTGCTTGGTTGTGCTGAAACGTTTTTAGGTTCTTTCTCCGCTGCATTGGTGAGTTATTCCACCTTGAAAATATCTCCGAAGATATATTGAGAGCCTGTAAAGCCTCATAAGGATCATCATAGGTTCCTAACCTCAATGAACTCCTTACGTTGTCACCTTATTTTCCGCTCAGAATGTTTTCATTAGTCCATTTCAACTTGCTAATCGAAATTCCTCTAATATCGGATATATTTGTTATTTGTTGAAATGTACAAAACTTGTCACGTTCATCAGGCATTCGCAGATATGTGCCCACGTATGTCCGAACTTAGTGAATTGTTGGTCAGAATTATGTCGCTGCCTTCTTTTTCCATGATTTTGTTTAATCACCACTAATCGTGGTTAATAGACCGGGTAGCCGCCACACATTAACGATGACAATAGTCCCCGAGATATTGAGTTTCCTTCCTCGGACCCCTTGCAGTCGGTCTTACTGTGGCGATTGATTTATTTGCTCTCGTCTCTGAGGGACTTCATGTGAACCATTTGCACCTTGATGGCCCATTCTGAAGACCTCATCGCGGATTCGGCTATTCTTGCATGAGCGGAATAAGTACCTTGAAACCCTCTTTCTGCTTTAGTTCACCTAAGTAGCGATATCTCTCTTATTTCACGTTCAAATTAAACAGGGATTACACCGTTGGAACGGTGATATTGCGATTAGAGGGCTGCAGAGGGGAATACAATTGATTTAACATAGAGATTGAGCGTAGTTTGAAGAAAACGTTGCAAATTCTTCTTCAAATGTTGATTATTCCTTGGAACAGTAGTACGGAGAAAACAGTAAGTGTGGAGTGCCCCAGACTCATTCCAATCGATTCAGCGTCCAAAATTTAGTGGAAAATGATCCCACACGCCTAGGTGCCAGAAATCTCGAAAACACATATTCAATATGGCTAAATATATAACCCATTTTGACCCATAACATCTTTCAGTGGGTGCCAATCGTTCTGGGACCCTTTTCATTGGATTCAGCGTCCAGAATTTAGTGGAAAATGAAACTCCCACACACCTAGATTGCAAAAAGTCTCAAAAATCCATTTTTCAAAGTACACAGTTTGACCCCTACCCCGCCCAAATTTGGTCCGATCGGATGGAAACGTTTTGAGGACCAACTAGAGCCATAGACGGACCCTTGACCCAAATTTCAGATTTTTATAAAATTTTCTACTACCTAAGTCGGCGTGGACGGCGGACGGACATTTGCTAATATTGATCTAGGCAGCTTGAAACGTCCAGAAATAAATTTTGGGGCGAATCGGAGAGATTGACTTTTTGCATGGAAACATAGGTTGATTTTTCAAGGAATAACCAACCAAAAGTGCTTTTTCTCCCCGTTTCATTTAGGGGGGGGGGGGGGGGGTTGCAATGAGCTACGACGTTCCATCTTTGTGCTCAAGTCTCCAGACTCGATCCCTTTCTGTTTTCCCGTACTTATCCTCAATTTACCCTAATCATACAGCACGATGACCTTATCCTTTCTTTTTTGATACTTACAGAGAAGGGAAACCTCTCCCCAGAAGAAGAGCAGCCGAAAAAAAGGAAGCGAACGAAAGGGCCTGCAAACACCAAAGAAGGCCGAAAGGTGACGAAAAAACGATGAACCCGCATTTATTTATTTCACGTTCACTCGAATTTTTCCTATCCAACTAAATTTTGGCTGTAACGGACTCTGATCACAATAGAACTAATAGAACTGACAGCGGGCAGAGAACATGTGTGAGAAGGTGTGCCTTATTATATAGAACACGCTCGTTAATGCGTGGATTTCCATAAGTCTCGTTCCGTATGTTGTAACTTTTTAATTCAGTTTTTCAAGTGAAATATTTTGAATTATGATACGGTCTTTATATTTCATTAAACTTATTTCTCGGCAAACGATTGTTTTACTTTCAAATGGTTCGGGTTGTTAATAATTATGGGGATCAGTCACACCTGGAACGTTCAGTTGTTCCGAACAATCGAAAATGTGATTCTATTTTGAGGGCTCGGGTGATTCGAAACATAACATTTTCATCAAATTTTCAAAAATTCTTCATGAGTGCAATACTGCAGAAAAATCCAGGTCCAAGTTATGTGGAAGGACGTTGAAGGGAAATTAATAGAATTAATACACTTGTTAAGAGGGAATGAATAGAACGCTGCGAATTTTTTCGCAGGGGTAGGTTATTCCTCGGACCGGGCGCATGGAGACTCATTTCTTCAACATGGGTCCAAAATTTAGTGAAAAATGACACCCCACACGCCTAGGTACCAGAAATCTCGAAAACGCATATTCAAAATGGGGTAATAGATACCCATTTTGACCCATTACTTCTTCCGGTGGGTGGCAATGGTTCTGGTATCCATTTCATTGGATTCTGCGTCCAAAATTTGATGAAAAATAATACCCTGATAGCCTAGATCGCCAAAAATCTCGAAAATCCATTTTTCAAAGTACACATTTTGACCCCTACCTCGCTCAAATTTTGGGCCGAATCGGGGAGATTGACTTTTGCATGAAAACATTGGTTGATTATTGAAGAAAGTTTGAATTCCGAACTAATGAATGAAAAATCCTATGAAGTCTTCCTGAGGTTAGCTGGCATTTTTTGCATCAAGTTATGCATTTTAAAAATATCTTAGTTTTTGTGCCATGAAGTAGAACCGGATCATCTTGACAGATGTACCTACTGTGTTCCGGTGCCCGATCAATATATATTAGCCATAGGATGCGAGGTATTACCATTCATTTAACAATAGTAGAGCCAATTAACCAATTTTCCGTGTTTTAAAGCCTGGAGTCTTCAACAGAAAATGAAGTTTCACGCGACACCCTTTTATATGACATAAAATGTTTATTTTTTAGCATCATACGTGATACAAACATAGTACCTGTTACTAAAATAAAATTATGAAGGACGAATGTCACTGAATAATGGAATAATAAACCGATGCCTCCGGAAAAAAAGGAAATCGGAACAGGAACAAAATTCAGGCACTGCCACGTACACGATTTCAGAATGACAAGCCAAACTTGAATTAGAAATAATACAAGAATCGCTGAAATTTCTTTCACAGGGATTGGTTATTCCTTGGACCAGGAGCATGGGAACTAACTCCAATGGATTCAGCGTCCAAAATTTAGTAGAAAATGTTACCCCACACGTCTAGGTATTCCAGTCCAATTATCGGAGCCACGCAGTGGGCACCAATCGTTTTGGGACCCATTTCATTGGATCCAGCGTCCAAAATTTGTTGGAAAATTATATCCCACTCGCCCAAATCGCCTAATATCTCGAAAATCCTTTGTTCAAAATACACATTTTGACCCCTTCTCCTTCAACTAGAGCCGGAAACGAGTCCCTACCCGAAATATTCTGGGCCGAATCGGAGAGATTGACTTTTTGCATGAATACAATGTTGATTATTCAAGGAATAACCAACCAAAACCATTCCCAAACATGGAAAAAAAATGTCATAAGCGAGTTTAACTTATTCTTTTCCAACTGGACAAGTTACGGAAAGATGAGACATTGTTATCATCATTATTAAATTAAAAAATTAATGCCAGTGCATATTATGCGTTTCTCTTGTAGAAGTTGTCGGTAAAACTCTTGGTAGAACAAAGAACAATACGCGAGTTTACATAATTTCGCGTTCTCGAAGAAGTAGAAATATGATCCTCACTGATGCCAGAATGGTATACATACGAGTGAATAAGATGTAAGTTTGTTTAACATTTTAACCGCAACATTTATGGTTTTTAACAGTTGGGTATCTAGATGTTTTTGAGAGTAACTTTTAAGTAACTGATTTTGCATGCGTTGAACTCTTCTTACGTACGATTTACAAGTTATAACTTGAAAACAAAGCACCTAAAGAATATTTCGAAGTTTTTTTGTTCAAAATTGAACGTGAAATGTGCGGGTGAGGGGTCAAGGGGAATGCTCCCATACGTACAGTTTAACTGATGATTTTGGGCTCTAAATCGTGGTAAAATTGAATGGAAAGTTTCTCTTGTAAGGTTTTAACAATTGAACAGGAGCGTGGAAATTTTAGGAACAATAAATTCGGTAGAATTTGAAATAGTTGACCTGGTATGGTAGGTATGGGCCAGAACAAGCCAAACAGGCCAAGGTTGGGAGCATTTCAACTTCATTGAAGAAATCTTGAAAACTCCGTCTACGTTCTCACTCGTGTGAGACCCCAATCCGCTCAAGTGGATCAATGTCGTACTTTTGGAATTTGTAGGGGAAGAAGCAATACCCTGACAAACTTATGAAGATGAAGATAGATTCGGACTCAGACGACCTCGAACAGGGCGAGAAGAAATACGAGGAGCATAAGAAGAAGCAGGCTGGAAAAAACCGCAAGTAAGTAATTACTATTTTTGCGTCAGTTTGTACTATTGGCCAGGAATACATCACAATTGCACAATTCTAGAGCCCGCCTCAGTTTAGGGCGATTAAATTAGGCGCATCTAGGGTCCAAAATGGGTCTATGTGCAAATAATGTGATTATTTTCATATATTTGAAGTCTTCTGCCTGGACTGCAGATGTACCCCTAGGAATCGAAATCTACTATTGAAATGTAAAGAATGGACAATATTGCAGGAGTTTTAATCATTGTAAAATATCAGGAGGGACCGCACCATGACCCAGGCAATCAAAGATTGTTACTCAGGCTGGGTTCCAAATTCTACCTGGTAATTGGTCCCGTGTGCCTGCAGTTCCTGTTGTCGGGCCCTTTCCTCGACGGGCTTGCCTTTCAAGATATTTTGGATGTAACCTGCCACGGCAATCCACTTGGGCTCACGTTCGAGCATCCTCGTCTTCTAAGAAACGGGAGGGCCGGTCATTGCCTGATGATCTACTCACGCTCTGTCTCCCAATTTTCTCGTTCAATGAAGGTGTGAATGGCGCTGTCCTCGTTGACGCAGTTTGGGGAGTCTATAATGCGCATCTTGTAGAGGTAGAACAGCTCGTGGCCGGAGAGGAACTGCGTCATGCGATGGTTGAATCTCTCTAAACAGATGCGCATTTTGGGTACAAGTTGAGCCCATCTCCCTCTTGTTTCCAGCGACCAGATCTGCAAGTGACCGAGCGAGTTTTCCCTGTTGGGCTACTTGGGGTCTAGGCCCCCTTGCCAGCAGGTGTATTGTATCACTCCTACCACCAGAAGCTCCTGGCTCCTGTACTGACCTATAGACACTCATAGATGGAATGCGTCACTGATATAAGTAGTCCGTAGCAGTCCCTGGTCTGTCCCTGCTGTTATTATTATTGCTTCTGCGGGATCATCTGTCGTGGTATATTTCTGCCTTCTGTCCCTCAGGTTGTCTTACATCCTTAGGAGATAACTGGGACTTTGGTTTGTTTCGATGTGGTTATACCATCTGTTGCACAAATCTCGCTTTTGACCAATGACCATTAAATCGATTGAGACGGTTTTCGGGCCAATTAATCCTAACCGTATGAGAAATACCACCACCTAGTGAAAACGGTACTTTTGATTACCTGATTTAGAGACCTAATAAGCTGTCGAGCACGAGCCAAATTCACCCGAAAATCCTCCCTGTGACTTATTGCTGCTTTTCTAATGTCAGTTGTATAAACGTTGGGCTCGGAATTTATGGATGCTCCCTTACGCATCTGGCGTTACCCGAGCGATATTAAGTCGACGACTAATCTAAAATGTTTGCCCGTTCTCATGATTTCATTGTTAAAATTTGAACGACTTCTCCCTCCAAAATAGCTTCATTTCCTACCTTTTCAGATCCAGCGATGAAGATGTACCCAAAGCGAAACCTGGCAGGCCCAAAAGAGTCGCTCCCAGGAAGAAGATGTTCTCCGATTCTGACTTGAGCGATGACGAAGCTGAATCCGAAAAGGAGGAAGTAAAAAAACCAAGTGAAAACGGGAGCGGAGCCGACAGTGATTTCGACGCCAAGGCGGCGCAGTCGTCTCAAAAGGGATCTGAATCTGATTCAGGTTCCATTGAGGTCCAACCTAAGTTAGTTTGAATATAATTTCAAATCATATTTGTTGTAACAAGTTCGTCCGTTTGAAGAAGATTTTTTTATGAATTAGGAAAAGAAAACGGATTAAGAGGCAGAGCGGCTCATCCAGCAGCGACGATGACAATGATGGAGGTGGCAAGCGGCAATCAAAAAAAGACTCGGTGAGTGTCAACTTTTCTGTTCATTTCATAGCATTTTAACCTAAAATTAGAGGTTTTACAAATCAAATAGGAGGTTTTCCATTTCGAATTGGAATCAACGGGCACCTCTCAAAACAAGTAGGGACGGATGTCTTCGTCATGTTGAGTTGCACGGAGTAGGTATTTGGAAGGGACGGAATGTCTTCGTCGTGTTGTGTTGCACAGAGTAGGTATTTTCAGTATCCACGCGGGCTAGCATTGCGGCATTAAAGCTCTTGTGAAACGAACCATTTCCGTTAACGCCCGATGTGAACTGAAAAACCTTTAATTTGTCTTGAAAATGCTATTATTAAAAGAGTTTTGAATAAATAAATAATATAATAGTCGGCCAACGGCGTAGAAAATCGTTGAGCCACTCCCAACCCCTAGTATTCTACCATCCTGCAATATGTAGGAACGTTGTACTTTAGGACCACTTGGCATTCCACTGAAGTGTTTGGGAACAGAGGTTAGAGACGTCTCAATTAAGGGATGATGCATTGCGCTCATGTTGCGTAAACTCTTAAGATCGGCAAGGAAACAAAAGCATCTAATATTAAGATTATATTAAGGACAACACCCCAGAGGTATCGGGGGAACGCTTTGGGTGATGAGGAGGTTATTGGCACGCTCCTGCCCAGCTTAGACACGGAGGATATCATTCAATAACATGCGAGACAAATGAGAAAGAACTTGAAGGTCAGTCACCTGCATAAAATGTAGCTACCAATATTAGAGTTCCTCATATGATGAAGGGGGGGGGGGGCGTATTGTATAGTTGTTGGCCAATTCAATCCTGCGCCAGAGAGTTTCACCGTATCATGTGTTATCCCCAAACAACTCCACGACGCACTCTTTTTGTCTGCAGCTCAACGACTCCAGAGGCCGGAAAAATATTAAGAAGATTCTAAAAGAGGACGACTTGAAGCAGACCACTCAAGCAGCCCTGAAAGCCGAACAAGAGAGAAAGAAGAGGATTGAAGAAAAACAAAAATTGGTGGGTTGTATTTTATTTTTTTCACGTTAGCTGTTCAATAAATGATTGATTTCGTGTAATTTCGTAGCATTTATCGTGAAACTGTTCTGACTGAAATCGTCTGATTTTGCAGTATAATCAGTTGATGAAACCAGCCAATGAATTGAGCGCGCACACAGAATTGAGTGAGCTCGTGTTGGATTTTGATGCTAAAACAAAGGAGAAGCTCGTTGTGGTTGACAGTGATTTGGTCAAAAAACTGAAGCCTCATCAGGTGGGAATCGAAATTGTGTGATTTTGAATAAGCTCCCTGTCCTGAATTCTTTTCTCCAGAGTTGAATGTCGTCCGGTCTCTTCCACAGGCCGAAGGTGTCAAATTCATGTGGGACAGTTGTTTCGAGTCTTTGGCGATGACTAAGAAAAAATCCGGCTCTGGCTGCATCCTAGCGCATTGCATGGGTCTCGGAAAGTCCCTTCAGGTCGTGACTTTGGTTCACACCCTCATCACCCACGAGGAAATCGGCGTGAAGAAGGTCATGGTTGTCACTCCCCTGTCGACGGTACTGAATTGGGTCAACGAGTTTGATAAGTGGCTCAAAGACGTCGGCTCGGGTCAGGACGTCAACGTCTTCCACATGAACAAGTGAGTGGTTCAGTCACTTCAATAAATTGTCAGCCTCATTTAAGCCCGTGAACAGTGCTCTACCGTCAACGAAATTGACAAAAACGTGTCAAACGACTCATCCTTCGATTTTGATGTTCTTCTTGTACATTCATGTCCATTTGGTTTCAGAACGCAACCGAGTTATCGTTCTTACCTTGTCAAAGATTGGGCCCGTCAAGGTGGAGTTCTCATTTTGGGGTATAATCTTCTCAGGGCTCTCACCAACCCCAAAGCTCGGATGAAACCCTCATTTAAAAAAGTTTTTCATGAAAACCTCCTTGACCCAGGTGAGTCCTTAACCTATCAGCGCTGCAATGATTGTTGAAGTTATCTCACTTCTGGCATTATCTGCTTTTTCAACGGAACAACATGAAAGATGTAGTACTTTTATTCTAAATGTGTTTTTTTAAATAAGTGATTTTTGATATTCTTGGCTGTCTAGGCGTGTAGTGTATTATTTTTCCACTAAATTTTGGATTCTGAAACAATTGAGATGGGTCCCAGTACGGTTGGTGCCCACTGAAGGGCGTGTATAGGTCAAAATGGGTACTTACCTACCTATGGCTAAAGTAGGTTTTCGATATTTTTGGGTCCCTAGACGTATGAGGAATCATTTTTCACTAAGTTTTGAACGCTAAATTGATTGGAATGAGTCCGGGGCTCTAGGCATCATGAAACGTAAAAAATGCCTTGGACATGATTACATAATGATTATTTAAGGAATAACGTATTACGTAGAATATCGTATTGACTTTTTCTCTGTTATTTTAAGCCGTAGTCCTCCCAATATTTAATTTTGTTGTTTGTTGCAGGTCCAGATGTTGTCATTTGCGACGAGGGCCACATCTTGAAAAATGAAAAAACCGCAATCAACCAGTGCATGACCCAAATCAAAACGAAGAGAAGGATCGTCCTCACGGGTACCCCTCTTCAGAACAACCTCGTCGAATGTACGTTGCCTGTGTAATCCATTAATACAAAAACCTTTTGTGAATTAACTCGGTAAATTGATCAGTTAGAGATTGATCAGTTTAAAAATAAGCACTCATCGATAGTAAAGACTTTTCTAACTTCTAGACTACTGCATGTAAATTGAGAAAAATATCCGATTATTTATCAAAGTTTTATGAGAATCAATGAGTGTATTGACTTTTTACATAACTTGCAGCAAAACCCAATATGCAATAATTATTTAAACGAATTTTTTTTCTCTATGATCATCAATCAAATTTACTGTGGTCGTCTGATGTGGATTTCTTGTTTAGACCACTGTATGGTTCAATTCGTCAAACCCAATCTACTCGGTACGAAGAAAGAGTTCAAGAACCGTTTCGTCAACCCAATTACGAACGGGCAATTTGAGGATTCTACTGCTCATGACGTGAAAATCATGAAGCGACGCGCTCATGTATTGCACACGATGTTGGATGGTCTGGTTCAGGTGAGATTTTCTGGATTTCATTCTTTGAGATGTACCTTACTACAAAGGTAGCTACCGGCGTTAGTATTAATTTTTTTAGTACGCTCTTATTTTTAAGTAGCGCTTTGATTACAGTATTAATAGAAACATAGGGCCAAAACCCCGTTACATTATGGCAATTTTTGATCTGTAGAACTGGCAACTTATGTGAAAGGTTGAGGTTATATTGAGACATTGACGGACAGTACAAAAACGCCATATTCCAAAGTTAACGCAGTGATTTACCAATTATTCTCCAAGTAGAGAGCACCACTGATGATCAGCGAACCTTACATATCTCTGATCTCTATTGTTTGAAAAACTAGTTAGCTAATGTCCAACTCTGCTCATAATAGGATAGGATGTTGGTTTCCTCATTTCCTCAAGGGAGCTTCTGTTCACATTAACAGACAACCTTGAAGGCTTGAAATGTGTCTGAACCCAATCCAAAAGTGCGCATTTATTCTGCAAGTACTCATAGGAGAGGTTTTAAGTGTGCAGTGACAGCAATAAACGTTGAACGCCAACATAAAACTGTGCATAAACTGAAAATATAAATCTGAAGGAGAAGGGATGGTTTGCAGAAGGATGAGGTAATATAGAGTCGAGGTTGCGGTTGCTGGTTTTTGATTTGCTCGGTTATTCTTTGAATAATCAGTTGACAGTAGCTAGTAATCTGCAGAGTTGACTCATGAGTGACGTTCGTGTAGAAGGAGGTTAAGGGGGTGCATAGCGATTTAAAAAAGAAGGATCTCACACATGTTCTCATCGTGTCGTTTTGTTATCTCTTCAGCGGAAGGACTACAGCGTTCTCACTCCTTACTTACCGCCCAAGTATGAGTTCGTGATCCACCTCAAGCTGAGCGATGTCCAAGTAAAACTATACCGGCACTACTTGTTGAATGTCGTCCACGGTGGATCCGACACGAGCGAAGCCCCCAAAGGAAAACGCTTGTTCGTGGATTTCCAAAATCTGATGTGGATTTGCCTTCATCCGCGGACGTTGTTGATGAAGGCAGACAAAGATGAGAAAAAAGCGGCAAGTGACAGATTTTTGTTTACTCTTAGGATAACTTGTGGACACATGTGTGTGTATCTTTACTTTTAGCAATAATATCGATGAATGTTCAATTTTTGTCTCTCGTTTTACAGTTTATGGAAGAATCTGACGAGGAAGGTTCTCTCAAAGACTTTATTGACGACGATAAGAGCACGTCGGAGTCTGATTTCAAAACTAGTTCTAGCTCAGAGTCAGAGTCTTCGGTCAAGTCTGTGGAGAAGCCAACAAGAAAGAAAACCAGACGCCAAGGATGTGAGTATCGCTAGCCGAATTCCGAATCCAGGGTTCTCTTTTCCTTCTATATTTTTCTGCAAAGCCAGTATTGTCCTTGGGCGCTGCGACCACTGGTCTAATGTGCCCGCTCGACCTTACTACTACAACACCCGCGAGATACCCCTTAGGTACCGTCAGGGGCCATCTTGGAGATGTCAGGTGAGCAAGGTAGCCCTGTACCAACGATCTACTGCCGAGTTGTGGCAAAAGCTGGACACTCGTATAGCGCGTGCACAGCTGTCTCCGCTCTCTCGGCACACCAGTGGCAGTTGGCAGTCTCAGATTTGCCTGATCTTACACAGGTGGTAGTTGAGAGTGTCCTGTGTACATGGGTGTAAGCATTCCGAGGGTCTTCGCCCTTTTTGAATTTGGTGTTTTTGCTTTTGTGCTTCTGCCAGTTGAGAGCGCTCCCATAATGTGACCTGCTGGTTCAGGTAGCACTTGGAGGTCCCGATACATGGTTCACGACCAATGGGAGTGGACGCCGAAGCCTCCTTGGCAAGGAGGTTGGCATCCTCGTACTCTCGATTGCTCTGGTGGCCTAGTACCCTGAGGAGCATCACCTAGTTCCTCATTGAGTGCCTCTTCAGTGATTGGAGACATTTAAGGTGAACATGAAGGCTGCAATGGCCTTTAAAGCTGCCTGGCTGACCCTGATTATGGTTCCCCTGCGCGCAGGTAAGAGGGTGAGACTCTTGCATGTTTGATATACGGTAACGAACTGACCAAGGGGGTAACCAGTGAGTAGCCTTCATCCCAAAGCCCTCCCATCCACACATGCGTGTGAGCAAGCCTCCCTTCCAGCGTTGCCGGATGAAACTGTTCTCCTCTGTCATGACACCAGAGACCATCAGGGTTGACTTGTCAACATTGATTCTGTCCAGAATCTCAGTTAGGCCCTTAACTCGCGCTTAATTTTATTTGATCCAATTCATCAAACATTTTCATTGTTCAAGTTAATCAGTTTTTATTTCTCAATTTTGTTTTCCAAATGTTCAAATATTGATGAATAACTTGAAATATTCGTATGGCATGGAGGACCTTAGTTACGAACAAGGAGCGAATTTAATGTTAATAATAATCTGATTAATCTGATTTTAGCGGTGAGCGATGACGAGCCAGCGCCACCTCCCAGACAATGGTGGACCGACCTAATTGAAGAAGCCAACATGGACGACATAAAATCCAGCAGTAAATTGTTCCTATTCTTCACAATTCTCAAATATTGCGAAGAAATTGGTGATAAATTGTAAGTTAATAATCTTATACGTGGTTTCGGCCTTGATTTGGTATTCATGTTCAGGTTGTCTTACCGTTTCGTTGCGTTTTTTAGGCTCGTGTTCAGCCAGTCTCTGTACACTCTCGACATTATTGAGTATTTTCTCGACAAAATCGACGTGGAAACTCAAAAACCCGAAGAGGAGCGTTGTCCTGGAATCAAAGGGTTTGAAGGCAATTGGGCCAAGGGTCAGGACTATTTTAGATTGGACGGGTCATCTGCATGTGAGAATCGTGAAAGTTGGTGCAAGTCCTTCAACGTTGGGGAAAATAGGTAAGATGCGGTAATTTTAATGGATTTTGTACTGCATTGTACTTTATTTATATAGTGAAAGGGTTTAGTTAGTGGTTTAAATGACTACCTGATGATTAGTTCCATGAATTTTCTACTCATTTCCAACCATCCTCATTTGTGAGGAATTCATGTACCGAAATTGAAAGGTTGGAATCAGTTAGGACATCCGGTTCATTGCTAAATTTCATTCAACAAAGCGAAGAAAATGAGGCCTGAACCGTTATGGGGCGTTTGAAATTTGAACAGGAGAGAATAGTTATAGAAAGTATGTTTGTAAAATCTTCTATTTAGCGCAGGCTGAAATTTTGGACGCTGAATCCAATGAAATGGGTCCCGGAACGATTGGCGTCCTCTGGATGAGGTTATGGGTCAAAATGGGTACCTATCTACCCATTTCGAATATCTGTTTTCGAAATCTCTGGTACCTAGGCGTGTGGGGTATCATTTTCCACTAAATGAGGGACCTTGAATCGATTGAAATGGGTCCGGGACCCGTCACACGTTATGTTTCCCCCATTTTCCCCATGTTGAAGAAATGAGTCTCCATGCGCCCGATCCGAGGAATAACCAACCCCGGGAAAGAATTTGTAGCGTTTTTACGTTTCTTGGCGTATTGGGTATTGTTTTTTTGCTGAATTTTGGACGCTGAATCGATTGGAATGACTCCAGTGCACTCTACACTCAATGTTTTCACCATTAACTTGCTCTAAGGAATAAACAACCAAAACGGTTAGGCAGAAGAAATTACTCGTCTTCTGAAAGGAGTAACCTCCTCTCTTTCCCTGGCAAAAATCAAGTAACAGTAAGGCAAAGTTTAAAAAAACTAGATAAGAAAGCAACAGATGAGTGACGATGACGTCAACCCTTCTACCCTCACCGCATGACTATCCTAAGAGGCAGTTGTGTGAATATTATTTACTATTTTTAAAAATGGTTTTCGCGCTATTGTGTAACTACGAATTTATATGTATTCTAACCTATTTTCCGTTCCATTAATAACATTCCCAGTCGTTCTTTATCACTGTCTAATGCATTTTTTCTCATTTTTCTCGAATTTCAGAGCGAGGTTGTTCCTGATCTCAACGCGCGCCGGTGGTTTGGGTATCAACTTGACCGGAGCAAACCGCGTTATAATTTTCGACGCGTCGTGGAACCCCTCGTTTGACGTGCAGTCTCTTTTCCGAATTTATCGTTTCGGCCAAGACAAGCCTTGTTATATCTACAGATTTCTTTCAAAGGTAAAATCCCTATAGAGTAGAGCGTTTCTGCGTTTAAAGTTGAAAGTTAAATTCGAACGAAATTCATTAATCCGAATGTATACTTATCAACAACTTATCAACGATTTTGTTTAAAAATTAAGACAAATTATAAGATTTTCACGAAACTCTCATTGTACGAGGGCTGTGCCAAAAGTAAAGCGCATTGGGCTGTACAAAATGATGGTCATTTTTCAATCCGACTTTTTACCCTTTTTTTCCAGATTTTACAACTCCTTAACTATTTTTCTTTGTAGCCCATCCCTTTCTATAAACTTTTGGTAGGGCGGTACCATTAAAGTCTGCCATTAGAGTTATATTATTAATATTCCAACTAAACAAATTTTATGTGTTGCTATAAAATAACGTTTGTTCTTCAGGGGACAATGGAAGAAAAGGTCTATGAGCGTCAAGTGGCCAAATTATCCACTTCATTGCGAGTCATCGACGAACATCAGATCGACCGCCATTTTAGTCATTCTGCCCTCGCCGAGCTTTACATGTTCAATCCTGAAGGGTCTGAACTCCAAGGGACGCCTCTTCTGCCCAAAGTAAGAAGTCACTTATTGGTCAGAAACCGTATAATTATCAGTTGGTTTTGGTTGGTTATTTCTTATATAATCAACAATCATGCCCAAAGTCATGGGGAGAGGGGGTCAACCTCTCCGATTAGCCCCAAAATTTTATTGTAAAGGTTGCATGATGTCTTGATCAGAACAACTGCAAATTCTTACACGGGAGTTGGTTATTCCGTGGATCAGGAGCATGGGGAAATCAATTGGTGTGGAAAGCCCCTGACCCATTTCAATAGATTCAGCGTCCAAAATTTTATCAAAAGTGATACCCCACATGCCTAGATCGTCGAAAATCTTGAAAATTCATTTTTCGATTAACACAGGTTGACCCCTAGCCCCAAATTTGTTCTGATCGGGCTGAAAGAGGAGTAATTAGAGCCGGAAACGGGTCTTCGGCCAAATTTTCAGATTTGTAGAAAATTATCTACCACCAAAACGGCGTGGATGGTGGACGGACATTTGCCTATTTTGATCTAGACACCTTGAAACGCCCAGAATAAAAATGGTGGGGCCAATCGAAGGGGTTGACGTTTAGCATGAAAACATGATTCAAGGAATAGCCAACCAAAAAGACGAAATGTCTGTAGTTGGACCTCAAAACTTTTCAGCTTGATCGAATCCACACACGTTGGACACTGAATCGATTAGAACTATTTTCTCAATACTCCAGCTCCAAGGAATTGCCAACTATTGTGGAAGAATTCGCTATGTTCTTAGAATAGCGGCACTGAATCATATTCAGTCTTGTAAATTCTACCTGCTTGGCGCCTGCGGGAAGTATTTTGAGTTAGGCCCGTTTCACACGAGGAGCCTTACGGCTCTCGCTCCTACCTACCACTCTACACAGGAAGCCATTTTAGCCCCTAAGCTCAGTCGTAGAATGGATCGCACGCTCATAGTTTTGCACGTTTGAGCGATAACGAATTGAGTTCCAATAGTTCGATTTCCTTACTTTTTTCAATTCAATTTAAAAAATAAAAATTAAAAAAAAAAATACTTTTAAGTATTGTAGGAACGTTTGATATGTTACATTTTGCATTAGAATCAGATGACACATTTATTTCCTTTGTCCATAGCTGCAAGCGGGGTAGGAGACTATGGTCTAAGAGCCCACTAAAAATATCGCGGTAAATTGCATTGACTGAATTCATCGTCTTCCTCTCCGAACGGGCAACGTACAGTGCTCATCCCCGTGTCCAAAAAACGGGAATTTTGGCGCGGTTATGGCACTGCTCGCCCTCTTTTCCCTTGTCAAGTGTAAAATGGGGCGAGCCTTTTTCGCTCCTCGTGTGAAAGCCCCCATTCTTCCCTTTGCATTTCGAAGAGGAGCCGTGGCTCCCCGGCTCGAGGTGCAGGAGCCGTGACGGCTCTCGTCTCTAGAGCCGTGAAGGCTCCCGCTCCTCGTCTGAAAGCTACATTGGGCTCAATGCATTCTGGTGATGAGAGCCGTCCTCTCTCTCAGGAGCGAGAGCCGTAAGGCTCCCCGTGTGAAACGGGCCTTAGTGAGATTATTTTCTGGCCATTTTTGAGGGGAAGCCCTTGTAATTTTAACGCTGAATCGAATGATGGGTTGGTGCCTATATCGTTGGCATCGTGTCTTTCATACTTGATTTTTGTCTCATTATAACGTCATTAACACGTTCACTTACTTTTTTCCTAATTAACAGGACCGCTTGATGGCGGATTTACTCTCAATGCACGGCGACATCATCCTATCGTACCACCAGCACGACTCCCTTCTCCAAAATCAGGAAGACCAGGAGTTGACTGAAGAGGAGCGAAAAGCCGCTTGGACGGAGTTTGAAAACGAGAAAAACCAAGTTCCTCAACCTGGCTTCTCTCTTGGTACGTACCTTTGTGGTTCCGTTATGTGCTCAGTACCTTGGAAGTACTGGGGGAGGGTTCTGCTGTCTCTGAATGGCTCTGGTGTCACTCGCGGATGAAACTATGTGATTCCGCTTGGAGTTACCTGAAACTTGCGTCTTCTCTGGGAAAGAACTGATCTCACTCGTAGGGAGAACCCTATGTGCGGTCTCCCCGCCATGTTGGATTTGTTGTTGCAATGCCGTTTGATTTTTAGAATGAACCAAAAATCAATGTCACACGTAAGTGACATCAAGGTGGCTAAAAGTTAACTTCATTTTCTGACTTATTGGTGCCACTGTTCATGTACTTCTTCAATTTGAATGTGTGGAGAACTGTCAGTGATAACAGCCCTCGGCAGGTTCAGGTGAGAAAATGGAGACAATGGTTCTGAGCAAACTCGAGGGCATCCAATAGTCTTTGTGACACCCGTAGTCTCTAACATTTGAACCCACCCTGAACCAAAATATTAGGCATTAGTGGAGTTGAGTGCCTCTCAGAGGGGAACTCATTTCATAGCACGAGCTTCAAACTAGTGCCAGTCACTGGTGACACAAAGTGTCACATCACTTGCAGATGGCACCAGATTTGTTGTTTTAAGGTGTCTCTCGAGATTACTGAGCGTCACGCCAACTAAAATGGCTTCTTATGTTTGCCCTGAACCATCGTCCGCATCCCAGAATACACCATTTTGGAGTTTCAATTGGAGTGTCACCTGAATACCATATGACCCCATTTCCTCCTCTTTTTTCGTTTTATTAGCGAATACTCTGTTAAGTAACATCATGCCGTTTCCTTGTTTTAATAAACCATAACTGATGCCCACTTATAGTGTAGGCAGGTGACACAATTTATGTATGTATCGTTTTATTTGTCCCCATTGAAACATTTCATAATAATTTATGACGTTCTTACCTCTGTGGAAGACCCTCAACGTGAACCGCTTTAGTACTTCTTTTTTTTTTATTGATTATGGTCTCTTTTTCAGGAATTGTTGCCTCAATGATGGCGGAAATTCGCGCAAAACTGAAACAATTGGTGAGTTCATTTTTCAAAACCCAGCAAATTCTTACACGCACTCGGACTAGGAGCGTGGAGACAAATTTAAAAATATATTCAGCGTCCATAACTTCCGGTGCGCTAATCGTTCCGGGACCCCTCTCATTGGATTCAGCATTCAAAATTTAATGGAAAACAATACCCCACACGCCTAAGTCGTCGAAAAAGTCAAACATGAAGAAAATGGGGGAAACATTTGGGTGCCGCGGGTACCGGACCCATTCCAATCGATTCAGGATCCAAAATTTAGTGGAAAATGATACCCCACACGCCTAGGTACCTGAAAAAAATTCGAAAAAATAAATTTGGAATGTGTAGATGGATACCCATTTTGACCCATACCTTCTCCCGGTGAGTGCCAATCGTTCTGGAATTTCATTAGATTCAGCGTCCAGAATTTAGTGAAAAAAGATACTCCACACACCTAGATTGCAAAAAACCTCAAAAATTCATTCTTCAAAATACACATCTTGACCCCTACCCCACCCAAATTTGGTCCGATCGAGCTGATAAGTTTTGAGGACCAACGGGAGCCGGAAGCGGGTCCCTGACAAAAATTTCAGATTTTTAGAAAATTTTCTACTACCATAAATGGCATGGACGACGGGTGGACATTCGACTTTTTTTATCTAGACACTTTGAAACGCCCAGAAATTTTTTTGACCGAATCGTAGTGGTTTTGCGTTGCACCTTTTGTAGAAAACAGGTTGATTATTCAAGGAATAACCAACCAAAACCGGACTTAACCGAGTGCTACTCATCAATGCCTTCGCCTAGTTCTTTGGTTTTTATATCGGAACGTGACTTTTTTTCATGGAAATGTTTCAGAATCCCAATATGACCGAAGAACAAATCCATGCAATGGCAATCGACGCTTTTCAGAGGCTACCGGATTACCCTGCTGTAAGTTTCTGTTTCTTGAGATTTGCCGCTTGGGACTCCAATATGGACTTATAAACCAAGTTTAGAGCTGCCTCAGGTTTTGTGCAATTTCCCTTAAAACTTGACTTGAATTAATTCCTAACAAATCGCGGTTTTTCTCTGACACAGATGGCTCCTTACGTCAACGTATTCCAACAACAAATGAGCATGATGCAACAAGCGAGGGCTCAGGGGATGTTGGTCGGAACAAACCCAATGTTTCCAGGACTTCGAATGCCGTCATTCCAATACCCTCAGTTCAACAACAGCCAAGCCGCAATGTTGGCTAATATGAACGCGATGAAACGAATGAACAACCCGGACCCGAATCAACTCCGCCCTCCCTCTTTCAACTTTCAGCAGTTGCTGGACAACTATACGAACCCTGCTACGTCTAACGCTAGCATGGTCGCCAATCCAAAACGTGAGTTTTTGCCATACCGTAAGTGTTGAATGTGCAATGGACCGACCTCGTCCTACTTCCTTCATCCAGAGTAGGTTCTGTGTCGTAGCTAAAGAGTGATAAGCCGTTTCAAGGTAGTAGGGGAGGTGCTGCTCCAGATAAGAACGCCGTATCGTAAAGCAGAATTGTACCAATGATACATTTATTTATTTATTTATGTTACACGGGAACGTGCCCAGTTTCGTATCCGTATCTGCAGCAGCGAGCAGATGGTTGGCAGTGCGGGGCAGACGGCTGAGGGGGCGGTGCAGCATATAATTGGTCGACGTGAAGGGGACCCAAAAGAGGTCATGTGTGCGGGAGCCTGGTCTTGGGATCCGGAGACCAATCTGGGCCAGGAGAGACAGTCAATACGCCCAGAGAACAGACTGCTGAGAAAAACCATATCCGCGATGGTGCGTCGGTCAGCAGGACAGGGGAGGCGATACTGCGCACTAAGTGCGCCATAGTCAATGCTGTCTCGAGGTATGCCTGACTTGAAGGCAAGGTAACGGAGGTAGGCCCTGTGCACCCGATCATAAAACGGGCTGCAGACGACTGAGGCGTACTCGAGGCATGGCTGAACAATGGCAGGATACATGATACGCGAGGGCTGGGATCGAATTCCCTGGTATTCCGCTTGAGGAAACCCAGAGACCGCATAGCTCGAGAGTTGATCTGCGACACGTGCTCATTGAAAGTGAGCTGCCGATCCAGACTTCCCCCTAACACAGGGGGCCACATCCGATGCTCTATCCAGTTGGTCGATGTGTCACCCGTAGTGGGTGCTCCAGATGACCGATACGTGCTCCAGGATGGGAAGAATAAAATGCTCAATATTAGCGGTTATCTTAAGAGCAAATGTCATCTACCCAATGAGGCTGATTACTACCAGGTTTCTGTCTTCTTCCAACAGTTTTGGCGTTGTTCCCGTTTGGCGTTGTCGCCTTTCACTATTGTTGTAGCGCTACCTTGCCCAACTATTTAATAAACCAATAACCTCCTCCGTTTGTTCCAGATACAAGCGGTCCAGTGATTCAGAGCACGACCTCTCTACAGCCGCGTGCAGCCGCTGGCAGCAGCACCAGCGCTGGGGACAACGATGTCGTCGTACTCGACTAATACGCGGCCGCTAGTTTGTAATTAATAAATACATTGTTTTTGTTTACGCGTTTTGCGTGTCTTTCGCTTCCGTCATTATTTTTTTATTAAATTTATTCCTAAATTAATATATTTCTAGTTTGTTTTGTATTAGTTTTGAATTAATTAGGCGTTCATGGTATTTCGGAACGAAATTTGCCACGAAAAATTGGACTTTTAACCGTCTCGCAAGGCAAACACTGTCCGGATTTCTTTCTCGTTTGGCCGCGTTGGCTCATGGAAATTACTCACGTCTGTGATCTTAATTTCTCCGTTCGAATAATTCCCGTAGTTATTAACTGGCCCTATTTATTTAAGTGAATCTTCGTTCTCGTTTCTACTCTTCATTTCCCTCTGCGTTCTGACCCTAGTTCTCTATAGTTCCTCTACCATTAGAAAAAGATGTGGACCCGTCATCAGTTTTCGATTGTTCGACCGTCAAATCTGATGAATAACTTTCCGCCGTTCGGCCAAAAATTGGTGATTTTAAAATGTATTTTACCTACCTACCTAATTTTAGGAGTCAGCTCGTTTTTCATAAATAATGAGGTATTTAACCTAATCGAAAATTCGAATAAAAAGAAATTGTCAAAAATATATTTATAACGTCTCGGTTGTCTGATGTGCTTTCTGTACTGCACTGTTCCTTCTTCCTACATGCGTGGATAGTGTATGGATGAAGTGCAGTGCAAAACGCCTGTGGGTTAGAAGACAGGGTAGGTGGGGATAGAAGTTACCAGTTTAGGCATCTCGATTTTTTCAAGCCCCCAAATGGTCCTTCGGTAAAGAAATGAATGGGTTCGCAAAATATTTGGACCCCCATTTTTGTTGGTTAGGCATTTTTTATGCCAAAAACACAAATGGCCTTCCGCCGTCCACATGGGAGTAGTCAATTTTCTAAAAATCTTAAATTTGAGTGAGGGGTCCGTTCCCGGCTGTAGTTGGTCCTCGAAACTTTTCAGCCTAATCGGACCAAATTTGGGGGTGGGTAGGGGTCAAAATATGGATTTTCAGCGATCCATGGATGTGGGGTATCATTTTGGACGCCAAATCGATTTATGAGTCTCCATGTGCCTGGTCCGAGGAGTAGCCAACCAATGTGAACGAATTTGCAGCGTTTTTTGGCATTAGTACAAGAAACCTTCATAGAGATAGCGACCCTGAACTGGAAGAAGAATGTTACCTTCGCCGCTGTTACCTCTGACGTCACTCGAACTTGTTTATCTCTTTTTCCCCTCCACAGTAGACCTCCTGTGATCGTGAATTTCGTCCATTGTGGTGAGGTTTTAACTTGAAATTTATTTACTCTACGAAATAATAATAATTCTTATCCTCGTTACCATTTCCGCTGATAACTTGCAGTGAACGAGGCCTTCGTGCGATTTGATTTGAGCATCGCAAACTCGAATCAACAGGTGCCATCGACCGGCTGTATGCTGTTCGTTTCTTGTCGAAACCGGGTTTTGAATCTCACGCTCCAAAAATCGAAAATAATGACCCAAGCAGCTCAAGATTTGAAAGAATTGGCCAAGAAAAAAGCTGCCTACTCCGCCGTTGATGACCACGTGAAGGTGAATTTGAGTTCGTTGACTTTATCCCTTCTAATAGACAAACTAACAATAGACAAACTAAAAACATTACGTAAAAGGATTTCAGGTCAATTCCACTCAGTTATTTTTTAGGGCTCCTAAGCTCGTGGTGTCTCTAGACTAGTATCTTCACAGAATGGGAATTGTGAGGGCCCCCATGTGCTTGCATTGGGCCATTGTGGAAGTGCCGAGCACATATTCTTTGAATGTTCCAAATGGGAAAGGGAAATGTACAATCTCTGAGAACAAATGGGTGATGATTCCTCATTATCACCGGAGGAACTGGTGAGAAGAATGCTCAAAAGACAATGACGGCTGGCAAAGTATAGCCAGCTATATCGAGGTGATCATAAGAAAGAAAATGATCCTGGAAAAAGTACAACAGGCCATGCGACCGACTGAGCCATGAACAAGTGTCTGAACTGGATGTAATGTGCTGAACAGTCTCTCGCCCTCAGCTCCTTCAACGTATCAACTTCAGAGTTCCAGGCGTTTACATTAGGAATAGGAAGGCTGGAGCCATACCGGGAACTCTGGGAACTACATTTTGGCATTCTAGCTCTAAAATTTGTAGTTTTTTGAACCGTTTTTCGTTATTTTGACATAATTATACACAGGGATTGCCCCCTCCCTAAAAAATTCTGCATTAAAATTTATGGATTGCAGGTTTTTTTTAATCCAATTTTATTATATACGATGAAACTGTTGTTAATTTATTATTATTGTTCGTAAAAATATTTAATTTTAGCAACGTTTAAACCGGGACATTACAGGCTATTTTCAGAAACCGACGGGACGACCAAAGAATGGTCTAAAATGGTACATTATGACCAGCGTAAAGAGGGATCCTTTCTGATGGGTATTCCTTGAATAATCAAACTAATTAACCCCAGGCCATAGAGAGGTAACTCTTCATATAGAAGAAAGATTCATTGCTTTGAGGAAAAGCTCCGATTAGATTTTTCCACTTCGTTGGCGTGTTAATTAAACATTTTCAGGAATGTTAAACGCATCAAGTTTGAACTTTTCTGAGTTCCTAACTGGTTTTGAACTGTTGCTTACAACGAATTGATGTATTACTTGTTTGCTAATCGCGTTACTGCCTTCTTGCATCAAGCGGTTTGCATCTCGATGGGGAAGTACGATGGACATTTTTAGACAAAAGGGTCTACAATTGGTAGAAAAGCTCAGCAGAACAGAAAGGCTACAGTGGCTGACAACTAATCCAGCCTGTATCGATTTTGACCCAATTCAAGATCACATTCTTGAAAAGCTTGCAATTTCGTCGAAAGTTTGTTTCTGATGTGATGCAGTCTGAACCTGCTCCTGCTCCACGTCTGGGAGGCGATCTGGAAGCTTCCATGCGCAGCTGGATGGTGTGAGGTTAATAATACACGATGTGAGACAAACGTTGAGAGCTTCCTGTGAAACCACTACATATCTCTGGCTCGCGCATAACGCCTCTTTTCCCTTCAAATTTGATTAAAAAATAATTCAACGAGAAGAAAATTTTGTACTAACGTTATGTAAAAATAAAACATATTTACGGTCTTGTACGTTACTATATAGTAGGTACTGTAAACTGACAAGGTAATTTTCTCATAGAAATTTTGTTTTACATTCCTAAAAAAAACGTTCATTTGGGAGAATATAATTGATTTATCGTTAATTAAAAAACTGTACATTACAAGCGCTCACTATAATTGCAGGATGGCATGATACTAGGAGTTGGGAGTGGTTCAACGGTAGTCTACGCCGTTGATCGACTTGGTTCGTATTATTATTATTATGTATTTCGTATTATTATGTTTTTATTCAAAATTTATTTATCTAACTCTATAGAATTTCAAGTCAAAATTGAGGTTTTCCATTGCAAATTGGAGGTTGACGGAAATGGCTCGTTTCACATTAGTTTTAAATGCCGCGACGCTAGCGTAGATACTGAAAATACCTACTCTGTGCAACACAACACGACGAAGACATTCCATCCGTCTCTTCCAAATAGCAACTCCCGGCAACTCAACACGACGAAGACATTCCGTCCGTCCCTTCCTAATTCCTACTCCGTGCAACACAACACGACGAAGACATTCCATCCGTCCCTTCCGAATAGCAACTCCCGGCAACACACGATGAAGACATTCCGTCCGCCCCTTCCTAATTTCTACTCCGTGCAAATCAACATGACGAAGACATCGGTCCCTTCTGATTTTGAGAGGTGCCTGTTGTTTCCAATTTGAAATGGGAAACCTCCGATTCCATCTTGAATTCACCTTGTCTTCACTCAAGTTTACTCCCTTGTGATTTTGTAGCGGAAAGAGTTAAAAAAGAAAACCTCAAAGTCGTTTGTATTCCCACGTCGTTTCAAGCGCATCAGTTGATCATCGAGAATAAACTCGTTTTGGGCAGCCTCGAAACTAATCCAGTGGTGAGTTGGTCAAGTATGACCCTTCAGTTGAATATCATCAGCCACAGTGTGAGTTATTTGAATAACTTTTTGTTATAAATTCTCAGTTGGATTGTGCAATTGATGGAGCTGATGAGGTCGATTCAAATTTGACCCTTATCAAAGGAGGCGGAGGTTGTCAAACTCAAGAGAAACTCATCGCATCGTGTGCCGTGAAACTTGTAATTGTTGCCGATTTCACGTGAGTTTTCTGATTTGAACTGAAATTGCTTCAAATTCATAATTATATTTTGGTGGTGGGTCGTTCTTTCATGAGTTGAATTGGCAGTACTGCTACAACCTCACTTATGGGCGCATGCACAATGTTGCCCCAGTGTAGTTTTAGAGTAGAAGGGATGCTGCTAAGGTTGGGTTGCTGTCCACTTTTATCTTGATTAACTCATGTTGAAAATTGCTGCTATTTTCCTTTTTCTCCCTCGCTTCACGTAGTTCTGATATTCTGGCTGAGGGGAAGCGTGCAAGAAGCCCTGTGTTGTCGGCTTTAAATTGGGGTCACTAACTACTTAGCAATAGCATCTACAAAAGTGGACCTTTAAACGTTTTTGACGATAGCAAATCCTTATTTTCCAGGAAAGACTCAAGAAATCTCGGTGAAAATTATAAAAAAGTGCCTATTGAAGTAATTCCCATGTCTTATGTCCCTGTCTCCATGAAAATACAAGCTGCGTTCGGTGGCTCAACAAAACTCAGAATGGGCCAAATGAAAGCGGTAAGTTACACAACATGATATTTTTATATTTACGTTGGAACTGGACGTGTCGTGACTTCTTAGTGCTCTGGCAGGGACCTGTGGTGAGCGACAACGGGAACTTCATCGTAGACTGGTTCTTCCCTGAAGGCATTAAAGACTGGAAATCTGTTCACGAGACTATCAAATTGATGGCTGGTATGTACATTATATCTCTTGTCTATAACTATTCTAATATCTGGCAAAATGGTGGTAGGAAATTCTTGTGAATGCCAGTC
>CM034001.1:23300845-23332943 GCA_019603395.1 Cyrtorhinus lividipennis | reverse complement strand
TGTTCTAAAAGCAACATCCAGCAAAATCTTTCAAGATTGTCCATTACTCGATGAAAAAGCGTGATTTAGAGAGACAATTTTATAGAGCGAATGAGAAAAACACTCTGGAAACGCCGCTACCCAAAGTTTCGTCTCCAGTCGTTCTCAGGGAGACCACAGTCATCTGATCGCCTCACCGGAGAGAGTTTGTAGTGATGACGTGGTGTAAAACTTTGTAGTTCGTTTCGTATCGTTTTGTCGTTCTATTGTAGTCAAATAAATTCGTTTCGTTATTTGACATCCTCAACTTAAAAATACAGTCCACATTAATCCTAGGCGTATTCACACTCCTCCAACCTCTTTAGGGGGAAGCAACCTGAACAGTATTGGGATGAATTTTCTGCTTCTGTCAATTCATTTGGGTAAATATGCACTGTCGGGGGCCCCTGCCATGGCGCCCTAATATATCGATATGTCCTTTCAAGCGAGATAATCGATAGTTTTTAGATTAGTCAAATTGATCACCGACGATCCGATTAGGTATTCCCCTTTTGATTGCAGACCGTGTACCTTCAATGGAATTTGTGTGCACATCATTTTCAGGGTTTTTAAAATGATTACTCCTCCAACATTCCGAATAGATGGTGGTCCCAGGCAGTATGCAGGTCTTAATAATGTTCAACAGTCTCCTTATCCCTTCTTTCAACAACCCTGAAAAAACACTTACCCGTGCCCCTTTCCACCCCACCAAACACCAATTTACCAGTCACTCTCTTCCCATGGTTGAATTTACGCTTCCCAAACTTCGATATATCGAATAGGCTTTCAATGCTGTTTCAACACAAAAATACCTACCGTTTTTGTTTTCCCACTGCGCATGTCACCGCCAAATAAATGTAACGGACATCGATACAGTGATCTCGAAGTCGAAATCGATATAGACGCTTTATCAAGCGTGTTATCAAGGGGCCCCCGACAGTGCATTTCAACCTTGATTTGATATCTCAAATCCCACAAGGACGAATAAAACCGACATCCTACAATTTAATCTACCAAAGCGGTATCGCCCGGAAATAACTTATAACATGTTTGTATTTAATATGTTATAACATACAACAACTATCTTAAAACAATACTGAGAAGGATACACTGATAAAAGCAATCAGGAAACCAATCACACCCGGCATCAACTCAACACATTAAATAATCAATATTATGTATATTATCTCACCTAAATCTTCCAACATTGTTTTGATAGTGACGGAACACTTGGCAATTTCAACGTCCACATCGAAAATCTCTCCATCTGAACTCTGCAATTTGATGTTCGGCATCTGAAACCAGAGGAAACACAAGATTATCATGTGTAATGCAATATAGTTGTGAAATATTCATTCTCTAGAAACAGGATCATTGTTTGCAGTTGGACAAATGACTTGTACAAATATTTAAAAAATGAGTTTTCAATAATTAATTATGATCAACGAAGCTTTATTGATTTTTTGAAAATAATTGAGACGCTCTCTTCAACTCGTCAACAAAAAGAAAATGAAAATTTGTGATAATATATGTAGCAATTTTTTCAAAAATTATACATATATTGCTGACGTTTTATGTACTGAGACATGAACAAGGGAGAATCGGCTTCAAGAGGAATACTCAATGAAGTAAGTCACAACCTGGAAACAAGAAATGACAACGCTAGAAATGTTTCAACTTGGAAAAGCATTGACCTCAAGTTCCAGCGTTCATGTTTTAAAGGTCAAGCCAAGAATCAGTTATTTTTCGAACCAATCGAAGGGTTGATCCCTTCCCGACTATAAATACACAAGCGGAGTTCAATGCTACTCGAAGAACGAAAGGAATCTGATTGGCAATGGCAAACGTCCGACTAAAATTGGAATCCAAACAAAATAACCCTCGAAAAGAAAGGAACACGTCGGTGAATTTGATGAATATTCATTCATAAATTTCTTGTTGACATCGAGTCACAATCGCTACCAAGGTTCACCGATGAGTCTATCAGTTAATAGAAAATAATAAAATGAGAATAGTGCAAAAGATAAGTAATTCGCAACCAAAAATGTAATTGAAACTTTGAGAAAAACCTAACCAGAACACAACATAACACAATCGAACGGCAGATTTCGAAAAAGAAAGGAAAGTTGTCATACAACAAGAGTCGATTCATCCATGTTCATTTGTGAATGTAGAAATGAAAGAACGTTTGATAACATAGTTCAACGATGTATTATCTAGTTCCCCATAACTCACCTTTTCACGTGTAATTCCTAGAAACTCAGAAGCGATCAGGAATGAAACAAAACTTAACTGGTAAAGATGGCCGTACTCTCAAGTCGATCCGGGACACAAGACAAGCAGCAAGGAGGCGCACGCGCATAGAGAACGATTGATGAAAAACTAATCGATTTCTTGGATGTTCGATGTTTTCAACAACAACAGTTAATCAGCAATGTTTCTAGAAAATCTCTCTTTTTATGACACCTTAACTCGTCCCGCCGCAATTTCACATTATCGTTATACTTCTTTCTTGGGTAAAACCCAAGAATAGGGACCGTTGTCAACTGCAAGTAGCTCTTTCGAGCGCACTATCGATATACGCGAAATATTATATCACTGTCCGCCATATTTGTTTTTATAAAAACAAGAGAAAATACTAAATTGAAATAAACTTAAAAATAAATAAATGATAAAATAAAATATAAATAAATTTAAAAAAATTATTAGAACAATGTTATGTAAGTAATAACAAAATGAAAGGCATTCAAATTGTACCGATAGTATCGATAGTCACCGTATGCTCGATATCATTGCCATCAGTTGATTACGTGACAGCGGTTTTAGCCCTTTCTTGAAATGATATTAAAAAAAGGCAAAATTTGCCTTTTTTTAGGCATTTAATGCCTAACAGTTCAAAACTCATCAATGGCTTTAGCGAATACTATACAATCGATGTCTACTTCGATTTTAACAATCGATAGCAGCTCCAATGGATGCAGGAGGTGGAAAATCCCAATCGGCTTTTCCCCGATGATCAACGATCAACTTTTTGTCTCAGTTTTTATCCTTATGTCAAAACAAACTCCTTCAATTCCACTATTTTCATACTCCATCATCTATAATTATTGAATTGGAATTTCCCTCCTAAATTCTAACGGGAAATAAGAATCCTAGTAAAACTAGCAATGAGAGTCTGAAGCATGAGGCCACCTTTTCCTCTACACCTTGATTGAACGACGCCTTCAGTGCTGCGCTCTATCAGACAACGTTTTTAACAATAGTTTCCTATCCATGTTCCGTTCCGTTGTTATAATTACAGGCTTTGCCATTTGCCATCCATTGCAGTCTGTTTGAAAGTAATTGTTGGAGTAAATAGCATTCACGAAAATTTGCTAACGAATGGGTTAGTCGTGAAAGTGTATCGCTTTTGCTCAAGTTTCCTTGGGAAGTTGTCGTGATCGCTTCTTTCTGTAAGTTGAAAGTTTTTATTTAATTTTTCGCAACTTGTGTCGCTTTTTGTCTTTTCATTTTACCGGCTTCTTGTGTTTTGCGATGCTGTCGTTATACTTATAGCTAGTTCCACCGTACTTACCTGGATCGTTTGAATTAAAGTCCGACACATCAAGTCCTCCCACTATCCAAGGACGTTGGTTTAGGGTTCGCTTCGAGCAGCCTTCCGCAACCCGATACCTGCGCCTATTTTTAGTTTTCGTGGCTGCTCTGCTAATGCGAATCGCACGCAGTTCGAACAATATTTCATCGATATAAGAAAGAATGATACACGATAAACGAAATACCCGGCTTTCTGCTGCCTCTCAACCACTGAGATCATCGTTTAGTTCAATTCCATCGCGTACGATGAGGTCGTTCGGTTTGGATGTGGTCAGGGGTGGAAATGATAGATCCCCGAATTCCCTAGTAAGTTTACATGTGCCCGCTGTAAATTATGTTCTAATTGAGGTCGAAGGAGCAGTCATTTTTCGCTGACATACTTAAGTTGAATGGGTGAGAGCTATGAGTATTTTGGTCGACTCAGGCGTTACAATTTCCAACATTTCTCACGAGTTTTCTTTTCTTCGTTGGGATCTAAATATTCAGATTTTGTAGGGTAAAGACTAGCTAGAATCTTGAGAATGTATTGAAGATTTTGCTGGATGTTGCTTTTAGAACAGCCCTAGGACTTCCATACGCTCTACGCCTCATCAGGCCCCATTGCGTGACGTCATGTCTTAGTATGCTACAGCTAGAAATGTCGAAGGCATTAAATACATTTTGTTCTTGTTTTTGCTTGGTTCAGGCATGGATGACGAAGACGAGGAAGTCGTACCCCTACCCAACGTAAATTCCGCCATTCTGAAGAAAGTGATCCACTGGGCTACCTACCACAAGGACGACCCACCGCCGCCAGAAGATGACGAAAACAAAGAAAAGAGAACTGACGACATATCGTCGTGGGACGCGGATTTCTTGAAAGTGGACCAAGGCACACTCTTCGAACTGATTTTGGTTAGTAACTATTAACTTTATAGGTAGTTGTGTACTTGAAGGATGTCCATATACGTTAAAGTCGGCAATCGTCCCTTTAGATTTAAAAACGCTGCAAATTCTTACACAGGGGTTGGTTATTCCTCGGACCAGGCGCATGGAGACTCATTTCTTCAACATGGGGGAAATGGGGAAACAGTGGGTGCGGCGGGTCCCAGACCTATTCCAATCGATTCAGGATCCAGAATTTAGTGGAAAATGATACCCCACACGCCCAGATACCGGAAATCTCGAAAACGCATATTCAAAATGGGTAATATATACCCAATTTGACCCATAACTTCTTCCAGTGGGTGCCAATCGTTCCGGGACCCACTTCATTGGAATTAGCGCCCATGATTTAGCGGAAAATGATACCCCACACGCCTAGGTTCCAGAAATCTCAAAAACACATATTCAAAATGGGTAATGTACACCCAATTTGACCCATAACTTCTTCCAGTGGCTGCCGATCGTTCTCGGACCCATTTCATTGGATTCAGCGTCCAAAATTTAGTGGAAAATGATACCCCACTCGCCTAGATCGCCCAAAATCTCGAAAATTCATTTTTCAAAAAACACATTTTGACCCCTACCCCGCCCAAATTTGGTCCGATCGGGCTGAAAAGCTTGGAGGACCGTCCTAGGCCGGGAACAGACCCCTGACCCAAATTTCAGATTTTTAGAAAATTTTCTACTACCAAAAACGGCGTGGACGGCGTACGGCGGACGGACATTGACCTTTTTTGATCAGGACATCATGAAACGTCCAGAAAAAAATTTTGAGCCGAATCGGAGAGGTTGACCATTTGCATGAAAACATAGGTTGATTATTCAAGGAATAACCAACCAAAAACGCTGCAAATTCTTATTCCTTGGTTGGTTATTCCTCGGACCAGGCGCATGGAGATTAATTTCTTCAACATGGGGAAGCAGTGAGTGTGGCGAGTCCCAATCGATTCACCGTCCAAAATTTAGTCGAAAATGATACCCCACACGCCTAGGTACCAGAAATCTCGATAACACACATTCGAAATGGGTAAACAGGCACCCATTTTGACCCATGGCCTCATCCAGAGGGCGCCAATCGTTCCGGGACCCGTTTCATTGGAATCAGCGTCCAAAAGTTAGTGGAAAATGATACCCCACACGCCTAGGTACCAGAAATCTCAAAAACACATATTCAAAATGGGTAATAGATACCCATATTGACCCATACCCTCTTCCATTGGGCGCCAATCGTTCTGGGACCCTTTTGATTGGATTCAGCGTCTAGAATTTAGTGGAAAATGATACCCCACACACATAGATTGCAAAAAATCTAAAAAAACGGAAATCCATTTTTGAAATACACATTTTGTCCCCTACCCGACCGAAATGTGTCTAGTTGGTCCTCGAAACTTTTCAGTCCGATCGGACCAAATTTCGGAGGGGTAGGGGTCAAGTGTGTATTTTGAAAAATGGATTTTTGGCAATCTAGGTGTATGGGGTATCATTTTCGACTAAATTTTGGACGCTGAATCCAACGAGGCGGGCCCCGGAACAATTGGCGCCCACTGGAAGAGGTTATGGGTAAAATGGGTACCTATTTACCCATTTCGAATGTGTGTTTTCGAGATTTCTGGTACCTGGGCGTGTGGGGTACCATTTTCCACTAAATGTTGGACGCTGAATCCAATAAAATCGGTCCCAGAGCGATTGGCACCCATTGGAAGAGGTTATGGGTCAAAATGGGTATCTATTATCCATTTTGAATATGTGTTTTCGAGATTTCCGGTACCTAGGCGTGTGGGGTATCATTTTCGACTAAATTTTGGACGGTGAATCGATTGGAGTGAGTCTATGCTGCTGCTCCGAGGAATAACCAACCCCCTGTGGTTTTTGTTTAGCACTTTTGTGATGCCTCGTCATTGTTTCTAGCTACTCCACTTAAGCTGTGGTGTCATCAGGTGCGCCATCACCTTAACAAAATCAAACCTCGTAATCCCTTCATTTTGAGGGTTTTTCACGAATGTCTTCAATGGTTTTCTTTATTACTCAATTTGGGCCCAGTTAATGCAGAAAATATCCACGTTGAGCGCCATGTGGGCCAGAGTGGACCACACTTTTTTGGGCCAGGGGGCCGCGTGACCCTATTTACGACGCGTTATAGCTCTTTTCTAAGTCCCGATTCTCGCGCTAAAAGAAAGAAGTCGCCAATATGAAGGTAAAAATATGTATTTCTGTCGAACCAAGTCCTAATGATAGTGTTACAGGCAATGAGTGTAGACGGACTAAAAGATTTTTATTGGGCAGAAAGCCGAAAACAGATAAAACTCTACATGCAACCTTTTGATAACAGGGGTAGCCTTTCAAAAACCTCCACCTACAGAAACAAGGCGGAATTTATATTTCCTCCAGTTAATTGTCCCGGCGGCGATTCCCCACTATAGCAAAACTTCATTGCATTTCCTCAAATGGATTCAACCGAAAGATGACGACATCGTGTACGAGTTTCCCCTTGAATACCAACAGCTGACTTCATGCCACAAGGGCCTGGTACAAGTTCCAACGATAAAAAGTGTCCTTAAGACACTGAACAGACGGGGCTCATATCGTATCCTTTCGGTTACTCTTCCGGAAGAACTTGTCCCCATATATAAGCGTGGGATTTTCAATAAGGCTGTTACGATGAGTTCTGAAAAACGATGTTTCCTTCACCGTCGAAATATATGGGGACAAGTTCTTCCGGAAGAGTAACCGAAAGGATACGATATGAGCCCCGTCTGTTCAGTGTCTTAAGGACACTTTTTATCGTTGGAACTTGTACCAGGCCCGTGTGGCATGAATTCAGCTGTTGGTATTCAAGAGGAAACTCGTACACGATGTCGTCATCTTTCGGTTAAATCCATTTGAGGAAATGCAATGAAGTTTTGCTATCATTAGGACTTGGTTCGACAGAAATACATATTTTTACCTTCATATTGGCGACTTCTCCAGTACTGTTTTGACCTGTAGGGATCCTAGGTAACTTGTAACATACTTGGCCAGAGATGTTGTTTGAGTCAAAAATCGTATGATGCGTTACTTCTTCGTATTATTCTCTACTGTGGGGTCGCTTGTATATTTACTGGACATTCAATGCTATCTATCTAAGCTTGATGTCTTCACAAGACTAGAAATTTTAGCTCCATGCAGGTGCTTATAACAGTTATTATCTGCTATCGGGCATTTCTCATTCCCGATTGGCTTGTTGATGAGAAATTCACTGTCAGTGTCATACAGATGTCAGTTTGAGTTTCGAACTGTGTGTAAAGTGTGCGTCAAGGTTTTACTTTCGGTTTGTGTGATGAGTCGGGAAAAGACAATTTTCTCCGATGACGAAATTCGAAGCCTTCTAGCCATTTTGAGCCAAGATGATACAGACGACGAGACGAGCTCTACCGTCAGTTCTGCCTATGAATCTTACGATGATGACGGGAATCACTCTGATTCCACCGATGATTTACTTAAATTGACTGATCAGGGGGTCGAGTTTCCACATTACATTGGTGACCCCATTCATCATGTTCCGCCGATCGACGATTGGGATGCTGACAGATCTCAGCTTATAGAAGACGAAGAAAATACCCCTCAAGTTCCTACATCTACGCGCTTACCCATTGAGCTTAATTTAGATGATGATAAGAAAGTGTGATTTTGATAAATAAATGTATTTCCATAGTTTGTCTTTCATGTACAACTGGATTCTCCGTCTAAAATTCAAAAGAGAAAGCCAGAAAATTCTGAATTGTTCTTATTTAGTTTAGGTTAGTAGGTGATCATATTGCTTTCAGTAAATATGAGATGATTCAAACTCTCAAAAAATGAATAAAATATAGAATATGCAGAGTATGGGTGTCTCTCCCCCCAGTGCCCCACACTTGTGGCCATAAAGCCCAGAGGCCAATTTGGGCGACGCTAAATTTTGTATGAAAGAAAGTCTCAATGAGCTGAAAAACCATTGTACGTCTCTCTATGGGGTCCCAAGAGACGAAATTCAGAAAAAAACTGTGTGGCCCACGGAGGTGGAACTCACTTTTAGGGGTAGCGCCCAACATGTTAAAAGTTGCTCTTTAGACTGTAACATATATTGAAACGTATATTATGTTGGGGGGTTGTTTTTGGAAGTGTTTTCGCCTGATTTCTGATAAGTCTACCATTTATTATTTGTTTTGGTTGGTTATTCCTTGAATATTTAACGTATGTTTTCATGCAAAAAGTCAAATCCCTCCGATTTGGCCCAAACATTTTTTCTGGGAGTTTCAAAGTGTCTAGATCAATAAAGTCAAATGTCTGTCCACGCCGACTTTGGTAATAGACAATTTTCTAAAAATCTTAAATTTGGGTCAGGGGTCCGTTCCTGGCTCTAGTAGGTCCTCGTAACTTTTCAGCCCAAATTCAGCGGGGTAGGGGTCAAAATGTGTATTTCGAAGGATTTTCGAGATTTTTGGTGATCTAGGCGTGTGGGGTATCATTTTCCACTAAATTTTGGACCCTAAATCTTTTGGAATGAGTACGGGACCCGCCACACCCACTGTTTCCCCCATGTTGATGAAATGAGTCCCCATGCGTCTGGTCCGAGGAATATCCAACCCGTGTGAAAGAATTCGCTGCGTTTTATTATTATTATTATTATTTAATTAACGGAGAGCTACTCAGGCCCGTCAATTCAAGCACTGCATACTGACAGGCTTCATTATTCTGGTAGTTTTAAATTATTTTAATTCATATACATTCTTTTTATGAATAAGGTTTCGCCCTCCCATTTCAAAGACATTTCTATGATTGGCTGTAAAGAGAAAATTCAATTTACCTGAGCTTTACCACCCGTAGATTTCTCATGTAGGCCGTCATTTCAGTTTGGTTACCTCCTTCCTCAAATCCTGGTGTCGATTGTGATCAAATTAAACAAATTGAACATTTTTCCGGAGATGAAATTATTTTTCCAAACCTGGTAGATTGCGTTCGTAGCCAGACTCCCAAAGCTTCTAACTTAGAAGTCGTATTTTGCTTTAGAAAATTGTCGACTGATGTCATATTATTGTTCCCCTTTTGATTTACAGGCCGCCAACTACTTGGACATCAAAGGTCTTCTCGACGTCACCTGCAAAACCGTTGCGAACATGATCAAAGGCAAGACGCCCGAAGAGATACGAAAAACGTTCAACATCAAAAACGACTTCTCCGCCGCCGAAGAGGAACAAGTCCGCAAAGAGAACGAGTGGTGTGAAGAAAAGTAGAGACGGAACCATTCGACGTTATCATCCTTGATTCTTTTATATTCACAGTCCAAAATTTCCTTTATTGATCAACATGCTACACATTACACGAAACATTATTTCTTATACATCCTACCGCATTGCATTTTTTTTTGTCAAATTTTTTTTCAAAATGGTGTTACTCAACGTTCATTGTATATAATAATTTTTAATGAATCGTGAATCGTCTTGAATTAGCTTAGGGTATTTAAAATAAACCTCGATATTCATTAGACAGTTATATGACCACTTCAGGTAATAAATAAATTATCAGAATGGAATTTTCTTTATAACAAATTTGTTGGGTCAATTACGTCGCACTTTACCCAACAAACCTCGATTACTGGAACTGGACTGTCCTAATAGCTAAATTATTGAGTTTGACAAAATGGGAAATTCCGAAACATGGAATTGTAAATATCTTGTGCTAATTTGTACTCAGCGAAACACTTTTTCCTAGTTCAAACTTGGTAAAATACGATCATTTTTGTTCCACTGGAGCAACAGTTCTAACCTACTCCGTATCGAAATTTCCCTAACCTAACTGATACTGAATTTTATTATATTACATTTAATTTGAATCTCAATAAAGCTGTGGCATTATTTACTTCAGGTGCGTCACTGCCACCTTTCCTGCTAAGTTTCTTGGTTTAAACGCTTGATTTGATGGATTTTTACGTCTGGCGCTCTAGATTGGTAATGCAATGACACCTCGTAGTGAAGAGTTGCCGCTCTAATAAAAAGAAACACTAAGAAATAAAACACTTTAAAAAAAAATAAATAAATAAATAAAAAATAAAAAAAATTAAAAGGCTGTTTGCAAGGTTCCGGTCACTTGATCTTAAGATACGCTTGAACTATTCTTCAAACAAGAGAGGCAGCTCAAAAACAGGAAGGATTAACTTTGGTCGAGGGTTCAACGGCATGGGTCAATGAAGGATGAAGTGAAGCGCCCCAATCACAGATGGGACAGGTTGCTGGCACATAGCTCACCTGCCACCAGAATCCAGGGAGCATGTGCCCAGCACCCGCAGTTGGGCCAGAGGACGTGCGATGGATATTGGCTAGTCCTGAAGAAGATACCAATGTGGCTGAAGAAAAGTCTCCTGAAGTGCAGCTGATCCGTAGTCGGGGCAAGCCTTAGGCCCGGTGCACACTAGCGTTTTTACTCGCACGAGATTCGCACCGCAGACGGAACTCCGGAACTCAATACCCAGAGTTCAATGAGCCGATGCACACTACCTCCGATCTCGTTGCGAGCTCGGACTGGCAGGTACGAGAGGTTTTGTGACGGAGGTGCATTCCGTTGACGCTGCGTCAACGTGACTGAGTTCCGATCCATGGTACCTGTGGTTCAGTAGCTCAGTGCACACCAGACGCAATGAACGTGCGGTTGTTTTGCGAGTTGATAATGAAATTGATGTTTTCATTGAAGAGATCAAGAAATATCCCTCAATTAGGGATATAAGATGTGAAGAATATCACGGCAGGACTAAAAAAACATCTGCTTGGATGAAAGTGTGCTGCGTTTTTGATCGTGTCTCCTACTCTTGCCATCAATTCGTCGAATGACCTCACGCTCATGCGGAAATAGTTGTAGAATTTTTCTGGGTTCTCTCGTAAATCGGAAAACGACTGCACAAATGAACCACTCAGAAGTCGCGACTCGGTAAAGGGGTGCACCCAATACTTCCTGTTCACCTTTAATACATATTTTTTGTACACCAAAAACGCAAAAACAGCTTTTTTTTCCGAAGTGCTTCATAATAGAGGTCCATACTGATCGAAGTCACAACTCACACTGAGGTTTTTGACGGACCAAGTGTGCATCAGTCCATGCGGGAAACGTGCGTCAACGCAACGTTTTCGTACGAGTTAAGACGCTAGTGTGCACCCGGCCTTAAGCCGCGTACACACTTGTAACAAACTCCCATTCCGATCCCCGTTCCGTTCCAAACATTTCAACGAACTTTTCGTCGTAACATCACAGCGCTCCAAACGTCGTTCCGTTCCGAATCGGGTACTGGAGGGCGATCGGCAGAATCAACCGCACCTCATTTCAGCCATGGCTTCTAAGAAAAATGTATAGGTACAGGTATAGGAGCGGGAGAACGATCGGGGGAACGGAGCGGCTCAACTACACCCCGTCCACACTAGGTTCAGTCCGTTCCGAACATTCCTTTGATGCGGAGGGAAAAACCGCCAACAGACCGATCGAGCTCCGTTCCGTTCCTCCGATCGTCTTTCCTTTGATGTTTTGCCGCCCCGTACCTGGAGTTGGAACGGAACGGGGATCGGAACGGGAGTTTGTTACAAGTGTGTACCCGGCTTTAGAAGATTTTGCCCATTTCAAGTCGATATTTCGCGATATGAAAGGCAATTCAAAATACTGTGCAACGCTGAGCGGTCAATCTCAATTAACCTTGCAGCTGATGGTAACTGCATATCAAAGGCAAGCGAGGCGTTCCCCAGCTGCCCAAACTATTTATACCTTGAGCCACTTCTTGGTAGTGAAAAGAGGCGCTCCATACACTTTCATGGCATGCGGTCAGGGGCTATACTCATAACTTGGATGGCATGCCTCAGCACAAGGGTGGCTATTGATAGAGTACCCACCTCAGCGCTCACTACTGTATTGGGGGTACCTCGAGAAAGCTGTAGGATACGCCTGTAGAAGGCAACTTGCACTTTCTCTACCTCGCCGCCATATTGAAGGCCCATACAGAATAATCATACCAATGGACAGTCTTCACCATTGTTCCAAAAATCTTTGTCCGAGCAAGCCATGATCCATCACCAGCTCTCAACTACCATGTCATCTGCGTGCAGTAGGAGCAGAGCATTGTTGCGGTCACCTAAGAGGTCTGTCCGGAAAGTTCGTATACAATATTGTTATAACAATTGTATTTTACAATTATTTGAGTAAATCAATTTGTCCCTTTCAAAATACTCCCCCCATGACACAATGCACTCGCGCCTACGCGGCTTCCACTGTTCAAAGGCTCCTTCAATGTTCTGTGGTTCCAGCTACTTCAGCTCCTTCCAAATCCAGCAATTAGGGAGGGGAGGTGTTCAGTCACTGTAATCGAGTTTTGAGTAAAAAATTCACGCACAACGAGAGATGTAAGGGCTGGGGCATTGTCGTGGTGGTGGATCTAACGCCCCTCTCGCGCCAATTCAGGCCAAACGCTGGCCACACGAGCTTGGAGGTGTCTCAGCCCCCATTCTCTTCTGCTTTCCTCTCTAGCATGATTGCCAAGATGTGGCTCAAGATATGACTGGTTCGGGCAGCTGGGGAGCACCTTGCGTGCCTTTGACATGCAGTTACCATCAGCTGCAAGATTAATTGAGATTGACTGCTAAACATTGTGTAACCCGTCGTTTTCACGTAACGGGCTAGGGATCCAAAAATAGACCTAGGCGAATAAATTAGTGGGAGACTAAAGACTTTCACTTACCGTCCGGAATGTCGGCAATGGTCGGTCATAGACGCCAAGTACACCTGAATTTACCAAGCTCTGAGGAATGGGGTTTCGTGATTGAAAGACAAGGGTTCAATATTGGCTTATAATAAACGCAATTGACAGAAATATGAAATACGGAATGTCTCGGCCGAGAAGGATATTGACTATTACGTAATCTAATTATTGAGTAGGCAGAAGTGAAGGGCTGAGGGCCAATGAATTTACGGGATAGCTGAAGGCTCAGGAATGTTCGATTTGAATAACGGTAAAATGAAAGTGATTTGTTAGCGTCCTCCCCTAATTCCTTTCTCTTTTCCTAATGCACGACAGACGACATGCTAAATAATACGGTCACAATCTACAACTCTATGATCAGCTTTCTGGTGACTAAACGTCAGGGCTTGGGCCAGATTTAGTGAGTTCGACTTTCGCGTTGCGAGGGTACGAGACAGAGATGTTTCACCACTTACGTGTACCGACTTCTTAGGGTGGAGACAACAGGGTGACGTTCTCTTCGCTGCTCGGCTTCGGTCAGGGGAACGCCGTCCAGGCCGGAGGAGGCGAGGCTCTTTCCGACGGAGGTCCGACGACTGGCGGTGCGTGGAGAACCCAGACTATTGGCCGTCGGTCGGGCGCGAACGGATCAACACTCGGGTCCGACGGGGGATTTTCAGTTCGTAATAGGGGCCCACTGTTACGGGAGAGGAATTGGCTGATCTCCCAATTCCCGAGTTCTCACCCTGAAGGAACCACGATACACTTGTTCCCTCAGGTCACTTTCACAACACCGGCTTCACAAGGGGTTGATTTGCTACGCGTCGGTTGTTCCGCTTCGATGTTCCGCTTCACTTCACTTCGTTCCGCCTTGTCCTCACGGGATTACGGCGAACGGAGATTCCAACTTTCCTTCACTTGAGTTCGGACACGACTCACTGATGTTCCGCCTCGGTTGTTCCGCCCCGGAACAGGTTGTTCCGCCCCGGAACAGGTTGTTCCGCCCCGAAACAGGTTGTTCCGCCCCGCCCCTGCCTCGCCTCGTCCTCTCGAGATTATGGCGAGCAGGGGGGGCCAACCTCGTTTCAGGCCAACCTCGTTTCACTTGAGTCCGTACCCGACTGACTGATGTTCCTTTCCCCAGTCCGCTCGTCAAGTCGCCTTCCCCTCCTACTCCTCCCTGGGTGTCTCGCGCCGCCCATTGCCCAACCAATCCAATGAGGACACGCCTTCCGCCCAGCTGGGTCAGGCGCTTGGAGAGGAGAGGGGTCGATCCGTACCCCGCCGCCGAAGTTTCTTGACGGGGCGCTTGGAATCTGCCGCCCCGTTACACTCCTCCGATCTTTGGAGGCCGAGGTCTACCTCGGCAATTTTCCTTCCGGTGGGGGTGACTGGTGCGATGGGCATTGCGTCAGGTCGTTTGGCCGCTATCCATGCTTGTTCGTACCGCCATCGCTTACAAGCGGTACAGGTTGGTGGTGGTCCTTCTCGTGTTCGGCGCGGGAGCAGGGCTTCGGGTAGGCAGGGTCCGTGGGCCGCAGGTTCCGGTATTTTCTCTCGCAGCGGTACGTTGTCGGCGGGTGTCGTCGCTTGGTGCAGACGGGCACAGGACGTCCCCACCCGTCGAGAGCATGATGGCGCTGATGTTCCAAGGTGGTGCAATGGGCGAGATGTGTCTTCCGCTGGTCTTATCTTCTACTTCCCTACTATGATGTGAAACATACAAACCGGCCCTTTCTTTAGTCTACTCTCACACTCCAACTCACATATTTCACACCCTAGATTTTGCTGCCATTACGAAGGAAAAGGAAAACAAAAAAGTGGGGGGGGGGGGGGGGAGCCAAGGGAGTCCTGTCCCGACTCATGAGGCACGGTCATTAGTAAAACAAGGTAAGTACTTAGGTTGTGCATTTTATTTCCAGATCGGGGTTCATCATGGCTTCGCCCTCGTCTGATGGGCTGCTGTAATGGTGCATGGTCGCGAATTCACTTGTTAAATAAAAAAAAAAAAAAAAAAAAAAAACTAAATAAAAAGAATTATAGAACCGATAGATCACTTTCTTGCGCACCAAGGACCGATAATTTCCCCACGAATCGAGAAAGGACTTCCCAGTTGGTAAGAGCTATGACGGGTCTGGAATCGGGATGTCAATTGGAGCTGAAGGCTCCCGGAACAGTCCCGGAACAGAGGGCCTCGGAACAGTCTCGGAACAGAAGGCCTCGGGACAAGTTTCGGAACAGTCCCGGAACAGAGGGCCTCGGGACAAGTCTCGGAACAGTCCCGGAACAGACCCGGAACAGAGGGCCTCGGAACAAGCCCCGGAACAGTCCCGGAACAGTCTCGGAACAGAGGGCCTCGGAACAGTCTCGGAACAGAAGGCCTCGGGACAAGTTTCGGAACAGTCCCGGAACAGAGGGCCTCGGGACAAGTTTCGGAACAGTCCCGGAACAGAGGGCCTTGGGACAAGTCTCGGAACAGTCCCGGAACAGTCTCGGAACAGAGGGCCTCGGGACAAGTTTCGGAACAGTCCCGGAACAGAGGGCCTCGGGACAAGTTTCGGAACAGTCCCGGAACAGAGGGCCTCGGGACAAGTCTCGGAACAGTCCCGGAACAGAGGGCCTCGGGACAAGTCTCGGAACAGTCCCGGAACAGTCTCGGAACAGAGGGCCTCGGAACAAGCCCCGGAACAGTCTCGGAACAGGGGGCTACAGTGAGAGTGATGCTACTAAATAAATGAGCCAGTATCTAAATTTCGATTTTTGGAAAGAAAAAAAAAAAATCCTAGACACGGATTTGAAGTCAATTGACTCCTCACTCGCTTCCTCACACTCGGGCCGATTTGTTTGTTTCTTACAATTTTAAATTTCGGAATCTACAACTAGCACAATTTGAATTTCAAGATTATAGAACGCGACCCAATTCCTTCAGAGCTTTTTCTCACCAATATTCACCTGGTCAAGATCACTTGTTGTGGATACGACAGAAATCGAGATTTCTGAAAAATCCCACCGCTTGCCACCAAAAGATGTAACCCGTCGTTTTCACGTAACGGGCTAGGGATCCAAAAATAGACCTAGGCGAATAAATTAGTGGGAGACTAAAGACTTTCACTTACCGTCCGGAATGTCGGCAATGGTCGGTCATAGACGCCAAGTACACCTGAATTTACCAAGCTCTGAGGAATGGGGTTTCGTGATTGAAAGACAAGGGTTCAATATTGGCTTATAATAAACGCAATTGACAGAAATATGAAATACGGAATGTCTCGGCCGAGAAGGATATTGACTATTACGTAATCTAATTATTGAGTAGGCAGAAGTGAAGGGCTGAGGGCCAATGAATTTACGGGATAGCTGAAGGCTCAGGAATGTTCGATTTGAATAACGGTAAAATGAAAGTGATTTGTTAGCGTCCTCCCCTAATTCCTTTCTCTTTTCCTAACGCACGACAGACGACATGCTAAATAATACGGTCACAATCTACAACTCTATGATCAGCTTTCTGGTGACTAAACGTCAGGGCTTGGGCCAGATTTAGTGAGTTCAACTTTCGCGTTGCGAGGGTACGAGACAGAGATGTTTCACCACTTACGTGTACCGACTTCTTAGGGTGGAGACAACAGGGTGACGTTCTCTTCGCTGCTCGGCTTCGGTCAGGGGAACGCCGTCCAGGCCGGAGGAGGCGAGGCTCTTTCCGACGGAGGTCCGACGACTGGCGGTGCGTGGAGAACCCAGACTATTGGCCGTCGGTCGGGCGCGAACGGATCAACACTCGGGTCCGACGGGGGATTTTCAGTTCGTAATAGGGGCCCACTGTTACGGGAGAGGAATTGGCTGATCTCCCAATTCCCGAGTTCTCACCCTGAAGGAACCACGATACACTTGTTCCCTCAGGTCACTTTCACAACACCGGCTTCACAAGGGGTTGATTTGCTACGCGTCGGTTGTTCCGCTTTGATGTTCCGCTTCACTTCACTTCGTTCCGCCTTGTCCTCACGGGATTACGGCGAACGGAGATTCCAACTTTCCTTCACTTGAGTTCGGACACGACTCACTGATGTTCCGCCTCGGTTGTTCCGCCCCGGAACAGGTTGTTCCGCCCCGGAACAGGTTGTTCCGCCCCGAAACAGGTTGTTCCGCCCCGCCCCTGCCTCGCCTCGTCCTCTCGAGATTATGGCGAGCAGGGGGGGCCAACCTCGTTTCAGGCCAACCTCGTTTCACTTGAGTCCGTCCCCGACTGCCTGATGTTCCTTTCCCCAGTCCGCTCGTCAAGTCGCCTTCCCCTCCTACTCCTCCCTGGGTGTCTCGCGCCGCCCATTGCCCAACCAATCCAATGAGGACACGCCTTCCGCCCAGCTGGGTCAGGCGCTTGGAGAGGAGAGGGGTCGATCCGTACCCCGCCGCCGAAGTTTCTTGACGGGGCGCTTGGAATCTGCCGCCCCGTTACAATTGCATAGTAGAGACATGCTGCGCGCTCCATTTCAATAAGGGGGCAGGTAAAGGGTCCATTTCAAAAATACCGTGACACACCGGTTCCCACTGCACGGTGGTTGGGCTCATGGAAGAAAGCCTTCCTTTTTTTCCATGCACATACTGGATACTGGAGCGTTTTGGGGATTGTTAGAAAGGGGTAGACCTCCCCAATGGCCTTCCACAATTACTAGAACATTTGTATACTATCTCTCTTGGAAGTAATCCTCAAAGCCCTTGGAACCCTCGTGTCGAGAAACTGCCCTGAACTGCTGTTTGAAATGCGCTCTGTAAGTTCTAAGCCATTCCCAATTGAAGTGTGCTAAATCCCAGAACGCCAGAATTTGCGCACAAAATGGGAAAAAATTGATTTTTGTTGTGGTTTGCTCTAAAACAGCCAATATAACTACCTAGCTAAAGCCTTGTTGTAGGACTAAATGACCTAAACGCTAAAGTTATCAAGAATGGTTCTCAAAAATGTTCCACTCCTTGATTTGTGTGGTGCGCACAGTTTTTGAACTAGCTAGTCCTGGAGTGAGAGATGCCACCAGTAGAGTAAAGTGATTGGGAAACAGAAAGGGAGTTTAGGATCATATTGGAAGCTTTGGAAGCAGGCAAAATGCCACGAGCTGGCCTGTGGAGGCCTTTGTAATACCTAGAAAGGGGGACTTCTCGCCCTGCCCTTGTTACCCCTGATAGGGGTTTCGCGGGTTGTGTCTCTCTTCTCTGTTTTATTGCATGCTTTAATATTCACGTTGGATGGCATAGCAGTATGATCAATAATTCGACACAATATGATTTCTGAAAAATCAGCCAAAAATGGCTAAAATTGTTGTCAGAGGGTTGTGTATTAAGGACTTACAGAGGAAACAGAAGCAAGTTTTTCTTCCCATTTATTCTTCCAGAGAAAATTCGCTACTCTTGAACTCTGGCAGTCCTCGAGCCTCTGTAGCCCTGCATACATTTGCCCAAAAACAGCTGGACGGCCGGTCAAGTTAAAACATTTAACGCTCGTAGCCGTTACAATATTCACTCATGAATAAATGCGGAATAAACACGAGCGGAAACCCGCATCGCATGTGGCAGTTGGCCGTCATGACAGGTTTTCCCCGGTTAAGAAGTCCAGCGAGAGGGAAAATCGTCCGAATTATTCATAAGGAAAAGGCCCAAGAGTCGAAACGGTGAGTCACAAAGGGCTTTTTACTATGAAGTTTCTCTTCCCGTTTCGGAATTTGTTATTCTGGTTGTCCGAGGGAATTTTCGACCTCACTGGAAAATCGAGGTTGAAAGGGTTGTGATTGGAGATTCATCACGAGTATTATTATATAATACCGGTAAAACCTTCACCGAATCCCCGAAGGACCTATATTTCGATGTACACATTTGTCGTAACGCTTCGCCAAACGGGTCCAACAAATACCTATAGAATTCTTGTTTCACCGATCTTTAGAAGTAAAAAAAAAAAATACTTTTTGGTTGCTTATTCCTTGAATAATCAACCTGTTTTTATGCAGAAAGTCAACCTCTCCGATTTGCCTCAAAATTTGTTTCTGGGCGTTTCAAAGTGTCTACATCAGAATAAGCAAATATTTCCACCCCGTTAGTAGACGCTGAATCCAATAATGGGGTTCCCAGAACGATTGGCACCCTCCGGAAGAAGTTATGGGTCAAAATGGGTGCCTATCTACTCATTTCGAATGTGTGTTTCCGAGAGTTCTGGCACCTAGGCGTGTGGGGTATAACTTTCCACTAAATTTTGGACGTTTAACCGATTGGAATGGGTCCGGGACATCCCACACCCACTGTTTTCCCAGTGTTTCCCCCATGTTCGAGATTATTGGCGATTTAGGCGTGTGGGATATTGTTTTCTACTTCTGAACTCTAAATCTATTGGAAATATTCTCCATGCTCCTGGTACGAGAAATAACCAACTCTATGAACGAATTTGCAGCGTTTTCTAAAATGGTTGGGGAACAAAAAGATTGTTTTTAAGGTTGATGCGCATATACAAATGAGAGTAATCAACCGAAACGTTGCAAATGATTCAATCATTGCTGTCGAAAAACCAAGTGTCCGTTCACCGTTTTTAGTAGAAGACAATTTTCTAAAATGTGAAATTTTGGTAAGAGACCTCTTTCTAGCCCAATAGGACCAAATTTTGGGGGATGAAAATCTGTTCCTTAAAATCTGATTTTTGGGATTGTATGAGAACTGGGCATGTAGGGTATATCTTTCTTTTGATTTTCAAACGCTGAATCCAATAATGAATCAATCCTTAGGCTTCGGACCAAATTGCACCCACCGGAGGTGGGTTTGTGTCAAAATGGGTACCTATTTTTCATATTTTTAAAGTTGGTTTTCGAGATTTCGGTGACCTAAATGTGTAAGGTATCATTTTTTAATAAATTTTGAACCCCGAATCCGTTAAGATGTGCCCCACATCAGTTAGCGTCCATGGAAGGTGGGTATGCCTCATAATGGGTACCTAACTACCTATGTGTCTTGGTATCTAGGCGTGTGGGATATCATTTTCTACCAAATTTTGGACGCTGAATCGATTGGAATGAGTTCGGAACACTCACAGTTTTTCCCATGTGTATGTAGTAGCTAGACATTTATTTAATGGCTCGACTCCTATTAATGGGTCTATGTTACCTAAAAATATGAATTGAATTGAAAAAAATACACCACCATTTTTCTTTCTTATCTTTCCCGCGACAAAATTGATGCTCCCCACAAATATAATTTAAATATATTATTTGTCGTACTTTGAAACTTTTGACGTGTGAATGTAACCGCTTTTCAGTACAGAGAGAAATCTCTAGCAACTCTATCATGGTAAAAAAACTAGTATTTTAACGTAATATAATTAGGAACGCGGAGCTACCTGGGATGAGGGCGGTCTGTCACGGTGTAGGGTGTGGTGGTAGGGCGCTCCCGGGGAGCGAGGGCAAGGGGTCACCTAGTGACTGTTTGAATCTGAAGGCAGCGCTCATGGAAGGCAGCTGAATTAAATAATTGACCTTCCGTTTGAATAAGAATTTTTACTTTTCTTCAAGTTACAGTTTACTTAATAAACGTACGATACGTTGCTGGGCCGCGACTTATTATATTATCTTCGTAATTTTATCATTTCAGTGAGGAAAAACCTCTGTTTTGATTGAAAAATGGCTCTGTAATTTGTCCCATTTTCATGAACGTTCCTATTTTGCGATTAGTTATAGGAATGGTATACTTGCTCCTTGAGTCTGTAAAAAAAGTTACTGGTACGAAAGCAGCACCAGCTGGAGTAACATGAAGGAATAACCTCGGACCAGGAGAATGGAGAAAATGGGGGAAACAGTGAGTTTGGAGCATCCCGGACTCGTTCCAATCGATTCAGCGTCCAAAATTTAGTGGAAAATGATACCCCTCACGCCTAGGTTTCAAAAATCTCAAAAACCTACTTTTGAATTAGGTAGATAGATACCCATTTTGACCCATAAACACAGAAAATCCTTTACAAACAAGTTTTAAAGCCATTCTGAACATATGAAGCGCAGGTTTGGGGTGCACCGCTCAAACCATCCAAGATATGGCACAGAAATTCCAAAATACGGTCCTCAGGTGCGACACGAACGCCCCATGTTACTTCAAAAATGATCTGCTACATCATGAAGTGAACAGTAAGGCTACAGTACCATTTCAACGAAGAGGCTGATCGACTTCGTAAGAAAACGATCTTCTGAGAAGGCCTAAACGCATTAAACCTTACGAATTAGTTCACTAATGAGAAGACAATAAAGTCAATTATTAGAATAATTATAAGCTAAGTAATATACCTTAGCTGAAGTATACAGGGTGACTGGCTACTTGCGTCACAAACATGGAGATCTTGTAGGAGATGTGATGCTGAACAAAGTTTTTTCAGCCGATATCATGAAAAAACTCGTGCCAAAGCAGTGTCATCCACAAATGACACAAATTCAAAATTTACAAAATTTGGTAAATTCACTATGTCGCATTTTAAACACAAATCTTTATGTAGATACCGGCAAATTTCCTGAAAACTACTGCTTTAAATAAGCTTAACAACGGTACCATAATTTCATTTTTCGCTTCTTCAAAGAATGGAGAAATTGTACGTAGAATGTGAAAAATGAAGAGCAGAAAAGGAGGAAGGGGGTTGCGAGCATACTTCCCTGGTGAAGTGTTTAATTATAACCCCTTCCTCCTTTTCTGCTCATACTTTTTCACATTTTACGTACAATTTCTCGGCTTTTCGAAAAAAATAAAAATAAAACACCGACTTCGGTAATGGAAAATTTTCTAAAAATCTGAAATTTGGGTCGTCCGTTCCCGGCTCTAGTTGGTCCTCGAAACTTTTCAGCCCGATAGGGCCAAATTTGGGCAAGGTAGGGGTCAAAATGTGTATTTCGAAAAATGGATTTTCCAGATTTTTGGCGATCTAGGCGTGTGAGGTATAATTTTCCTATAAATGTTGGACGCTGAATCCAATGAAATGCGTCCCAGAATGATTGGCACCCACCGGAAGAAGTTATGGGTCAAAATGGATATCTGTCTACCCATTTTGTATATGTGTTTTCAAGATTTCTGGTACCTAGGTGAGTGGGGTATCATTTTCCGCTAAATTTTGAACTTAAAATCAAATGAAATGGGTCCCGGAACGATTGGCGCCCTCTGGATGAGGTTATGGGTCAAAATGGGTACCTATTTACCCATTTCGAATGCGTTCACAAGTTGCAAATTTCAAATATATTCGAATGGTGCCCTCACGTAAAGGAATTAATTTTTCAGGGATTTATTGTTTTTTTTCTGGTCAGTAAGTACTAAACTTCACGAAGAACCTTAAAAATCGAAATATTTGGAAAACGGTTAGGAATCATACAATGTTGAAGAGGACCTTATTTGTTCAGAATAAAATTTCCCACGAGCTCTCGAGGTTTGTAACGCGAGTAGCCTGTCACCAGCCTGGATCATCAGAAATTATGGGCGAAACTGTATAGTTTGAACATCAGCTCCCGTTTCATCAATCTTTTGAAGTCGATGTATGAAAATGCGACATTTACGGTTGAAAACAACAATCAGGAGTCCAAACCGTACAGAGTGGGAGCGGGGGTTCTTCAGGGCGATGTTCTCTCTCCGCTTATCTTTGCCTTATATTGCAGTGACCTCGAATCCTTTTTAATCAAAAGAGGCCTTCGAGGACTGAATATAGAAGGTGCAACCGACGTCGTCTCAATATCTTACGCGGATGACCTGTGCCTTCTGACTTTCAGTTACGGGGAACTTACAAAGATCTTGGATGCCCTCAACGAGTACTGCAAGTGCAATAGCCTCAATGTAAATCATGCAAAATCCAACGTCGTGATATTCCGCCGGGGAGGCAGGCTGTCGGAAAGGTATAGGTTTTTCTGCGGAGAGAATGAGCTGAAGATTGTTAACTCCGTTAAGTACCTAGGGGTTACATTCTCCTCATCAGGGCTCTTTGGGATGAACGCCAGCCAGGCCGTTAAAAAGGGAGAAGCTGCAATTAGATCTGTGCTACAGCTGCTTCACAAAGGAAAAGGTGGGTTACTTGAGTCTTGGACAAAAATTGCTCAAGCCCTGATTTTGTCCACGGTACTCTATGCAGTTGAGGCGTGGGGACTCAATCATTGCGAGGAGCTGGAACGAGTTCAAGTAAGAACGTTCAAGAGTTTTTTGTTCCTCTCTAAGAACACTCCAGATTACGCCATCAGATCGGAATGTAACCTGAGCCACTCCAAGAGTCAAATTTTTAAGGCAGCAACCGGTTGGTGGTTGAAAATGGTTGAAATGAACCCGGACAGGCTACCCAAGATTTGCTTTCGGCGCTTACTTTCGCTCCACTCAGATAAGCCTGACATAAGATATAACTGGGCTTCTCAATTGTCCAAGTGGTTCAATGATAATGGGCTCTCTGACATATGGGAAAATCAGGACGTCGTGAACTTCAGAAATCAGAGGCCAGCGATACTCAAAGCGATGAAATGCTCCGTGAAAATGTCGGACGAGGAGAGAGTGCGGACATCCTGCTTCAACCGACACATCAGATTCGTCCAGCCTACTGGTGACCGGAGTGCACCCTACTTGCAGATGGACGTGGGGCTGCAGGTCAAACGTCTTATGGCGCAGGTGAGGTTGGGCGGAGAGAAATTCTGTCGCCTAAGTGTCCCAGGACTGTCCGTTCGTTTTTGTAAGGAAAATGACTGCCCCTTATGCAACCTGCACCACCCAGACACAATGGAGCACTTCTTCTGTGAATGTCCAATCATGCGGGGAGAAAGAATTAGTTTTTACGAGGTGGATGAATTGTCTTTGGGCCGTTTTTACGGCATTATTGGTGATCTATCAACCCTAACTGAAGTAAAGAAGTTTTTTTATTACGCATTTCGGTGCATTAAGCTAAGGGTGCTGTTCCTGAATGAGTTTTTTCTTTATTGATTATCCGTATCAATTATCTATGCTTCTTATTCTTATGCCAACTCCACAAACATTGTAATACCTGACGGTTAATACAATAAAATATTTTTGATTTGATTTGATTGAGTAGCCTGTCACTCAGAATAACCTAGCTAATTTGAGTCACAGAAATATCGCTAATAAGTTTAACTTTGGTGCTATTCAACTAATCACTGTATTTCATTGAAAATGTTATTGACATTTGTTGTTTTTTCAAGCCCACGTGCTCACCAGAAGGGTTGTTCCTTGGGAGTGGTCCCGAGCCAGTGTGGACTCAATTAATCTTCCACGAATTTCTTGCTGGCCGCCATTTCTCGTTGGTTAGGAATCATCAGTCACTGTAGTCACTCTTGGGGCGAAAAGGCATGCCATGTTCCGTCTTCGGGGATGTCGTCTTGTCAGCATTCTACAACAATATACAAGAAACATTCGGAGTTGGGGGGACGCTCTCTCAAGGTTGTCGAATGTGTCAGAGTGTTGTACGAGATAATATAGACGACGTAATATAGGAGAAATTTAAGGATGACGGACCATTTTGTGACGGCATCTGTCGGACCGTGTCTTATGAAAAAATTACCCCCATATTTTTCTGAAAAATTAATTTTGATGTGAGATGATGGATCGAATTGGACCTACTCTGAGTAGTAAGAAGCTGTAAATTGAGTATCCGCCTTTTGCTATTTTGTAACAGTTTTCATTCTGATTGTTAGTGCACGTATTTCAAACCCACATGGAACAATCACTCAAGAAATATGAGTGGGACGCGCCCCTGCACTCACCCACAGATGTCCGAAGCTGCCTTCAGAAGTCTCCCGCCTCCACACCTACCGCCTCGTCGTGCACCGTGGAGGCGCATGGCCCCCTCATCAGCTCGAGGGGTAACTCCGGGGGTGAAACAAGGGTGGGTCGTCGGGGAAGAGAAGCACACCCTCCAGGCTCCACAGGTGATTCAGTTCTCCCAGTGAACCCTTACTGTCGACTTCGCGGTATTTATCCGGTGAGTTCGTCCCCCACTCACTGCCCTAGACCTCTCTCTTCGTCTATAAACCCGCACACTCTTCCCATCTCTCTTCCTCACAAACTACGAAATAAAGAGAGAAAATACGATTTAAGGGGGGAAATAAGAACAAAAATCACATCGTAGGTTTCTACAACACTCCTGGAATGTCAGCTACACTGCTCTACGCCTTTTCAGCCTATCTTCGGTCTTCCGTTGCAACCCCTCTGATTTTGTTCAAACTCTTTGCCCTCTTCACTATCCTAGAATTTGTACTATTCACATACTCAGACAGTCTCCAACCTACGTTTAAACATTGCTTACATAAAAGGGCGCTTTGTCTCAACTCATGTATAAAATTAAGACGACTATACTATAATTCATAATTCAAAACAAGAACATTGAGTGATGGAATTGTGGATTTGTCCAAGTGCAGGTCGCACCATCTAAATTATTATTGTCAAATCAAAATTATTGCGCATTGTTAATTAAAAAAAAATTAGCACCTCAATGGTTCAGGTTTCAGAAATTAGCCAGCAAAATAGAAAGAACTAAAACACGACAAGTCTCTTTAGAGACTCAAGAGTAAACGGAATCAGGCATTTTTCGAAGAAGTTCGTAGTAATTTTGTTGACGACTTGCTTGGACGTGCAATTTTGTCGGCGAAAAATTTGGAATAAGCAAATTGAATAAATTACGATTAATTTTGACGGCTTATATGAGGTATATGCGAGTTCCTTTGCCAATTTTGATCGATGACTTGGCACCCTGGAGGATTTTACTATAATTTTACAAAACATTACGACTCACGGTCACTAGTCTAGTCTAGTCTAATACACGTGAAAGGACAAATTATTATTTTATGTATTGTGAATGCGAATACTTAGAAGGCGAGAACAACTAAGTTAACCGTATTACGTCAAGAGATTTAGAAATTTCTCATGCAGACTTAAATCAAGTAAATGAATTTGGATAACTGTTTACTAGCAAATATTTATGAATTGGGGGAAAACACGATCATTTAACACGTGTGTTCTATTTAGAAACGTCCGAACGTGAACGAAGTAACATGAAAAGCAAACAACTCGCGACTAGCCTTCGTGTTTGAAATGAAAATAAGTCCAATAATAATTATTAGGCTGAGCAGCTGAAGTGCTGGCCCGGGTGATTTTGAACAGTTTTGAACCCGTGATTGACTACATTCCACTAGTAATTAGAGATAATTTCAAGCCAACGATGGCTCTCGCCAACGAGCGAAACAAGTAGTACGTGCTCGCCCCTGTTTAATCTCACTTTAATCATTTAATTTTCACGACTCAACGCAATTGACGTTCGTTAACACATAAGAAACCTCGAGTGATACAATTTAACCTATAAGCAGTAGGAGTCAAAGCGGCAGCCTGGCGTTGGGCGTGGTTCGACCTGAACCACATTACGCCGGATATTCAATTTAGGAGATTTTATTTTTGCAGACAAAATACGTCCGATGTCATATTCTTGTATACAACCCAGTCTCCCATCCTATTATTGTTGTATTTATTCAATAAAGGGGAAAAGTTACTGGTCGGACGACGGACGTTCATTTTCGAAAGCGGAATTTGTACTATTTCTAGCTAAAATCGTGTTATTTTTATGTTAGAAAATGTGCTGCAAGTTATTCTTCAATGGTTGATTATTCCTTGGAGCAAGAGTATAGGGAAAACAGTGAATATGGAGTGTCCCAGACAAATTCCAATCAATTCAGGGTCCAACATTTAGTGGCAAATGATGCCCTACACGTCTACAAAAATCATGAAACCCCACTTTCGTAACGGGTTGGCACCCATTTTGACCCATACCCACCCCTGTTAGCACCAACCGGTGTGGGACCCGTCTTATTGGATTCAGCGTCCAAAATGTGGAAAATGATACCTCACATGCCTAGTTTCCAAGAAATCCTGAAAATCGAGTTTCAAAAAACACATTTGTACCCCCCCCCCCCCCCTCCCACCAATTAGGGCATGTCGGGCTGAGGATCAATTTAGCTGGAATGTGGTCTCTGACCATAATGACAGATTTTTAGAAAATGTTCTACCACACCAAAAACGGAGTGGACGGTAAAAAAAATTTTTTTTTTGCCATAAAGTTGAGAAAACTGCTCTAAATTTGAGACTGTATTTAGCAATTCAAGGATGGAAACCAGTGGCGATTACGTAGATTTCGTTCATTCACAAAATACAACCACGAACTTTATTAAGCGAAGAATTTTAAATTAAAAGTTGGAACTTTTTACAAACGGCTATTTTAAATTCATTCATTTCCATACCGATAATCCCAGGTGAGTGTTTCAAATATTCACGAGTTTCTTGTTGCTATATCTAAATTATCCACGCAATACATTTTCACCACGTTCGCAATCACGGATTCAAAACAACTAACGAAACCACCGTTCTCGAGAGACAAAAGACAAATTAATATCCACTGATGACGTCCCGAGAGAAGCCCTTCTCAACTTGTCCTTTAACAAGAACCGCATTTCTGCGAGTAAAAGCCATTCTTTTTGAGAGCTATATTACGAAGGACCCGCGAAGTGAAGGGAATGGGTGAAAATAAAATATGAAAATTCCATCTCTACGAAATACCGAAAGAGCCCTTTCGTGGAATAAAAGTTGCTCGCGGGTTTGTAAGATTCCGCTTAAGCCGTTTCCGACCGGCAAATTTAATTAATTATAATAATTAGCGCTCATCTTAAGCGACAGGATTTTATTTGAACACGAGGAGAAAAGGTTGCGGTCATTGAAACGTAAAAAGTGAATTTGATAAACATTTTTTTGGCGATACGAATACACAGGTGCTCAAATGCTCATATTATGTATAAGTTTTACCTTGTTGGAATATAAAAAGGTATAAAATTACCTTGTTAGGGGCGTTTATTTGACAAGATTTACAGGAAAAACGCTGCAGATTCATTCACGCGGTTGGTTATTCCTCGGACCAGAAGCATGAAGGCTTCATTCCAATCGATTCACCGTCCAAAATTTATTCGAAAAATGATACCCCACACGCCTAGACCCCCAAAAACCTACAACATTTTTCAAAGTACACATTTTTTGTAGGTGGAAAACAGTGAGTGTGGAATGTCCCGGACTTTTTCTAATCGATTCAGCGTCCATCAAATGTTTATATCGAAGAATGGATTTTCGATATTTACGGCGAACTAAGCGTGTGGGGTATCATTTTCGACTGAGTTAAATGATGAGTCCAATGAGACGGGTCCCGGAACGATTGGTGCCCATTAGAAGAGGTTATTGGTCAAAATAGGTGTCTATCTACCTACTTCCGAAAATGGGTTTTTGAGATTTCTGGTACCTATGCGTGTGGGGTATCATTTTTCACTGAATTTCGGATCCTGAATCGATTAGAATGGGTCTGGGGTACGTCACACTGACTCTTTTCCCCATTTTCCCCAGATTTGACATTTTCGACGATTTTAGAGTGTGGGGTATCGATTTCCACTAATTTTTTACGCTGAATCGATTGGAATGAGTCTTCATGCTGCTTGTCCGAGGAATGACCAACCCTTGTGAATGAATTTGCAGCGTTTTGATCTATACATTACGAAACTTATACTGCCAATTTTGGGGCCAAGCGGACAGAACTCTGGCATGAAAACATAAGTTGATTGTATTATTACTCTTATTGATTTCCATTATCCTTTATTTTATTCAAGTAATTCAGTTGTGGGTGTAATATAAATGGGGCGCCCTACATTATAAGAAGTTATCAGTGTAATTATGACATTGTCGATTGAAAAGAGTTTTTGGTGGACTATTATTATACTGTTTGGTCATTACTTGAGGGACGTACAACGAGTTGTCTTAACTTGGACTCAAGTGCTCTCATGAAGACTTAAATCGCATTACCATATTGTTATAACGAGGTTTCTCATGTCCCTCGATTAATCTCGACCGAAGGCGAGATGAGGACATCCGTCTTCCTGGGAGAACGGAATATCAAAAGGGTCCAACTATTGGGAAGCTTCGCTCCGTCGTCCGGTTTTGTGAAAACAGATAACCCTCCGAAGAGCGGAGGTTGGTTCTCCCTTTTCAATTTTCTATAAAGGGAAAACCAATATTTGCTCAAGAATGGGGGAACGAACAGCACGATGAACCGCGCTTCAACGTTTATTACTGCATACAATGCGTCAGAGTACGATTATCAAGAAAATGGCGTTAGTTAATGGTGCTTTATGAATACAGAAAATCCACAATATAAATCATTGAGGAATGCTGCCGCAGTACAGCGTGTTTCCATAGATACAGAAGCAATTAGCGTGAACGAAATGGGCTTCAAAAAAGGATCCGAATACGTGTTAGAAAATGCAAAGTACAATGTTGCTTCAAAAAGCGCATAAACGCGTATCCTGTTCTTTTTGTAGTTTACCGATTTAAATGGAATAAAGCGGTTCGCTTACAGCACGTTTCGTACAACAAATTACTGTAATTAACGAATATTCCGCTCAACGCGCAAACATATTAAACCACTGATACACACGATTTGTTCCGACTGGACTGAACGAGTGGCATTTTATTGATAATCGATTTACATAACCCGAGGCAGATACAGAATTTACGAGTCCATTTATATACTTTTGCATTATAATTTTATCGGAATAGTGCACTTTTGTTTTTGAATAGAATAAAAATCTGGTCTAAACTTGTATTTCATTTGTTTACGATTCCAAGTGCAATGATACAAAATCCAAAAAGCTCCAGGCGGAGCCAAAAGTGGCTCAGACGATATGACATTTTGTATATTAGACCCAATCAATTTCGTTCATCCTGACCGGCAAATTGGAGGTTACGGGGGAAAATTGTGGTTTTAACGATTTTTGTGGACTGAGGTTGAGTTGGGTTCATTTTCAAGTATATTTCGAGTGCCAAAACGACTGAGATGGGTCCTAGACCCACACAGTGAAGTCAAAATGGGGTTTTGATTAGGAAATCGTTGAGAATGAAATCAGCACTCAATAGTTTATGAGAAAATCCCTGAATTTTGTATAATCTCATATTGGCTTCAGAACTCCATCAATCATCACTCACACTCGGAAACTAAAATATGTACCTATATAAATCTAAATTTCACTTGGAAGTTTTGAACTTAATTCTATCGCTTCAATATACTTGGTACGTAACCTGGTAACTGCACTGACTGAACAGAGTTTATTGCCATAATAGGGCAAACTTTAGATGTCGAGTCCACAGAAAGTTGGCAAAGAACGACCCTTGTATTCCAATGAGTCATTATTAACAAGTTCGCTGCGGAATTGTTGAGCTCGTTTGAGCAGCTGTGCGGAGTCATTGAAATAGGAAAGCGCCAGGTGAGTGCGCCGCATGTGGAAAGAAATTCGAAGCGAGCTCCTAACCAGTGCGGCTCACGCGCCATTTACCTTGGAATAAACTATGCACCGAGTATTTCGTGTACTAAAGCGAAGCACTGAAAGAATCTTGAGGCGGGAACACTGAAAACGATGCAAAATGGCAAGAAAACTCCAAACCAGTCCCTTTATTTCGGACTTTACAGTACCTTCAGAAGGTTCAAAGCTGGCGCGGGAAGTAGAAATATGTTCCATTTCACTTTCTGGTATACTGGAGGAGCGATCTGAAGTGAAGGCTACCTTCACGCGCCAGGCGCGTGCGACGCACACAGGTTGGAACAGAGCTCACGCGCTGAGTGCGTGACCCGCAGCGAACGTGTTAGAGGAATGCTTCTGTTTAAAGCAATTCGCGATTCGCGATTTTATCGAATTTTTGAAATAACCAACCCTTGTGATTTATTTCGGCTTTTCTACCAGTGTACGCATAGGTATTACTCGAAATGAGACAGTTACTCGTTTCGTCGATCTGGTTAAATTGAGTACGACCGTGGATTTCCAAAGTAATTAAGGGGAACTGGACTCGAACTTCGTGGACCGTTCTTCGGCCCAGTCCCGTACGAGGAAGCCCATTAGTATCATCACAATACAAGGAATGGGAAAAATATAACCTTTATTGCTGTCAGGGTAGGCTAAGAATCTGAGGCGACTCGATCGGAAACTGGTTGGCGGTACAGCGAAGATACCTATAAAGCTAAAAGTATTTGATCGCGAACGGAGAATACGGAATACTGTGTTATAATAAGAATGAAGAACGCTGAGTTCATTGTGATGAGTCCTGGACCGTTGTGGTTCCCTCTGGAAGTGGGTATGGGTCATGATGGGTACCTATATACCTCAAAAGTGGGTTTTCAAGAATTGCGGGACCTAGGCGTGTGGGGTATAATTTTCCACTAAATGTTGGACGCTGAATCGATCGGAATAAGTCCAATCTTACACTTTTCCCCATGCTCCAGGTCTATAGGTACCCGCAAATCCCGAAAACCCACTCAAGATAATGTAGAAAGGTCTCGAATCGAAAATTTCTCCATCACTAACTTTACACGGCAATTTAGTGGCGTTATTGCTGTTATACTGATACAAAGTTGAAAATTTGAAGAAAAAATCCTAAGTCGTGAATATCTTAGAATATAAGTTTTAATAAAACTCTAAGAGGAGTTTTTTGTTATCTGTTTGTCGACTCAATAATAGTAGGATTCTACGTTTGAAGCCATGTTTATGAATTAAGCACGATTTCTCTCGCTTTGGGTGAAGCTGTATGTACCCACTTTACCAAAGAGATTGAAAAGACTTACGGTTATATCAAACATGAGCCAAACCGAGGGAAGATTTATCATCTTCGCCTTTTTTATCCAACTTGATGAAAAGTTTAATACCCGCTGCTCTTTACTACGACGGTGAATTCGGGTTTTTTTTCTTACAACGGTAGAGATTTGAGAGGTGGCGAGAGGAAGGATAGGGAGAGCAGGGACCC
>CM034001.1:23202863-23300745 GCA_019603395.1 Cyrtorhinus lividipennis | reverse complement strand
TCTCAAAAACCTCTGATTCTCTTCAGATTCTACTTGTTGGGGTCCACCTGACCCCACAGTGTCGTTCAAGGATTAATGAAGGAGAATTAATGAGACTTCAGAAGGCCTCCTAATATATCCTCGTAGTAGAACTTGAGAGAAATTCACTGGGCTATGGTGAATAAAAAAACAGAAAGTAATCGGTAATAATAACTTTACTGACATTTCAATTGCATAAATAAAGATTATTCCTTTTATTATCCTCTCAGTGAATTAAAAAGATACACAACAAAAAAATAACTAGTTTATTCTCCAAGTAGACGGTGCTAATAATTGATAAATTATCAAGGCGTAAATAACCTCTTTTTCACAAAGAACAAATAAAAACCGGATCGAACGAAAAGAATTCATCACTTTGATATTGCGGGAGACACTTGCCACATCGAGTAAACATCGATGACAAAATGAAAGAACACTTTCTAACAGCTATGACACTGCAAAAATACGTACATCAATATTCACCTAATTTGAGCACAACAGTAATGAGAGAGAAAAGAAGGACGAACGGGGGGAGGGGGGAGAGGTATCTAGAGGAAAATCTGAAGATATTGCACTGGCGAGTGGTTTCGACGTTCCTATTTTAAATAAAAGGCGTTACGTATTTGACGCGATAAAATGCGAGAAGAGGACTAAACGCGTGAAATTGAACGAGGAATTTTGTAGAAAGACTAATACACTAAGCAGGTACGATTTCTAGCGATTTGTTTTGATAATTAGTGGGAGTCAACAGAAAAGTTTGAATTGAGAGCTCGGCGGAGCTTTTTTCAAAAACAATACGATCACGGAAGTGACGAGGGTTGCAGCGATCCATGGCTGACACTGGGACACAGCGCTCAAAATACTGATGAAATACTTTTTTATACTTTTGAAGAAACCAGACGCCTCCTCATTACTTTTGATTTGCACCTGTTGATGTGGTCAAAGAACAGTCAATTCATGGCAGTGCATGTTTGATGCCAAACTGTAACGCACAGCTTGATACAAAACATTGGTAGCAATCCCAAGGCACAACACATATCCCGGCAGCAATGGCTCGACTTGCAAACTATCCTGGCAGCGACCAGGATGCGCCATCAATCCTGCTAGCAAAGCTGTGACTCTCCAACTGGCCTATCAGCAACATCACAGCACACCACCAATCAGGTGAGCTGTGATTTGCCAACTATCCTGGCAGCAACCCCATAACAGGTGTGCTGGCAATCCTGGTAGCAACGCTGCAACTCAGTAGCTCATGTGGAGTTCAAGTTAGCTTCAAGCAGGTTTTTGTTGGGTTTGTACACCAAATGTGCATGACTTTTCTCCAAATGCAATTGTGACACTACATCTGCATGAGGCACAAAGAGCAGGTGACAAGGGGAATGGATGTGTTCATCAAGTTTCAACAAATTATTGAGGACGCAGTGACAAGGATCACTGAAGCCCGCTCCTCCAAAAGGGCAAACCCCCTCCCAATGCTCTGCAAACATGGAGGTTTGGCCTTGCGCAGTGAGCATAGGGGCTGCTTAGGAAACGTAGCAATTAACTATCCTGTCAGCACCCACTAACGACCAAACCTGGCAGCTACAAAGTACACTACAATCCTAGCATCCATCCAATGGCACACATACCATCCTGGAATTCAACCCAAAAACGCACTACTCTGCATCAGGAGTCTAAAATGGGTGACTGCTGGTATGTGGGCAAGCCATCTAAGATGTTTTTGCTCTGGCTGCCTTCAACCAAGACTACACTGCATTGAGGCCTGGCAGAAACTGAATCTCCACCCCTGGCATCAACAGTGCAGCAGCTCACCAAACCTGGCAGAGACGTTGTAGCTCACTACCAACTCAGATAAGACCCATGGCCAAGTGTAAGCCATTAACAGCATTCCAAAGGTCACCCATCTTAGTATCAACACTGCACATAACCTGGCTACTGCTGGGTAAGACACATTAACCATTCTTCTTCCCACTAAAATCCCATTTATTCTGACACAATCTGAGATTATCACTTTCAAACTATTATCTCTTTTCCTTTAGTTCACAAGGCATCTTTACCCATCATTTGTGCACATGCTGCCACCCTCGCCACACCTCGAGTCACATGTCTTCTTCACATATCCATCATTAATTCCAATACACTGCGTTCAATAATGTTTGACTTTTTGAATAAATAAAAACGATCAAATGCACAACATTTTCTAGTCTGGTTTGGAAATCTATGGGTCCTTTCTACGTCTACAATTTTGTTTTCTATCAGTTTTTAAGAAATTTTTTTTCCCATTTTTTGTGCACCACTCGGAGAAGGGAGCTGAAAGGAAGTCACGTAGGTATTTTATAAAAAGCGATACAAAATTCAGTGTAAATGAAATTGAATAGGAAAATACAATTCCAACTTTGTGATTAGTTTTAAGTTATTAGTCAAGGATGGCAAAAGATTCAATAATGATTCCGATATGTTTCGTTGTATTCATCTCCATTTTTAAATTCGTTACAAACGTTGAACATTGTTTCCGATCGATCTCATTTGGTTGACCAAAGGCCAAACTGGTCTTCTCAGCAAGTTCTCAGTCGTCAATCACATGACAAAATGCAGCATTTTATCCGGAGCGCCAACAACCGCCCCTGACATCACATTGAACTCAATATTACAATATTGCAACGTCAGTCCTACAACACTTCACGAAAACAAAATTGGCAAATTACATATTTTATGCGCAGTCTGTGGGCAAAATGGCTGAGATGACGTCACACTTTTGTCCTTGAAATTGATGTTTTTTTAATAAGTTCGGTGGAAGAAACAAAATTTAATTTAGATTTAGAGAGATTGTCAAAAACATTGACGCAATTATTTTGGACTCACATCTTAAGACGCAACTCTCGCCGATTTCCCCACATTTTTCCCACTGGTTTAAGTCTATGTAAGTCTTATTTATATAGCACAACCTGATTATTTTGCTTTTTTCGTCTCATTATTTTTTTCCTTTAAATAATTCTAATAAAAAATACGCCTTCCCAATCCTTTACTTTTTTCCATGCAAATAAATAATTGTTTTCTAATAAGATTGATAATAACTGGTTCAGAGTTGAATCGTAGCCTCTAAAATGTAAGTAACTTCATTGGTGCTTTGGCTTTGAAACTTAAATACAATAAATATAAATTAAAATATAATTTTTTTTGCAAATTTATCAACAACAAAATATTGCACGTTAATAGTGTTCATAGTGTTAGTAATTTTTGAACACGGAGGATTATTGTTTTCACTACAAACAATCTATAAAGCAGCCTTTCTCGTAGTATGCCAAGTAGAACTATCATGGGGCACAAACAACCTTGGATTGGTGGAAACGTCGTAGAAGGGGATGAATCACCCCCGATTGGTCGAACAATAAGGGAAGGCAAACTCGGCAGTGTTCAACATGACCACCAGGTTGCCTCAAAGGCCTTTAAAAGACGCGGGAAAGGAATTAAAATGGCACCGAGGCAAAAAGCTACAGGAAGCTACTGTATCCAACTAGTAAACCACTCGTGTTCACTAAATTGGAGTACATCACAAATATTAATCTCATCTCGTTTCAACCATGAGTGGACATGGGCCCATGATAGCGATACCTACGCCCAAGCATAAAATAACAGAAAAGTACGACCCAACTCTTCTGCAATGAACAAAATAATACTTCCCCTAATACAATCTAATATACTTTTGTATAATTATATAACATGATAAAATCTCTATAATTGTCGACGAAATAAAATAAATAACGAAGTTCCTAGTTTCCTTCTGAATAATATTGATATAAAAGATCCATAAAAACTACCTTTCAATTTACCTACGCGCTGAAAACTTTGATTAGGTATAAATATTGTTAAGCTCTTGTGTTCTTCAAACAAAAAGGAAACGGCTCGTCGCCCCGAGGGCCCTTGCTATGTCAGGTTATTGTCTATGTTACGGCGCAATTCACGGTAAAAAGCATAAGACCCAACAACAGGCCTAAAAGCACCATTCAAGTTCCATTCCAACGGCAATATGCCTAAAAGAACTTTACTTCGACCCTCAAGAGACCCTCAATTTCCTCACAGAGCCTCAAAATGAAAAACAAATCTCTCATTGTTCAAGAATTTCTAGCGGTTTAACTAATTTATTTAAATAATACCTTCGTCTAACTAACCCGTTACAAATAGCGTAATTATTAATGTCAATATTGAACAAAATAAAAATTAAGGCTATAAGATAAATTAAATAGTGGTAAAGATTTCACAGCAGTTGACGCAATTTGTGGCTGGAATTAGCAGTGGTGCCAATCACATTGACGAGATTTGTGTTCTCAATAATGATAATGGTAGCCAGCAGATTTTGTGATTTGTCTGCGTTATGATACACTTTTGGGAGGTTTTCAGACAATTTTGTTAAGAATGTTTCAATAATGATGAGTTCAAATGTGTTACCCAAGACTGAACTACCTCAAGGAGTACAGGTTAGTATTAAAACCTTCCAAATATTGATTTGTGTGATTGCCAAATGACAATCATTTATAACTGGCTGAGAATGTTCTCTCAATATTGGTAATCTTGGCAGGCTAACCTCAAAGTTCATTCTATCCAGGGCAACACTCATCAAGCTAGATAATTCGTGTTGTTTCGGATAGGGAATATTGTAATTGACAAAGTACAATCAAATCACAAGAGAACAAAAGGATTCAAAGGATTGACAGACAAAGAAATCAGCGCTACTGCAACCAAGCTGCAAAAGCAACGGATATTTTCACAAAGAGGAACTACATTGATAAGTTGGAGTGCACAATGAGTGAGACTAGAGCCAAAACCGCATGCTGAGGAAAGTAAAGCATAATTCTCTGAGCGTGGTCCAAACTGGAAAAGGACAATGACAATGCAAGGCACTTGGTAGTCAAAGTTGAAATCAATTTGGAGCAACTTAACAGTATGAGCAAGAAAAGCAAACCAGCAGTCTGTTCACAGGCAAAACTGGTTCAGCGAGAGTAACTGTCAACAAATTGTATCAAGGACATACAAATTCTTATGTTTTTGGAGATTGTTTAATGTGAAACTTGCAAATTTGGCCAAAAAATAGCATTGTTTGACATTTTGACTTCATTCTTATCTTCAATTTTGCTATTTTAGCAATGATAACTTGAGTTCAAAATATTTTAGGAAGATGCAGCCCATTTTAATTATATATTTGAGGTACATGGAACATTCTAATATTGTTTTGGCACTACTTCAGGAGTCAGAATTCTGGTTTTGATTGTTTGGTCAAGCCTGAACATAATATGTACCATGAAAATTTGTATGTTTTCATTTATGAACATTTGTACTCAACTTCCCAGTGTATTTTGCAATATGTACGGCAGAACTTAGTTCCACAGTGATATACTCAAGATAAATGACAATTTCCTTGTGTGACTATGTATATCTATGATGTGTCTACCCTGTTGCATAGTCACATCTGATGCAAAACTTCCAGTAGTTCATGAATTTGTGGAAAGTAGAGAGAATTTAATTTATTTTCATGTTATCTACATGGGTGAAATGGGTGGTTTGCAGGTTAACATGCAGGATTTTTGAGGCAATGCGCATATTGTGGAGCAAACACCAGGATATGTTCATGCAAATTGCTGAGTCCAGGATGTACACAATATAGAAACATTGCTACTGCCAAAGTCAATGTGTTTGGTTTGATAGCAGAAGCAGTTTGAGTACAGGAAACAGTTTCGGTTGCTTTTCAATCATAAGTGTGTCAGGAGTATGTGACAGCAAAATGCAACAAACATTTTGTTGGAGGAGGAAGCAGACCAGAGTGTGATTAGTTTGTCTCTCAACTGACATCAAATGGAGATTATGGAACATCTGCAATCAAAAGTTTCATGAAGGCAGTCGTTGACTGGACATCCGAGCAAGCAAAAGTGCAAACAAAGAATACAGCAAGTTTCTGGAGATTGGTGAGTGGTGCAATTTTCATTCTTACACCAAAATTGTGCCAAGTTTAACAACAACCAGCTAATGGGGAAAAGTAATACGAGTAGGGAGCTATCACATTTGGTGTTGAACTCAAGTCATTTCACGTTAATTCAAACAAAAACGGACAAATTAGGCCACCAAGACTACAAGCTGATTAATTGTATCAATTACAAAACCACATTAAACTGAACATTGTGTCAAGTTACTCATTCCGTACATCCAACAATTTTGTTTCATCGTAAAGTACATTTAGAATATTATAAGATCACGAATAGCAGTGGTATATTTGATACGAAATACCTAAAGAAAATTTCCCTATGTGACCCATCAATCTATTACATCATCTAATTAGAATTGTTATTGCACACAAACTAAGCAACTCTCGCTAAAGGTTCAATAATACACGGAGAGTGCGCATTTTTTGGTACGTCGCTGTTTTTTTCCAAATTTAAAACAAGATTCCTCCTGATGAGAAAACAAGCGCACACGGAGCACAATTCCAAAAAACTCCCAACATTGATTTTTTATAAATTTTTTTTGTATTTTTTTTCTTCTAGAAGGAAGCACAGATAATATTTCTAGATACCTAGCTAAACAACAGGCTACAGTCAATAGTTCCTATAAACATTTAAAAACACAAACTGTGCTGGCAGGATTAGTACAATGTGAGCATATTTATATGACTTGATTTTTCAACTTCGCAAAACTTCGATTATTGACATTTTTTGTAAAAAAATCATTTCGTGGGGAAAAGAAGAGAACAAATTTACCCCCCCCCCCCTTCCCATTGTAATAAATTTTTCTGGTCCAAATGGCACAAACTAGGCTTATCCACTAAGAGAAATCTTCTTTTATATCGCATCACCTATTTTGAAACCTTTCTATTTCTTTCTTTAACCTCAACGTGTAAATATAAGCAATAGGTACGTTTTATATAAATTTCTACCACAGCCCATAATTAGTAGGTTTCCAAAACAAAACGGAACAGAGGACAAAAATATTGACTTTTGGTAAATTTTGAAGCAAGTTTGTGTTTGAGGGTAACAGTTGAGTATGATTGACATTCAGCAATAAACGAATAACATGAAAAAAATGAAATTGGGAATGAAATTATTTGCGTTATTCCGTTAATTTGCAATTTTAAAGATTGAAAGTAGGAACAAATAGTGATTCGTGCAACCGTTATAGAAGACACCAAAACTCCCAAGAAACACCAATTCCACGTTTTTTAAATTCTAATTTGAGAAAAAAATGCCTGTTTTCCTCAACAACGAATATGTGACTATAACATCAAACAAAACTACAATAGAACATCCACAAATTGTCGAAAACATCAACTTTACATCTCTACAAAGAGTTCTTGTAGAGGGAAAACGAGTAAATTAGCTAACACTATCGACACGCGCCTCTTTTTAAATTTATATGAATAAATATTTGAATAAATAATATGATAAATGGTTTTTAAAAAATATATATGCAGAGACAAAGAAGGGGTAGGTAGTATGGTTGGGGCCTCATAGTGAATGTTCACTTTCATTGGTTCAATTCTTACCTCCACCTAACCTGTACAGCCAACCAATCGCTATAAATAGTGTGTACCCACTGTTAGAAAATAAAAAAAGCGTTTTGGAGAGAATGAACTTATATAACTTTCCCGTAATATCAAAATAGATCATTTTAGAAAATTTTTTAAACAATTCCGTGACGTCAGCATTCAGCGTTCTCCTTTCCACCCCCTGTTGTGAGGTTCACCTTGTTTTTTGTTATCACTATAATTGGTTTCAAAAACGCCCGCGACTGCGCTTCGGTCAGTATTTTATCTGGAGTGAACCATCTTTGTTGCTTCTTGTTAATGGAGGTTAGATTAGAATGATTACAAAACCAAGGGGAGGAAACTTTCAGTTGTCTAGTTGTCCGCTAGAGAGCAGCACCTTTGCAACGACTGCTGTTGCAGTTCATCGCGTTTTTTGTCTCAAATTTAGCCGTCATTTCACTTTCTCATGCAGATTCTGATGTCACCATTCAGCGGGTAGCTTAAAAAATCGATCATCCACACTATTTCTGATGTATCTTACACCTTTCAATGTTATGAACAAAACATTGGAAAACAAAAATTGACAGATTTCAGATCCATGGGTACACCCCGTTGTAGAAACACACACTGAGCATCCTGCTGCGGTGAGAGGCAGCGAAAATTGTATCAAAACTCAACATACGTCAAACAAAATTTGGCAGTAAATAACTTTAGGAATCAATACTTGAAATACATATAACGAGGGGCGCGATTTCATAATTTTCAATCATAAATTGACAGTTTCAGTTCGAAAAAGACTGAACAAAGTGGACTGAGTGAGCAATAAAGGTGAATATGTGGAATTTGTATCAATTTTTGATGTTCATTATAACATGATAACATTTTTCTATACAACCATGCGCGGACCACTGATAAAAATGACAGTAGGATGATGCTTATCAGTGTGATAAGCCAAAAGTTTGTTATTACAGTCTTGGCTGAACGTTGTAACGTTGCTCTTTGAGAAAAATTCCACATTGGTTCACGACAAAAAAAACCTTTTAGGGAAAAGAAGGTCGTTACACCGTCAGTTTCTCAATTCACAGGGAGGCAAAATAATGAGTTTCAAATGAAAATGTTTAGATATTGTCATGACAATGGCATATTGTCAGTCCGCTAAGGCAGTTTTCGACGACATTGCAACAGTAAAATTGAGACAGCAAGACGTATTGTCAATGTTCTCATTCAAAACAAACACAATTTTCAAAACGAACAAAAAATAAATAAATGGAATTGAGATTTGATGATTTTCAAGAAAGTGGCGAGTACTTATGTAATCTACATTCGCTACAGGACCCGTTCAAACATGACGGCGACACAACCAAACGACAAAACATCTATTTTCCTTGTTTTTCTCATCTTCTCGCTACTAAACCCGAAATTACCAATGAATGAGCGAAACGAACACTCATTACGATAAACCCGACTAGCCCGTACTAACAATCTAATATTAATTCCAAACTGCATTCACAATTGAAAATTTACTCCTCTTAAGTATCTCAACAATTAAATGAGATTCTCCAAAGAAATCGCTCTTTCGGAAACAATTATGGGTTTTTACCCCTTCAAAACTGATTAAAATCACAAACAACGACCTACTTTTTTTCCCAAAAAGCTAATGTTACAAAGAGTGGGGAACACGAACGTAAGTTTCAACACCACTCGGGAATGGAAGCATTACATAAGCCCATAAATAATACAAAATGATTTTGAATAATATAAAACTAATAACGATAGTGTAAATAATAATTGAAGACATTCAGAGTTGTCAAAAACGCGTCAACAATCCAATTGCAGGTTACTCACGAATTGTCAAGTACTATATTTTAATTGGCTATAATGACTACGTGTTTGCAATTTGATCTTTTTTTCCAACCCTATAAAAACTAACTGACACGATTACCTATTATTTTTAAAAGACAATATATTTATGTATATTTTTTGCTCTAGACGAGTGGCTAGAAAAGATGAAAACTACGCGAATTGCGAGAGGCAATGTGAGGCACAGATGGAAATTGGATGGCTGATTATTTCTGTGAATCGTAATTCAGTAAACATTTTCAATGCTGGAAATACGAGTAATTTTGTGATTTTGTTAGAATTGACCAAAATGTGTTTTGAGGAGAGATTGTGCATTTTTGCTGAGGAAGCCAAGTTAGGATGCATTGTTTTTGAGAGCTGTATGCTGAAAAGCCAAATGCTGCTTGATAGACATTGATGAGAAGTTTTGCCTGGTGGCATATGTGAGCAGGAGAAGTAGCCTCACCTTAGGTGAAAGACAACTGTTACAGAATTAGAAGGCAGAGGACCTTTGGAAGGTTAGTCAGACGCCATCTTGACCAGCTCTGCCAAAAAGCCACAAAATTAACCTGCTTGTGAGACATAAATGAGAAGGGCCAGGTGCTGCAAGCAAGATGGGGAAATTGTTCAATCTGAGGTGAAAGGGAGCTGATACAGAATCACAAGGCGGAGAAGAACCATAGGAAGGTTAGTCAGGCGCCATCTTGACTAGCCAAAAAGCCACATAATTACCCTGCTTGGGAGACGTTAATGAGAACTTTTGCCTGGTGAGCAGGAGAAGTGGCCTCACCTTGGGTGAAAGACGGCTGTTACAGAATTAAAAAGGCAGAGGACCTTTGGAAGGTTAGTCAGACGCCATCTTGACCAGCTCAGCCAAAAAGCCACAAAATTAACCTGCTTGTTAGACATTGATGAGAAGTCCTACTAGGTGGCGTGTTAGAGCGGGGGAAGTAACTTAACTCTATGTGAAAGGGGATTTATAAAGAATTAGAAGGCAAAGGAGGCCTGTAGGAAGATCAGTCACATGCCATCTTGACCAGCTTTGCCAAAAAGCCAAAAATTACTCTGCTTGTTAGACATAAATGAGAAGGGCCAGGTGCTGCAAGCATGATGGGGAAATAGTTCAACCTGAGGTGAAAGGGAGCTGATACAGAATCACAAGGCGGAGAAGGACCATAGGAAGCTTAGTCAGGCGCCATCTTCACTAGCCAAAAAGTCACATAATTACCCTGCTTGGGAGATGTTAATGAGAAGTTTTGCCTGGTGGCATATGTGAGCAGGAGAAGTAGCCTCACCTTAGGTGAAAGATGGCTGTTACAGAATTAGAAGGCAGAGGACCTTTGGAAGGTCAGTCAGGTGCTGATCTTGACCAGCTCTGCCAAAAAGTTAGACATCGATGATAAGACTTGCCAGGTGGCATATGTGAGCAGATGAAAGGCAGTTGATACAGCATTAAAAGGACACCTTAGGAAGGTTAGTCTGCCGCCATCTTGACTAGCTTACCCCCACCCCTGACTTCACACCTTCCCACAAAGAGCAGTGGTGGGGAATGACTATAAACAGATCTTTGATGTCAATGCAAACAAGCACTGCTTGTGGAAGCACAGTGATTACTACACTCATTGAGATAGAAGTAAATAGGGGTGCCATGCAGAAAATAACACCCAAATGCAACTTAATACATAACAGCAAATCTAATAAAATACACCACTTCTTCAGCCACCCAACTCCCCTCAGAACCTCTCACGCCAACAACTACTGGGGATGCTGGGTAGGCGTACCCTGTCATGAATATTGAAATAGTCCCCCACCCGCCCCTACAGTGATTCTATCAAGTATGCAAATTCGTTTTTACTTACAAAACGTTCAAACGTGAGTGGTTTTCATCATAATATTACGTCATAATATCACATCAAATTACAAATTAATTAAGATTGTCTATACAAAACATCTAGCTGCGTGCCTAAAGAAACATCTTTGACGTCATATCTAATTTTGTTTTCAATATATTTTATAATAAGAATTTTTTTCATAGGATTAGATATAAGTAAAAATCCATTATCAACCTTCGTTCATCTCCATCCTTTGTTGGCAAATGGGACAAAAACAGAAGTCTATCACATGTTAGTATCGCACCCTAATTTTCATGGAATCACGAAAAAAGTAATTGATAAAAATAAATTGAAAGAAAAATTCAATACTTTTGTTTTCAAATTCCAAATGTTTTTATGCAGTCTCCATTTTTTCAGGTTTGAGGTCATTTTTTGTCAATGGTTGTTGAGGAATATTGAACTTTTCAGGGTAAACTAAATTTGAGTGGGAAATAGCCAATCATAATGCAGTTGTTGTGACAAATAGAAGCCCTTTTAGCGGCGTTTTGTGTCAATAGTCGTTAGTTTAGTCTGTTGTCCACCAGAGCGCGCCGACGTTACCTGGCGCCTAAATTCAAACAAAATGGCACTACAAGGGATTTCTTGTCACAGACATCACAAGTGTACCTGAATCTACCATCTCTTCAGTTCAACATTCCTAAACAACCTTGATTTGCGCCCTCAAAAGAGAGCTCACGTTCGATGTCTTTAAAATTGATAAATGACGCCCCCCTTTCGAATTTCCCAACAAATATCGATTACGTTTTTTCTTGAGCAATTATGTGATCGAGGTTGCGGTCCCAAAATTTGACGGAAGAAATTAAATACGTTGATTCAAATTCAAATACACGATTTCATCATTTTCAACTATTACAAATTATGGAAGAAATTAAACGTACACAAAAAATCCCATTTTCCATCTCATAATTGGTTTTACCACCCCAAAATTAATCAGTAACCCAAAGCCAGCATTTCTTCTGGAAGTTTTTCCAAAGTATATTTAGTTTTTTCTTTCAAATATTTTTTTTGTCATAAGTTAAACATCAAACAGAACAACACTACATCCAAATTTTCAAACGCTTCTAAACAACACTAAAACTCCGAAAACTACTTCTAGGTTCCATTCAATGAAGCGACGAAAAAACATTAAGTGTCGCCGAATTGCGAAAAAGAGAGAGCGAAGTTGAATGTTTCCTTCACCAAGAAACTTGGTGAAATATTATCGAAACGAAAAGCGACTTATTGAACAACGTTAGTCTTCCGGAGAATGACAAATTGAAACAATTTTGAAACGGATTTCAACAAAAATCCCATACAAAGAGGTCCCGTTAAGTCTTTTGAGTACAAAACTTGCTCAAATTCAGTAAAAGACCTCGCGTAATGAGACAAATTGAAATTACTGAAAAAGGAGCAGGAGGATTAGCTCAGTTTTAAAAATTGAACTTACGACATTTGATTCATATTCTTACATCTAACTATGTGGACCCGGGTTTAGCGTTTTGATAAATGGACACATAATTTTTTTTTTTGTATACCACGAAGAAACGTCAACATTTAAACATCTTCGATGGAATAGTCAACTACAATAAAAATTTCTACTTTTCCAATTCGATAGAATATTGTTTTCTAACAAAAAAAAATCACATTACATGTACAAGGCAAGCAGAGATTAATTTTTTTTTAATTGAGGAGGACAAAAATTAGCTTTTGGACAAAACTAGAGTTTCACATAGGCCCTAAATAAAGTCTACGTGTAAGCACATACAGAAAAAATTGTATTTTTTCTTCCATTTAGCCAACCCCATTTTTAAATATCTTGCTTAGAAGCGAATGCGATCCAACGAAGACACGTACAACAGGAACACCGAAAAATAATAATAAACCAGCTTCTTAAAAAAAAAAATCAATAAATAAATAACGGATCAAAAGAGATCTGAAGAGGGAAATTCATGTATAAGAAGCACCGGCTAGGAAGAAGGATCCACGCAAGATATTTAAATATGGCCAGGCACCGAGCCAAGCTAAGTCTACGTCGATAATGAGTAAGTAACTATCAAGTGTTATTTCGTCACAATTAAATATTTTCAGCGTTAGGTTCATTGTTCGAAATTTTTTTTGAGCAGGTTGTAAATATTTTAAAGGGCGGGAACTTTTCTTGTTGGTTAAAGTGAGTTGAAAAAATTTCTTTTCGACATGTTCAAGTTGTGATAAAACGCGACTTTTAGAATTTTCACGGCACTCGAAAATTTAGGCCACGAGTTAATAACGGTAGCCGAACAGCGCTGACTAACCTAAAACCTCTTTATTTCTAGTCAGTCAAATAAATGAATCGCAGTAGTGTTGAAGAAAAGCTAGTTGAGAATGAGGTAAAGCTTAAATTTCATTCATTTTCCGTGTTTGCCGCGGATTGTGTTCAACAAAACTTTCCTTGTTAAATAGGAACTTGTTGGTCGATTTTTTTTTTTGCATATCCTTTTTTTCAGACCTTTGTCACTAGGCGAGTAAGCAGTACGAAAAAAAGCAGATTAAAAAATTTTGGTTGAGTATCCCGGGGACTTAGCTTGTGTTGGCGGTTTCTTCATGCAGCTGACTAGTCGTGCAGCGTGACCATCAGAGCGCAGTACATGTGAGTGCGGGCGCTGCGAGTGGTCACGCTGAGCGATTTGATGGCACTGGTGAGCCGGCCAATGTCTGTGGGCGAACAGAAATTTAGAACTGTTAATTGGTTCTAGGTAGAATCATATTACGGCCGAATAAAGTAGGTTTCAAAGACCATTTTACCGAGGAACCAAGATCTTTCCAATAAAAAATAAACATATGTGAGCTGAAAGCACAACTATATTGATTATATAGTGCGACTTCTCAATTTTGTTATTCATTTTTTAGCTATTTGTGAAGGTTTTAAATGATAAGTTCTTTTAAAGCTACTTCTACCACAAATAGGCGACAATGAATTCTCTAAGGTTGACCCTAATTCTTCTGCATGACCTCGTCTGAGCGTGCAGCCCCCACTCAACGTCTAGTCGGTAGAATGCCCTTTTTGGTTGGTTATTCCTTGAATAATCAACCTATGTTTTCATGCAAATGGTCAACCTCTCCGATTCGGCTAAAAATTTTTTTCTGGACGTTTCATGATGTCTAGATCAAAAAAGGTCAATGTCCGTCCGCCGTACGCCGTCCGCCGTCCACGCTGTTTTTGGTAGTAGAAAATTTTCTAAAAATCTGAAATTTGGGTCTGGGGTCTGTTCCCGGCCTAGGACGGTCCTCCAAGCTTTTCAGCCCGATCGGACCAAATTTGGGCGGGGTAGGGGTCAAAATGTGTTTTTTGAAAAATGGATTTTCGAGATTTTGGGCGATCTAGGCGAGTGGGGTATCATTTTCCACTAAATTTTGGACGCTGAATCAAATGAAATGGGTCTCAAGACGATTGGCACCCTCTGGAAGAAGTTATGGGTCAAATTGGGTATATATTACCCATTTTGAATATGTGTTTTTGAGATTTCTGGAACCTAGGCGTGTGGGGTATCATTTTCGCTAAATCTTGGAAGCTGAATCCAATGAAGTGGGTCCCAGGACGACTGGCACCCACTGGAAGAAGTTATGGGTCAAATTGGGTATATATTACTCATTTTAAATATGTGTTTATGAGATTCCTGGTACCTGGGCGTGTGGGGTATCATTTTCCACTAAATCATGGACACTGAATCGATTGGAATGGGTCTGGGACCCGCCGCACCCACCGTTTTCCCCATTTCCCCCATGTTTTTATGCATAAGTTTCCATGCGCCTGGTCTGACGAATAACCAACCCCTGTGTAAGAATTTGCAGCGTTTTGATCAGGACATCATGAAACGTCCAAAAAAAAAATTTGAGCCGAATCGGAGAGGTTGACCATTATTATGAAAACATAGGTTGATTATTCAAGGAATAACCAACCAAAAATCTCAAAATCCATTTTTCGAAATACACATTTTGACCCCTACCCCACCCAAATTTGGTCCGACCGGGTTGAAAAGTTTCAAGGACCAACTAGAGCCATGAACAGACCCTTGGCCAAAATTTCAGACTTTTTGAAAAATTTCTACTACTAATGTCGGCGTGGACGTGGACATTTGCTTATTTAGACACTTTGAAACGCCCAGAAAAATTTTTGAACCGAATCGGAGATATTGACTTTTTGCATGAAAACATACGTTGATTTTTCAAGGAATTACCAACCAAAATGATAGAAATATGCGTAAAATTATTCTTACCATTATCATGGTGAGGAACGGCGGCAGAATTGATAATCTCCTCCCGGCGGCACAACTGAACTTGCTTGATTGCATCCAACCAGGTAGCCATGCAAGAGTGGATGTCCCTCGAGAGCTCGCGCCCACCGCGGAGCGCCTCCATCTTGGACAGGAGCGTAACGATGCGAGCGTGCTCTCGGAGTTGATCCACAATAAGCCGATCTACGCGGGTCGGTGATACGGGAAGGCGAGGAACCGGGATGGAGTTGGTGGACGACACCTTCTTGCCAGGATTGTATCTGAGAACAAGGAACAACTGGGTTACGTGGAGATCAGAAGCGTAGAGGCCCAGAAGTCAGGCAATGTTGAGTTTCCAGGAAGAAAAGGTGCTTGGAAGGATCGATGGTAGACAGACCAAGCTCACCTGGCCAAATCTGCTTCGGTCTTCTTCCTCTCACTCTCCAACTCCTTGAACTGGACGTAGCACTGCTCCAAAATGCCATGAAGTTCGGCAGAACCGCTGCTCCTTCTGTACGAGCGGAATATGGCTGGAGCGAATGCATCGTGCAGATGGAGCATCTCCTGAGGAGGCGGAGGATAGGCGTGGCCCATGGCAGCGCGCAAGTGAAGAAGCAAAGGATCGAAGCGTGGGAGATTTTTATCGGTCCTCCCAATGGCTGCAGCGTTGTTGTTGGCATCGAAAGGGTGGCCAAACAGCAAATTGGCATCACGACGTCCCCCAACATTCTGGAAGAAAGAACGAATTAATACCAAACTAAGCAGCTGGATGAGAGCGCCACAATTAAGGATGAAATACGGTTGCTGGCCGGGTAGTCAGAGGGCCTCGGGTTCGTTTGGCACCCCTGACAGGGCGGTTCTAAGGTCAAACGGAGATTCTTAGTGTTGTCACGTACAAAACTCGAACGTGGCGAAATTGCGCAACCAAACGCAATAAACACGACGACATAAACATTCTTACTTCAAATTAGAATCGTTTCTTTTATTGCAGATTAGGATTCTGCGCAATTTTTTAGTTTGAATGAGTACACGAATTCTCAGAGCAGGCTCTGGGTTCATGTGGGTTGTGCACTATCAGGGTCTGTTTTTCATCAACCTAATCGTGCGTAGAATCCCAATCTGTAATTAAAACAAAAAACGCTGCAAACTCTTACACACGGGTTGGTTATTCCTCGGACTAGGCACATGAAGGGACCCATTCCAATCGATTCAGGGTCCAACATTTAGTTGGAAATGATACCCCACACGCCTAGGTACCAGAAATCTCGGAAACACGTATTCAAAAAGGGTAATAGATACCCATTTTGACCCATAACCTCTTACAGTGGGTACCGGTCGTTCTAGGACCCTTTTCATTGAATTCAGCGTCCAGAATTTAGTGAAAAATGATACCCCACACACCTAGATTGCAAAAAATCTCAAAAATCCATTCCTCAAAATACACATTTTGACACCTACCCCGCCCAAATTTGGTCCGATCGAGCTGATAAGTTTTGAGGACCAACTAGAGCCGGAAGCGGGTCCCCGACCAAAATTTTTGATCTTTAGAAATTTTCCTTCTACCAAAGTCGGCGTGGACATTTGCTTATTTTGATCCAGACACCTTGAAGCACCCAGAAAAAAAAATGTTTGGCCGAATCGGAGAGATTGGCTTTTTGCAGTCAAGGAATAACCAACCAATAGGAAGGAGTCCTTACTTAAAATAAGAACGTTTGTCGGTTGCCCATAGATACCGCGATAGCACGCTTCGAAGCAATGCTGACAAGCAATATACAACCACGTACGCATCCACTTCCAACAGGACTCACCTGGCCATTTTTGAAATGCATGTGGTTTCGCTGAGACAAATTCCGCGGGAAACCAATAGGAGAGAACTGATGTTGATGGGTCGGCTGGTTTTGGAACAGGTCGAGATGAGCTGGCGCCACTCCTCCGATATTGGTCTTACCACCGAACATCATGTCACCATTGAACCCCGTCCCTCCACTCATGTTCTGAGGCTGAAACAGAGTTTATTCGTAAGACCAATAATACCCCTGGAAATTCACCTTAAGGTGGATGAACGCGGCGTTTCAGAGCCGTTACAAGAGATGTACACCAACAATCAACCTACCGTTTCCGGATGAGCTGAGTGAAGAAGCCCTTCGAGACTGACATTGAATTTGTCTTTATTGAGCATCTGTACATAATTGTACATCTGCTGCTCATTAGGAAGCTCAGTGTCCAAGGTGTTGCAGAACACGTTAGCTGTGACATGAAGACAAATGTCAGGAGGCACGTATTACGATTTGAAAAGCTTAGAAAGATCCCTGAAAATATTCTTACCAGAGGCGAGATCTGTGGGTTGAACACTAGGTGGCGGGAGATATGGCATGTTCATGAAGTTCCCGGGGAATGCCTAGACATTGTTTGAACGCAACGATTTAATTCACAAAAGAATTCGATAAATTAGTAAAATTGCCAAGCAACGTCGACAATGTCAACTGTCATACCTGTGGCAAAGAACCGGAGGAGGCAGACAAATTTGGGACGGGTGTGTTACACTGGGTGTTGATGTTGAGAAGGCCAAGCCCAAAGCCAACATCTTGACTCGACGGCAACCCATTGAGGAACGGGCTCGCAGCCCGGTTGTTGCTTTTGTTTAGCCACAAGTCGTCCGGTGTGGTATTGTACAGGCTGGAAGCGCTGTCGAACCTGTGATAAGGAAATTTTTCCGTTCACTTAGCAACAACGTGTACGTAAAGGATGCGTTGCCGTATCTTGAATGGTTGAAGGTTCGAACTTACTCATCTTTTCTATCAGCTACACTTGAGCAATCATCGTCTAGAAGTTTGGTGACAATTTCGTCAACGATCGAATTTCCAGGAAGCGAACTGTCGTCGATAGTCCTCCCATTCTGGAAAAATACATCGTCGTTAGTTGTAATGTAATGACATAATTTTTATACGTTTAGTAAAGTGTCTTAAAATTCCTCCAGAAAGGTCTAGGATTCTTCTGTAGCATGGCGGCGCTGGAAGCACCACTACGATCAGTGAGGTGCCTTCAACTATTTAGAGCGAGAAGTTTGACAGAACTGTTGCATTGCAGATTGCTGCATGGAAAGGACGCAGAGTGGACGTTTGTCCACGCCGATGAACAAATTCAACGATTTAAAAGCTGTGTCGTAAGCACAGTTACCTTCTTCTGAGTGAATGTAACACGATAACAAACCCCCTCACCACATTTTGAAATCATGTTTTCAATTTAGATTTCGTCTAGCTCATTGTAGGGCAGCGTCTATCTTTGATCTCCAGTCCACAGTCCTTTTGTTTTCCTCTTCCACTGGAGCAAGTTGCTTGGATTGCATCAAATTGAATGCAGCGAATCGATAATCCTGCTTCTCAGCCGGGGCAGTCACCAGGCAATACTGAGAGGCCTCTACTCTTCATTTTCAACGCTATAGTAAACCTTCGCTATCTTTCTTGTCAAGATTTCTCGATGACCCGAAGAACGATAGAAATTGAAGTGGACGAACATAATTTCATAGGTGCAAAGTGGTAGTAGAATCAGTCAAGGACAAGACTTCTCTAAAACATCACCGCTTGTAGTGATCCAGAATTTCTTGTACCTACATAGGTAAACAATCGTTTTCAACACTTACTTGGAAGAAGTCAGTGGGAGTTAACTCGTAAGACCATGGCGTATACGTTTCCATCCCTGCGTTTGGACCAGTTCCATCATATGCAGGCCCCTGAGGAGAAAATTATTGCGTTTTCAAGATATTTCAAGTTAAGAGTACACGAGTCGGAGAAATAATTGATCGAATATCGTCAACGGATAAACAATTATACCGAAATCGGCTCAAAACAACTTCGTCGACGTCAACTAGCCGACATCTGTTGCGCTGTCTGAGTTTGCCCTAGTTACAACTGTGCGCAGGTATTGGCTTCGATAGAACGCACAACTAAATAAAGAACGCAATATTTGTAGGGCGAGGTCATAGTGACTTGGACGGAGAAAATATAAAATTAAAATGAGCGAAATATAACTGGGGAAAGTGTCGAAAAAACGAATTGGAACGAGCGGAGAAACTTGTTACGGCAGATTGTGGCGGAGGTGAAGGGGAAAAAATCCTGTCACCATATTTGGACCATGAGAAACTCAATAGATCAAAACTGGTCGGTATAGAAAGTAGGTACAAAAATTACGCTCAGGAAATTGGATATCACAAGAGGAGGAATAAGTGGCTGAGAGTAACGTAAAACGTACAAAAATAGATGGAATTCGGGGTAAAATATGTACCATTCCAGAGAAACTTCTGAGTTGGCAAGACAGAAAGGAGAACAGGAAAGAGGTTAGCAACAAAATAACAAGGGGCCGCGCCTGGGTTCAAGGGGAACCTCGAATTCCCCGTACGATCCAAATCAGGAACTGTTTCGTATAATAAACAGCACTCACCTCCAGGAAATCTATTTTGTTGGTTCCAAGAACATTTCCCAAACGAATTTCAGATAGTGCCATCATGGTCCTGCATACTTCGCCACTCTCTCTTTGCGTCACGGTTTTCTCGTTCTCACTGAAAATCTCATACGCCCGAAGGGAAGGGCCGGCCGGAATCGATTTCTAAACGTCGATTGAACCCCAAAAAAATCGATCCCCGTGCGACAATTTACTCTTGGAAACTGAAAATGAAAGGATGATTGGACATTGCATAGATTTTAAGATAATGTGCGACTCGTGATGTTTACATTTTGGACAACAGAACCTCGGTGTCGCGTTGAAAAGCTGAGCAGAAATTCGTCATTTTTCAAGATTTAAATCGATTATATGACACTTATGTTGTGGAATGTCGACTATATTTCTTCTCTATGCGAATGAGCATTCCTTCTTTGTGAACATATACAGAACACTAGTGAGCGCCGCTCGAACTCGTACCTACGTACTAACTCAAAAGTCAGAATCTGCCACATTCTTGGAAAAATGCTAATTCTGGTGTTAATGACCGGCTCAATGACCTTTCTTGAAGTAAATAGAGCTGTCGACAGTATGGAGAAAAGATTCTTTACCCCGCTCTTAAATGTAATAGGTATTATCATCATGCTGTTAAAACTACCGCAGATATTTCGTTAATAAAATATGAAATCGGTTCACTGGCCGATTTTAGAGAGAAAATTGATTCATTGGATGATGCAGAGTTTGAGGGCTGAATTTAACATTTCACAACACACTCGGCGTTTGGAGCGAAAGCCTAAACTATTCACTAATCACTACGCTGGTGGTAAATAAAATCATAGAACCTGCAACAAGATTATCACATCGGTTTTGAACTATGAACCGCGGGGTGAATCAGCGACTCATGCTCGCATGAATCAACAGTGTAACGGGGCGGCAGATTCCAAGCGCCCCGTCAAGAAACTTCGGCGGCGGGGTACGGATCGACCCCTCTCCTCTCCAAGCGCCTGACCCAGCTGGGCGTGTCCTCATTGGATTGGTTGGGCAATGGGCGGCGCGAGACACCCAGGGAGGAGTAGGGGGGGAAGGCGACTTGACGAGCGGGCTGGGGAAAGGAACATCAGCCAGTCGTGTCCGAACTCAAGGGAAGGAAAGTTGGGATCTCCGAAACGAGGTTGGCCCCCCCTGCTCGCCATAATCTCGAGAGGACGAGGCGAGGCAGGGGCGGGGCGGAACAACCTGTTTCGGGGCGGAACAACCTGTTCCGGGGCGGAACAACCTGTTTCGGGGCGGAACGAAGTGAAGTGAAGCGGAACATCGAAGCGGAACAACCGACGCGAAGCAAGTCAACCCCTTGTGAAGCCGGTGTTGTGAAAGTGACCTGAGGGAACAAGTGTATCGTGGTTCCTTCAGGGTGAGAACTCGGGAATTGGGAGATCAGCCAATTCCTCTCCCGTAACAGTGGGCCCCTATTACGAACTGAAAATCCCCCGTCGGACCCGAGTGTTGATCCGTTCGCGCCCGACCGACGGCCAATAGTCTGGGTTCTCCACGCACCGCCAGTCGTCGGACCTCCGTCGGAAAGAGCCTCGCCTCCTCCGGCCTGGACGGCGTTCCCCTGACCGTAGCCGAGCAGCGAAGAGAACATCACCCTGTTGTCTCCATCCGAAGGAGTTGATACACGTAAGTGGCGAAATACCTCTATCTCGTGAAGAGAACATCACCCTGTTGTCTCCATCCGAAGGAGTTGATGCACGTAAGTGGCGAAATAACTCTGTCTCGTACCCTCGCAACGCGAAAGTCAAATCTTTAAATCTGGCCCAAGCCCTGACGTGTAGTCACCAGAAAGCTGATCAGAGAATTGTACGTTGTAACCGTAGTATTTGGTATTTTGTCTGTCATAGGAAAAGTAACAGGAATTAGGGGAGGACATTAGCAAATCCCTTTCATTTTGCCGTTATTCAAATCAAACACTCCTGAGCCTTCAGCTACCTCGTAAATTCATTGGCCCTCAGCCCTTCACTTCTACCTACTCATAATTAGATTAAGTAATAGTCAGTACCCTTCTCGGCCGAGACATTCCGTATTTCACATTTCTGACAATTGCGTTATTATAAGCCAATATTGAACCCTTGTCTTTCAATCACGAAACCCCATTCCTCAGAGCTTGGTAAATTCAGGTGTACTTGGCGTCTACGACCGACCATCTCCGACATTCCGGACGGTAAGTGAAAGTCTTTAGTCTCCCACTAATTTATTCGCCTAGGTCTATTTTTGGATCCCTAGCCCGTTATGTGAAAACGGCGGGTCACAACAGGACAAAGTGAAAAAGTCCAAACATACCGTCTGAAAAGCCGATATCTCATGAAAGAGTCGCGATTGGGGGATAAGCAAAACTACGGATCTGTTTAGTAATAGGCGTCTTGTACCAATTGGCGCCAATTACCGGGTTTGGTTAAGGTTATGATAACAAAAGTGCAGCAATCGTGTGACCTATCCATCCAGTGTCGTGACGACCATAGAACAAGTAAAAAAACCTTCGAAATTACCTTGATATTTACGACCAATAATGATTGAACTGGTGTAAGAGAAGACATAAATAATCAACGGCCTTCCAGAGCAATTTGAGTCAGGTAATTTTATAAATATTCTCTCTGAAGCATGATCATGATGGTGCCCTACAACCAAGCGTGTGAAAATCACGAAAAAATGTTGTTTGAAGCTGATGCACAGCAGAAATTCTTCTTCCAAGGCTGATCTCTGAACAAACTAACAGACAAACAAAACTCAGTTTGGACTATCTTTCCAATGAATGGAAAAACAATGGTTTGTTAAACATGTTTCTTTCTATAAGTATTCACAAAACACTAACAAGTTTCCAAAACCCACGATTGAAAGAGCATGTTTAGCAGTCTTATCACATTTGAACAGAAGAATACCTTAGAGCACCCTCTGGATCATACTCAAATGTAGGTAAACCCTCTGGCAAAAATTTAACCAACTCTCCTCGAGTACTTCCATAGATTGCATACGTTGTTTCGAGACTAAACACACCAGTGTTCTAGAAGCAGTTATGTTAGAAGCAGGTATGTCCTCTATTCAGGTACCTGACCGGGGGGGAGGGGCTACCCCTGTGGGTGATATATATACTGAACTAAATACTGAACTGAAACTGATTCAAAATCACGAGAACTGTACACTTTGCGTTGAGGTCAGCCATCAGTTTTTGACGACTCATGTGTGTTTCATGATTATATTTCTGAGAGTTGCAATCACGTAAAGGAATGCCATTTTCCAAGGTTTAATAATTTTTCAGTTAATGTGTAATGATGAATTATCATGAGCTTCGCTCTTTACGACGAAATTACGAAGTATAAAACGAATGAGCTGAGTACCAATCTACTTCTAGTCAAAGACATACCTTCCAACCGCAATGTTGTCGTTCCTATAAAAAAAGATATTTGTACATCGTTAAAATTAAAATAGGTACATACATAATTGGCAATAGGCTCAAACAAAGTGAGTGCAAGCATGAGTAATAGCAAGGCCCAAGTGAAGCAACAGTGAACATCTCAACAATCCCTTCTCTGTGGTCTGTGGTGAGTCGGCTTCAATTACTATACATAAATTTAATTATAATATATTAATTAAAGTTAATCAAAGTAAATAGTAAAAATTGTATATGAAATATCCTGTTCCTAAATCCATCAACAGAATGGATAATAACAGTGACTTTTGAATTTTACCGCCATGCATTGGTCGATTTTAGCGCTCTAGTGGTCTGAGCCGTAACTACTTCAGCAGTTTACAAACTTCCCCGCGACGATTTCCGAATCAGAAATTTTCGAGTCGATTTTCTAATGGCGTCCGTGAACCCGTTTGGAAGCTGATGTATCGATTTTGAACTCCCTTCTTCGAGTCATACGTTACGATTTTCGGACGATCGAAGCTTCATCCCTTTATCGAAATTAGTGGATAACGTGCGTCGCGTTGCGAATTAAACTTTGTGAAAGCCGGTATACAGTCAAAACAGCCTGCAGTGCAGGCGGCATGGACACGCATATGAAATTGAAGCCAGTCTACGTTCACAAAGGTAACCTCGGGCTTGCCCGCTTTCCGACTCGAGTTCCCCTCATGTCAATAATAGTCGTAGTTTCAATTACAGAAAAATTTACTTATTGGAATCGAAGTGATTGATCGGATTTCTGATCGAACTGCTTTGCACCCACGTTCTTTGGCGTTCGATGTTGAAGGCACTCTTCTGAGAATGCCTGTATATGAGAGTTCCCACCAAAAACACAAGCCAACTCAAACGATGGTCGAGTGGCGTGGAGGGAAAGCATCTCGAATTCCATTTTTGTTGTCATGTGTGTGCTTCTGAGTACTGGAGTTGTTTCACTGGCTTCTTTCTTGAGCAAAATTAGCATGTGAGCTTTGACGAATCTTGAGGATGACGCGTTGGAGCTTGGAGAGCCCAAGACACCAAAACCGTTGCCATAAATGAAACGCTTCTGCGCGGGAACTTCCGTCGTTCTATTCTAAAATTACTTATATCTCAATTCCATCTCGGTTTTTCCATCACTATACGAATATCATCTAAGCTTCAGAATCTAGAGTTATTACTAAGGTTGCTAGAATTTTTCTATTACGTATATTTTGTTGAGCTAAGACAAGGGGAATTTAAGTAGGTATTTTGTTGAAAGATTTAACAACCCGTATAGGTACCTAATCCTAAAAATTATGTCGAATCCTCATGGAAATGTCTACAGAAATATCATTTGGAGGAATAAATAAGTCAGAAAGTACAAATCGAACTATGATGCCGCGTCATACTTTACTGGAAACTGCATTCCGCTAGACATAACGCGCAGTCAAGATGTTCATTCCTCAGTTAATTTTTTGTTTTTTGATGAATTATCCTCAGGCAAATGTATACTACCTAAATAGGGTAGAAAATGTGTAATAATAAATAAAAAACCAACGCCAGGGACGGTTCACTTCAGTGATTGTCGCTTTCAACAGATTACGTCAGAAAATATTTTTGAAAATCAACCAGCGGTGGTAAGAGAAAACTAAATTCAAATTACAGTTATTGACATAAATATACGAATCACTGGATATACGTAATTGTTAATAATAATACTGATTGTAACCAAACTTCGATTAGTAATTGCAATCGGTCTCTAAAGAATTACTTTCCACAAGTGCAGTAATTTGTTAGTGGACTTTTGACTAAAATTTCAGTTTTTGTCGTATTATTTATTTAAAAAATATCCTTTTCGGTTACTTAGAAAAATGTCTCCTTTGATGCTAAAAATTTCTAGATAGATCTTGGCCGTAGGGGATATTGCGCCTTTAATATGCCAGTAATTGGAAATCGGTTTAGCATCCAAACGTTACGTGGAAAAATGGTGAAAGTTTTTTGTTACTATATTCAGTGCTTTCTGCACGCGCCTTAAGAGTTAAAATTCTGTAGATTCTTATACACACAGGTTGGTTATCCCTCGGACCAGGCGCATAGAGTCTCATTTCTTCAAAATGGGGGAAACAGTGGGTGTGGCGGGTCCCAGACTCATTCCAATCGATTCAGGGTCCAAAATTTAGTGGGAAATGATACCCCACATGCCTAGGTACCAGAAATCTCGAAAACACATATTCAAAATGGGTAGATATACCCATCTTGACCCATAACCTCATCCAGAAGGCGCCAATCGTTCCCGGACCTATTTCATTGGATTCAGCGTCCAAAATTTAGTGGAAAATAATACCCCACACGCCTAAATTGCCAAAAATCTCGAAAATCCATTTTTCAAAATACACATTTTGACCCCTAACCCGCTCAAATTTGGTCTGATTGGGCTGAAAAGTTTCGAGGACCAACTAAAGCCATGGACGGACTCCTGACATAGGTTGATTATTCGAGTAATAACCAACCAAGAGAAGAAATAACATTTTATACTTGTGATTTTTTCAAGATTTAAATACGTATTCATTCACCGAAATCATTCTGGCGCTGTTTCAGGTTCAGCCCAAGTCAAAATGGACACGGATAACGATTGGATGCCGCAGAGTCAACACAACTCCAATCAGCAGATCCTCCATTACAAGAGGCTCGTCGTTCCTGCTAACATGCGCTCCATCTACTGGAAATGTTACGGGTTCCCAGCTAATGACGAAAATGAAATATTAACCAAATCCAAAATCATTTGTCTGCTGTGTAAATCCACCATGACCTACAACAGGTGAGTTTCACCCTCGCGTTGACAGTGGATTGCGCTTGAGTACCTCCAATCGCTAATTTTATTTACTATTATTATTCAGGAACACGACCAATTTGCGGATGCACCTGCAGAACAAACACAAAAATGAGTTGGCCGCGTTGGAGTTGATGCAACCAGCTCCCAGCAACAAGAAAGGCGACCCTGACAAGAGGTCGGTCAAGAGACTCAAACGGCAGTCGCAGAAACCTGCTCACACTCAACCTCAAGTTGTTCAAGTGTTCCCTGTATCCGGTCCTGGCTCAAACATTGATCATGACAAGGTAAGGGGTAACGTCAAACAGACTCATGTTGAAATTCGCCATGAATCGCAACCACCTCAAGCCAAAAAGTATCTCTTTGTAGTTGTTGGAATTACTAAAAGGTGAGATTACAATAACGTAAACCTAGTATAATATGCACACTTATTGAAAAAAAAGGTTAAGGTGCACAATTTGGTTGATACCATAGAGAAAGGGGGAATGACATCTACAGTGAGGCGCCATAAATGTTTAGATGTGCGAGGAAAACTGCTGAGTTTTTGTTTATATAAGCAATAAATGCCAATGAAGGCCAGGAAAAGACTTATCTTGCCTGGGTATGGGGGCCCTGTGAGGCCCTGTAGCTATTCGTGTGCCTTGCATTTTAGGTAATATACTGCTAGCCAGAGAAACACTATATAGATAGTGAATATACTATGAAGATCCTTCCCCGCCAATGCAATGGGGTCTACCTACTGTTTCAAAAAAAAAAAATCGAAGAAAAGGGGTGTTGTGGAGAATATAAACCTGCAGTTTAGTTTACTTGAAATCAAAATTGTTAATTTGTAACAAAATTGATATTATTCAGCCCTTTTTAACACTAACTTTAGTTAAGTCCTCCTTGATTTCTGATCATTTGTTTCAAAAACAGCCCTTTGGTATCAGTATTTTATCTGAAATGTGAAACCCACCTTTGTTGCTCTTGTTAATGAAGGATAACAAAACCAAGGAAAGGGGTTGTTCAGTTGTCCGCCAGAGTGCAGCTCCCTGGAAGGCAAAAGCCTGCTCTTGCAGTTCTTCACGTTTTTTGTCTCAAAACGTAGCCGTTATTTTGCTTTTTTAAGTAGTTTGTGATGTGCTTAAAATTAAAATAGTCAATTTTTAACAAATTTGAAGAAACTTCCGTGACTTCACCATTTCATTCAGCCTCTTTTAACCCAAACTTAAGTGAAGTCCACCTTGATTTCTGAGTTACCACAATTGTTGGTTTCAAAAACACCGCTTTGGTATCAGTATTTTATCTGAAATGACCCATCCTTGTTGCTCTTGTTGATGAAGGATAATAAAACCAGGAAGAAGGTTTGTTCAGTTGTCCGCCAGAGTGCAGCTCCCTGGAAGGCAAAGGACTGCTGTTGTAGTACTTCACGTTTTTTGCCCCAAAACGTAGCCGTTATTTCGCTTTTTCACGCGGGTTGTGACATCACTGTTCAGCGGCAGTTTTTTTTTTGTTGAAAAAATCCATCATCTGCACTATTTTTTGATGTATTTTACACCTTTCCCCCTTTCATAGTTATGGACAACACCTTTGGAAAACAAAAATTGACCAATTTCAGACCCATGGGTACACCCTTTAGTGGAGCTATTCAGTTGAAAAATTAATATTTTTTATTCCGCTCCGCTGGCAGGGAGGTTTCCATTTGCCTACTTATGGCTTTAAAAGTAAATGGATGGAACACGCTGGCCTGGGGGTCCAGAGGAGTACAGAGGGGGGTGCAGAATTTCTTTAGTTATTACACAAAACGCATTTCACCTGATTAGGTTATGCATCGAATCCCTCCAAGAGGCTGTTTGGTCCTTATTTGATCCCCCTACAGAAGATGTCTTGTTACAGAGCATGAACGAGTCTCAAAATGCCTCTCAATTCATCACTGACGTTGACGACTTGAACCCTTTGACTGTAATAGTTAAAGAAGCCACGTCAAATAACAACCAAGTAAGTCGCCATCCCTACAAACCCTCCTTACATACTATTCCTCACACAAATGGAGGAAATTAATAGTAGATAATCGTGATTTCTTCCTACAACAATTAGTTTGATGATGAAATAATTTGTTTCCACAATTTGCAACTTCAGCATCATCATGTTGAGCCTCTGCAGAACTACACAATGGTTGATGGGAAAGCCATAGCTGATGCAATAGCTGAATTCATCATCCTTGATCTCCAAAACCCTGACATTGTAGAAGGAAAAGGTGCTGTATAAAATTGCTTTACTCATGGAATGTAATCAGCTTAATACAATAAAATTACAAGCATAATTAATTTACAGGATTTCAACGGCTAATTGGGACCCTCAAGTCTCCCTGTGAGATTCCATCAAAGGCTCTGCTCACTGATGAGTTGATTCCGAAAATATACGAAGTCGTCAAAGATCAACTTCTCCAGGAGATTGCTAATTTGACGGTCCAAACATCTCTCAGCATTGAGGATTGGACGTCATCTTGTGGTGACAACTACTCTACAGTGTCGATTCACTTTATCACAGTATGTTCACACTTGACATTCCAGAAATATTTAAAAAACTTACCTGGCGTTAAATTGAATTTGAATTTAATTTCTTTTCAGCCAAGAGATTCTGAACTTCAAACAAGGGTCCTCTCTACGATCTACTGTACAGAATTGGACGCTCTTCTCTGGGGAGCTCAGTTTGACTCAATTATTGAGGAATATCAAGTTAAATTGGAAAAAGTCACTGCTGTTGTGGTTGCTTCAGAAAGAGATGACGTTGCTGACTCGTTAGTAGCAAGAGGATTCATCGTCATCCCTTGCTTCAGTCACAGTCTTCAGGTAAGTGAAATTTACCGTAAAATTGTGGATAACTGGCTTCTAAAACAATGCATCTCACCGAAATATTTTTGTAGGTGTGTTCAAGGTCTGTTTTCGAGAGGCAAGACGTTCAAGAAGTTGTGAAAAAATGTCGTGCTTTGGTCGCGCATATATCCCGTAACTCCACTGCAATGGCAGAGCTGCGGCTGCAAGACAATCTCCTTCAAGTATGAAAATTTTACCTTGTGATTGGCAGCTTTCATCCTCCGCTTGTCATAATCTAATTTTCGATACTTGGCGTATAGTTGGAAGACAACCCACTGGTTCTCGATCACAGCTCTGGTTGGATGACAACTCTGTCAATGATTGAACAACTGCAAGCAAGGCGTTCTATTCTTCCTAATGTACTTGACTGCCTCACCTCGACGCTATGTCCAACTGTTGGTGTTGAATTGACAGACATTGAATGGTCAATGCTGGAAGATATTGCTGCTGCCCTTTCACCATTTAAAGTAAAATCATTAGTTCATTTATGGCCATACTTGCTGCCCTCATGACGTTGTTCTAATGGGTTTTTGTTGCACGCCCAACAGGTGACTGTGGCTACATTGGTGGAAGAGAAGAACCCTCTGGTCTCGATAATGAAGCCAATTTTAAGCCAACTTCTCAACGTCCACTTGGAAAAAAGCCCCACTGATTCCACATTCCTTACTGCGCTGAAAACATCGTTGATCTCAATCCTCACTGAGAGGTAAATCACCCAGACACTGCACCACTTATATTTCCTAACTGTAGAATGTGCTCGTTAAATATTTGACCACTCGAGACAGCTCAATTGCTCCCTGCGCCAACTACCTACCTAGTGGGAGGAGGATCAACTACTGAACCAGTCAAATCCTTACTTCCTTGAGATATGATCTACCTGTCTTGATCAAAGAAAAACCTCAAGAAAATAAAGAAGAAATATTACTCTCACATAAACAAGCAATACTAATTTATAATGTCATATCAAAATAATGAAGTTCACCTCGCAGTTGTCAATACTGCGAGGCCATCTTGTTCTCTCTCTTCTGACTCTTGGCGTCTTCCTGTTGTGGTTGTGAGCTTGTTGAGATCCAAGAATATTATGCGTTCAAGTGATAAAGTGTTGTTCAATTATTAAATCCAGTATTCTCCATATTCATAGATCAATAGGTAAATAAGAAGTGGTTCATTTCATGTGTATGAAATTTAGTGAAGAAACACCGATAATTTGGCAGTGCTAAAATGTGTTGTTGTTGTTGCAGATATCGAAACACCAAGGTGAGAGAAACACTGGAAATTGCGTCTGCTCTTGACCCGCGATTCAAAAATCTTCCGTTTCTTACGAACGACGAAAAAACCGAAGTCAAAGCAAAATTGACGAGCATTCTCAAGACGCAAGCAGCATCTAGTGAAGTGGCTGATGACAACAAAGCCAATATGTCAAAGAAGAGGTTGTCAGGAAGAGGTTAGTTTTGACGTGAATATGAAAGATTAGGGATCGCTCATCTGAGCGATGCCCCTCGATGCTGCTGCAAATGTTACTTTTGTTGGACTGACATGAGATGGATGTTGCCCATTTTGTGACATTCTTCTTAATACTCGTTTCTGTTCCAGGCATGGAATTCCTCCTTGGTGAGATGGTTCAAATCAAAACTGAAATGCCTTCAAACCAAAGATTCGAGCTTGAATCAGTCCAGTACGAATGGGAACATCTCGCCGAACTGGACAAATCTCCCATTGAATGGTGGCGAGAAATGTCCGGTAAATGTTTCCACCTGACCAACCTCGCCTGGTCTTACCTTTGCATCCCAGTCTGCGCTCGGGGCCACTTGCAACACACGCTGACCCCCAACTGCCTCCTCCAGAACCTTCCCGCCCAGTTTGCCCTCAAACTGAAATTCCTCAACAGCAATTACGTCGCAAGTTCGGAATAAAATCTAGGAGATATGCGGATGAGCTTTAGTTTTATGTTAATATGGTCACTTTTATTAGTCAGGCAATTCACTGGTATTTGTCCTGAATATTGTATACAAATATTTTAATGCGATTTAATAAAAATGTACAATTTACTGGGAATGTGAGTTGTCACCTGAAAATTACATTATGGGGCTCACTCAGTGGCGAAGCAGTCACTTCCATGGCAATTCCGGCTCCTGCATTAGGAACTTGACTTCCTGCCTTGAGGTCGCTGGGGCTAGTGCTGCATCAATGAGTACAATAGAAACTTTAAGTGGCTTGCATCGACCCTATCTCTAGGGCAAAGGGCTGTTTATCGATAAATCATTATCTTTCAATAAATAATATCTTTTACGTTTTGAGTGGTAATTTTAAGTCAATAAAAATCCTTGTGTTTGAAGTAACTTACCTTATTTGTTAATACAACATTCGACCTGTTACTTATAATGTGTAGCTGTCCTGAAATATATCTCTACGTTCACTCTGTATTGGTACATATTATTTTAATATTAAATCGTTCTCTCCCAAGCCTTGTGTGAGCAGTTCCTTCCCAAATTCTTGAAATCTGTACCTAAACTGGTAGTAGTGGCATCGGGAATTGGAGAAAAATTACCTTATTGATTCTCCCCTGTAGGGATAAAACATTCGTTGATTGTTTCTCTTCTCAAGTACTCATTTTCATCGGCCAGACATTATAGATTTACAATTTAGACACTTTGAATCGTAAAATACTTATGCAAAAGTTTGAAGAATATATTTTTCTTTTGGCTGGTTACAAAATTTCAATCTCTCCAATTCAGCCCAAACATTTTTTCTGGGGGTTTCAAAGTGTCTAGATAAAAATAAACCAAAATTTGGGGGTAGGAGTCAAAATGTGTATTACGAAAAATGTTTTTTCGGCGATCTAGGCGTGTGGGGTATCATTTTCGATTAAATTTAGGACACTGAATCCAATAAGATGTGTCCTGAAACGATTGGCGCCCACCAAAAGAGGTTTCTGGTCAAAATGGGTATCATTTACTTATTTCGAATGCGTTTTCGAGATTTCTGCTACCTAGGCGAGTGGGGTATCATTTTCTACTAAATTTTGGACTCTGAATCGATAGGAATGAGTCTCCATGCTCCTGGTCAGAAGACTAATCAACCCCTCCGATTTTTTTTTTTTTTTTTTTGTCAATAAGATAAAAGTGTATTTTTGAGAATTTCAAAATAGGCAGGGTTTTGCGTTTATCTGGAAACGCTAACCTAAAACCGATTAACAATTTTAAATCACTTCCTTCGCCCTAATTTTGGTACGTTGTCCTTTAAGGAATAACTCACTTTTCAAGTATTCTTCTAATAGTTGGTGGGTAGGGTTCTATCCTAAAAAATTTTCAATTTTAGACACTAACGTCTCTACGTTGGCACATCAATCTGAAATACAACTTATAGAAAGTTATTCAATTTGTGGCCGTATCGGGTTTGTGATCATATTTAAAAACGGGCCTGACATTGTACACACCAAATATATAGCTAAGCTACGAATCGAACGGTACCAAATTTTTTAGGATGAGCCAATTCCTGAAAACGGGGAATTGCGTCCTTAAAAAATCATGTATAAAATGTCTCGCTGAATTTTGAACTTGTGAAACCTTGTGACTAAATTTTAACTACAGAATAATACAAAAACGCTGTAAATTATTCAACAACAGTTGGTTGTAGCATGGGGTAGCTCACTCGAGCAGGAATGCTCATCATTTTTGAGTAATTAAAAGAAATAATCGTTCCACAACCCATTTCACTCGATTCAACGTTTGAAATTTATTTGAAAATTATTCCCCACTGGCTTGGGATCTCCTAATTTACACAATAACCCGACTGGATGTTGTGTGACAAATTTCTCGTGGGATTTTAAAGATTTTTTTCTTGGGCCGGACGGCAGGCGGACTTTTCAAGATTGGAACCCATGCTCTGAAAAATAAATAGTATGTTGGAGGAGAGACAAAAAAGGTGGACGACATGAATGTGGGGTATGTTGTTCAAATGAAAATAATCAACAAAAACGCTGTAAATTCATTCAAAGGGGTTGGTTATTCCTCGGACCAGGCGCATGGAGACTCATTTCTCCAACATGGGAAAACAGTGGGTGTGGTGGGTCCCGGACCCATTCCAATCGATTCAGGGTCCAAAATTTAGTGGAAAATGATACCCCATACGCCCAGGTAGCAGAAATCTCGAAAACACATTAGAAATGGGTAGATGGGCGGGCCTCCATTTGACCCACAAACTCATCCAGAGGGCGCCAATCGTTCCAGGACCCATTTCATAGGATTCAGCGTCCGAAATTTACTCGAAAATACTACCCCGCACGCCTAGATTGCCGAAAATACATTTTTAAAGGTACACATTTTGACCACCTTCCCAATTTGGTACGATCGAGCTGATTAACTAAAGGGGTCCATGACCCAAATTTCAGATTTTTAGAAAATTGTCATCAACCGAAATCGGCATGGACGGTGGACGGACATGTGCCCATTTAGATCCAAGTTCCTTGAAACACCCAGAAAACCTCGGACCAGGAGCTTAAAGACCAATTCCGATCGATTCAGCGTCCATAATTTAGTCAAAAACGATACCCAACACGCCTAGATCGCCAAAAATCCATTTATCGAAATACGCATTTGCCCCCCCCCCCCCTTTTTTACATGTGAAAACGGATAGGTACATGACCCAGATTTCAATTTTGTTTGAAAATTGTATACTACCTAAATGTGCGTGGACGGCATAGCTAATGGGTCAAAATGGCTATTTCGAATGTGTTTTCGAGATTTCTGGTACCTAGGCGCGTGGGGTTTCATTTTCCACTAAACTTTGAACGCTGAATCGATTGAAATGAGTCTCCATGCTCCTGGTCGTAGGAATAACCAATTCTGCGAGAGGATTTGCAGCGTTTTGGTTGGTTATTTCTTGAATAATCAACCTATGTTTTCATGCAAAAAGTCAATCTCTTCGATTCGGCCCAAAATGTTGTTCTGCGCGTTTCAAAATGTCTTGATCAAAAAAGTCGAATAAAATCAAAGCCGTCCACGTTGACTTTGGTAGTAGAAAATTTTCTAAAAATTTTAATTTGGCGTTCCCGGCTCTAGTTGGTCATTGATACTTTTCAGCCCGATCCAAATTTGGGCGGGATAGGGTGTCAAAATGTGTATTTTAAAAAAAGATTTTCGAGATTTTTGGCAATCTAGGCGTGTGGGGTATTGTTTTTGACTAAATTTTGGACGCTGAATATGTTAGAATGAGTCTCCATGCGCCTGGTCCGAGGAATAACCACCCCTTTGAAGGAATTTACAGCGTTTTTTCCCAGTACCCTTGAATTCTGAGCTTTATCTTGATGCCGAGAAATCGGCCGGCAACTGGGATTTTACGTTCCATTCATTTTATAGCTGGAGTCTGCATTATTTTTCGGAAGTGGCTGACCAAGCTCAAAACGACACGACGCAGCTGCATTGGTTTGTCAGATCTCATCTGATCAGACGTCCATTCAAGAAATGTGTTTCTTTTGTCATCATCTGCTCTGCCGGTTTCCGACCGCACTTCACCCCACCACAGTCGTTCGAGGTCAGACGCCTGCACGCGCAAGTCTCTGCTATCAAATGCACCCGTCCGACTCCTCTCGACTGATAATCGGAAGAGGCATGTTCAAACCTAACCACTACCAAGGTTACTTACCCGTGGAATGTTCCGTTCGGAAAATAAGGGAAAGTCCGTTGCCTGTCACTGCATGTACAGAAGTCGGTAGACGGGAATAACCCGTGCAAGTTGAGTGTGCTTCCAAACGTGAATAAAATCACTTGTTGTTGGCATTACTTTTGCTTCTGAAATACTCTGAGTCACAGCATTTTGGTTGATTATTGAAGGAATAATATGTTTTCATGCAAAAAGTCAATCTCTCTGATTTGACCCAAATTGTATTTCTGGCAGGCGCGGATTCAAAAGGGGGGGGGGAGGTCACGGGGGTCATGACCCTCCCAAACCAGGTAGAGTTTTGAAATTTTGAGATGAACTAAATTTTTTCAAACCAAAAATCTTGTCCAAGGAATAAATATTGGATTGGAATAAAATGGACTTTATTGTTAAGAGATTGAAAAAGTGAGAAAATTTAGTTCATTTTGTTTGTTTGGTTATTATTATTATTTTTTTTTTTAGCTTTTGATTTTACCCTGTGACCCCTCCGAAAAAAATTTCTAGATTCGCGCCTGATTTCTGGACGTTTCAAGGTGTTTAGATCATAAAACCAAAATGTCCGTCAACCGTACACCGTCCGAAAATTATGCACCATTCGCCGAAGTATCAGAAATCACACGTTTTAAATGGGTATTCAGATACCAATAACCTCTTCAGGTGAGTGAAAATCGGTCCGGGACCCATCTCATTGGAATCAGCATCTAAAATTTAGTCGAAAATTATACCCCTTACGCCTTGATCGCCTTAATTTCGAAAAAATTCATTTTTCGAGAAACATATTTTGACCCCTACCCCAAATACGGTCCAGTAGGGATGAAAAATTTCGAGGACCAACTGAAGCCGGAAACGGAAAAATTTCAGTTTTTTAGAAAATTGTCTACTACCAAAATCGGCGTGGACGGCGGACAGACATTTGCTAATTTTGTTCTAGGCACCTTGAAACACCCAGAAAACCTCGGACCCAATCCAATCGATTCAGCGTCCAAAATTTAGACAAAAACGACACCCCACACGCCTAGATCGCCGAAAATCCATTTATTGAAATAGACATTTTTGACATTTGACGTGCGATCTGTCATGTTAAATAGGTAATTAGGACTCGAGAGAACATGATTGTGATGTTAAACGCTGCAAATTCTTTTATACAAATTGGTAATTCCTCGAACCAGGCGCATGGAGACTCATTTCTTCTCCATGGGGGAAATGGTGGGTGTGGTGGGTCCCGGACCCATTCCAATCTATTCAGGGTCCAAAATTTAATGGAAAATGATACCCCACTCGCCTAGATCCCAGAAATCTCGAAAACACATTCGAAATGGGTAGATAGACACCCATTTTGACCCATAGCCTCATCCAGAGGGCACCAATCGTTCCGGGACCCGTCTCATTGGATTCAGCGTCTAGAATTGAGTAAAAAATGATACCCCAGCCGCCCAGATTCCCAAAAATCTCGAAATTCCATTTTTCGAAATACACATTTTGACCCCTACCCCGCCCAAATTTTGACCGATCGGGCTGAAAAGTTTGGAGTTGAGAGGAGAAACTAGGGACGGAAACGGATCCCTGATCAAAATGTCTGATTTCTAAAAAATGTTCTACCTACTACCAAAATTGACGTGGACGGCGGACGGACATTTGACTTCTTTGATCTAGACATGCCTTAATCTCTGAAACGCCCAGAAAAAAATTTTGGACCGAATCGGAGAGGTTGACTGTTTTTATGAAAACATAGGTTGATTATTCAAGGAATAACCAAACAAAATGTATTTAATTTGGTACTTTCGTGTTAACGCCTACCAGTTGTTGAAACAGCATTGAAAGCCTATTCGATATATCGAACCAGGTATGTTTGACTCCTATGTGCAAAGAGGTTTTTTACTTACAGGTTATATCTCCGTAAGTAAAAATCACCCTTTCAAACCAACCAACCAAGTAAGGAAAACAACAAGAAAACAACAATTATTATGTAATATAAATATATATTTGCTTCTTAGTAAACATACCTGATTCGATATATCGAATTGGCTTCAATGCTGTTTCAACAACTGGTAGGCGTTAACACGAAAGTACCATTAATTTTATGGTTGTAGATTAGAATAATTTTTCAAAATCTTGACAAAACTAGAATAATTTATTTCCTAACATCGACCAAGACAGTCGTTTGGTTTTAATTTGATGTTCGATTACGATATATCGATGTTATATCCCCCACATTTACTCCTGTTGTTGTTCCTTCTTCCCCTTTATGCATCCAACAGTTCAGTTTGCATTGGAATTGGAACGGGAACGCGTTCTCGGTCGTAACCGTCGCTCATTTTGTCGTGGCGAAAGCGCTTTCCCCTCTTATCGTTAGGTTTTTCTTTTTGTACGAGACTTAACGTATATTTTGAGTATCCATTCGTTGTTACTCTTAGTTACCGAAATCGTAATTTTGTGTTCCTATTCGCGATTAAGAAAAATGATGAGTGCTGGTAAGTTGAGATGCCTACGCGATATCGTTGATTGTAGGTTATGTTTGATTCTATTGCAATCTTCCAATATTATAGTGATTCTGAGCGATTTTTCTGACTTATGACGTAGTTTTTACGTAATTTATCTAAATAAGATTTAGGTTGATGTGTTTCATCAATTGTTTAGCGTGCAGCAATGGTTTTTTGGCGTTCTGTGGCCTTGAAGTTGAAGCGATGATCGCCATGTTTTATTTTCATCAATGATAATAACCGCCTTTTTTAAGATGCGTGGTATTCTTGATTATCGAGCCTATTTCATGCTGAATTTATTTTGTTAGATTGATTGGGTTGGCTGGCTCATTCAGATCCATTCTTCAGTTGCTGCAAAAGCAGGGCAGCTCTTCCAGCTGTTGGGCCTGAGCCTCGTAAGCTCTACCAAGTTAGAGATGGACGGGCATGGACTGGAACGACCAATTTGATCTTGAGGATCAATAGGAGTTATTTTATCGACTGATGCATTGAGATGCAAACTCGAGACTGATTCTCATATTGGATGACTGGCGCGACCACGGCCCTGAAAAGAGCTCCCCTGGTAGATTGCTGCCTTGGTGAACTGCTCTGTTCCTGTCTATATACTGTACCAACCCTAATCTCACGGATGTAACTTGGTTTTACAGTTGCGAGCCAATCACCCGCCCCTGTACCAGGACGCCCTTGCTTGAAAAGGCGCCACGATTCCTCGTCAAGCGATGACGGTAAGTATCACCTCAATGACACATTCGATATTCACAACGCTCTTTCATTTCATTTTCATTTATTACTTGGATTTTCCGTAGATATCATCACCAAGCGGAGGTATTTTTACGTCCTCGCCCCGGAGTCGTCCGATTACTCCTCGGACGGACCCGAGAGCATCTACAGCGTCCAAGCGAAATCAACAGGTAGGCGATGACTCTTTGGAGGTCAAGGGGCCGAAACGGTTTGATGAACGAGCAGGAGAATTTCGCGTTGATGTGGTTTCTCATTTGAAAAAAGATGATTGTAATGGTGTCCATTTATCACTTTCGAGAGGTACAAGACCCGAAAATATCCCGTACTTGTGTCGGTTTCAATGTCCACGGTAAATTCAGCATAAGAGAAGAATAGTGTCTTGAGTTAACCTCTCCAATTGGTCTCAAACTTTGAAAGTATACATTTCATGATGTCTAGATCAAAACGCTGCAAATTCATTCACACGGGTTGGTTATTCCTTGGTCCAGGCGCATGGAGACTAATTTCTTCAACATGGGGAAAATGGAAACAGTGGGTATGGCGGGTCCCGGATCAATTCCAATCGATTCAGCGTCCAAAATTTAGTGGGAAATGATACCCCACACGCCTAGGTACCAGAAATCTCAAAAACACATTCAAAATGGGTAGGTTCCCATTTTGACCCATAACCTATTCCAGAGGGCGCCAATCGTTTCGGGATCCATTTCATTGGATTCAGCGTCCACAATTTAGTGGAAAATGATACCCCACACGCCTAGATTGCCAAAAATTTCGAAATTCACATTTTGATCCCTACCCCGCCCAAATTTGGTCCGATCGGGCTGAAAAGTTTCGAGGACCGGCCTGAGCCGAGAACAGACCCCTGACCCAAATTTCAGATTTAAAAAAAATGTCTATTAACATAAAAAGCCGTCCGGGCTTTTTAAATGAAAACATGGGTTGATTATTCAAGGAATAACCCGGACGGTGGACGGACATTTGACTTTCGGTTGGTTATTCCTTGAATAATCAACCCATGTTTTCATGCAAATGGTCAACCTCTCCGATTCGGCTCAAAATTTTTTTCTGGACGTTTCATGATGTCTAGATCAAAAAACGCTGCAAATTCTTACACACGGGTTGGTTATTCCTCGAATGGGGGAAACAGTGGGTGTGGCGGGTCTCAGACCCATTCCAATCGATTCAGCGTCCAAAATTTAGTGGAAAATGATACCCCACACGCCTAGGTAGCAGAAATCCCGAAAACACATATTCAAGATGGGTGTATCTATGGGGCACTACGACACTAATTTACTAATATAATATTGAGAAAACGTAGGTAATTTAGAAGGCTATAATAATTGTATTAAATTGAATTGAATGGTACGAATAAAAAGCTCGGACAGTAAAAAGAATTGTAGGCAACTGCTCAAAATTGGTTGCTAAGTTTAACAGCTGGTTATAAACAACAGGATATGACGATGTGTTTTGTTTGTCTATTCGGCTGAAGTCACCCACATGGGTAATAAATTCCCAATTTCACCCATTACTTCTTCCAGTGGGTGCCAATTGTCCTGGGACCCATTTTATTGGATTCAGCGTCCGAAATTTAGTGGAAAATGACACCCCACTCGCCTAAATCACCCAAAATCTCGAAAATCCATTTTTCAAAAAACACATTTTGACCCCTACCCCCTCCAAATTTGGTCCGATCGGGCTGAAAAGTTTCGAGGACCCATCTCGGCTGGGAACAGACCCCTGACCCAAATTTCAGATTTTTAGAACATTTTCTACTACCAAAAACGGCGTGGACAATGGACGGCGGACGGCGGACGGACATTGACCTTTTTTGATCAGGACATCATGAAACGTCCAGAAAAAAATATTTTGAGCCGAATCGGAGAGGTTGACCATTATCATGAAAAAAGGTCAATGTCCGTCCGCCGTCCACGCCGTTTTTGGTAGTAGAAAATTTTCTAAAAATCTGAAATTTGGGTCAGGGGTCTGTTCCCGGCCTAGGACGGTCCTCCAAGCTTTTCAGCCCGATCGAACCAAATTTGGGCGGGGTAGGGGTCAAAATGTGTTTTTTGAAAAATGGATTTTCGAGATTTTGGGCGATTTAGGCGAGTGGGGTATCATTTTCCACTAAATTTTGGACGCTGAATCAAATGAAATGGGTCCCAGAACGATCGGCACCCACTGGAAAAAGTTATGGGTCAAATTGAGTATATATTACCCATTTTGAATATGTGTTTTTGAGATTTCTGGAACCTAGGCGTGTGGGGTATCATTTTCCACTAATCATGGACACTGAATCGATTGGAATGGGTCTGAGACCCGCCGCACCCACCGTTTTCCCCATTTCCCCCATGTTTTTAAATCAGTTTCCATGCGCCTGGTCCGAGGAATAACCAACCCCTGTGTAAGAATTTGCAGCGTTTTTTGATCTAGACAATTTGTTACGTCCAGAAATACAATTTGGGCCGAATCGGAGAGGTTGGCCTTTTGCATGAAAGCATATGTTGATTATTCAAGGAATAACCAACCAAAAGGTGACTCTGCTCTTAAAGAATAGTAGCAATGATATTTTAATTTTTTCAAAAACGTCGGACAGAAACCACGCAAATTTGAAGGGATCTTCGTTAATACATGTACTTGATAATTTTTCCTAAATATATCTAAATGGCGACTCGCCACATCAGTAGCGAAATACTCTCCGCTCTACAAGCTGTTCGTCGAGTCCTTTTCGGTATTTTCGCTATTGCCGAGTTCCTCCGTTGTCACGCTTTGCCTGTTTTGAATGCTAGATGTCGCTCAAGACACGTCGGACACGAGTTCTAAGGATTCTTGGAGCTGTTCCGAGGGGACTAACATGTTCGAACTGGAGGTGGTGTCGCTCTCAGAGTCCGATCGGGCGTTCCCTTTTCCCGTCTCAACGTCCTCCTGCCCCGAGGTACGTATGAACTGAAAAGAAGAAGTAGCTTGATAGTCGTTGTGTTATGTCTTTTGAATATGAGTTTCTATTGTAGCTGAACATTTTTTTTTCTCCGGAGGATGGTGATCTTCATAATGTGCCTGGCACAGGGGCTTTTTATTAATTTTAATTTTTATTTCCTGGGCTGTCGGCTCTCCTGGTAGCAACGCCCTCTAGTACGGGAAACCCCACAAAACGGGAATCAGGGGAGCCACTTTAGGAATTCATCCCCCTCCCTACCGGCCAGGTGGTGGGTGTGCTTAGGGTTAGTCTAGTCCTAAGCTTTAGGGGAAGGAGGAATAACAAGTACCCCCCCCCCCCCAGTCCATTCAATAAATTGTGATATGCACCTGTGATTAATTTTTTAGGATAGGCATAGTTAAATCTAGGTTTTTATCCAGGTAGGGGAGGAATATCCTAGTACTCGCCCTACCTACAGCATTTTAGCAAAAGACTCCTTCACAGGACTGTGGAGCAAAGGAAACTGGAAAGGAAAATGGGTGAAGAATTAGCTGGAGTGGAGGACACAGGTGGGGTGTTTTCCTATTCAGGTACACCTATAAAATGCCTGTACAATGCACTAAGTCCCAACCGCTCCACAGCCACCCCCACCCTACAGCTCACAGATGCCGCCAAGGTGCAGAGCAAAGATGAGCTGAACAGAACAGAAGATTCCTTGAAAAACCCGGTACCTCCACGAGGTCCATCCTGGGCTGCCAAAGGCAGACGAACGCCGGAAGAGGGTGGGGTGACCGATATGCGGGGAAGCCATAGAGCAGGGCTCCCAGACGATCTGGCGCATGAACCAAGAAAACTGTTTGACACATTACTTCAGGCTGGGTTCCAATTTCTGCCTGCTAGCTGGTCCCGTTTGCCTGCAGTTCCCGTTGCTGGTCCTTTTCCTCGACGAACTTGCCTTCCAGGATGTTTTGGATGTACCCTGCCACGGCATTCCACTTTGCCTTGCTCTCGAGCATCCTGGTCCCCTGGGACCGGTGGTCCTGAATAAAGAGGAGCAGTTGCTGGTCGTTGATGGTTCTGATTGATCGGGTTTCCTTGCAAAGAGCTGATCAGACTAGGGAAAAAAAGTGTTTGAGTAGATAAGAAACAATTAATTAAAAAGCATGCCAATGGTTCCATACGTCGAGGATCTTTGAACATACAAAAAATTGACCATTTTTCTTCCTCCAGGACATTGAGAGGTTACCGTCTCCAGCGTCGAACTCTGAACAGGCCCCTCTCAGCCCTCGAAGGTCTGCCGAGGGTTCGGATGACGAAGGGTGCAGCGCCCTAAGGTCTGCGGGGCTCTTCAAGTTTTGTAGGCGATGCAAAGCAACAAACACTGATCCACACTTCATGTATTGCATTAGGTGTCACCGGGTGAGTAGTCACGACCTGTTATCATAAGGGTTCATTAAAATAAAAGGTTTAGACTAGACATTGAGCTATGCTGATTTGAGTTCATCAATTCATTGATATACCACTAGAAACGCTATGCTTTAAATGCTATTGCAGGCATTGAAAAGATAGTACTGCGAAAGTAATTTAAAATTTACAGAGCGCAAAGAATATTGGCTCTCCTATTTTCATGATTGAATTGACTTCTTAGGTTGACATGGATTCTTCGGTTTTTGATTGGTTATTCCTTGAATGACAAACCTATGTTTTAATATTGCAATGTCCGTCCGCCGTCCACGCCTATTATAGTACATAGAAAGAAATTTTTTAAAAATTGAAATTTCGCTCAGGGACTCGTTTTTGGCTTTAGCTTTAGCTTAGCTTAGCTTAGTTGGTCCTCTAAACTTTTCAGCCCGATCGGACCGAATTCGGTCGGGGTAGGAGTCATAATTTGTATTTCGAAAAGAGGATTTTTGAGATTCCTGCTACCTAGGCGTGTGGGTTATGATTTTCCACTAACTTCCGGACGCCGAATCCAATGAGACGGGGTCCCAGAACGATTGGTGCCCTCTGGATGAGGCTATGGGTCAAAATGGGTGCCTATCTACCCATTTCAGATGTCTGTTTTTGAGATCTCTGGTACCTAGGCGTGTGGGGTATCATTTTCCACTAAATTTTGGACCCTGAATGGATCCCGGACCTGCCACACCCACTGTTTTTCCCATTTCCCCCATTTTTTTCCATAACCAACCCGTGTGAATGAATTTTCATTGTTTTTGGTTAATTATTCCTAGAATAATCAACCTATTTTTTTACGCAGAAAGTCAATCTCTCTCCGATTCGGCCCAAACATTATTTCTGGGCGTTTCGAGTTGTCTAGATCAAAATGTCCTTGCAGTTTTTGGTAGTAGTAACATTTTCTAAAAATCTGCAATTTCGGTCAAGGACTCTTTTTCTGGCTCTAGTTGGTCCTCGAAACTTTCCAGCCCGATCGGACCAGTGGGAGGTAGGGGTCGATATGTTTATTTCGAAAAATGAATTTTCAAGATTTTAGGCTTGTGGGGTATCATTTTCCACTAAATTTGGGACGCTGAATCCAATGAATAGGGTCTCGGAACGATTGGTGCCCATTGGAAGAGGTTATGGGTATCTATCTACCTATTTCGAATGTGGGTTTTCGAGATTTCTGATACCTAGGCGTATCGGATAGTTTTCCCCTTAATTTTGGACGCTAAATTGATTGAAATGTGTCCAGGACACTCCACACTGACTGCTTTCCCCCATTTTCTCCATGCGCCTGGTCCGAGGAATAACCAATCCCTGTGAGAGAATTTGCAGCGTTTTTCAAATTCCATTTTGGACTAATTATCAGCAATTTATACGTCCCTTGCAACTTAACCGCCTTACTTTTGTCCCGCAGCTGAGGAAGAGCTATTTGCCGGAAAGGCCGAGACGTCGCCGAAGCAAATCCAAATCGAAGAAATCCTCCCACGAAGAAGACGCCCACGATTCCGGTATCCAATCGCAAAGCTCTTCGGGAACACTCCCATTGGACTGCGAGTCCCGTGTAGAGCAGGTCGTGGCGACGCAAGTATGTCAAATTTGCTTGGTCAACCCCCGCGACGGAGGGTTCTGCCACGACAAAATCGTGCATATCTACTCTTGTTATCGCTGTTCAATGAGGACGTTCAAACAAAGAGGCCGCTGCCCGGTCTGCAACAGAAAACCGAAACACGTTAGCAAAGTTATTAACGTGTGAGCAGGATTTCAATGTTTCTGCCCGATAAGTTTTCGCGAAATTTGATTTTGTTAAATTACTTCTCTCTTCGATATTCTTTCCCTGAAAGAAATTCACAAACGCCCCTAAAAAGTGAAAACCTTTGTTCTCCTGTTTTTCCAAAGTTAGTGTTTTCTCAGCGTTTCACAGTTCTCATATGTTCTTGATTTATTAAAACGTTCAAATTTTACTTTTCCTTTTAGTTACTTTATGTCTTTGTGATTTCAATGAGCAAAACAATATTCGATTGTGTTATAGTTGGAATGCCAGTAGGCCTCAAACCACTGCGCATCTTCGTAAGGTATTGATAAAAAAAAAGTAAATCAATCACATTAAATTATTTCGATTATTACGCTAGTGGATAAAAGAAAGCACATTTCCAAATGAACATGAAAAATTTGTTAAGATTATTTTGTTGGGCATAATTACTTCGGAGGCCATTAAAATGTGATAGTTTACAAACTCTTGCATGCGAATCGTCGAATCATGTCTGTTTCATCTACGTAGACTATTGGACTTTATCTTTATTGGCCGGATGACTCGTCATTCTCAGCATGCTCAGCAGACTCTCACTCAAGCATAGATTTCAAGACGATGTGAGAAGCGCCAGAAGGATTTCTCAATCGCAATTTAAAAACAGGCGCATAGAGACTCATTTCTTCAACATGGGGAAAATAGAAACAGTGGGTGTGGTGGGTCCCAGGCCCATTCTAATCGATTGAGGGTCCAAAATTTAGTGGAAAATGAAACCCCACACACCCAGGTTACAGAAATCTCGAAAACACACGTTCGAAATGGGTAAATAGGCACCCATTTCGACCCATAGCCTCATCCAGAGGGTGCCAATCGTTCCGGGACCCGTCTCATTGGAATCAGCGTTCAAAATTTAGTGGAAAATGATACCCCACACGTCTAGGTACCAAAAATTTCGAAATGGGTAGATAAGCACCCATTTCGACCCATAACCTCATCCAGAGGGTGCCAATTGTTCTGGGACCCTTCTCATTGGATTCAGCGTCAAAAAATTAGTGGAAAATCATACCCTACACGCCTAGGTAGCAGAAATCTCGAAAATACATGTTCAAAAACGACGCTGACCATCATCAAGGTGACTGATTTGGTTAAAACTGCTCCACCGCCAGTTTTGGGCAGAAAATCGGCGAGGTTAGTGCAAAACTTCAGTTCAACGTCTTTCGATTGATACATAAGAGAATATGAAGTCTCAAAAATCGTGACTGCCAATTATATATATGATTTGTCGTATCGATATTAACTTTGAGGTGGAATTTAGCGTGATACAATATTAAACAATTAGAAAAAGAAGGTGTCGATTGCGCTTTATGAGCAAAGAACTGTGAATTGAATTAGTTTTGATAAAAAACCAAAAAAAAAAGTATTTATTTGCAATTAGAAACGTTCTAAGAACATCTAGCATTTTCACGTCGAATTGGAGGTTTTTCCATATCAAATTAGGGGTTTTGGTTGGTTATTTCTTGAAGTTGTTTTCATGCAAAAAGTCAAAAAAGAAAACATCGCTTCTGTGCGTTTCAAGGGGATTTTTTTTTTTTTTTAAGATGAGGAAATCTTTTGAGGCCAGCTGAGATGCCTGGTGGTTAGATATTAGGGGCGGCCCCCTCCAGTTATGTGTGAGTCCAATCCAGTAAAACCTCACCCTCTCAACGGCCCAACCTGGTACTATTCACCACGTCTTTGGTTTGGACCTGGGGCCAGTCTCAGTTGTCTGCCCGTGTGATAAATATGTAACCAAGGTAACCTGGGAGGGCTACACCCTCCGCTGTTGGAGAGGAGGGGCCAGCAGTCACGTGCCTCCCTTAGTCCAAGTCGGTATCGTATGTGTATCACAAAGTAATCCGCAATATATGTATGCTAGTAATTGTGAACCGCGTATGTGGAGCCGAAATATTGGGTAATCTGATCAGAATTGAATAGGTTCATGACATCTCCATTGGTTACGAGTATATCGATGTCCTCCCCTGCAAATCGTCCAATGCGCACTTCTCACCTGAGAAGAGAAGTTGAAGTGCCTCTATTTCTCCTAAGCTATAAATGTAGCCATGTATGGAAGTTGAGTTCGGATTCGAGCTTTTTAAAAAAAGTTACTTTATTTTCCGAAAAGAACTTACAAACCGTACGACAAGATGTTACTAACGAGACGCAACCAAAGTACCAGGCATGTGAAGATTTTTACCCACTAAAAACCTCACAATCTTTTCCCATGTTGGGGCCCAGCCCGGGACTGTTTGACACATTACTTCAGGCTGGGTTCCGATTTCTGCCTGCTAGCTGGTCCCGTTTGCCTGCACAACGGGCCCTTTCCTCGACAAAACATGTGTGGTTGTCTTGGTTATGGTGCTGTTCACTGATCAAGACTATGGCTGCGCTCTTCCCACGTTGCAGCTGTGACAATAGGTCTTGCGCCACTTACCCTGGAGTATTTTCATTCTCATGCTGCTGGATTTATTTCTCTCTGCTGTCGTTTCCAGTTGTTTTGAAAGACTGGACACTTCTCACTTTCAACTGGGTGATCAGGGGCTAGTCCTGTGCGCTGACACTTCACACACTTCCGGTTCTGAGAAGGCAGTAGATGTTGAACGATCCTGCGAACAAACCGCGGAGTCACAGGGTCCATTTCATATCCATCCGGGACTATTGAGTTCAGAGCACACCCGAGTTCTTTCCGCAAGTTTTTGATGGACTGTCCTAGTTTCCCTGGTGGTTCGGGATCAGCTTGCGCTCCTCTATGACAGCGAGTAATCGTTTGTTGATGAGTTTTTCAAACAGCTTAGACAACACAGGCAGCAGCGAGATTGGCCTGTACAATGTTAGCTGATCCGTTGGTTTGCCTGGCTTAGGGGTCATTATTACTTCAGCAATTTTCCATAACTGGGGAACACAGCGATGTGATATGGCTGAAGTGATGATCTAGGTGAGAATTGGCAACAGCGTTACTAGAAAGGTGCTTGAGTACCTGCCCGGTTATGAGATCGTAACCAGGTGCCTTCTTTGAGTTGATTTAGTGTTTGATTGTTCATATGACCTCAACGATCCTAACAGGAATTGAATATTTGATCATTTGAACATTGAATATGTAAGAATGAACCTAATGAATGAAAAATAATGAACAAATTCTTCAACGTAAGTCTCTCCCTGTATCAGCTGTCCGGTTTTAGAATTAAGCGAATCAACAGGCACTTTCGTAAGAGTGGCATTTGGAAGGGATGCTTGTGGAATGTCTTCGACAAATGTGTTGCCGAGAGTAGGTATTTGGAAAAACGAACGGAATTCCTTTGTCATGTGCAGTTGCACGGAGTAGGAATGCGGAAGGGTTGGAAGGAATGTCTTCGACGTGTGTTGCACGGAGTAGGTATTTGGAAGGACGAACGGAATGTCTTTGTCACGTGCAGTCGCGCGGAGTAGGAATGTAGAAGGGATGAGAGGGATGTCTTCGACATGTAATGCCAGGAGTAGGTATTTGGAAGGACGAACGGAATGTCTTCGTCATGTTAAGTTGCACGGAGTAGGAATTCGAAAGAGACGGAAGGAATGTCTTCGACGTGTGTTGCACAGAGTAGGTATTTTCAGAATCTACGCGGGCTAGCCTTGCGGCGTTTAAAACTAATGTGAATCTAACCATTTCCGTCTATGTAAACCCTCAAATTTGAAATTAAAAATAAACAAACTACAATTAGACGTGAAAATGCTATAAAATAAACTAGAAAAAGATCAAAACCACTAGCATACATCGATTAAACCATTAACAATAATTTCTAGCACCTCTCAAATTTATGAAAATTGTATTTTATGCGAGAAATAATTGAATTTTAAAAAAGCTTGTTGTTAGTTGGGATTAGAATGGAATTTAAGTGGTTTAAGTTGTTATACCGTTCATAACTCATTGCAAAGTATTTTTATATTTAAAGAATCGACAAAACTGGACATTGCGTCATGTTGCCTTGTGAACCCTACAATTTACCCTACATGTAAATTCTATATTATTCACATTGTGGGTAAGGTTACGAAACGAAGGACCGCAGGAGGGGAAATACTTGAGATTGTAAGGTAGCAAGTGAGCAAATCCTTCAAATCAGAGAAAATCATATGAAACAATACGAATTCCTGAGAACCTTTCATCTTTCATTCGCTTAATTCTATGCACTGTACCTTTTCTTTTATTAACCTTTCCATTCAAACGCTAACCTTTCTTCACGCTTCCATTTAGTTATAAGGCATTCCCCAATCCCTAAACATGCGAACGCTCTCAAATCTAACAAAAATAGTGGAGTTCCAACGTCAGAATTAGTTACTCTCAAATTATTCCTTGAAATATTATTCAATTGTTATAAAAATAAATCAAATGTAACCTCCCAAGTGGAGAATAACGTTGTACGTTTTTGTATGGAGCTGTAGCATTAATAATTCCCTAATTATTTATTTTGAAGAAATACAAAACTATTTTTTTAAATAAACGACAAATGAGGAGAACTATTGTAACTTTGTTTTCCTGCACACCTTTTCACGTTACGTTCCAGGCAATGGAAACTTCAGAACTTCAGTGTGCAGACGTCACGCGCGCTTGTGCGCGAGTTGGATTTAACAAGACAAAGTTTGACTTTTTACTCGTACTGTGCTCAGAACCATGTTCCAAGCGCGCTGGGTTTATCGAGGAGCAGTTCATGAACTGCCCTGTTCGTGGTTTTGATTCAAGTTTCAAGAAGAAACAACTCAACTCTTTCAATTTAATAATTTTATTGTGTTAGAAAGTTGAATCTCGAGGTAATCAAGCCACGTCTTCAATAAAAGGATTCTCTACCAAGTCTCTAAGGAACCTTGAAAGAAGATAGCAGAATCCTTGGATATTGCAAATTGCTGGCAGAACACCCTACTGGCCAGGGAGAGGGTAGCTCTGCAACAAGCTGAAAGATAGGAAGACCTGCCTATTCCTGGAATTCCAGGCCCGTGCTGCATGATCAAATGCAAAGAAAAAGAAGACAGCATTTAAATGCATTTGGGTGCTCAAAGTATATGTCTTGTTGACAGTGTTAACATTTGGAGAGGTCATCTTGAAATGTGCAAAAGTAGTTGTTCCCTAAAGCTAAGTGTTTAAAGTGCCGATTCTTTTTGTAACCTGATGAGAGTCATTCGGAGAATCAATTCAAAATTGCGAGGATTAGCACGATTTTTGATATTTAGGAAGACAACTTCTGACAACAAGGACATCCTATAAACACTTCAACCGCAATGAAAAAGGATAAGGTAATAATACCTCTAATACCTACCTGCAGAACCTTGAAAGAAGATAACAGAATCTTTGGAAATGACAAATTGCTGGCAAAACTTTCCTTTGGCGCCTATTCCTGGGATTCCGGGCCTGTGCTACATGATCAAATGCAAAGAACAGGAAGACAGCATTCAAATGCATCAAAGTGCGCAAAGTCTATCTGTCTTGTTCACTGTATTGAAATTTAAAAGGTGTACTTGAAATGTGCAGTTGGAGTTTTACCCTAAAACTATATGAAGTGTCAAAAGAAGAAGAAAAAAAGAAAAATTTTTCACAACAAATACAGAGAAATGAATTAGAATTAAAACTACCAGAATATCAAAAGTATCGTTTTTCAGAGAATCTTAAATAAAATGTATCGATACCAATTTTTCATTTTGCCCGATAATCGGAGAATCAATTTGAAATTCCGAAGATTAGCCTGATTTTGGTATTTCCCGCGATCATGATGCGATTTTGGGTCGCTGAATCCAATGAGACGGGTCCAAGAAGAAATGGCGCCCTATGAAAGAGGTTATGGGTCAAAATGGGTGTCAATCTACCAATGTATTTCAATTTTCACTAAATTTTGGATTCTGAATCGATTGAAATGAGTCTCCATGGACTGGTTCGAGGAATAACCAACCCCCGTGGAAGTATTTGCAGCGTTTTTCCCATTTTGGAAGGAAAATTTTGTACAATGAGGATATCCAATAACCACTGCAGCCACAATGAAAAAAGTTAAGGAGAAAATATCTCTAATTACACAAGTCATTTACTTTTTACTTACGAGTTTTGTACTCAATAAGAAATTTGAATGACACTACACGATTTAATTAAATATTTAAGTACAAATTTAAGTCTTCAGAAAACAAGTACTTACCAGCAAAGAAATCCCAAATAATCGATTCTTGAAATGAAATCGATACTTTATAACGATTAACACAATTTTATTCTAATTCTTCCCAAAAAGACATGGTTTGAATGTGACATTATTTACAATTTCTTATGACTTGTGTGAGGTGAAAACTCATTCCTCAACGTGTATAACAGTTTCAAATCGCTATAATTTCTCATTTATGATGAAATAAGGAAATATAATCCGTCACGTTTCGATAGGTACTGGCAACACTGACTCACCTGTGAGTCAGCTGTTCTCAGTCGTGTTCCGTGTTGACAAGCGAGATGGGTTCCGAATTGGGGGCCTTTTTCAGTGGTTTTAATTAGATTTAGTTTTTGTAACTCGCAAAATATGCAGTTTGTTCGGTAATAATTCGTTAGAATTGTTCGTGCCCAAGTTCGCCAGAATCTCCTTCAGTCCTCTCATTGACAAGATGAATAAAGTCGAGTTGTGTCACATCCTCACCAAGTGGTTGACCACTTTTGGAGTCGATGCGAATTTTACAAGTTTTAAAGATCTTTGCGACGGAGTTGCAATTGCTCAGGTGAGATTTTCCTATTGTTTTCCAAAAAAATGTCGTTTGACAGATTTTGCTTACATGGTGCTAAGGAATCGGTTCGGTGAAAGGCCTAAACTCAGTTTTTATGACTCATTTGTCCCATCACCGTTATCCGTTCCACTTCGGCCCGGTTTGCCCACGGGGTTGAGATAATTTGATCGGTATCTCTCTTTGCCTGAGATTACTGCCGTTCTGGATCAGGTCGAGTGAACGCCGAGCAATGGTCCAAATCGGTGTTGCAGTTCTCGTAATTCGAATGGGCAACAATTGACTGCTCGTTCTGTCAGTGGTTAATCTGTCGAATACACTGAATCGCTTCCTTGTAGCACTAAACGCTTCAGCGCCCACTGAGTCAAGCATAACAGGTTTTGAAAGAGAATTTCAACTGGGAATGGGACTGTGATCTCACCATCAACAGAAATTCTGATACAAATCATAAGGATGCTTGCTGAGTTATCTTTGAGGCAGATGGGAGTATTAAGGACTGGTTGGCCTTGTTTTTGAGAATGGGGATTTGATTGGGCAGATTCCCATGCCGTCGTTGGGCCACGTCCTACGAGCAGCTACCATGAAAAGGGACCACTCACGGACCAGATTGTAGAAGCTCCTGGCATAGGGGTTGCCCAAAGCATACTTTCAGGGAACCAACCATCTGCTGGATGGTCCATCGCCTGTCTACTGTTCTAGGAGCCACAGAATCCACATCATTGACGCTGATGCTTCCTCCAACCTGTCTTCATTGCTCTAAGACTCTCAATAAGATCTCAAAGAACTTTAAACCCATTGCCTGTCCAATATCCTTCAACTGCTCCAAAGAAGAGAGCTGCTAGACACCAGGTGGAAACAAGAGTGTCTTCATATTCATAAATATAAATACGAATATAATTTACAAACCTGAAAATGGAAATACTATCAAAACAAGTCAAATTATTGCAGAAACTTCGCCAAAACTACGTTCACCTTTTCAAAACCTCGGACCAGGAGCATGGAGACAAATTGCAATCGATTCAGCGTCCAAAATTTAGTGGAAAAAGATTCCCCACACGCCTAGATTGCCAAAAATCTCGAAAATCCGTTTTTCAAAAAACACATTTTGACCCCTACCCCGCCCAAATTTGGTCCTATCGGGCTGTAATCTTTCGAGGACTAACTAGAACCCAAAACGGAGCCTTGACCATAATTTCAGATATTTAGAAAATTTTCTGCTTTTAAAATCGGCGTGGACGGCGGACGGACATTTGCTGATTTTGATCTAGACACCTTGAACGTCCAAAATTTTGAGCCGAATCGGAGAGATGGACTTTTTGCATGAAAAAACGTATGTTACGATAACTATACTGAAATTTACAGCATTTTTGTGAACTTGAAGTATTCCAATTTGCAAGAGACTATTAGTTGTAGGTATACTGGTATTCGAGTCATGCAGACGTAAAATGTACAAAACATTACAATTTTGGTTCAAAAAAATATGTATGTTATATAAGAGAAATTCTAGTTGTAATTATCTGTTACTATAAGGGTTAAAAATGATAAAATTAGCAACAAAAAATAAAGTTCAGCTTTTTCTAGAAATACTATCAAATGATTTAGCATAAAAGGAATCCTGATAAATTTACGAATATGAATGTTACTGTAAAACCCCGAAGTGCGGTAAAGGTTAGGTTTAACCAGAAAATCCTAGGATTTCCCATTATTTAAGGTAAAACCCCAGTGTTGGCTCTCAAATCGGACTTTTTCCAGTTAATGTTGGAATTTTCCAAGAGGCAATCCTAGGATAAACCAACTGTCAAACGGTAAAAGCCCGTTTTTAGTATAGATTTCGTTGTTTTACCTGGTTAAACCTAACTTTTACCGCACTTCGGGGTTTTGACGGTAACATGAATAGAATATGAATTTCGTGGAATACTAGTAAGTAATTAATTAAGTGAATTTTCAGTAAAACATGGACTCATTCATACTAAAATCACACAAAATTCATTAATTATCACAAGTTTATCAGAATTTCTTTTATGAGAAATTATATCTGTTTGAAAAATAAAGAAAAAAAAACCTGATTGTTTTTTAATGATAGGAGGTTCTAATCAGGGAGTTTAATCTGAAACTTTTCAGCCGGATCGTACCAAATTTGAGCGGGGTAGGGGTCAAAATGTGCTTTTTGAAGAATCGATTTTCGTGATTTCTAGAACCCAGGCGTGTGGGGTATCATTTTCGTATAAATTCAGGACGCTGAATCCAATCAGATGGACACTGGAATGATTGGAGCACACTGGAAGAGGTTATGGGTCAAAATGGTCATCTTTCTACTCATTTTGAATGTGTTTATGAGATTTCTGGTATCTGGGCGTGTGGGGTATCATTTTCCACTAAATTTAGGACGCTGAATCGATTGAAATGAGCCTTGACACTACACTCACTGCTTTCTCTTTGATATTCATTGCTCCATGGAATGCATTGCTTCATTGCCTTTGTGGAAGAATTTGCTGCAGTTTTGATTAGGTAGTAGTTTTCCGTCATACATGCGGTAAGGCAAGTGACGGTCAAAAACTTGATTTCTCGCTCAAATAGAATTCCAGCATCTTCAATGTTACCATTCAAAAACGTACAATTGATTTCTCTCAACAGGTTCTCCACGAAATCGCCCCCGAATGGTTCACGACAGCCTGGCTGAGCAAAATCAAAACCGACGCCGGCGACAATTGGCGCCTTCGTGTCAGCAATTTGAAAAAAGTTCTCGAAAAAGTGCTCGACTTTTACCAAGAAGCTTTTTCACAAAATTTACCCGAAGCTGTCAAACCCGACGTTGTCAAAATCGGCGATGGCTGCGACCCACCGGAAGTCGCTCGTTTGCTGCAGCTCGTCCTCGGCTGCGCTGTCAATTGCGACAACAAACAGGAGTACATCAGGTATTTTGACGACCGTTATCCTGAAATGTTCCTCAAGTTGAATGTAATGCCATTTAGATGTCCAAAATACTTGATTCTTGCCATAAAATCAAATCATTGGACATTGTCTTAGGTACATTACATTGTCTTAGCTTGTTGTTACGTTGGCAACACTGGTTTGCCGTTTGTGTGCGCCAACTGGTACTTATCAATTTTTGGGAGTCGATTCTTCTTCTTTTGTAGGGGAGAAAAATCATACAAAGAGGAAATTTCCCCCACTTTTTGCTTTGCTTCTTCTCCGCCAGGCAGCGACTCCTGTGTATTCTTTTCATCACTGACAACTATAGAAATGGGTATCAATTATTCGTTTAATCGATGTTGCAGACAATTGAATAATTATATAACCGATGATGATGAGCAAATCGGTAATTTTTTGGAACAAATTGTCCTCCACCAGAAGAGGTTATGGGTCAAAATGGGTATCTATCTACCTATTTAAAAAGTTTTCGAGTTTTCTGGTACCTAGGCATGTGGGATATCATTTTCCACTAATATATGGACGCTAGATTCAAATAAGTTTCCGTGCTGCTGGTCCAAGGAATAGCCAACCACTGTGAAAGAATTTGCAGCGTTTTTTCTGGACGTTTCAAGGTGCCTAGATCAAAATAAGCAAATTTCTGTCCGCCGCCCACGCCGTTTTTTGGTAGTAGAAAATTTTCTAAAAATCTGAAATTTTGGTCAGAGACCCGTTTTTGGTTCAAGTTGGTCCTCGAATGTTTTCAGCCCGATCGGACCAAATTTGGGCGGGGTAGGGGTCAAAATGTGTTTTTTGAAAAATGGATTTTCAAGATTTTGGGCGATCTGGGCGAGTGGGAGCTCATTTTCCACTAATTTTGGACGCTGAATTCAATGAAATGGGTCACAGATCGATGGGAACCCACTGGAAGAAGTAATGGAGCAAATTGGGTATATATTACCCATTTTGAATATGTATTTTCGAGATTTCTGGTACCTAGGCGTGTGAGGTATTATTTTCCACTAAATCTTGGACGCTGAATCCAATGAAGTGGGTCCCAGAACGGGGCAAAAGGTGTGAAAATGGATTTTTGAGATTTTTGGCAATGTAGGCGCGTAGGGGGTATCATTTTCCACTAAATTTTGGACACCACACCCACATTATACCCTGTTATCCCTCATTTTATCCATGCTCCTGATATACCCGACCCCTGCTAAAAAGAATTAGCAGAGTTTTTATCGCTTTTTCAAGTCAAATTGAGGATTTTCCAAACCAATTTGAAAATTTCCCAATCTAGGATTCACAATAAAAAAGAAAAAAAAGTTTTCCAAACGAATTGACACGTTTTTAGGGCAATTTCATACTTTTATGAAGTATTCTTGGTTCATTTTGTATTTTTCGATGTTGATATTACTTTGTTTAAGAACACGGTTTTCTTTCATTTAGTTTATGTAATTTTATTTTCTGTAAAGATGTAATCAATGTGAATGAAATCAATTATGAATAATGTGTTCTCAAATTGCCTTAAAAACTTGTCAATTCGGTTTGGAGATGCCATATCAGGCTAAGCCTTTAAATGAGCAAAAACTGCAGAAAGGGTCAACTAATATTATGTAGTCCTATGTCTTAAGTGCGGTGGCATGTAATGTAGTGTACGTGTTTTTAATTTGAATAATTTTGTCTCGAGTAATCGAATAATCGATGTTTCCTGAAACGATTCATCGGGTTATCAATGAAATCATAGAGCAAAACTGATTGATATCGCTAAATTCAAATGAAACAATGATGGAAGAAAGAAACTTTTTAACCTTTTGCCTCTTTACTTCCCTTTACAGGAGAATCATGTGCATGGAAGAGAACGACCAACGCGTGATGATGGAATGTATCCAAGAACTGGACGCCGTTGGTGGTGGTGCCTTATCATTTTCAGCAAGTCTGTCTTTGGTCGACCCCCACGTCGAGGCACTCGTCGCTCAACTGAGTGCAGCCACAGCTGCCAAAGACAAAGCCGAAGAGATTGTGCATCAATTGACGCGCCAGGTGAGCGCTGATATGAGCGGAGTATGTTCCGTAGTTATCACGGGATCAGGGAGAGTTGCCCTCGAAAACAGATCATGATGAGAAAACGATAGGAGAGCCTCAGAGCGGAATTTGGTACAATTTGTTTTATTGACAATAACTTAGGGAGGCGAGAAAAAATGAGAACTTTTGAAGAAAAAATAAAATTAGGAAATTATCTTCTTTTAGTTTATCTAGAGTACTCAATTTACAAGACAATATTGAAAATTGAAGAAAAAGTTCAAGTTTTGTGGACAACATCGCGAGGGTAAGGGTCAAAACGTGTTTTTCGAAAATGGATCTTCGAGATTATGGGAATCTAGGCGTGTGGGTTATCATTTTCCACTAAATTTTGGACGCAGAATCCAATGAGACGGATCCTGGAACGATTGATGCCCACTGGAAAGGTTTATTTTAAAAGCGCGGTTTCGAGATTTCTGATACCTAGGCATGTGGGGTACCATTTTCCACTGAATTTTGGACATTGAATCCATTGGGATGGAACCAGAACTCCACACCTGCTGGTTCGAGGAATACCTTACCCCTGTGAAGGAATTTGCTGCATTTTGGTTGTTTATTCCATGAACAATCAACCTATGTTGTGATACACAAAGTCAATCTATCCAATTCGGCCCATTGTTTTTATTTTTTCTGAGCTTTTTTAGGTGTCTGGATTGAAATAAGAAAATATCCGTCCGCCGTCCACGCTAATTTTGATAGTAGAAAAATTTCTTAAAATCTGAAATTTTGGTCAAGGAGCTCTTTCCGGCTCTAGTCCTCAAAATTTTGGGTCCTCGAAATCGTTCAGCCCTATCGGACTCCATTTGTAGGAAGGGGGTGGGAGGCTAGAGTCAAATATGCGTTTTTCTAAAGAAAGATGATTGGCAATCCAGGCGTGTGGGGTATAATTTTTGAATAAATTTGGACACTGAATTCAATGAGGCGGGTCCTGGAGGAGGCAATGGGTCAAAATGGGTATCTGTCTACCTATTTCAATGACAAAAAACTTCTATTTTCAATATTGTCTTGTACATTGAGCACCATAAATAGATTAAAAGAACATTTTTCCTGATTTTCTTTTTCCTTCTTCAAATCTTCCTATCTTTATACACTTTTTACACCACCGAACAATTAAGATCCAAAATGACTCAAGACCCTCCTCGGTTTGGCCATCTTAAAGTCTGCTGACATCACGAGTGGTTTAGAGAGAATGAGCTTTAGAATCACAGAGAACTAAGTTTTGTCGTGGAATTTTAACTTTAATTACGAAATTCAAGTATTTTCATTCGTCCGGATCCGATTACGAGAGAAATGTGTCATTCCAAGTAAACCATCCTCATGCATCTTCTTACTGTTTATTAATTAAAACAGTAATAAATACCTGGGCATTCTCTTTTAAATCTGACCATGAATAGCTCATGTCAACGCTTAAGAATTTCCTCTTAAACATCTAATACATATGAATTCCGCCGTTTGAGTAACAATTGAACCCCCAAATCCTCCTTAAATGGTAAAAAATCTAAGTATTGATGACGTGATGTAAGTTTCAAGTTGATGTAGTCACTGCCTTTATCAAAATCCACATTAAAGTATAACCAGCTTCGTTTCTAAAGACTTCCCACCGTTCTTTCTTTATCCATTAACTTATTTGTTTTTTCCTCAAAAACCTTTGTTTATTGTTTACTTACCTCCAGACTCTTTCTGTAAACTGTTTATCCATTGTCGAATAACCGGTCTCTCCAGTTTTCCTCTTCAGTCTTTTCGTGTTATCCAGTACGAGAGTGCCTTATAATCATTGTCTCCCAAAACCGTCAATCCAATGCCAATGGAGTCTGATTTCTGGCTGGTAATAATTTCAATTTTTTGGGCTTTATTTAGTCATGACGCCTGTTCTTTTTTAAAAATTGCTTATTTCATTAAAGTTTGTTGGACATTTATTCTGAATTAAGTAACTATAGAAACATATTGGTATTGTATCGATACTTGACTGACTCGCAGTATCGATAGTTGTTCGCAATATTTCCATACTTATTGCTAACTGCATATTTAGATTTAGAAAAGAGTAGAATTGAAGTGAAAAACATTTACTCTGAAGGCACATTGCTGAGCTTAGCGGTCCTTTTGAATTAAGCTAATAGATTGATTTATTTCCAGGTAAGCCTTCTGCAGGAAGAGAAAACCGGTCTGCATGATGAAAATCAGAAGCTTTTGGATCAACTGCACTCGAGGTTTGAACCAGGAGGGGGCCCACTCACTCGACAGGTAAACTCACCTTAGCCAAGTATAGAAAAATAAGCATACATGGTGTTAACGTTTGAGGATAGCCTTCCTAATCTTAAAGGCTTATACCACCCATTTGCAACGAAAATTGTCTTCAGGACATATCATTTTAGAGGCTTTGTTTCAGAGTTATTCACCATTCAAGATTTATTTTCGTGTTTTCGGACCTGACGTCACTAAAATGGCCATAACTCCCTTAATTTACAAGATAATCTCAAATCTAAGTAAATCGTTGAAAAAAGCGTTAAATTTCCCTTCTGACGAACCCTACAACGTCTCCAATAATTGAGTATTGGTATTCACATTATATTAGCTTTCTAACGGTGTATTCAAATTTATTTTTGTGACCAAATTTAAGGGTGAAAATGACGTTTTAAGTGGACCAAATTAGAAATTTTACCGAATTAAGTAAAGGGAAGTAAGTAATTGGGAAATGAGGCCTCTAAAAAGAAAAGTTCTGGGGCCTATTCCTAGAAACTCTTCAGTTCTCACACTCCACTCTGAATGTGCAAACTCCCCACTCTACGCAAAACTTTTCGTTCCTAGAAAGTGACGAGTTATGAAGATGTAGAGTGAAATAAAGAGTCAAGGTTTGCAGAGTTTTTGGTGTTCTACTCGGGTTCTGTTCCAAGAAACTCGTCACAGTCATACGAAGAGCCAATACTGTGGGTTTCAAATGAAGATTCGTCCTTTTTTTTTTTTTTTTTTTTTTTTTTTTAGAGAATCCAATAACTTTGCCATAGGAGATAATTTATACTTGAAATATTATTTTGGATGAATTTTATTGGAAGAGGAGAATAATCCTAAATCTGTTGATTGGTAATAAGAACTTTTTGCTGCTAGTAATGATATATTCTTACACAAAAAATTTCGTCAGGGACTCGCTTTTGGCTTACTCCTCAAAACTTTTCAGCCCAATTGAAGCAAATTTGGGAGGGAGAGGGAAAAAATATGTTGCATTTCAAAAAATGAATTTTCAAGGATCTTGGTACATTTATCATTATAACATGAAGCGCCATTGCAGTGTGGCGGTAAAAGTCTTGAGTTTTGCTCGTTCAGGTGTCCTAAGTGCGAGGAAGGTTACAACAAAATAGACACACAACAACTCCCTCTACATTTCAAGTAGAACAAGAAAGTTGGAGTGAAAGGTTTCTAGGAACAGGAAATTCTCCTACTCTTCATAATTTTCAATGTGAAGAGTCGCAAAGCGTGGAGTGAAGAGTTTCTAGGGATAGGCCCCAGGAGTCACTTTTCTTTGCGAATGAGTTGTAGAATCGGTAAATCTGTACATCAGTGCACGCACCCCGAAAAATCGATATAGCGTTACAATCGATATATCGCTCCATAACCATGCCCCTTGATCAGAAATTCCTACAAGTTTTAGATATACGCGTCGTTCCATGAACTTTTGTTATTAAAAATGAAGAAGTAAAATAAAAAAAATAATAATAATTCTAATCATAAGAAAAACTGAAGGAAACAAGCACAACAATCTCGAATCATCCTAGTTCAAGATATAGATTTTTGGGGGTGCTTGCACTGATGTATAGATCAGCCATAGAATCTACCCTTGAAGGCTACTAACCTTAAATGTTAACACCCTCATTATCGTTAAACGATATCACTTTTGACCGAGCATGTGATTCTAGTTGATTTTCACCTGTTTCTCAGGTGGAGGCTCTCAGAGAAGAAGTCTCCAAATTGAAAGAGGAATGTTTTAAATTGGAAATGCTCCGGGACGATTACCGGCTTAAGATGGAAATTCAAGAAAAGGAACTTATCGAGCACAGGTGCCGCGTCGAAGAATTGTCGAGAGCCGCGAGCGAAGCGAGGTCTCTCAAAGACGAGTTGGACGTCTTGAGAGAAACAGCTGACAAAGTGGACAAGTGAGGATTTTGAAGGGTTTTTGCAGGTTTTTTAATTTCATTTTGACTGTCAGTAACAGCCAGCAACTGGTTTCAGGTACGAGTCCACTTTGCAGTCGTACAAGAAGAAATTGGAAGAAGCTGGCGACACTAAACGGGAACTGAAATTATTGGAAGGGAAGATTCAGGAGTACATCAAACTGAATATGGAATTGGAAGAGGAGGTGAAGAAAACAACTGCACTGAAGACTCAGGTGAGACCTGTGGGATGTCAATCCCACCCACAAAAATCCACTGTTGATATTGATATTGAGGGAATTGGAGACTAAGTTGGTCCAAAACAACAGAATGAGTTTAATGAACAACAAAAGCAGCGTGTCTAGTGTACTTTTGGTTGTATTTGGTCCTATATTTTCAGAAAAGTCAATAGATTTGGCCCAAAAATTTTTTTCTAGACGTTCAGATCAAAATAAGCAAATTTCCGTCCGCCGTCCACGCCGATTTTGGTTGAGGAAAATTTTCTAAAAGTCACACATTTTGGTCAGGGACCCGTTTCCTGCTCTAGCTGGTCCTTGAAACCAATATTGAGGGGAATATGGGTCAAAATGTGTATTTTGATAAATAGAGTCTCGAGATATTCGGCGATCTAGGAGTGTGGGGTATCATTTCCGACTAAATTTTGGACGCTGAATCCAATGCGACGGGTCCTGGAACGATTGGCGCCCACTGGAAGAGGTTATGGGTTAAAATGGGTATGTATCTACTCATTTCAAAAGCGGGTTTTTGAGATTTCTGGTACCTGGGCGTGTAAGGTATCATTTTCCTATAAATTTTGGACGCTGAATCGATTGGAATGAGTCTCCCTGCTCCTGGTGAAATAATTAGCAGCATTTTTTGTCCTGGGAGATTGGCTTGATAGTTCTAACTCTACCGCGTGTATAAGTAAACAATCTCTATCTCAATTCTAGCACCGTTTAAAGTATTGTTCTCTGTGCAGGTGGAAATCTACAAAAAGCAAGTTTCCGAGCTGCACGACCAACTGACGGAAGAGACAAAGCGGGCGGACAGGTTGTCGTACGAGAACAAAATGACGCAGGACAAGTTGTCGGCGATTGTTAGGGAAAAAGAGCGTCTTCTCGTCGAACGTGATTCCTTAAAAGAGGCAAACGAGGAGATGAAGTGCGCCGCTTACCGCGCTGGCTCTGAGGGTGCAGAAGGCGCTCTGGACTTGGGTGAGGACTCAAGAAGCTTTTACTCACAGAACTGTTCTATTTCAAACCCCCAAAATACACACTTTCACCTACACCAGGGTGAATTTGGTCGACTGTTTGGATTAGTTACTCAACGCCTCCGAATTTGGGTTGCTCTAATATTGTGTTGCGTAGGTCTCGTCTGAAGATGCTTGGCATCCAGGTGACAGAAGATTTGTAGTGGGGTGTGCAGGTGACAGCAATCTGTGCCAAAGTATACTCTGAGGCGTCTGGTGATGGACTTTCCTGAGTATGTAACAGTCCCACTTGGTCCAGGTGTTGATGATGCCTTACTTCGACTATGCGCAATTTGCCTATTGCGTTATCAACCTGGACCAGCAGCCACACAGAGCATGTCACGCCTTCACACAGGATGTCTCCGACCCCCCTCTCCCTCCCGCTAAACTCGTCATTCTGGTGTTTTTGAAGGAGTTTGAAACTTTTGAAAGTTTTGTGGATGGCATCAAACCCGTTGGGGTACTGCGCGCAGTACAATCAGCCAGGATTCCATAATAACAGAAGGTTTCGTTATGCAGGTTCTGTCTCCGAGGGGCTCATCTCAGTATCGGAACTACGTCAAAAAATCGCTCGTTTGGAACACGAAAACAACATGCTCCGACTCGCTCAGAAAGAACGTGAAGAAGACTCGCTGAGCGTCGTAAGTTTTAGATTCTTTGGAAAAGAATTGTCCCGCGTAACGAATGTCAAATAAGTTAAATTTGTTTCATTGTTTTTCTTTAGGTTCAGAATCTTTTGGAGGATGCGAGAGCTCAAGTGGACAAAATGTGGAAAGAGAATCGCGAAGCTAATCAGAGAATAATACAATTAGAAGCGGAGCTGAGAGAGTCTCAATCTGGCGGGAGTGGATCTGAAAGTTCTTCTGACGTTCAACAGGTGACCAGAATAGATGTACCTAATTAATATGAGGCATGTTTTCTCCAGTGCTCAAGTTAACAGAATCCACTCAAACGGAAGGTTCACTCAACTAGGGACGGTTTCTATCTACTATGGAAGTACAATATATCGACGTATCGATATTGTTTTCTCCTGAAAAACTCAGACAAAATCTTAAATTCATGCACCATCCAGTCCTAGTTATCTAAAATCCAAGAAGAACTACCCTAATTTTGAAAGAGACATTAATACAAGCAGGCTCGTTTGGATTGAACACATCAGTAGAGCCACAGCCATCTTTTGGGTCCTGGAAAGAGATTCACAACAACTTCATCAAGCATAAATGTGTTTCTCCTTTCCTCCTGGGGTAAAAACAGACTGATTCAAATTAAATTCAAAACAGCGAAATGATTGTGTGAGCCCTAATCAACCTAGAAAGCTGAAATGTATACATATTTACTAAACTAATTTATTTAAAACATTGATATTTAAAATATTGATATTTTTGCTCTACTTCAAGAACTATCCCCCAGTGGCTGTGTCTTTATATGCATTGGGACTTTTTGTGTTCTGAATTGGGAACCATAAAATGGTTATTAGAATGGTTCTGCTGGATTGCTTACTGGAAGAATGCATGGTTAAGGGCAAGGAACATAAGTAACAGAAACAAAGTACACATAACCAAGTTAAAGATATAAAGAAATGAAGTTTAATAATCGAATTGTCGATATCAACCTACCTTTGACTGACTGGAAAATGTTGTCATTTGATGTGGTGCCTGCCAGACACACTGATGTGATAGTTGGGTCAGATTGATGATAACCTAGTCAGCAAAAATCAATATTGTGGTGGGAAATGATTGAAAGAACTGGAAAAAAACATGACTTTCTAACAAAACTGCTCATTTACTGCTAAAACACTTGTGAGTCTGAATGTTTGTCCTGAAACAGTCTGAAAAACAACATGGCGGTGGGTCGATATTTGGAACAAGACTGGTCAAATGATGCTGATTGGTCCAAATTTTCGTGCACCCTGATGCAATGCTGGTGGCTGTCCACCATAAGTACCAACAAGGGGGGTTTGATTTGCTTATGAAGCCCTTGCTCTATGCTGGGTTTGAGTGTCAGCATAGTGCTAGAAGCTTGAGAGTCTCCCTGTAAACACTAACCACTGCTTTGGGTGTTAAGACTCCCTCATCTCACAGGGTACAGGTGATGAGCGCATGCGCGTCAACTGCTCTTAGGACCCCTTTCTTTCCCAAGAGCCTCCTGGACTGACACTTTTTACTAAATTCCCCTCCTTTGAATATCTGTCGCTAGTTTTAACCAATTCCGTATTTTTCCTTACTTATATCCTTGATCTAAGTAGCAATTGGGGCTGTCCTGAAATTGTCATAATACAATAGGTACACCTCCGCAAGTCCTTGGAACTGTCGCAAGCAGCAATACAACTACAGACTGCTTCTGTTCACTTGTTAAAGTTTATATGGACTAAATTTTCTTTGAGGATACTTCCGTATATCAACTTCAAATGTCTGTGTCTGATATTTTACTGTGTTTTATTCAGCTGAGACGCGAGAAACAGAAACTCAAGCGAGAGCTGGATGATAAGGAACAAGCCCTAACTGAAGCCAAACAGGTGATCCCTTAAAAATAATTAACTGTCGTATGTTAAGGTGTAGATTTGTCACAAATTTTCACGTAACTTTGTACTTACAATAAATTCTTTTCTTCAACACATACTCAACGTCCATGTGCTTCGCAGGTGATGAACGTCATGACCGAAAAATTAACCGCCAAAGAGAACGAAGTGGTCGAAGCTGAAGAGAAACTCAAACGATACGTTGAGAAAGCGCGTAGCGTCGCCAAAGCCATCGAACCCACTTTGGACTTGTCTTCCACAGAACCGTCTCTGTTGAGGAGTCAACTCGTTGACAGTCAGAGGAGTCTTAAGGTAAGACCTGTGAGAAACGGATAAGTCAATATTCAAGCAACTCAGGGGTTTGTGTTAGGTTATAAAGGAGTTATCTGGCAATGGTAGGGGGAAAACGTGATTTTATTTCTTTATCAGCGTTCATGCTTGAGAAATAATTGTTTTTGTCCTTAAATTTCCAATAATTTACTGATCAGCCCATTTTGATGGGCAGGCTGATCCTATGTATATTAGGTATGAGAGAAAGTGGTCACATATGCCCCTCCTAGCACATTGTGCTCCTGTTGTCACTCAGATTGCTTTTTCCCAACCCGATCTACCAGGATGTCATCGAAAGTTCTATGGTGAACCTGGGGTCCATGCATGGGAGGTGGCAGTGTTGCTTCTGAAGGGGTTGGATTGGATTGTGATGAGCTCCTGAACGAAAGAGAGGACAATCAGCTCACAGGACCTGCATCCCCCCCCCCCCTCAATCATATGGAGGGGGCTCCTGGTCAATTGAATGCCCCTACTAAGCACCCGGACCCGTATTTGGATACTTACTGCCAGCACAGGCCCTCAGTAATCAGTACTTAGGCCTTCGAGTTCATGCCGGGGTGGGGGGTTACTGGATTCGAACCAGCAGCCTGGAAACTTCGACCAGTCGAGCCCCAGGTACCGCTGGGACGCACGCTTTCAGGGCTAGTTACGACCTTGTTAGGGCTTACCTCCTTTTTTAACAGATTAGAGATGAAACCTTTGAAGATGAACTCGCGAACCTGAAGGGTCTGCTGATTCGAGTCTAAGCTTTGTTATGACGCTCGTATTTTGAAATTGTTTTCAGGAGAAAGAAAAAGAGCTTGAAGAGACCAAAAAAATCATGGAACTGGAAAGCAAACTGATGGCAACCGCTTGGCACGGCTTAGGAGCCAAGAAGCAAAGGGAAGCCGTTGATCAGAGATTAGCCTCCCTTGGACACGGCGGCTCATTTTTAACCCGCCAGCGTCAACCAGTGGCCAGGAGGCATCAGACGTTCAGCAGCAGCCATTGAAGATCGACGATGAGTAAGAGGTTAACAATGAATCTCTCATATCTGCAACGAGGTTTCCCACTAAGGTTGACTGTGTGAACCTAGGAAAGCGAAATTGTATTTTTACTTAATACCGTATCAGAGTAGATTGCTGCATCAAGTCTTCAGGCGTAAGGGGCTTCTTCAGCAATATTCACGTAGTGTGGGATGTTGCCTATTGTTGGAGGCTCCTGGAAAATGTAACTCAGGCTTTAAAGATGATATTGGTGTTGGTATAACCTGTGCAACACTACTCTTGGCAGTATGTAGGAATTTTAGGGCGTAATGTTGCTGCCCTTGGAATCTCGTTGCTAGCTGACAGCCATAACAGTCCCTTCTTCCTCCCTTTAAATGCCGGAAGACCTGTTGTGGTTCGGTGTTTTCGAAACTACAATAATAATTTTGTACTGTAGTTTTGGTCCTCTTCCCACGTATTGATGAAAATGTATGATCACTATTTTTGTAAAGAAAACTACTACTAGTTAGCAAAACAATGTATTTTGTACACACTGTATTTAAGTGCAATTTTCTCCAAAGAAAACGTCACCGAGTTTGTGCTCGAAATTGGCTGTCCCAGCCAACTGTCTTCTACTACGTTTTGCCTAATGTATTTTTAAATGTCTTTGATGTTGATAATTTTGTTTAGCACTACCCAATTACTTGCGTTTTAATCGTTTGATGATGTTATCGTGTAGTTCTCGTCGTCCATATGAAATTCAGGACACGATGTTTTTCTACGAATTTCAAGTGCCTATATACCGGTTGTTAAATGTTGCCTTCAATTTATCACGTCACGAAATCGATCCCTAGGTAGTAAGTATAAATACGTAAATAAATTTATAAAAAGAGTACGTACTTTTTAGGAAATTTTCTATTTTGTTTTTGGTGCGCTCTACGCGAATTTAAGATAACGCGACGTACTTACGCATCTAGAATATAAAGGAGTCTAATGTTCAAAATTACATCAAGCATTCGTCTTGGCAAACGCCGCGCATAAAATTCCAATTATTTTCCTAAGCAACAGGAAAAAAAATTTCACATATTTTGCTTTAATTAAACTACTTGCCGTGAGTCACGGTATGACGTCATCACAACGCTCATACAGGCCGAAGACGAAAACTGATTGAATTTGAATAGGAATTATTATAATTGATTGACAAATAATTACGTATCGTAGATAAGTTGGCAGTACATCCCACTATGTATCCTAATTTTTCAATTCTGCCAAATGGTAATTAAAAACGTTGTAACTGCTATTTCCCTATACGATCAGGCTAGGGTCGTTGGTACTCGATATTATTATATCATAGTATTTTGTGTTGTTCGTTGATGTGCAATTTTGCGTTAATCTAAGTATCTGTGTAAATGTATTTTGTTGTGACTCACGTTCTAAAAGAAAAGAGAATAAAGCAAATTTTTTAATCATTTTATCGTAATGAGTTTGGCCAAAAATTCCTCTTACTGTACAACGGCAGTTGTTTTGAATAATCGGCAAAGACAAAATGCCCGATTATCACACAATACCACGTGAAGAATAAGTATAGGTATAAGTATAGCTTCTACAGACGCAGATTGGGACTTGAAAATCGCTGGCCAAATGTTTTTTATAAGCCACAGTTGCTTTGTTTACTGCACTTTTGGCTTGTTGGTAAAAACCACCAGACCTAGAAATCAGTACACCCTGGTAAGTAAAAGACGACACCAGTACCAAAATCTCTGCTGAGCTTTCCTCCCCTTCGTCTGAAAAACCACCACCTTTGACTTTGTTGCATTTACTACGGTCAACTCACAAGGCAGTACTCGTTCAAAGCCGCCAAGGCGCAATTCATGCTACGAGGGGTGTCAGCAACCAACGCCAGGTCATCCGGATAAAGAACGAGATCAGTGAAGTTGAGTCATTGATGATGACTCCTTCAACCTCTAGGGAGGTCAAAAATACATCAAAATCAGAGACAAAGAGCGCAAAGATAATTAGGGGTTGAATTACGCCCTGCGCAATCCTGGAAGAGATGTACCTAGAATGACAAAATTCCTGCCACCAGAAAACTGGGACAGTAATCATAGTAATTTATCCCATTTCTCTAGTTCTACCAATCGCCCTTTCATTACAGAAATTATGAATACTGCTAACAAAGATGAGTACAAATACGACAAAAAGGGCCCTGAGCTTAGGTTGAGAGCTGTAAAAGCACTGATTTGCACGCGTTCCAACATTTCTGCACATGAGTAAGCACACCTTGGCGCCATAGAGAGAAGAGCTCGCCAAAAAGAGCATCCGCCAAGTTGACCAACTGCATGTCCGACATAAGACTATAGCTCAGAAGATCTGCCAGGTGGATAATATTTGCCCTGCTCCCCTTCTGGGAACATGGACTAAGTTATGCCACTTTGCTCATGGCTTCTCATTGAGTTTTGGTGGTTCATCTCTACGCTATTTAAAAGCCAAATGGTCCAGAAAATTCAATGCCGTACAGCCGCATCATACACCCCATTTGTATCAACGTAACAGTTTGGACTTGTTTCTGTCAGAATGAACTGTCACTCTTCCAAATAAATATTGCTGCTACGAAGAACTCAAATCTTCAACAAACCACTTAAACCATTTTTAATTGATTAATCTTACTGTCCAACAGCATAAGGTCTTCGATTCTCCCGACAGTGTCAATACCAAACTGGGATTCAGGCATGGACAAGGAGTTTCCATCAGGGAGGGAGGAGAGGTTAGAGTTTGTTTGGTTGTGTGGTGAATATGTTGTGTTGTCTAGTTGATTCCTGGCGCAGTCGTCGTCTTGGGCGAAGGTGTCGGAGAAATCGTGAATGTTGTCAAGAACATCTGGAAAAGTATTTAAACAAAATGTTTAATAATTTCATAGACACTAAAGTTAATTTTTTAATTTAAATGTTCAAAACGCAGACAAGAAGACACTTGCTGCAAAGTATCCAAATACTCAAGGTTAAATAATGCAACTGCGTCAGATTTGCAGACAATTTTGAACCTCACAAGATCAAAGCCTTTTTCCACACACAAATCACGTCGCTTGCATTACAACTAAAGCAACAATTAATTCCAAATTAATCAAGGTGAAAGGCCATAAAGTAATGTTTTCCTGGTTACTCTTAAGCTCACTTCAGACCACCAGTTAGGTTAGATCAGGCTCTATGTGAGGTGAAACTAGAACCCCAAGAGAAACATATTGTTGCGAGATTGCACCTGCGCCCAGTCAAATGGGCTGCCGGGGTCGCAGGGTCAATGACCTGTGGAGGGCTAAGGGCCGCTCTCAAACATTTGGAGTCCAAATAGATGCTTTGTGATATAAATCGTGCCGTGTTATAAATAGTGCAACAACCATGTTACAACCGTGAATTGTGCTTTGTGATTGTGTAAGTGTGTGAACAAAGACAGTGTATTTGAGTGAACAATTGTAATAAATTATTAACAAAGAATATAAATCATTACAATATTGTTAATAGTCAGTTGAGTGGCTTATCTGATAAGGCAAGATGGCATTAAAATTGTCTGCCTAAGGCAATGTCAGACTACTATAGTTTGTTGTCTTCCCTAACTGCACTCTTGGAGGAGAACTAATTTATAGTAACATAAGATTCCTTTTTTTTTGTTTTCCCCATTCACTGGCAGCTCTTTCTCCAACCTTTTGGGAATGTTGTAGGTATATTGCAGTTAAGGAGATTTCATAGGAAAAACAAAAGGAAAGAAAAATGATGCAATGGATTATGTAACACCCTTTCTTACGTCATGTATAGGTAATATTATTGGTACAAACTGTTATAACATTTTTTTCCATGTTCGCCTCCTGACAAATTAATCCATAAAATTCAAGTTGTCTTCTTAACTGCTGTCTGACAAACTGTTATCAAGGTTCATTATAATATTGTCAATTTTGGATTCTACTAGATGATCTTTCTCACGGTAGTCTGCCTCAATAGTGTGCAATCAAGGAAGGCAATATTCTAAAGAATCAACTACTATAGTAAGATGTCTTCAGATTAATACCTAAAAAACACTCTCAGGTAACAGTCTGACTCAGTCTGACAACGTCAGACTACCAAAAAGGTGCTACCAGAAAGCAACTTAGGGATGACTGTCTACCGGTTATAAGACGTCAGACTGTGGTGATACACAATACCAAATGCATTGCTACGCAGCTAACCTGATATGCCAGTAATGTCGGCCATCACGCCCATGCGCAGAGCCCTTGGTGTCTTCTTGGGAGTGATCACATACAACGAGGACTTCATCCGAGGCGTTTCATGGACTTTGGCGAGGTACGGTTTTAAAATGTTGCCCTCACTCGTGTATGTGACGTTGTTGACAAAGGTTTTTCTCAAGCCTGAAACAAGAATTACTTGCAGGCCTCTCAACAACAATCACAATCACATCACGAGACTTTTTACGAACTTACGGATTTTAGAAGTGTTTGTGGCTCGAGTCGTGTTGTTCGAACATGTAGACAAAAGGCAGGATATTTTGTGAATGACGAACAGTGCCGCATCCATTTTACTGGTGACTTCTTGCATACTTCTTAAATTGAGAACGTTGGTCTTTAAACAAGTTTGGTACTGTTTTAGAACTGTAAGTTGATAAATAGTTCATCAAGGCTAAAGTCCTCCAAGTGTACGTGAGGCTGCGTACCAGACAAACCGTCGACTCACTTGATTCAAATTCTTTAATGGTGTCTAAAATTCGAGAATTTAACAAAAAAGTGTCATCTTGAGCTGCGTGCAGATGTTTGGCCAGGCGGACGCACCTGGAGAGGAAAACTTCCGCGTCGCGTTTGTTGAATATGTTGTCATCTATGCTATCTTTGATGTCCTGAGCCAATGGGTTTAGATCACTTAGAGCCACCTGGAATTTAAGAAGAGATCCAATTGACGAGACCTCCACCTACTGAAATGAAAGCTCCTTGAAGTACTACTGATAGGCAACATGAAATTCTTCAACAAGACCAGAAAGTCATGCACCAAAACAATCCAGGACGAACCAGAGATCACGGACAGGCAGGTTGGAACCAAGTACTGAAGGCTAAAATTCTTAGTACAGGACAAATCAGTCAGATGAAACATCTTACATTGCATTTCAAGGACATCTAGTCTCCTGTCTGCGCCAGCGTAAGATCATTACTCTCTGATCAACCTCACCCTATCAGGACCTCCTGATCAGTCCCCTGAACGCCATACGATGGCGGCCCTTGAATCAGAAGATATATTTTCGAGCAGCTTTGTATAAGCAATGTTGGCGCCAAATAAATCCTCACGCGCTTCCAGGTCTGGAAACCTGTGCGTTTGCCCGTTACAGGCCGACACTTGCCAACAAACTAGAGACAAGGTCAGCACATATTCATTTTGTTGTATTGAGCCGCAACACTTCTACAATGGGTTTGAAAATGACAAGGTAGCTCATAATCCGCGTCAAATCGAAGCCACTTTGAATACCTGAACAAACGTTTCCGTGTCAACGACGCAATCGAGCAAAAACGTCAGTTCTTTCATCTCCTTCTCATATCCGTCTACGATAAACTTGAAGAACCCCTTCTTGTTGTAGTCGGACGGCGAGACGTAGAACTCTTCAAAAGAAGAATGGAAGAAATTTTCGCAGAACTCAATGCTTGCCAGGCAGCAGAGAATCTTGACTTTAACTAGAACAAAAAGTTGAAACTTTGTCAATCAAGCAACTCTTGATAACCTAAATAAAAACTAACCCTCTTTCCCTGCGATTTCAGAAAATCTTGAGGATATGCGGGCAATCTGGCTTTGCTACAATCCAGCAGCGCCCAGCTGCTCTTGGCAACTATCAGCAGCATTTTTCATCTGCTACAAATGGTCCCCTATCAGCGATATTTAGTAGTCTTTGTCATTCCCTCCAGCAGAATTTGCCATCCTCTAGCAGCGCCAAGCTACACACCCTTCAGCAGTTATCAGTTTTTTTTGTCATCCTTCAGCTACTTGTCACGACTCTTCCCCAATCTCAGCATCATTCAGCTGCTTTAGTCACCATCCAGAGGTCCTCGTTACTCTCTAGCAGGATCCTGCTGCATAAATATGTCCTCCAGCAGCTCCACGCTGCTCGTGACACCCACCGGCAGCATTTTCCATTCTCTAGCAGCGTCCAGGAACAAACCCTTCAGTAGTCATCAGTTGCCTTAGTCATATATCAGTTAATTGCCATCTCTCTTCTACGAGCCCAGGGATTCAGGTGCTTTTTTCCCCATCCAGAAGTATTTTTACCCTCTAACAGAGTTCTGCTATTCATGTCACCCCTCAGTTGTCATTGTTATCCGCTCCAGCAACGTCCAGCAGGCATTACCACGTCCAGCTACCCTTGTAACCATTGAGCTAGTCACCCTCCACCTGGGGATCATTTCTCGAAAACAACTCACGTTGTGGGTCGCTGGAGCAAGCGACGGCGAAATTCCCCATCAACTGTATCTGCTCGCAGTACAAGTCCAAAGACTCCAAATCCGTGAAAACATCGGAAATCTGACGCGGCTTGTAGCGTTTGTCCAAGGCCTTCAACGTCAGTTGTTTCAGCGGTAAATTCGGATCTGCGGCCAACTGAAATTTACCGGTTACATAATAACACAGCGGCGATACGAAATTAAATTTTGTTTTTTAATGAATAATAATTACTCACGTGCAGGAACAATCTGAGAACTGCGATGTTTACACGACGCTCAAGTATTTCCAAAGACGATAACAAGGCATCTGCTTTCAAACTGTTTTCTGGAGTCCGAGCGAGATCCGGAAAATTTGACAACGTAACGAGAACCTACCGGTGGAAATCAACGAAATTTTCAATAATCAATCGGACGACAGGTAAAAGGGCCTAATGCGAATCAGCAAATTGATTGAGTTTTCCATCCTAATAACAGTTCAGATGTGGGAGTAACTAGATAGATTATTCGATATAACTGTGATAGTTGTTTAGGCTAGTGAATGTTAAATTTAGGTATTTTATCTGCAGGAGGACACAGTGGAGGACACAGGTGGGGTGTTTTCCTACTTAGGTACCCCTACAAAATGCCTGTACAATGCACAGTCGTAACAGCTCTCCACAGCCACCCCCACCCTAAAGCTCATAACATGCTAATAATGGAAGACCGCAAGCACAGGAAGAGGTGCCATGGAGGCCTAGCAGATCAGAAGAGTGAATTAAAAGACCCCTTTGCAAAACCCGGCACCTCCACGAGGTCCATCCTGAGGTGCCACAGGCAGGCGAACGCCGGAAGAGGGTGGGGTATCTGATATACAGGGAAGCCATAGAGTCATAGAGGAGGGCTCCCAGATGATCTGGCGTGATAACAAGACGAGGATAGACTGTAATGGGCCACATGGCCCCAGGAACAGTCTAGCGCAGGTATATCAGGTCAATATTGATACAGTATCAGGCATAAGTTGAGGGTTTTCAACGCCACGTCTCGGGCAGTAATGGGGTACGCCATTCAAGTCTGGAGATACGATGAATACGAGGACTTCTGCGTTATTTCATCAAGAAGGTCCTCGGGTTGCCCAATAACAACCCACCTTACATGTTACATCTTGAGACAGGCCTGAAAACAGCAAACTTCAGCAATTTCTAGACGCATGGGAGGTAAAGGCGCTCGACTCCAGTAATCTCCCGTTGTATGCGGAGTTGGACTGTAACCTAACTGAAAATTAAAATGCGCAAGGTTGTCAGGATGATAGCGAAAGCACGCTGCAGGTTTTGAGATATTTGGGTAACTAGGTACACGTGGTATCATTTTCCACTAAATTTTGGACGCTGAATCGATTGGAATGGGTCTGGGACCCACCACACCCACTGTTTCTCCCATTTTCCCCATGTTGAAGAAATGAGTCTCCTTGCGCCTGGTCCGAGGAATAACCAACCCGTTGTAAGAATTCGCAGCGTTTATTATTGGATCACCTCTTGCTTGAGCATAGACTCACTTGAAAGAACCAACTGCGAACCTACACCTCAAAAGCTTGCTAGAAAGTAGCCTAAACCTGAGCCTTGATCAAACTCGGCGTGCAGAGAGCGTGCCACAGCTGGACTGTACATCCAGAAAACAAACCTGGCTACAGCCAGCGCTGTTTCCATTACTGTGCATCGACTCACATTTTTACAACCAGCGGATATTTCTTCGTAGTCTTCATTTATCGAGAGTTTGGCGATAGTGAGCGCTTGGCAGAGAAGTTCGTCGATATTCTTGCGAAAATTCGCGTCAAAGGCGGCATTTTCCGTTTGAAGAGCACAAATGGCTTCGTCCATTATTTTGACAAACATTCCACTTGGTTCACAGTCCGCTTCGGACCCTCCGCCACTAAACAGGCGCAAAACTTCCAGGAGACACCATCGAATTTTCTGTATCAAAAAGTCGGAAACCTCCTGTAAAATATAAACATGCAAGTTAGGGAAAACACTTCGAGTAATTACCAGAGTAGAATTGAGCTTGTATTGGGAAACTGGCCTTGTTATCAGCGCTATGAACTCCTTTGACGATATCGACCAGGCTGGGGAGAGTTTTTGACAGTTGACTGGCGCAAAGTTTGATTTTAGTGTGGAACTGCTGGAATTTTTCGTTCTTCAGAGCGACGTGTATCTCTTCAATGGCGCACCCTAAAGATTTCAGTAGCTCCTGCAACACGGAAGGTGTACATTATGAGACACAAAACAACAATATGTTGAAAAGGAGCTACGGTCTAACGATAGTACCCAGCTCATTGCTTTCACCTTCAATGTAGCCAGGTCTTGTGACCACAAACATTGGATGGAATATGCCATTTAAACAAAAAGACTGTACGACCTCTATGCAACACATTTCAACGCAAATGCGCGATTCGGTGTTTTGAATGAGCTCATTCTAGAAATATGAATCGATTTTTCAGATAATCCTCCATAAGCCCATGGTTTCTGAGAATACATTTGTTGAATTTTTGATTGGTTATCCCTTGAATAATCAATCAACCTATGTTTTCATGCAAAAAATCAATCTCTCCGATTTTTTCCTGGGCGTTTCAAGGTGTCTAGATTAAAATTCACAAATGACCGTCCGCCGTCCGCGCCGACTTAGGTAGTAGGTAGAAAATTCTCTAAAAATCTGAAATTTGGCTCAGAGGTCAGTTCTCGCCTTTAGTTGGTTCTCGAAACTTTTCAGCCCGATCGGACCAAATTTGGGCGGAGTAGGGATCAATATGTGTATTTCGAAAATTGGATTTTTAAGATTTCTGGCGATTCGGGCGTGTGGGATTTCATTTTCTAGTGAATTTTGGACGCTGAATTCAATGAAATGGGTCCCAGAATGGTTGGCACTCACCGGAAGAAGTTATGGGTCACAATGGTTATTTATCTAATTTTGAATAAATGTGTTTTCGAGATTTCTGGTACCTAGGCGTGTGGGGTATCATTTTCTACTAAAATTTGGACGTTGAATCCAATGAAATGGGTCCCGGAACGATTGGCCCCCTCTGGATGAGGTTATGGGTCAAAATGGGTGCCTATCTACTCATTTCGAATGTGTTTTCGAGATTTCTGGTACCTAGGCGTGTGGGGTATCATTCTCCACCCACTGTTTCCCCCATTTTGAAGAAATTAGTCTCCATGTGCCTGGTACGAGGAATAACCAACCCGTGTGAAAGAATTTGCAGCGTTTTGTAATCACCATTCTGCCGCAATCTTCATCTTCATCTGAACGTTTAATTGATTTGAGACAATAATAATCCAACATATTCACATTATTCCAAGCAAAAAGTAACAGAACAGCAATATCTTTACCTGCAGCAATTTAAATACATTTTGCGTCAAAACTTGCTTTTGCAAATTGTCAAGGATGGACAAAGAATTGTGTATCGCGTCAAAGGACATAGTCGAACTTCCTCTTTTCCTTTCCGCGTTCGAAGTTCACAAAAAGTAACAAATTACAATCACATCAACGATTAAACTCAACAAAAAATCAAACATAACAGTCTGAGCAAAATCTCTTGAATTTGCACAAATTGAGCGGTAGCAGTGAAGGAAAACAAGTACGTTGAACGGTTGAGGAGCAGTGTTGCCAACCACAAATCCCATCATACCCAACTTGCCTGTCATTATCAAAGAACGGAGGGATTTGTATGCCCTAAGATTGGGTATCGATGGGCTAACAATCGATATTTTCCTTCGATTGATGTAAAAGAGTTGGGATAACTTGATGTTTCGGTACATCTATTGTTATACAGGAGGAAAAAAATGTTGTTTAACACAAAAAAAACCTACTTTATCTTTTCCTCTTTAATCGGAGAATTTGTTAAGGAGCGTGTAATGATTATCATATCATTTTAACATAATGTTGGGTAAGACTGACCTTTCCCCTAATAATTCGTTTGATTCACAATCAATAATTCAAATGGAACTGCCAATATGCTGTAATACCAGAGTTCATTGTTGAATGAATGAATTGATTCATTAAATACCAGTGTTCTTATCATCTTTAACCTCAAATTTGTCCTCTTTTTCACTTCTTTCTCTTCGCACTTTACACTTTCTTTTTACAACACCAGCAAAAATTTGGAATTTGGCTACATTTTGAGAGGATTCAAAAGAGCTGAACATGCCAAGGGTTGAATTACTACTATTACCCATCTAGAAGGCAATCGATATATCGAAACATCATGTCTTCCCCTATGTTATTTCCAAATGTCGATGTTGTCGGAGGAAAAACTGGAAAAGTTGAGGTTTCTCGTATTTACCGGCAGGGCTCTGACAACCCCTACACGATTCGCTTCTGAGGGGTCGGTCCGTAGGGTCGCAAGTTTCGAGTTGAGGTAAAAAATACCTGCCTTCAAGGTAACAGTGCTTGCAATTTACATTCATAAAAATTGCTTGAGAAACTAAACGAATCTATGCGTTCAACCGTGAAAAATACGTTAAAAGTGTTATAATAAACGTGTTTATTTCAAAGTAAATCTAATTGTTCCTGGTATAGAATATTGAAGAAGCAATGAAGAGAATACAGTTGGAACCTTGGACGGCGTTTGATAAACATTGTCTCACTTCGGCGGTGTCAAGAGTTGGCGATCAAAATTGGTTTGTAGTCTAGTTATGGTTATTTGTGATGTTTCATAGAGCATTATTTTGTTTTTAGATTCCGGCGCATATAATGTGGCGACATGTTGTTTTGGAGTCTTGATTATCGGAGAGTCTTTTCTTGTCTTCTAGGACGGCCGTCAGTCGGCAAACTCGTAACATTTACGAGGATTCCATCAAGTGGTGTGCCGGCGGTGAGAAGAGATCGATAGAATGGTTTTCAAATAAGCAGTGCGCTGCTCAGTACGAGCATCTTTTGAAGAATGTGCCTCCTCGGAGGAAGAAACGAACTGAGAAGGCGTCCGATCAAGGGACTGTCACAGAGAGCCCGGCTGAAATCTTGCAACAGACCTGCCGCCACGGTAAGCCATGAGAGATATGTGTGAAAATTGCAATAAATTCCATCTTTCGACATCTCATTAGTGCAGCATTGTACGATTTTGACGGTTCGTCGGACAAGTTTTTACATTGAGCACAACTCTGAATTGATTTTTTGATGGTGAGAATCCAAATAAGGGTAGGGGAAGGGGTCATAGACTCTCCAGGCCATTTAGGAATTTTCAAAATGAAACGATCTTGATTGTAAATCTTACGGTATACACAAAAAACGCGGCGGATTCTTCCACAATGGTGGATTGTTCCCTGGAGCAAGATATTGCGGGGGAAATGGTGAGTGCGGATAGTCCTGGACTCATTCTAGTCGATTCAACATCCAACGTTTAGTGGGAAATGATACCCCACTCTTCCTAAGTACCGAAAAATCTCAAAAATCCACATTCGAAATAGGTAGGCTGGTACCCATTTGACCCACACCCACCCCCAGTGGGCACCAATCGGTCCGGGAACCATCTCAATCGATTCAGCGTCCAATATTTACAGGCTAGTGACATCTTACATGGGTAGATCGGTACCCACTTATACCCATTCCCTGTGGCCGCCAATCGGTCCGGGACCAATTTCAATGGATTCAATGGACAAAATTCAGTCCCTGAACGATACCCTAAATGCTCAGTTCCCAAAAAGTCCTTGAAATCGAGATTCAGAAAATACGTTTTCACCCATACCCTCCCCGAATTTGCTTCGATCAGGCTGGACAATATTGAGGACCAACTAGAGCCAGAGAGAGTTCCCTGACCCAAATTTCAGAATTTTATGAAATTTTCTAATACCAAAAACTGCATACTCGGACGGCCATTTTGCAAGGAATAGCCAACCAAAAACATGAAAATAATATTAGTGATGTATTCGATTATTATCGATGCAACTATCGAGTTTCCTTGCGATTTTATGTAGTAAAATTCTATGAATACATCAGCTCCTCATCAATTTTTTTCTTGAGATGACAGAATGGATTAAAATATTTTATTGCAAACCTAACCAGGTACTTTCCTGTTAACGCCTACCAGTTGTTGAAACAGCATTGAAAGCTTATTCGATATATCGAATCAGTTATGTTTGACTCCTATGTGCAGAGGTTTTTTACCTACAGGTTATATCTGTGTAAGTAAGGAAAACACCCCTTCAAACCTAAACACTAAACACGATTGATGCTTGATTTGTAAAACAACCGTTACAATATCAACGATTGCAAATCGCCATATGTATCATTTCTGCACTATTCACTGCTGGTTTGAACAGGAAAGTATAACCTGTAGGTAAAATACCTTCTGCACATAGGAGTCAAACATACCTGATTTGATATATCGAATAGGCTTTCAATGCTGTTTCAACAACTGGTAGGTAGTTGTTAACACGAAAGTACCCCTAATTAAAACATGGACGTCGTGATTCTGTGCAAAAGTGTTCTATCATAGTCGTGCTGAATGGGGAGTTTTATACCCAGTACAGAACGCTAGGGAATTTACCATAAAAATAAATGTCATTTGATCGATATAAATTTTCCTGCCTCGAAAAATCGAATTGATAAGGTCAAATGTATTGTTCATTTTCATCCTAATATTTATGAGTCTTCGGATTTCTTGTATATTTTGGCTTCTCTCTCTGGAAAAGTAGCAAAACTAAGAGTTGTGTTTCTATTGCATTACAGAGTTCGTCGAGGAATTGAAGAGAACTCTTATTGACGAGCAAACGCAGTATTTGAAGCTCCTGAAGGAATATGAAGACATCTTGGCGGGTCGGTTGGACCACAAGTTGGAAGAACTTCAAGAAGAATACGAAGCGAAAGAGCGCGAAAAGGAAATTAAAATCAAACTTAAATTCAAACTAGGTGAAAAGAGTTTGGCGGAATCACCGACGACAGCCGACAATGACCGTCCTCCGCCGATTGACATTCCGACGACGCCGGTACGTTTGCCGGGGATGGAGAAGGAATTCTTTGAGAAGATATAGACGGCTATCTCTTCTCTGTGTGGTTGTTTTCTATTTTCATTTTATGCGGCGTGAAAATAACCCGTGATTTTTCTTGTTTATTTCAGGTGAAGGCAGAAAAAGATGGCGGTCCTGAACAGGTCAAAACGAGCGTGACAACTTCGCCACTTTTGACCTCTTTGCTGCAAAGCCCGTCTCCTCTTACTCGTCCTTCCTCAGCAACGCCGACGATTTCTCTGCTGCTGAACTCCTCCCCTTCCGTGCCAGCAAACGGTAAAATTTTGGTTAGGTTTTGGTTGGTTATTCCTTGAATAATCATATTATCAACAACAATCAATCCCTTTCGGTCAAGGGCCTCTTTCCAGCTCTGGTTGGTCCTCGAAACTCGGACCAAATTTGGGGAGGGTATGGGTGAAATTGTGTATTTTGAAAAATCGATTTTGAGGTTTTTGGCAACCTAGGCGCGTGGGGTAACATTTTCCACTAAGTTTAGGACGCTGAATCCATTGAGATGGGTCCCGGACCGATTGACACCCTCCAGAGGTGGGTATAGGTCAAATGGGCACCTACCTTCCCATATCAAACGTGGGGTTTCGAGATTTTTGGGTTACTAGGCCCCAATTGACGTAGGAAATTACGGTCCGAAATAATGGACCGTTTGCGGGGGTCGTGGTTGAGGCATACCCTAGCCGGGCGCCAATGATGGTGCCAATAAAGGGGAGGCCTGTGCTGCATACATTCGTGTAGGATGTACCCATACAGACTGGCTGTGGTAGTTGAGATGCAACACTCGGAAACCACTCTGCTTAAGTGGTAGTGCTAGCCAGAACGCACAATTTACCGCAATTCGGTACTTAGGGAGAGCAGTTTACTACTCCCTATCTAAGCCCTGCTGAATGAAGGGACAAGCATTCCAGCCATTTAAGGCTGTGTCCTCACTGCTTGCTGTGTAGGGGAGAAGCATAACCCGTGGGGTGAGCTCTCCTTATAATTGTGGCTCATTTCCTTGCAATGGGGCGAGAAACACATTGGACACTCCTGCTCCAAGGAATAACCAACCATTGTTAGAAGAATTTGCCGCGTTCTCTTTGTCTTTCGTGACACGTTTTGAAGCAATTTTAGTCTGTTGATTTTTTTCTTCCTCAGAATCGCCCACATTGTCAAAATTGTTGGAGACTTCTTGTCCCACTCCGGCGTCGACCATCCAGCAATCGCCAATGACCAGCGTCAGTGGAACCAGTCGATCAGCTATCGCTACTACTCCACTTCCTTCGAGGCATCAGGTTGTTCTGCAGTGTCTTTCTATCCCCTTAAAGACCGAAGACGACCAAGATTTGATGTATAGTAGTTTGTTGTCTCTCAAAAATTAACTACATTGGCAAATTGCAGGTCGTGCCCTCCACTCTGCTATCGCCTCCAGTTGAATGTTCAAACACTCCCATTCTACCGCCTGCAACCGCTGCGTTGTCTCTAGACGCTGAATTAACTCCTAGTCTCAGCAACGTTATCGCTCCTGTGGTATCTCAAGAACTGCTGCAACGTGGCGACGAGATTGTCATTAGCGCCGACGACGCGATCGCCGCTTTGGCCCCGGTAGAAGAGCCAATCCATCATCGTGAGTCGTGGAATCATAGTCTTTTTTTCCTAATTTTATTTTTATCGTAATTTGTTCAACTCGACTGTAACTGAATAGTCGTCGTGATTTCAGCTGACCTTGATGAGTCGGTGGAGAAGACACCTGAAGACAAGAAACGCGGCCTTCCTCGAAGGTTACAGCTTGAGGTCAGTTTGGCTTTTTGTCCAGTCAACATTTTTTAATAAAAGAGCTTGATCTGAGCTTGAGCTGAATGCATGTGGAGCGCTACTTAGGTTTATTCTTGTTAAAATCATTCGCCTTTGTATTCCTGAAAAAGAAAAAGGGGGAAAACACTTTTTCAAACGTAGTATGGCTCAAAATGGACGATTTTTAGTAACCAAGGCTCGTAAGATAACATCTTCCTCTGAATTTCGGGCGCTGAGTCGATTGAGATGGGTTTTGGATTAACTGCCGTGATCGGAGGCAGAAGAATATTGGTGTTGATTGTGTTGTCACGGTTGTTTACCTGCTTTATTCATTAAAATCCAGATCCACCTAAAATGAAAGAAATGAAATAGATTTGATGCGAGCTGTATTTTTGCCCTTCGTTGATTAAATTTACCATCTGACAGCCTCTGTGTATGGAAATTTGATTTTTGTTCAATCTTGTGAAGAATCCTTGGTATATTTTTAACTTAAATTTTCCATTTCAGGACTTGGAGCGTGAAGAAGAAGACACCACTGAGTCCCAAGTTATGGAAACTGTCGAAGAGATGATTGAAAAAGTCCAGTCGGCCATCATCGAGACGGTCGGGGAAAACCTGGCAGACGGTTCGGTACAAGATTTATCAAATATCGCCGAATCGGAAACAACAACGACGGAAGACCACAGTTTGGATACCCTCGAGTTGTCGACGGACGCTGTTCAAATGATCGTCGTCGGCCCCGATCGAGAGCCGGTATGTTGGCTAGTAACGGTAGTTAGGCGGATTTCGGTGCTTATTCGAGAATCATGGCCTTTAATGATTCGATTCATTTTCAGAATTTCGAGGTGAATATGAAGGATGACGAATCGAAAGCTGATACGAACGAAGAAATTCCTGACATTGACGAAGTGAGTTCTTTGCGCGGTTTCTTGGACATTCCGTAGTAATTATCATCTTAATCGCTAAACAGTAGATCATATACTGTCCTACCTGAATATAGAAAAACTATGTATTGGGAAATAATTTTGCTGCATCAAAGTATGTAATGTTGTCTCCGTCTTGATTCCATAGAAGTTATGGAGTGGATATAATTCGAATCACGTTAACGTTTTTCCAGATACAACCGTCGTTGTCGGCCAGTGACATCGCTCAAATGGAAGAGCCTCTGAAGGAAGACTTGAGCGATTCCCAAGCGGAAGGTGGAGAGAAAGACCCGAGCCTAACGGACACTCAGAGCCCTCAGGTCACCATCGAACAAGCCGAAGCGGACCTGGCCGCTTTAACGCGCGAAGAGGCCGAAGACGAGGAAGACAGCGTGCCAGAAGACAAAATCATCTTGACGAAAGAAGCGATAGTTGTTGTCGAGCGAGTAGCCGACCCTCAGTTTGACGAAAGTCTCGACGAAAAGACTCCAGACTCCTACAAAGACTCGGACAACGTTGAAGTCATCCGTGAAGTGGACGAAGAGACCAGACACGTTGCTGGAGACAAGGAAGACGACGCAAGGGGGCCAGATATTGAAAAAGTAGAAGACCAGCGAGACGAGGTGAATTCACCGGCGAAAGACGACGCCGAAGAAGAAGAAAACGTCAGCGAAATCACGAAAGGCGAGTCGGAGGATGACACTGAGCACGATTCCATCACGTCCCGTCCTCTAGTAGAAGCGGAAGAAGTGACGACAGGAACTGAAAATACCAGTGATTCCTACGCTGACAAAGCGATTCTAGAAGAGGACACGAGAGACACGAAAGACGATCGAGACGAGTCCGAGGTCTCGGAGGAAGAGAAGAAAGAAGAGGTGAAAGAAGAGCCTGAACGGAAACCTAAAGCAATCGATAGAACTTCAGCTATTTCGGTGAGTTTTTTCGTATATATTATTGCAAGGGTAACGTCCTAGAGCCTTCCAGGCGTTGAACGAGTGTGCACAGGCGTTGATGACATCTCCTGGTTGATTAGCAGCCTTGGATGTACTGGAAGCACCTTAGGTGAATCCTGGGCACTGCAGTACTACGGTTGTCCATGTTCTCCGCTCAAAAACAATTTTTTTTTTATTGCCACCCAGGATGTGAGGTTAGACGCTTCCGACGACGACAAAGTCGAAGAGATCAGGTCTGGCAAAAGAGAGTTGCGCCGTGGTCGAGCCACCCCACCTGTGACTTCAAGCGACAGGTCTCGACGGGAAAGACGACCTGTGACTCCGAGCAGTTCGTCCGACGGCCGTGAAGAGCCAACACCGAGAATCACCAAGAGAAAAAGAACGACAAACGTTTCTGAAAGCAGCGTTCCTTGTAGTCCATCACCTTCTATAGTTTCCAAGTGAGTTCAATCTTCAAAGCTATGAATCTCTGAAACACCTCTAGATTTCGTTCATTTTTGCTCGTAATGAACACGAGCTCTCTTATATCATTATACTGGAAAGAGATTCCTCTACAGAAAAGTTTTCTCCTCAATCTTTGTATTTAAAATATTTATTCATTTGAAAAATGTTTGTGGTTGTGAGATGCTGCTACCGAGTAGGGCGAAATCTCTATTTAAAATGTATTTTTTAATTATATGTATTTCACTTGAAAAAGATGTATCCTACAATTTAGGGTTTTATTGTTTCAGCGATGACGACAAAGAGTACAAAGCGTGGAAGAAATCCATCCTTCTCGTCTACGACCGTATTGCAGCACACAAGTACGCTTCCGTCTTCCTCAAACCCATCAACGAAAGCGACGCTCCTGGATATTTCCAGATGATCAAATGGTAAGCAGTTGTACGTAGCTCAGTATTACGTACGTAAATTAATCGCGTAATAATCTCAGAATTTCTATCGTTGAACCCGTCTTTGCAGTCCGACTGATTTGACGACGATAAAGAGGCAGATTGAAAGCGGAGCGATTCGCAACACGGTGGATTTCCAAAAAGAAATGCTTCTGATGATCTCTAATGCTCTCATTTACAACAAAAGCGACTCGTTGGTGCACAAAATGGCGTTCGAAATGCTGCCCGACATGAGAGAAGCGATGGAGGTAACCATTATTTACTTGGTTTAAAATTGAAATAACAGGAAAAATTGATTGTTAACCAAAAATTAGCGGAAAACGATACCCCATACGCCTAAGTCGTCGAAAATGGGGGAAACAGTGGGTGTGGCGGGTATCAGACCCATTCTAATCGATTAAGGTTCCAAAATTTAGTGGAAAATGATAACCCACACGCCTAAGTACCAGAAATCTCGAAAACACATATTCAAAATGGGTAGGTAGATACCCATTTTGACCCATAACCTCTTCCGGTGGCCGCCAATCGTTCTGGGACCAATTTCATTGGATTCAGCGTCCAAAATTCAGTGGGAAATGATACCTCACACGCCTAGATCGCTTAAAATCTCGAAAATCCATTTTTTCACCAAAATGGTGGAAAAAGCATTACTCTTGCTCCACAAATTATCCAATGCCTCATCAACTTAGCGCTCTTGGAGCAGCTTGGAGCATTCAGCCTCCAAACAGTTGATTCCTCTGATCCCTCAATATTCACTATGACTAATCTTACCTTTCAGACTATGGTCCAAGCGTTGGGATCTGGTGTTCCTCTTGACCCTCAAGATTCCAAACCTCCGGTGACAGCGCGCGTCTCCAGAGCATCCGTGTCTGCCAAAGGCCAAAGTTCAGACGAAACTTCCGGCACTCCTGCTGCCTCTAAAAGAAAAAGACCTCCGCCTCCTGAAGAGACTCGAGCGAAAAGAAGGCGCTTAGAGGCTGTGTGAATTTTCTTCTAGTGGATATTGTATTTTTGTATGTATTTTGTATTTAATTTAATACGTCGTCGATGGCTTTGGAGAATCCGCACGTGTCAATTGGCGTGATTAATCCAAAGACTGACGAATAAAGTCGTACTCGCTCAAATTTTGGCTTCAGCTATGTTTTCCCTGTTACCTACTTCTTAACAGTGGAAATACTGCCCTCTACTTTCATTTTGATGTGATCTGTTTAGGTTCATCATGTGTAAATAGATTCAAACAATAAATTTTCATCCGTGTCTGAAACCTGCCATATCGACATCATACAAAATAATATCGATTCAAAATGCGATATATAGTGAGTGTTACAGTTTACATAGTTATTGTTATTGAAGATCTGAAAAAGGGGGTTTGACTCCGGGACCGGAAAAATTTTCATAATTTTCCGCCATTTTATCTTATTTTAGAGCCGAAATATTTTCAGTGTTAGATCACCATCCATAGCCCTGCTACACGTTCGCTGCTGGTCACGCGCTCAGCGCGTGAGCGCTGTTCCAATCTGTGTGCGTCGCACGCGCCTGGCGCGTGAAGGTAGCCTTCACTTAAGATGACTCCCGCACAGCTGCTCAAACCAGCTCAACAATTCCGCAGCGAACGTGTTAATGAAAAAAAAAAAAAAACGTTGAATATAAATTGTGTTGATAAAATTCGTACCCACTGGTTTTATTTTTATACTAATTTATTTATATTTTGGACATTGTTAGGGTACCTATGGAGCCTCTGTCCGGCGATTCGTATTAACGAGAGTGGATCTCGATGAGCAAAACATCGATGTTTGCACTAATCATTTCCTTTAAGAAACATCGATGTCTAGATTTTCGGCGAGATAGGCGTGTGGGGTATCATTTTCGACTTAATTTTGGACGCTGAATCCAATGAGATGGGTCTCAGAACGATTGAGGCCCACTGAAAGAGGTAATGGGTCAAAATGCGTACCTATCTACCGATTTCGATTGTGTTATCGATATTTCTGGTACCTAGGCGTGTTGGGTATCATTTTCCACTCAATTTTGGACGCTGGATCGATTCAAATGTGTTTCCATGCTGCTGGTCAGTCTAAAAACCAACCCCTGTGAAGGAATTCGCAGCGTTTACCCTCTCAAAATGTAGTCAAATGTCATTTTTTGCAGAAATTTTAAAAGAAACTTGAAAAAACGAAGAGGAAGCACAGCAGAAATGCGAGAATAGACATCGATTTTCAGGTAGGAGATAACATCTGATAACGAATATTCGTTTTCACAGTACCTACTATTCGATTCAAACATCGATGGTTCTTGAATCTGTATAATTTTTATTTCTGTATAAAAGTAATGAAAAACCAAATTTTTATAAAACTCAGATAACTACTGTTCTGTTATAAAAGTAGGAAGGTATTTCTATTTTTATGCTTAAACGGCCAAAAAAAATACCTGTTGAGAATAAACATCGATGTCTTATAAGCAACATAGATGTTAGTAAACAACAAATAAATATCAATACAAAACATCGATTTTTAATCAATCGATACGTATTGCTAGTAGTCAGACCGCAGACGTCTTTGGATCTCGTCAACTTGTTTCTCAGTCCAGCTCCGGCATGAATATTTATTTGAGATCCCAATCGAATGATCCAAAATAGAGCGCCGCGTATTTCCCTCTAAATAATTATTTATCAAATGGACAAGCGAAATCCCGAAAAATGAAAATGATAGGGGCTCCAGTGAAACAAAAATGGCCGTGCTCGTACACAGATGACGGTGGTCGGTGGTGTTCAAACGTTCGGGTCTGTGATTATTTTGCTAAGAAATTTGAACATTTGTCCGATTAGGTTGTGATCGATCGTGATTTGTGTAGTTTGGACGTCGAGAAAAGGATTTTCGAAGGAAGCGAGGTGAGTTTTTGACCCAGATACGAAGAGAATTCGATGTTGATTCACCGTGTCGCACAATGGATTTTGACGTGGGGTGCGTCCGAGTTTATTTTCGTATTTCTTCGTTATTTTTTCAAACGAATGACCCCGCTACTCAATTTAATTGCCCAGGTCCGTAAAGTTCGAATGTGCAACAGAAGAGGCGACACTTGATCTTGTTGACGGGCTTTGAGCCTCTCCAAAGCGCATTGTGTAATAAGAAAAATACATCTTCGCATTACCAGTCGATAGCTTTGTTATGAAGATCCCGTAATTTAGATTTTAGCAAATAGTTGTATCAGATACATGGCTGATGATAGCATCAGCCAAGGGAAGGTGAATGCACTGTAAAATGATGGAGCTAATAGGTATATAGTCAAATTAAATCACATTTTTGGCAATCAGACTTTGGTGTACTGATAGCACCTTAATCAGAGTAAAATGCCTGAAGTATGTTCTTTGTTGAAAAATCGTTGACCCCTCTGAAATCAGCTCCTCTTGCTTGTAGTCACGGGCCTTGGAGAAGACGCATATTCACTCAAAATTACATTATTACTGTACTTCTACCACGTGATTATTTCATTTTACTTGTATATGCTGCGCTGGGTGATACAATATTATACTACTAATATTATCCAATTACTCCCCGAAAGTAATGATTACTTTTTAATGAGTTGTTAGGTAGAAACCATTCTACTTGAACAAAGGATGAACGGTAGAAGTAAACTCTCTAATTACCTAGTTTGTGGGAGGTGATAAAAAGTTCACCAACTGATCGCATTACGTGGTCGATACGTTCATATAGTTAAAAAGCACTGCAAATTCGCAGGAGTTGGTTATTTGTCGGACCAGAAGAATGGAGACTTATTCTAATCGATTCAGCGTCCAAAATTTGGTGGAAAATGAGACAGCACACGCCTAGGTGCCAGAAATCTTGAAAACAGTCAAAAATAGGCAGATAGATACCCATTTTGACCCATAACCTCTTCCGGTGGGCGCCAATCGATCCGGAACTCGTTTCATTGGATTCAGGGTCCAAAATTTAGTGGAAAATGATACCCCACACGCCTAGGTACCAGAAATTTCGAAAATCCATTTTCCAAAATACACATTTTGACCCCTGCACTACCCCCGATAGGTCCGATCGGGCCGAAATGTTTTGAGGACCAACTAGAACCGGAAACAACTCTTGAGTTCTGGGAACCAACTAAAGCCAAAAACGGGTCCCTGACCCGAATTTCAGATTTTTAGAAAATTGTCTCTTACCGAAATCGGGGTGGAAGGCGGACGGACATTTGCTTATTTTGATCTAGTATCTAGATATTGAAACGCCCAGAAAAAAAAAAAAAACATTTTGGGCAGAATCGTAGAGATTATTGACATTTACATGAAAACATAGGTAGATTATTTAATATATTATGTAAGTCTCCCTACTACGGTGAATTCACATTGTCTTAAATCCGTGCCGCCTCCGAATCCCTGTACCACAGATTGTTTTGTGCCCCGGAAGAGCTTTTGGGTATAAGTCGGCATCAGCTCGCCCTTTAGAAATATATCGATATATTCGTTCTCAAAATGACGTTATGTATGAGTGTTGAAACTGGGTAAACTAAACCAAAAACTAGGGTAAACTTAACTAAACGAAAAATGCAGTAAGTCGATATATTTCTAAGGGGCGACTTCAACCAACTTTTATATTGCATAAGAGTCGCACTCTTGAAGTCTTCTTGAACATTGAATACGTTGAGGGCCCATGACGCGCACGTGTGCGTCATGAGCCAACAGTGTCCATGACGCACGGTGAGTCAAATTTTCTACTTATTTCAATGAGAGTTTTGAACAAAGAGCACGGCAGGTAGGGTTTTTCAAAGAGTGCATGATGTTCGGGGCATTTTTTTGGTACGAAAAAGTAGCAGTGGCTCGAAGTTCACTTGTTTCTAGCCCCCTCAGATGTGCAGTTCTTCTTATCTGACATTCAAATCCGTTGTTCATTGCTCTTCTAGTTCAAACCGCGTTGTTTTTTCCATTTCGAGTGATTTGTGGCTAGAAAAACATCATTGAGTGATGAGAACTATTACGAATCTTATAAGAGGAATATGGACAATGTAGATTGATCACTTGAGTGTTTATGTTGAGGGTGGACAGACATGATCAATCATCTCCTATTATCCTTCGACACATAAATCTCTGGGGCGGTACAAAAGCTAGAGATACACATATTTCAAATGATGCTGATGAATGCCCAATCATAACAGCTACGGGTACGACTTCAGAATGACAATCGGCGAGCTTTGGGTGATGAAACTATTTGGAATCCTTATAACTTCCACAATAAATCTCTCCAAATTCAGCAATGGGCACGAAGATTTCTATAACACAAATCATTTAATGTAACAATGGTGATACATTGGTTAATGTATATGAAGGGACACCTTTTTTTGTAATTTAGATAATACTTACTTAACTTTCGGAAAGGTTTAATATTAAAGTTCTGTTCCTATTCTGTGGAAGTAAGTATCAGCCTTGACATGCGTACAGATAATAAAGTCGTTCATTCTGGTAATAATGAAAACCGGATTTGGCGCCAGTTTGAATAGCAAACCTCTTCATCCATTCATCATTGATTGATCGCTCAACATGACGTTTCGCCCTCGCGAAACCTTTCAGTGACATTTGCCCGCTTTACTGCCTAGTTCACCTTTTTCTCGCGGTTACTTTCATTTTCTAACCTCTTTTTTCGTCTTGTATTTCAGGTGAAGTCACAGGAGTCCATCTAAGACGCGGGTTTGGGGAACCTTCATGTCGACCGGCGCCCAATGGGCAGTTGCTTTTCGCGGGGGAAGGGCCGTTCGTCAGTGCCCGCTTCGCTGAAAGAAAAAGAAGGTAAATATTTGTTATCCGAATTGTTACTCGAAACCAAAATAAATCTACTCGCGATGCTTTCCTGTTAGTCAATAATCTTTCTTAATCGTATCTATGTTGTTTGTTTTATCCGTCACTACCAAAGTAACACAACCGATGAATATTCGGTAGGACTGAAGTTAGATGCATTAGAAGATAGAATTTGAGTAATTTCGATTCACTCCGCAAAAGCGAATGGTTGACTCACTCAAAATTTCTCGTTAGGGTAAAGAATGAGTCAGACGATTCTGCAATCTATTGAAAAACTGAGCGAGAGCGCCGAGACGAACAAGAGGGCGGAGCAAGAAGACTCGAGACACAGAGAAGCAATACTACCACAAAATCTTCTCAATGTGGTTTTAATATTCCACGTAGTTCCACGGTGGCGAAAGTGATAAACATGAAAAATCACTTCCCTTTCAATATCTTCTCAATGCAATGAGCCCAAAAATGGCCGAATAGTGATGATACCTACGTAGAAATATGGAGCACACAGGATAAATCGATTTAAATTAGTTCCAAATCGATTGCTATGGACCGGAAATTACCAACTAGGGCTCAATGTGGTTTTTGCTACAGACCGGAAATTACCAACTACGGCCGGAATGAGGTCCCTGACCAAAATTTCTGATTATTAAAACATTTTCTACTTCCAAAAATTCTTTGTATTTTTGGTTGGTTGTTGGCGAAAAAAGTCTGTCCGCCATTCGCTCCGCTTTTGGTGGTAGAAAATCTCTAAAATGGAACAACTATGGGTGAAAATGTACTGTTTGAAACTCGATTTTCGGGACTAATTGGTACCTAGGCGCGTAGGATATCATTTTCCACTAAATTTTGGACGATTAGAATGAGTCTGGTACTCTTAACACTCACCATTTTCCCCTTAATCTTACCCCAAGGAATAATTAACCGTGGAAGAATTCGCAGCGTTTTTGATCAAGACATCACGAAATATGTACTGTCAAATTTTGATCTCCAATGACTTTGGGCATGATTACATTAGTTTCCATGTATTTTTACACTTTTTAGAAGAAAAAAGTTACACATTTTTTAAGAAATCATTTCGGTTCTTCAATTTTGGCTCACTTCAATGGATGTCGATTAATGGGAAAATGCTATCCTAAATTACCATACCCGTGTTTTTGGCGTTTTGTTGATTTCTAACATTCCTAATGGGTGATTCCCTCAGTTTTTTGGGAAGCAATTTTGGATGCTCTCGCATGATTCCTGTTTGTCGTACCCTGTACTTGGGGGCCGGGGTTGCTTGTCCCACGTTGAGACCCGCCACTATCGAACGGAAGTCGATACCCCCACACTCTTGAATGATGATGTGGGTTGAGGGTATTAAACCACTTCGACACTTGAACACGGATGTAAGTTTAATTTCTGAATTAATATGAGTACATTGAAACAAAAGAGTTGGTAAGAAACGTTACAAGGAATGTGAGAAGAGACGTTATCAGCGGATGGAACATACTAAAAGGTTCACAGAGTACATGGAACAGTTTGTTGTTGTTGCACCATTTTAGGTTGAGGTCCAGTTCACTGAGTCGCCGGTGGCAGTGCCACATGCGGTGGCGCCACATACTCCCCTCCCAGAGACGACAGTGAGATATCTGGCAGGAAACCTGACAGTCCGTCCACAACGCGTGAGTTGATCCTGCGGCAGAGGCAAAGGCTGTGGATCTGATGAGGGATTGGCAGGTACTGAGTAATCAGGTGATGATGTAGGCTCACTGTTGGCTTGATTACTGGGTTCGTTCAATAGGAAAGCAGGCTTCAAGCGGTCAATGGAGATGTTCTGCTGGCCGTGGGTAGTCTCCACAAGGAAGTTCTTCTCAGTCCTTGAGATGACAAGGAAAGGTCCGTCGTAGAGGGGCTGCAGGGGTTTCTTGACTGCATCATGCCTAATGAACACATGAGTTGAGTGTTGCAGCTCTGGGTGCACAAAAATTTTCTTGGCAGAGTGATGGCCCTGTTGTACTGGGTGTAGTGTCCGAGTATGTTCAATCATCTTGGCTACAAATCCTGGCACATCCTGTGGGGAAGATGTAGGATTCACCATATCAGCAGGCAACTGTAAAGGCTCACCATAGAGAATGACAGCTGGAGAAGAGTTGAGGTGAGGCACTAGATGTGAGCGGAGGCCAAGAAGAACAATAGGTAACTGTTGTACCCAATCAGCTGCTAGACTGGCACGCAGGGCAGTTTTGAGTTGGCGATGCCATCGTTCAACCTTGCCATTGGCTGCAGGATGATAGGCAGTAGTCTTAATATGCTCAATGCCCAGATACTTCAACAGACAGCTGAACAGTGTACAGTCAAATTGACGTCCTCGGTCAGTGGTGATACGCTGGGGAACTCCATAACGAGCTATCCAAGAGTGCATAAGGGCACTGGCAACAGTGTCAGCAGTGATATCTCTCAAGGGAATGGCCTCTGGCCAACTTGAGAACCTGTCAATGATTGTTAGCAGGTATGTGTAGCCATCTGAAGGTGGCAGGGGTCCAACAATATCAACATGGATGTGAGAGAATCTTTTCTGAGCAACCTCAAACTGACCAATAGCACTAGCAGTATGTTGGGTGACTTTGCTACGTTGGCAGGGAATACAGGATTTTGCCCACAGGCTAACATCTTTGTTGACTGATGGCCAGACATAACGTTCCTTGACCAAGTGGATAGAAGCTTTGATGCCTGGGTGTGCCAGCTGATGGAGGTGAAGGAAAGCAGCTCTGCGGAAAGTTTCTGGTAAAAATGGCCTCAGTTTCCCAGTAGAGTCATCAACCCACAATGTTTTACCAGATGGCAGTAAAATTTTCCTGAACTTTAGGGAACTAGAACCACTATCTTGAAGTTGCTGTAGTTCAACATCAGTCTCCTGGGCTTGGGAAATGTCATCTAAATCCAGTGCAGGTGGTAGCGTGATCTGGGATATCCGTGAGCAGAAGTCTGCAGGAATATTTTCAGTTCCTGGAAGGTATCTCAAATCAGTGGTAAACTGGCTGATGAAATCAAGCTGGCGCAGCTGCCGGGGAGATGCTTTGTCATGGCGTTGTTTGAAGGCATAAGTTAGCGGCTTATGATCTGTGAAAACAGCAAATGGTCGACCTTCCAACATAAAACGAAAATGTTTGATTGCTGAATAGGCGGCCAATAGCTCCCTATCATAAGTGCTATACCTCTTCTGGGTGTCACTGAAGGTTTTAGAATAGAATCCCAGTGGTTCAAGGCTATTATCTCTAACCTGGTGAAGTGATCCCCCCATGGCAAAGTCTGAAGCATCAACCATCAAAACAAGAGGAAGATCATTGCTAGGATGAGCAAGCAGGGTTGCATGAGCAACTTGCTGTTTCAAGTTGTCAAGGGCTTGTAGAGTATCTGAAGTCCACTGGATCTCTCGCCTGTCTCGTTTCCTATTTCCCTCGCATAACTTGAAGAGGATCTGTTGAGTACCTGCTGTATTAGGTAAGAGACGTCTATAGAAATTAGTCATTGCCAGAAAGCGGCGGAGATCAGCAATGGTACGCGGCTGAGAAAAAGTCAGAATTGCCTCCACCCTATCAGGTAATGGTTTGATTCCAGCAGGAGAGACAAGATAGCCAAGGAAACTGATTTCAGAAACGCCAAAGATGCATTTGTCCATATTGATGTTAATATGGTAGTTGTGGAGACGTTGGAATAGAGTGGTCAGATGGTCCCTATGCTCTGACTCATTACAGGATGCAATAAGGAGGTCATCTAGATAACAAAATACAAAATCCAAGTCTCGTAAAATGGAATCCACATAACGCTGAAAAGACTGGGCAGCATTTCGAAGTCCAAACGGTAGCTTGAGAAATTCAAAAAGGCCAAATGGAGTAGTCACTGCAGTTTTGGGAATGTCTATTTCAGCAATTGGAATGTGGTGGAAGGCACGGATGAGGTCAATCTTGGAGAATATAGTTTTGCCAAAGAGTCTGCTATTGAAGTCTTGAAGATGTGGGATTGGATAGCGATCAGGAACTGTGACGGCGTTCAGCATCCTATAATCACCACAAGGTCTCCATGATCCGTCTTTTTTAGGCACCATGTGGAGCGGGCTAGACCACGAGCTCTTTGAAGGTCTGCAAATCCCAAGGTCCATCATTTTCTGAAACTCAATTTTTGCTTGAGCTAGCTTATCAGGTGCCAGTCGTCTAGGCCGAGCTGTGACAGGTGGTCCAGTAGTTTGAATGGTGTGTGAAAATTGAATATCTGGTGGAACAAACAATGGGTTGTCACGTAATAAATTTGGAAATTGCCGTAACAGATTAGAATAATATGTGTCTTGAGGATTGACTATGTATACGCTGGGAACAGGTTCAGCAGTCTTAAGCAGTATGCCATTACTAGTAACTTTGGTTTTGCAGTCTATAAGGCATTTATTCCGGATATCTACTAGAAGACTAAAATGGTTGAGGAAATCTGCACCAATAAGGGGTTGCTGAACATCTGCAACTGTGAATGGCCAACTGAAGGGACGTTTCAATCCAAGATCTAATTGTAGGAGTTGTTCCCCATAAGTGTGGATAGGTGTTCCATTGGCAGCGTATAAAATGCGTTTGGAATTAACCCGACGATGAAATTGAGAAGGGGGAATTACTGACAGGTCAGCTCCAGAATCAATAAGAAAACGGGTAGCAGTTGTACGGTCAGATATGAACAGACGGCAAGAAGTAAGTTGGCCCGCATCACACTGTGCCGCTGTTAGTGGCGGGCTGGTCCATTTCCCGGATTGGAAGTGGATGGGGGGTGGTACTTGCAGGGCTGTATACATTTCCTGGCTTTTGATTGAAAGTTATAATGGTAAATGCAGAAGTCATGATTGGGAGGCGGCGTACTCATGCGGGTCCTGGGGCGCGAGTTCTGAACAGCTGCCAATGAAGTTGGGTTGGTAGTCAGTTGTTGGATGGCGCTAGCCAACTGGGCCACTTGATTCTCTAGTGCAGAAAACCTGTCATTGGGAGCAAATGTAGATGCTGGTTCACCAGGCCCTGTATGAACAGTATTACAATACTGAGGCCCTGACACATCAAGAACTCTATCAGCAATTTGGGCAATTGTGTCCAGGGTACCATTACTTGACGCCACTATTGATCGAATATTAACTGGTAACCTTTGAAGGAAGATGGTTCGCAAAAAATCATCTGTTACTGAGTTACCAGCTAGCAGTCTCATCTCTCTGAGGAGATGAGATGGTTTTTTGGTGCCAAGCTCAACTTCATGCAGTAATTTTGTAATTTTTCGACTTTCTGTTTCCTCAAATTCTTTTTCAAGCCTATTCATTAAGTCAGTGTAAGGTGTTTGTGACCTGTGTTGAAACAGGAAATCTGAAATCTGTTCAGCAACATCAGAATCCAGTGAGGCCAAGACATAATTGAACTTTGTTGTTTCCAACTTGATTCTGGAATTGGAAAATTGGGCGTCTACTTGCAGACGCCAAACTCTAACATTTTTGCGCCAGAGAGGTGGAATTTTAATAGAAATGGTCGATACCTCGGGTTCGGCGATGTTGGCATCCACATCCGAATCGAGAAGTGAAGTTTCCGCTTCAGCCATTGATCAAGAGTTTCACTTTTGTCGCTGCGTGAAAAAGTTAGGGGTCACCAATGTGGGTTGAGGGTATTAAACCACTTCGACACTTGAACACGGATGTAAGTTTAATTTCTGAATTAATATGAGTACATTGAAACAAAAGAGTTGGTAAGAAACGTTACAAGGAATGTGAGAAGAGACGTTACTATCAGCGGATGGAACATACTAAAAGGTTCACAGAGTACATGGAACAGTTTGTTGTTGTTGCACCATTTTAGGTTGAGGTCCAGTTCACTGAGTCGCCGGTGGCAGTGCCACATGCGGTGGCGCCACAATGAGACAATTTCCGAACTAATAATTACCTACTGTTGTCTCTTCTGTTGAAAAGATTGCACTATTCCAGAAAAATATTAAAATAATTAACTCTGATTCTATTTCTCTACGTACAGAAGCTGCCTATGACTCACCCGATGTGCCGGCCACCGCCATTCTCAATGGAAACAACATTTACGAAACGGCAGCTGTCCTGGCGGTAACGACGGCGTCCGTGGCGGCGCCTACGGTCATCACGACGACGACGACGGCTCTGTCCAGAGAACGGGCCGTCTGCACGTTTTACGCCCGCATGCCGTCTATGGGCAAAACCACGGAAGTTCGGCCCGGCAAAACGGTTCGTTTAAAAATGTGACATTTCATTTGTGTTAGTCACTAAAAGAGGAGTTCCATTAAGCATGGATGTGGAGAGTACCTCCTCTCTTTTTTCTAGAGATGAGTCTTAATGAGAGATATCACAAAAGATTAGGATTTTTCTAACTAAACGAGTATGGGAGAAATTGTGTTTTTTTTGAAAAATGGATTTTCGGATATGTAGGCATGTGGGGCATCGTTCAGATTGGCGCCCACGGGAAATGGGTATGGGTATAAATGGGTACTCATCTGTGGAGTCATTTGCCTAAATATTGGACGCTGAATCCATTGAGATGGGTCCCAGACCGATTGGTGCCCACAGGAGGTGGATATGGGCCAAAATGGGTACTTACCCATCTATTTCAACAGTTGGTCTCCGAGATTTTTGGGTATCTAGGCGTGTGGGGCACTATTTTTCACTAAAATTGTGGCCGCTGAATCGATTAGAATGAGTCCGGGACACTCCACCATCACTGTTTTCCTTATGATATTTCTTCATAGTCTACTTTGTTTTCAATCTTCCACGAAATTGTAATAGCTTGCCAATCCTTACCGACTGACTCAGGGGTATTAGCTCGATAGAATTTACCTTTGAGGGAAGTCAAAAATGAAACAAACGCTAAGACAAAGCACGAACAATGCATGTTATCAAAACGTTAGGAAAACCAACCAAAACCATATCATACGAACATTTTGAAGTTTGTACCTTTTCCTGCTATTGATCGGAGATTCCTGCTCAAACGCATCTGCCAACAGGCAACAAATGATTGACCGACACGATAAAAATTAATTTAAAATTTACCACGAAATCACATTTATATTTCCTGTGTTTCAGGTGTCCGACGCAAAAATCAACGCCTTGTTCGACAGTTACAAGGACTCCAACGAGGACTCAATCCTTGCCGACGGGATTGAAAGGCTCTGTTCGGATTTGACATTGTCCCCTGATGATTTCAAAGTCCTCATTCTCGCATGGAAACTCGACGCGAGTCAAATGTGCCGTTTCACAAGAGGTGAATTCGTCAATGGATGTCGGTCCCTTGGAGCTGAATCGGTTCGATCAATTCGCGACAAACTTCCCGACATCGTCACGCAAGTCGCTTCTAATCCCGATGTATTCAAGGATTTGTATAGATTCACGTTCAGGTAAATACGATTAGTTGATTCGAGGTTTAGAATTCACAGTGCCCTTTGGCTGGTTTAATGCCTTGAATAACCTTTGTTTTAATGCAAAAGATCAATCTCTCCTATTCCGCCTAAGAATTTTTTCTGGGCGTTTCAAGGTGTCTAGATCAAAATAAGCGAATGTCCGTCTACCGTCCACGCCGATTTTGGTAGTAGAAAATTTTCTAAAATCTGAAATTCGGGTCGGGGACCGTTTTCCGGCTCTAGTTGGCCCTCAAAACTTTTCAGCCCGATCGGACCAAATTTGGGCGGGGTAGGGGTCAAAATGTGTATTTTGAAAAATGTATATAAATATGTACGAGATTTTTGGAGATCTAGGCGTGCGGGGTATTATTTTATACTAAATTTTGGACTCTGAATCCAATGAAAAGAGTTCCGGTATGATTGGCGCCCATCAGAAGAGGTTATGGGTCAAATGGATATCTATCTACTTATTTCGAATGTGCGTTTTCGAGATTTCTCGTACCTAGGCGAGTGGGGTATCATTTCCCACTATATTTTCGACGCCATGCTGCTGATTCGAGGAATAACCAACCCCTGTGAATGAATTTGCAGCGTTTTTTGTACTTGAAATGGACGAACGAGATCCGAAAGTTAGATGTCGACCGTTGACAAACTAAAAATATTCCTCATGAACTCCAATTGTCCCTGGTTTTCACTGCAACCAGACAAAACGATAGAGAATCTACCTTCGGTCGTGCGAGAAACAAATCGATTTTGCAACAATTTTTGTACAGGCTTAAGCCGCAAGTCGAGCGAGGCAGGTGAAAATGGGTGAGACTTTTGGGAACCTGTGGGTATGAGGTATTACTTTCAACTAAATGTTGAACGTTGAATCGATTGAGACGGAGCGCTGAGCACAAATTGGCTCACTTTGACGAATTTTTTTCTATATCTAGAAAAAACGCTGCAAATTCTTACACACGGGTTGGTTATTCTTCGGACCAGGCGTATGGAGACTCGTTTCTTCAACATGGGGGAAACAGTGGGTGTGGAGTGTTCTGGACTCGTTATAATCGATTCAGGGTCCAAAATGTAGTGGAAAATGATATCCCACACGCCTAGGTACCAGAAATCTCGGAATCACATATTCAAAATGGGTATTAGATTCCCATTTTGACCCATAACCTCTTCCAGTAGGTGCCAATCGTTCTGAGACCCTTTTCATTGGATTCGGCGTCCAGAATTTAGTGGAAAACGATACCCTGCACACCTAGATGGCAAAAATCTCAAAAACCCATTCATCGATCTGCACATTTTGACCCCTACCCCACCCAAATTTGGTCCAATAGGTTTGAAAAGTTTTGAGGACCAACTGGAGCCGGGAACGGGTCCCTGATCATACATTTCAGATTTTTAGAAAAATTTCTCCTACCATTATTGATCTAGACACCTTGAAACGTCCCGAAAAAAAGTTTGGGCCAAATCGGAGAGATTGACTTGAAAACATGCAATAATTCAAGGAATAACCAACCAATAGGAATAATGCACAATTAAAAGAGAATTTGCATCGTTTTATTTGGAATTTTTGCCTAAAAATTCTGGTTTATTCCTCATTGATGGAGTTTATGGGGGCAAAACTGAGTCTATCTTAGGGCTGGATGTAAACAAGGTATACATTTTGTAAATAATAATCCCATGTCCGCTTTGTCATCTTTATCGACCTCATTTCATTTGCAGATTTGGACTCGACAGTTCGATAGGCCAACGAATTC